>OZ017738.1:457214169-457909669 GCA_963969285.1 Odontomyia ornata | reverse complement strand
TACATTTAAAAAAAACGACCCTGCCAACTCCTCTCAGGTCAACCAAGTATGGACGGTTTTGAAGAACTTTGGGAGGAATTGAGGCCCAAGCAGAACCCACCAGAGGAGTACGAGCCCGAACCAGTAGCGGCAGACATACCGCAGTACCAACCATCCTCACCTGTATCAAGAGGAAGCAGACCAGGTCCACAGCCCATCACGATAGAAGAGTACAGGCGTCGTACGCAGATTCGAAAACAACCTGTCCAGCAGGAAGTAGTGGCACCCAAAAGTAAATGCAGAGGAGGCCGCAAAGTGCGTTTAAGGCAGGCTAAAGGAGAAATATATCGAATAATAGCTATCAGCAGCAAGGAGGACCAGAAGAAACTCTTCGCGAAGCTAAAAGCGTTGGAGTTAGCGTATCAGAAGTAGCGAAAATGGGGAACAACTGCTCTACTAATGTCAATGAGAGCATCTTCGTCGAATATCGGCAGGCAACAACAACCGCGGCGATTATTTTTATAGTCTTAGCTTGCATTTATGTTTACAATAGATTTCACACAAAATATGTGAACAAAAAAGTAGCCAGAGTAATAAATGTATAGAATTTCGTAAATAATTTTTGTAAAATTGCATATTTTTTTTTTTTTGGATATTAATGGAGGTTATAAAGGAACGGATAAAAGAAATAGAAAAAATTTTGGCAAATGAGAAAAAGAGCATAAATAGATTGGGTAATACTGAAACTTTGAATGAGAAACTAAACAAACTAAAAGAAACTGAGAGGAATTTGGGTATCTTGCTCGAAGCAACGAATGAAGATTGTTTAGAGATAAAATTGCAATTTAAGAAAATTGCGACTGAGTTAGAGCAAATATTAAATAGTAAATTAGAGAAAATTGCAGTTGCACATAAGAGCAAAATGGATGACATTCGATTTTTAGAAGTCAAAATGCCTTCTTCGGCGTTTTTCATTCTGATTAGAAATATCGGCTTTTCGGATGCCATCAGAATAGCGCTTGCGCTGTATTAGGTACATATACATTTTGAACATTATAAGTAATCCCCAAACTTACAATATTAAAAATAAGTATATTACAAAATGGTTTGTAATTACAGAAAAATTATGAGAATAATAATAAAAAAGAGTATTTAAATAAGAAATAAAATATTTATTTGCATTCAAAACAGAGGTGCAGTCGATGTTCAGCACAGGCTGCGTTTTCGCAAACAGAACAGCACCAAATGGTTTTCTTCTTATCTTTACCTTTACACGTGGGGCAGTATTTTCTCAACTGATTATCGAATTTTACTTTCACATTTTCTTGTTCCACAGGCAGATTAAGGAATTCGCGAATCAACTTCTTTTTCAAATTACGGATATTTGGTATATCCATGCGCTCGTGAAGATGCGGAGTTATGAGACTTTCCGCGATTTTATGTAAGACTTCGGTTCTATATAGTGTTTTTGCTTTATTAGGAGCTAAATTGTATAATATATTAGCATTAGCGCCCGCTGATCCAATATTCTATAAAACAAACGCATTGGCCATCTATTTGTTATTCGAGCTGTTGAATGATTAAAACAAATTTGATCAAAAACGTCGGTCCCGATTTTTGTTTTATTATAGAAATCTATGATTTCTGGAATCTGAGATTCGCCTACATCGCGTCCTCTCTGATGTAAGCTAGATATCAATATCACTATTTTTTTAGGTTTTGCACAAAATGATAATAATGTCATATTATCTTTATATGCATAGCGTCTAAGCCCAACTGAGGCAGGTCTGGTGAAATGAGGCGGAATTTCTGGCTTATTTTTTTTTAATGTGCCCACCACTGTCAAGCCATATTTACTTTTCATCTCTTGAACCACTGGCACCTGCGTAAACCAGTTGTCACACGTAATGTTACGATGAGTATTATGTATCGACTTGGTCAGAGATATCAAGTAGTGACGCGCGGACGTGTCAGTATTTCCAGAGCATTTTCCGACGTAGGGCTCTGCATCGAACATATATGATGTTTGTACGTCATTGCAACAAACGATTTTGATCCCGTATTTTCCAGGTTTCTTGGGAATATAAACTTTTCCATTGAATCGACCACAGAATGCTAACAACTGTTCATCAATTGTACAATTCGTAGAAGACTGATAATATTTTTGGCAATTACTGAGAAACGAATCCCATAATTCCTTGATAGGAGCGAGACGATGTTGCTTTCGCCTCTCCTCTCGCGTATTTTTGTCATCAAACCTCATATTTGATAGAAGAAAAGTAAACCGATTATGACTCATAGTCATTCTACAGACAGTCTCTCCAAAATCTTTGCTCCATAAATCTCCCACTGATGTATGGGACATTTTTTTAGAACCTAAGAAGTATAATAATCCCAAAACAGCTTTTATCTCATTCAGAGTAGTTTCCTTGTAAATCCATTGATTAGGTAGCGTCTCTCTTATTTTTTCAATATGCATGTTCGTATAGTTGACAATGATATTTAGAAGAGAGTCGGGGAGTAGTAACTTCCACGCATCAATCGGGTTTACTATCTCGCGAGCTTCAGCCTTACTAGCTGGTAAATACACTGGTATGGAAAGTCTGCCACGGGTCTCAGGAGGATTTTTATACCATTTAAATTTAGGCGCGTTTTTCCTACCTCTTCCAAGTATCACACTGCTTGGACGTCCACGCTTCGCCGGTGGAGGTTGATCAAGGTTAGATTCACCTTCTTTTTCAATTTCAACTTCAGCATCAGAATCTAACGTGTAATCCTCATCAAAATCTTGGTTATCGGAGGAGTGATGTTCACTTTCACATTCGATTTCAGACTCCGATTCACTAGTTTCATCGTGAATTATTATGGGTCGATCACGTAGATAATAGTGATGTTCGTGTCTGACTTCAGCCATAATAACAAACAATGAAAATTCTGGAAAAATCACATCTGATTATTTTATTATACTCAATTTTCATTCAGAGCACTGATGATGATGATAATGCGATAAAAAATATTTACATTTCACATACCTAAAAATTCGTAAAAGTTACGTCGCCAACCGTATAGGACGATATCGTCCGTCCACAAACTTGCACACGCTCGTGCTCACTGACGTTACACTGGCTACTGACGCGCTTGCGCCTGTGAGGTGTGCGTGAGTGTAAGTTTTTTTACAGAGGGGTTCGAGGCCCCTTCCTTTTCTCCTTTCAAAGATATGCATCAGCTCCAAACTTGGCACGGACGATATCGTCTTGTACGGTTGGCGGAGGGTTAACAATTTAATTGTCCTTTTCCGATTTTTCGAAAAAAAAACAACATTGTTTTCACTTTAACCGCTTTATAGAATTTTTAATTGAATTTACACCGAACGAATAAAGTGCGCGTAAATGGTGACTCGATAATGAGCACCCCAATGCAGCCTCACATTGGGTGGATAGGTGAGGAGGCTTAGCCATGCTCACGCGAAAATTACTTGATAGAAAAATGACCAACCCGAATGGTAATGGCTTTCCACTTTTATATGACAAAAATGATGTAGGTGCAAGAATTAATTCTTGTTAATTTTTTTCAATAGCGAAACTCGAAAGGTGTGCATATGACACCTGGGTAAATGCACTTAACTTTCCCATAGTTTGCATACTCGTGTATGCATCATAATTTGAAGACACAAAATTCGCGAGAATTTTGTCTGTGGGAAATTCCGTAATAGAAAAATGATATGTGGGATTAAGTGGAAATGAGGTAAGTAGTTTAATATAAAGAATATATGGATGAATGTATGGAGGGTACGTGGGAATGGAATGTAACAGTTAACGACATAAAAATTTTACGTGGTAGTGATCTTAATCTTTAATGCGCCAAAAATATCCGATGAATCTGATAGCTGCTCGTTTTGAACACTTGTGTAAAATAATCGATTTGTTTTTAATTTCAGTTTTAACAATTTCCATAGTTAGAAGATGATATATGTATTTTGAAACGTTTTTCTTATATAATTTATTCTCTAAGACAGACCATAATTTGTAATCAAGCGGATTCAGGTCTGGGCTAGACGAAGGCCAATCTTCAGCTTTAATAAAATCTGGAACATTTTCTTCAAGCCATTTTTGGGTTGACTTCGCCTTATGACCTGGTGCAGAATCTTGCTGGAAACTCCAAGGTTGATTTTTGAATAATGACGTGTTGAAAGGTTTCACTACACTTTCAAGGACACTTTCTTGATAAATTTTGGCAGACGTTTTGACGCCCTTCTCACAAAAATGCAACTTTGTCACCCCGTTGTAGCTAACACCCCACCAAACCATTACTGAGGCTGGATGATGACCTCTTTGAACCTTTTGGGCAACTTGAGAAGCTTCTCTGGTACTGCGAGCATAAACCCTATCGTTTTGTTTATTAAATGTTTCTTCGACAGTAAAAACTTTTTCGTCCGTAAACAAAATTTTACCGTGTTCTTGGTTTGCGTACCGGCAAAGTAATCGTTTTGATTTTTCCACTCTATTTTTTTTTAACGAATCTGTTAGTAAATGCCCGGTAGATCTACGATAAGCACCCAACCGTAAGTCACTTTTGATGATACGTGAAATTGTTCTTTGGGGTATTTTCATCTCACGCGATAAAATTTTTTGTTTCCGAAGCGGATTACGGCGAATTCTCTCGCGCACGGCTTTAACCGCTTGAGGTGTTCGAGTAGTTCGCGGACGGCCACTTCTTTGACGATCACTCACTCCAGACGTATCATTAAATCTTTCAATAGCCCGATATACAAACATTCGGCTTATACCAAGGGTATGCAGAGTCTTAAAAATATCACTTGGTTGCATTCCTACTTTATGAAGTGCAATCACAGCAATTCTATTTTCTTTGGCGCCCCAATCCATGTTC
The DNA here is from genome assembly GCA_963969285.1 of Odontomyia ornata. Taxonomy (NCBI): domain Eukaryota; kingdom Metazoa; phylum Arthropoda; class Insecta; order Diptera; family Stratiomyidae; genus Odontomyia; species Odontomyia ornata. Next base: position 457,904,803 of record OZ017738.1, on the reverse strand, counting down.
ACTACACAAAAAATTAAACTCAAATGATGACAAATGCATCAAGCGCAAGCGTACTATAGCGATAAGCTCAATTTTTAAGAAATGCAATATAACAGTTCCTTTCTGCAGGGTTGCCAAACCTTGTAACAATATTTATGGCTAGACTATGTATATGTATAAACGTGGAATGTTGAATTTTAAAAAAATGATGAGCTGTGAGAATTTTATTGCATGGTACGCATGATGAGTTTAGATGTAAAATTTCGTGTGAACGTTGAATGTTGAACAGGCTCCTCACCCCGATCCAACCACGAGCGCTCGCCGAAGAAGTGGGTAAGTACACTTTTTGTTTTTCTTTTCACATTTATTCATATAAAATTTTTCACATTTATTCCACCTGGATACCTCACTCTTATTTGCGGGTCATAAGTATAGATAGTAAAGACAAGATCCTCTCAAGCCCGGGGTGCCCAGATGGAAAAGTTCAATTTGCTGAGAAAAGGACATTTGATAAAAAAGGAGGGCAAAATAAAAAATGTGCCTTAATATGTTTTAAATCATTTTTAAATATGTTTATTTCATTTTATTAGTAATTTTAATATTTTAGTCATGCAGAGATTGTATGTAAAAATGCTTGGTTTGTGTATTTCTTTGCAGAGGAAAGCTTTTCGAATAAATGTTTATTTTTTTGAGAGTTATTCCCTTAAAATTGTACTTTGTGAGAACAATTCCTCTCACTGTTTCCAAAGTTAGCCTATTTCTTTCATCGCTCCACTGAACATTAATTAAAGAAAATACTCTCTCAACATAACTGTTCGATCCAGGAAGACAGAAAAAAATTCACAAATTTTAAAAAGCTCCGTGAGTTGCTTGGTGTTGCTGTGCTGAAAAAATGTAATCCATTTTTGATGTATTACTTGCTGCTTGAACTCAGAATTCTTCCATTGGATATTCAGGCAGCTTTTCAAAGCTTGAAATTGATCGAATAAAATATCGTCAATTTCCAAGCCACGTTTTTGGATAAAGGAAACACTGGGAAAAATATCATCGGATGTCAATTCCCAAGTACGCTCATTAAGGCCTATCCGTTCGAAACATTGGAATTCGGCTAAAGGAAGAGTCCATTTCTTGATATACTCTACACAAGACGAGTAGAGTAGCAAGGCCTCGCTCAGAAATTATTCGCATCGTTCGGTAAATCCTCTAATCTTGAGAGGCTACAATAAACTTTTAACTTTAAATGGAAGAAACTTTTCTTTTGCCCTATTTCCTAAAGAAGTTCCTACTTCATCGTTAAATTTCTTACCTCTATAACAGTAATGCCTTCTTTTTGAATTTTCTCAACTTTTTGTTGAATAACAGAGATCACTGAGTGCAACAGCCAGAGATATGCCTTAGAAAGTTCGTCGTTACAGAAATCGACTATCTTTTTAGGAGCCTTTTCTTGTTCAAGAAAATATGACTTCAAAGCCGGATACAATTTGAGGATTCTTTCGATGGCAGGAAATAAACTTAGCCAGCGAGTCTTGCAAAGCCTTAAAAGCTGCTGATGTTGGATTTCAGCGACATCACAAAATTCTTTCAACGCTCCTGTTCTCACCGCATAAATTGAAAAATAATTGTATATTTTCATTACTATTGAATCTATATTCACGCTTAATTGATCACAGCCATGATGAAGAGAATTGTGTAGAATATGTGATGGATATCCAAGAGCAACAAGTTCTGTACATAAGCGATTTCTTTTTAATAAAGCGAATATATTTGATCCTGGATATCTGTTGATTCCTCGAAATATAACGTTCGTGTTGTCACCACTAAATGCCACACATTTTGAAAGGAGGTAGTATTTTTTCAAAGTATCTATAATATACCAAGATTTCGTCTCAGCTTTCTTATTTGGAGTGCATTGCAGTGTTATGCTATATACAACGTCGTCAATCGTCTAAGCTCCGCCAAGTGTATACGGCCAAGCGCATACGCCCATTGTCATTAAAACATGTACTTGTCGACCAACGGCAAGCGAAAAGTCTTCATAATTCATAACATTAGCGACGACGACCATGTACATAAGAAGCTTCGGGATGTGCTTATAGAAATATCGACAAGCTACGCCAAGTGTTATACGGTCAAGCATATACGCCCATTGTCATCAAAGCATGTACCTGTCGACCAACGGCAAGTGAAAAGTCTTCATAATTCATAACATTAGCGACGACGACCATGTACATAAGAAGCTTCGGGGTGTGCTTATAGAAATATCGAGAAGCTACGCCAAGTGTTATACTACATAAGCCATAGCATTAGCAACGACAACGACCATGTACATGAGAAGCTTCGGGGTGTGTTTCCAGCGGAGTGACACTGTGCTAAACCCTGCCTTCAAACCATTTCTCCAATTCGCCGCAAAGTTTCACCATGCGGGCAAGTGAGACGGAGCGCGGAGGAAGAAGCTTTCGTGGAACGAGAGCGCACGTTTCAACCACTCAGCGAATTTAGGGTGAATTGAGGCCGCATGAATCGTTTAAAAGGCAATTGATCGAGCGAGAAACGGCAAGTAGTGATAACAGCGGTTACGGTATTGTATGCGAAGTGTATTTCGCCGCGAAGTCAACAACGAAGAGGCAGTGCATATAGTTCCGGTGCAAATGCGGAGTATCTTCGATAATTAGTAAGATGGTGAGGTGTAGGCTTGAGCCGCGAACCTCCTTCGGCTTGTTTGCGTATTACGCTGCGTAGCCACCATCAACTTACTTTACTTACTTCTAGGCATCCTCCGTCCGTGTAGACACCGTATGGATAGTTGCTATAAATGACTAAAGAAGTGTGAATGTAAATGCTTCACCCGGTATGGATAGTTGTTTAAATTAATTAAATAATTGATTGTAATGTTAGAGATTTAAAAAGAATGAGCAACAAAACTAAGGTAATTCATTAAAAATTAACTCTCGTCTTTTGCTGTTCTAGTTTAAGCGGACAGAGTAGCAGGTAAGTGGTAAATTAGGAGTTCTTTCCCCGGGAGCCTTGATGATGTATATTGGATACACATCAAATGTGCTCCCAGTTCATACCAGTATACATAGGGTATACTGGTTTTGTAACAGCAGCTCTAGTAACTTCGTTTGAATTCCGTCCGCTTTCCAATCAAAATATTGAATAAGAATTGGAAACAGTGTAGTGAAAATAGGTATATAGATGTCCGTAAAGGACTGCAGCGATGGTCTGCTGCCTCGGCGGAAGAGAATGTTAGGATCCGCAGGCTAGCGTTGCGGTGTCTTGGGGCGGGTTCTTTCCCCCGAGCACAAGGGCTCACTACAAAAAAATTTCGCATTCACGAATTAAAGGGATTGAATGACCTATTAAGGGTTGAAATTGCTTGTTCAGAGAACAAGTTGGGACGAGCAAAAACGGACGGACTGGCGGAGACTTCGTCATTAACAACAATCCTTATGGCCCACAAATAAGAGTGGGGCATCCAGATGGAATTGGTGTTCCCTCGCATCCTCCCAACCGGGTCAAGATCCAAACGCTAACGTGGCCATGTGTTTCCCATTTGAGTAAAAAACTCATACAAAAGCACCTTGTATGACTCCTTCCCTCAAATGAGAAATACAAACGTAACCAATTTCTGCTATAGAGTTATGCAATGAAATCACATAACCCTGTATCATAAAAGGGCACGTGAGCGGAAGGCCACTCTACCCGGCAAGAGCCTCTGTTAAGCGACAAAAAAAAACGGTGGAGCGTGCCCGCTGAGGCCAGCCCATATGAGCTGAGAAGCCTGCCATCGATGCGGGTCCTATACCCGGTCAGATATGACGGAATGGAAAGACCGAGGCTTTACAGTTTTAAGATTCATTCCATTGTTGAACAATAAAGATACAGACAAAAGACGTTTCCAATCCATTGGTCTACGGAATATTTAAAACAAAGCATTCAGTGCATATAATTTCACAAAAAAGTTACGCACGTTTTGCTTTTGGCCAAAAGAAAACGTTCGCCTAACATTAACGTTAATTCTGAGCGCATTTGAATTTGTATGATTGTGGCTAATTGAATAGCAACAACATCGCCAATTATTTGTGTGATTCAAACGAATTTCCTCAAAGAAAACAATGAATTCGTTTACCTAATCCTGTGTTCTGTGCATTACTATTCGTCTTGGTAAAAATATCATATATCAGATACCGCAGATTAAATAAAATAATTTTTAAATAAAATTTAATTAATCTATGCACTTCTTTCGCCTATCCCGTCCTCGACTACAAATTAAACAACGTCAAGAGTAGTATTTATTTTGCCTCGCCATTTGGTACTTTCTATTGATTTCTTTCCACTTTTACAATAAAGTTAGATATATTCTCCACGAGAAATTTTATTTGGCGCACTTCACCTTTTAAGAAACAAAATGTACAATCCCCATTTAAATAAATGATTGTCCCTATCGGCATATATGGATCTGGGTAAGCGGGAAGTAATCTCCGCTCGATGAAGGGGCACATATCACTCCAAATCGGTGTTTTCTTAAAATTTTTCAGGCGTAACGAAATGATTTTCGCACAATCAGCAACGAACCGAACACCTTGCGAATCTCTTGAAAACCCTCACACAATCGTTCCGCGCCAGCTGAGCGCACCCGCACCTTCTGAAACAGCAAAGGTACCGCTACCCCTGTCACAAAACAATTCGTCTCCGGTAAAAGTAAAACCCGCCAATTTCATGCCACCCGACAAACATAAATTCAGAAAGCTACCATAATCAATACGATATTCACGACATGCATGTACGAGCATGCACTCGGACTCGTACAGAAGCACCGGAAAGAAGCAGCAAAACAATACAAATCGCCCGAGCACCACATCTAATCGAGCAATTTAAACTCCGCTATCTATTGTGTTACGGATAAAACCGAAGGGCACCAGGATTACCTCACCCCGAACACTATCGTAACATTCGCGTGACTATGTATAGTCAGAAAGCTAAGCCGCACTCGACTAGGGTTTGTTTGCCAGTCCAAATTGTAATCATATTAGTAGTTTAAATACGATTATTGGTAGTTTTAAGCAAACATAATTGTCATCGAGCGAAGGTCAGAATCACCGCATGTTTGAAGTTGGAATGTTCCCCAGATATTTCGGTAAAATTAAAACCTAACAAGATCGAGCCAGATGCTGCCAAGGAGGATTCAGATGATGAGAATTTACTGTCTTGAAAATATCGATAAAACGCTACAGTTTCTCCGGGAGCAACGAGTACATTTAGAAAACATCGGTTCACATGATATTGTCGATGGAAACGCATCTCTAAATTTAGAATAATTGTCCGGTTTACGAATCGTTCAAGAGTTACATTGCTACAGAAATGCTGGATGGTGACAACAAATACGATGCTGGTGAAGAGTACAGTCTTCAGGAAGCTGAAAAAGGAGTGATTTTTATTTCGTTCCTGCCAGTTTTGCAGCTGCATTCAATGAGATTTCAATACGATCCTGTAACTGACTGTTCCTTGAAATTTAACGATCGATTTGAGTTTGATGACGAATTGTTTTGGATCCATTCTTAGCAGAGAAAGAACAAACTGATGCTGTTTATCGCCTTCATGCGGTGTTAGTCCATTCAGGAGACAATCAAAACGGACACTACGTTGCTTACATAAATCCGCTGTTGGAGGGAAATTGGTGTAAGTTCGATGATGACGTCGTTTCATGCTGTACGAAATTTGAAGCCATTGAGCATAATTTACGGTGGTTCAGATAATGAAATAACCTTAAATGATAAGCCGAATAGCAATGCCTACATGCTCGTGTATATCAGATTGTCGGAAATTCCTAGGGTACTTCAGACAATAGTTGAAGCAGATATACCGTCAGAATTAATAGAACGATTGGAAGAGGAGACCAGGATCCAGATGATCCATAAAGCTGAAAAACTGATCAGGCAATATTTTTTACAATACAAATAGTCATGGAGGATTGTTTTGAAACACATGACGCTGCTGGGTACTTCGATCCGAACACTGTCCAATACACATTATTTCGAGCAAAGAAATCGGAAACGATCGGATCCGTGGTGGGTGCAATGTGTAACTACTTTCGTATCCCTATCACAAGAATGCGAATTTGGCCATTGCTTTTTCGCCGCTTAACAACTCGAATGGTGTATTTTGATATCAATAGCGAGATGGAGACGACTTTAGCGTATATAGTGGATACAGCCCCAACATGGACAATTTATTTAGAATTTTTGCACGCTGATAATGATCAAACGATTAACCACTTCAATCCCAGCCAACACATTTTAATATTTCTGAAGTACTTTGATCCCGTACGGAATAGCTTGAATTATTTGGGCTGTAGCCAATTTACTTTAGACACCAGACTTAGCGACGTTGCAAATGTAGTTAAAAACATGTTGGGCCTGGCTGAAAATGTTGAATTGAACATTTACGAGGAGCTGGGACCGAACAGTCTCAATAAATTTACAAAGACCAATGATTCCCTTGAATACAGCTTATGTATTTCTGGGGTTGAAAACCAAGGTTACATATTGATTTTTGAGAAAAAATTTTGGATGAAAAACTGAACTTACCGACATGTGATGAATATTTTACCAGTCTTCTCTTCAAAATGGAAGTGACATTAATAGACAAGAGTCGCCCGAACGACACAGGATTTTCCTTGGTCCTTCCGCAAAGGCACACTTATAAGCAAATGGCTTCAGCTGTCGCAAAGAATATCGACTCGGATCCAAATAAGATACAGTTTTTCAAATGCCAAAGTTACAAAGGTTTGCCTGGAAATCCATTAAGTTGCTCATATGATGGACATTTAAAAGAATTGCTAGCGCATCATAAATGCAAAAGTGTCAAAAAGCTGTTCTATCAAAAGATTCAAATGGACATAAACGACTTGGAAAGTAAACAAACATCACTGACATGCCAAACTGTCAGTGAATTATGTTCAGCTGATTCATCCGCATTTGGAGTGCTCGCCACTAGAGGGGAGCGGAGACCAAGTGGCGGCAGAAAGGAATTACCCCGCTGAAGAGGTGGATGACCGACGAGCGGAACCATAGCCCTTACGAGGAGGCTAAAAAAGCACGCGAAGAATGACGCGCCTCCTCTTTGATCTTTTTTCATCGTGGGCGACGAAGCAGCGGAACAAGAGCAACCAGGGAGAACATAATTCGAAGCGCAGCGGCAATCTTCAAGTGGAGGACAGCGGAATCAGCAAAGTGAGATCCAAGCGAAGGAAAAATTCGTATCAAAGCGACGAGCAAGCTCCGACATTGGGGGAAAGGCTACAGAATACATCCGCGAATACGATCGTCGAAGGGGCCCCTTTGTAGGTATATAATAGAAGTAAGTTTCGTTTTTATGATATAGTGTATGATATGTTAAAATTATAAATTATTTCGATTTGGAGTACAAGTGTTGGAAAATTTTAAATAATCGAAGTTTCTTTGTGATAAATTAATGCTTGGAGGAAGAAATTTTTGTCTTTAGGACAAGATTAGAGAAATCTTTGTTTTCAGATTACGGGTTGTGACGAGTGCGGCTTGGAAGGACAAGTCGAAGTGGAAGTGTCGTGGAATTAAATGAAACCCGTGATATCGGGAGTCAGAGTGTTCGGGGGTGGTATTGTGGCCCACGCGAAGATTAGTGTGATTAAGAAGTAGAGGTGTACAGTGGTGTAGGTGAAGTATTGTAGTGAAGATCATAGGGTGGTTAGTAGCTAGGGTTTCGGCCGAATAACGTCGCGTTTAATCCGGTTAGTCGCATTTTCGCTTGGCGGCTATTTGGGGCTTTGAGGGAAAAGCGAGTGGCGCCCCACGCCCGTCTTCGGACGAGCTAACCGGGTCCATAAGCCCCGCCGGAGCACTCCAGTTTCCCTGAGGGCCATAGTGGCTCTCGCGAGGTAAAAAGTGGGTGTAACAATTGCTTGCTGTTAGCACTTCTTTAAATTCAATTTCACTAAAAAGAACGAGCTAGCGAATATTTCTTTTTTTTCTTCAAATAATTTCTGTTTTCTGCCGTTTCTGGCGTGATTGCCGGGTGGACGTCGTAACTAGACCATCCCACGATCCGTACCCAAAACTTGTCTCTCTTTTCGCATCCCGTGTATACGGTGAATCGCCTTAGCTGAGCTCTATCAGCCCAGTTAGCTTGCTTTCCTTGATGTACTACACCGTTGGGGGGTATTACAATAGCATTCCCAAACCCGGAATTCTACGTGCAGATTTGAAATTTTTAAAACAAGATTTAATTGAAGTAGGGTATATTCAAATGAAGTAAAGAAATTTGAAATGAAGTAAAGAAATTTAAAATGTAGTAAAGAAATTTAATTGAAGTACAGACGATTTAAATAAAGTGAAGAAATTTAAATGATGTAAAAAAAATTTTAACTAGAGTAACAAAATGCTAATTTTAAATAGTTATAAAAGTTCAATCTCATGACGAATAAAATTAAAGGGAGACATTTAAATTTTAATGTACAGGAAAATTGATATGAAATGACATTTAATAAAATAATAGGAAGAAAAGGCATTCTACAAAATTATAATTACAAATAAAATGAATTACATATTTTTTTAAAATCTGCCACAAAATTCCGAGTAGAGGATATAGGAAGCTTTTCAAGCAGTTGGCTTGTGTGACTGCTCGATTAAAACAACAGCTTTATATTGTTATGATTACTGCCATCTGTCGATAAGCTGAAACATGAAATATTCTTCATGGCCTTCACTACATTGGTTATCGAATGAGGTGCGAGAACTCCTTTTACCATTGCCTCGGTTTTCGTGCGATCACTAGTAACTTTTCTCCCAATATCCGAATCATTGAATATAATCTTGTACAGGGAAGATGAGCAGTCCGTTGATCTAAAACTTTTGTGATGATTTATCATATAAACAGCCATAGTTCCTTCGACTCCCCTTGTATTTTCATCTATCTTGTTCACTGTCGAACAACCTGCTAAAGTTTGACAAATTCGTTTGCGCGTTTCCGTTTCCAAATGCTGTGCTAAACTTAATTGTCCTTTGTTTTTCACGGATATGTAACTGCCACATATGTCAAATTATGCCTCGAAATCATTCCAGCCTTTTGAAAAATTGTTTATTTTGGGATCTTTCCGTTGGTCACCAAATGTACACTTTCTTTTTTCACTCACTTAAAAAATTTCAACGCTTGTATTAAACTCCTTAATTATAAACTTACTGTTCTGAAATCAGGGTGCTTATTTTGAAATATTTATCATAATCTGTAAGTTTTCAGAATTTTTGGCAAGTAAACTACCACGATTTTCCTAGAATAAATGTTAAATATTATGCCATTAACCACTCATTAATAAAACACGCTTTAGCCAAATTAGTAACCACCGATATTTAAATTCTCGTATGAATTATGGCACATATATATTCTTTTTAACCTTACTATGATATATGCTTAATAACAGAACTAGTCCACTTTGAACTGCTAAGGAGGCATTGTTATATTGTATTTTGTAACCATTTGGAAAGTGGTGCTCCTTTGCGGCGGAGTTTTTACTACAATACTTAGCGTTTTGCAATATAATTCTCAAATTAAATTGTGTGCTGCAGTTTGAGTTGATTGATTTGAAGTTTGAATTATATACTTTTCGGTGAAAATGTTTAGCTTTAGCTCAATATTTTCAAACGTAGAGATTCATTCATTATCAGGCAGACAGACGGACAAGCAATACGTGATATTAGTAGCTTTTCACAAAATCCGTTCGATTGAGAAAAATTGAATGGAAATTGAATAAACAAATGCAACAAGAGTGCTGCCGCTTTAGTATTTGAGTGTTTATACGAAAATCTTGAAAACAATTTTCCGTTGTCCAAGTTGGTCAGGCAGTATTGAAAACTAGATGCGAAAAATGCATGCAATTTCTTGCTTGCTTGTACTCATCAGAGCTTTGTTATGACGAATCCTTCAAGTTTCCAGGCGCTCTTTGGAGTCAAGAGAGCTGTGGTTTATCGGCTCTTGGCTATATTGATATTAACAGTTTATGGTTGCCAGAATACTACCTTTATATACTCACTTATATTCATTGCAAATGCAAATATGTTTAACGCAACGAAAGGAGGACATTTTAGTATATACCAAAAAGGAGGGAGGACAGATTACATGTAAAATATGTCTGGTTTTATCGGATATATTTTATCTCGTTCCTCTCTAGAACAAGATATAAATTTTCAATATAAAATCCAGAACTGGTAGGGTACCTACTTATCCAAGCAGCTAGGCCGCAGAGATTTCTGGCGTGGAATCTTTAATTCCATTAACGCCATGGTTACTAAATTTTAAACTTTAACTTGCTACAATTAGCAGCAAAGTAAATAGTTTATATTCGCTACAAACTCGCAGCGATTCGTTTAAAGAAACTCCTTCTAACGCGTATGATCAATAATTGATATATTTTTCATAACTCCTTTGGTTTATATACAATTTCGTTTCTTACAAGCTAAACAAAAATATGAAATTTATTGGTCATACATTATTACTAAGATGACCCAAATCTTAACTTATTACTCATACTTGAGTATACAAAATATCATACATATGAAATCCATTGGTCATACAATATTACAAAAATGACCCAATTCTTAATTTATTACTCAGAACGACGACACGTTCGAGTATACAAAATATCATGCATATGAACTCACATGATTCATTATTACTTGACCATAAACTCAAGTGTCGTGTGTCAAAGGGAACACCACTTCAGTTCACACCTCAAGCAATGTACGTGAATCATCTTTACTAGTCCATACGTTCAATCGTCGCGTGCCAAAGGGAACACGAGATTTCATTCACACGTTATCAGTGAATGTATTTCTATGGTGAGATTCATGTTACATTCGTTACATTTTAATGTTTATGTTCACTTGATACCTTTCGAAGTCAAGTGAAATTTATTGCATTAGGTCAAGTGAAATGTGGGTGATATTCATCACATTGATTTAGTATTAATGTGATGAATATCATTTTAATATATGAATGAATTGTTACCTTGTGTTGATATCATTACGTGTGTTTCTATTTAGTTCTGGGTGATACTCATTACATTGATCGGGTATCAATGTAATGAATATCACTCTAATGAATGAATGATTGTCGGATATCATTACACATGACCTGTATAAGGAGGACATGCCCTCCGAAAGGAGGACGTCTGGTCAGCCTGCTTAAGTCTCGCCCGCGTTCGTCAGGCTCAGTCAGTCGTTTTGCTTTGGCAATCCATCCCTTCAGTTGGTTACCTCGGCCTCGACATCGTCGAACCGAGCCCTACGACCACTTAATTTCGTGAATGCGAAATTTTTTAGTAGTGGACCCTTGTGCTGAGGAAAAGAGCCCACCCCACGACACCGCAATACTAACCTGCCAGCGCATTCACACGTTCTCAGACAAGGCCAATTCCGGCACCAACATCTTCGCTCGTCGAGGCAGCAGACCATCGTTGCAATCCTTTACGGAGATTGATAGTCCATTCAATTCACTACACATTTTCAAAAGTAAAAATAGACAGCACCTTGATTTTTTTTTCTTTTATCGTTGACACTAATGTATTGAGCTCAATATAATTGTTAGTTGTAATCGTAAGTTGAATATTAAAGGTTGCATCAGTTTTCTCTGATGTAGTAGGCCTCATTCGTTTCAATGAAAGCTATATTAGAGAAAACTGACTTGCCCCTTGCAGATTTTTTGGCCCATCTGTTCAATGGTGCTATCAGCTTCTTTTAGGCTATTCGCTACATGCTGTGCAAAAGACAATCATTTGGCCGTTTTCCTTAATAACTCTTTCTTTTTCAAATCTAATGATCGCAAGGTACCCTTTTCCTCTCGTGTTCCGGATCGTTTCCACCTCATCAATTATTCAAATAATTTTTCCTTTTCTGAGTGAATTTGTTTTTATTTTCCCATGCGTTTCAAAAGTGTCTTACATTCTTTATCACTATCTAAAATTAATTTTTTGGATAAAATAAATCGACATATTTTACTACCTACATGTAATGACTCTAACCAAAAAAACGATGGGTTGGGAGGGCACCTCCACTAACATTAATACTACCAATATTGATTTCCCAGTCCGAGTTAATTCGGTTGTATTGCAGCGCAAACACGACCCCTACAAAAAAGTTGACGAGCCAGAAGCAATATCCTCTGATGGAAATGTACCGAACACCAACGTTCTCTCTAGGCTCCTCTTAATCTGCGCACGTGCTCACGCAATCACAAATCAAGTTCAATCGTTATACTCGTAGAACGTGTAGCACATTTATTTTTGAATAAATCGAAAGGAGATTTTTTTTTTTGGATTGGTGTTTTGTCATATATACGTATATTGAATTTCCTCATACAATAATACATATCCAAAATCAATCCTAAGTCATACAAAACACTTTGCACAATTTTACAGACTGTTATACAAAAACATTTTGATTTGATTAAAGCAGGCCGATCTGTTATACAAACTGTTATACAAAAACATTTTGATATGATCAAAGCAGGCCATGGATAGAAAAATTAAAAAAAGAAGGTAGGGAAAAAATGTTAGTGAGGAGATAGAGATCGTACGGAATGGACGGTCTAAGCCACATTAGTTTCTTCTTGCCTAGCCATTTGATGATTTTGCTGTCGTGTGCGTACGTGTTAGTGCGGTAGAAATCTGTAATAGTTTTAATTTGTGCTGCGTTTTGGTTTCGCAAAGTAAGCTTCAGTGAAGTTTTGCTCGCAAATCACTTTTGATCAGTCCCATTACGACCGTCAACAAGCGATTAATTGACAACTGATTGGACAATATCCAAAAAATATATTGTGGCTGTGTTAATATGTGTATCGCGAGGGGGGTCGAAATCCTGAATAGTTCTTGGTTTCGTTGACATCGGCTCGGTCATATCTCAACGCTTTTGTTCGGTGAACGGGAAGAAATGTGAAAGCGAGTGACAAGATTGAAATCTGCTGATGGTTAAAAAATTCTTTTTTGACGTCTCGCAATTTTGAAAATGTCCAAAATTACCCAAGACCTGTCATTCGTCGCTCGTTGGTCTTTGTCGCGCAGTACCCGTGTGTGGAATGCATTCGCGGCAAATATTGTTTTGATAAAAAAAAACCCCAGTTAATACATCCCAAACCCTCCAGTGAATATATCACAAACACCCCAGTAAATATATCACATACCCCCCTTGAGTATATCGAAACGCAAAGAAAAAGAAGAACGAAGAAAAACTGGACGTTGCAAAAGGGACTCAGGTTAGTTTTTTTGGAAAGCTTAATATTTATAATTGAAAACATCATTGCAACAATGTATGCTCAGAAATTAGCTAGAATTAGATAGGCAATCATATTATGTCACTTAAATTAATAAATTTAATTAAACGAAATTTTATTTTAAACACATCTTTCAATTTAAAACTCATTCTGCACACGACTGCAACCCTTTAAATTTATACACGAGTAGATATGATAAATCAAGACTGCTCAGATTTTTAAGCACTCGGGCTATACGGACGTTTCAGATATTTTCGGTGGGCCACTGACGGTTCCTATTTTAATAACTATTCTAATTTTTTTATAGTAAAAAATTCAATATTATGAACTGTAACAGCTTTTTATTAAATTAAGAAAAAACACGCATTTAATTTCAAATAAGATAACAAAACTGCACATATGTAGATATCTTAAATAAAAATCTTGATAAAACTAATGTAATAGTTTACTTATGTTAGGCATACAACCGGATGTTGATAGTATATTAACAACAAGTCACAAATATTTTGCTCAGTTAATGATGTGTGGTATATCTTTTTTACATAATTAACCCTTTATGGCGCAAGATCGTTGTTTTAGTAGATTATATAAATAAAAGGTGGAAAATGAGGTAAAGTTAACAGTAAAAATAATTAAAAAAATCTCATCATTAAAAAAGTATTTATTTTCTTAAAAAAACGGACTGTTGCAGAAATGCAACATTACATCAATAGTACCAAAAAATATTAAAGTAAATGAAATTTTTTAAAGCAGTTATTTTGCTTATTGTAACACAAACTAACCCCACATTTTTCGCAATCTGTTTGCGTAAACCCACTACAGCCTGGAAATTTGCACCTCATTCGTTTATCCAGCCAAACTGGCCAGTGTCCGTATTGGTCCATCCTCACATCTTTTGGTGGAACATGTTGAGCCGGACCTTTCTTCTTTTTATTTTGAATGAGACATTCTACATCACTTCCGCGCTTTGTACGGTTGGTTGTCTTATATTTGCATGACGTCTCCGCTATAGCTAGTCTAAACTCAGCAGAGTTGAGAATTTTACTGGTACTACCCTTTTCAGCATTTATTCTTCGGTATAAAAGCCATGAATTACACATCGCCATGTCTAAGAAGTGATAAAAAATTCGTAGATACCAACGTTTACTGCGGAGTCGAATTTTGTAGTGGCCGATAACACTATCCAATAAATCGACACCACCCATGTGTCGATTATATTCTGCTACGACAAAAGGACGTTCAACAGAAATATATTGCTTTCCAGACTTGTCCCATCTTCTTACTATAGATGTTGGATGTTTTCCTGCAAAATTGGATGCTAGAGTGACTATTTTATTATCTCTCCAAGCGACCACACCGACGTCAACTCCATTGCTGTTACCGACCTGTTCTATTGACGTACCACGCGGTTCTTTTTTAAAAGCTTTCTCATCTGGCAGCTCGCAGTTGGGGATACGGTTTTTTCTTACAGTTCCCAAAGCCAAAATGCCACGACTGGACAAGTATTCAATAAGCGGTATCTAGGTGTAATAATTATCGAAAAACAGCCGGTAATTCTGATTATTAGGGACATCGCGTGCAAGGCGAACTACCACATTAGATGATGCCCCTAACTGTGGCTCCTCGGCTGCGCATCTGTTTTCTTGTCCACTATACACTTCAAATTTATATGCATACCCAGATACACCACATATAACAAAAAGTTTGAATCCCCATTTATGGGGTTTGTCGGGTAAATATTGCTTCAGCATACTTCGAGCTTTTGTCGAACACATTTGTTCATCTACAGATAGTTGTGTTTCAAGAGGAACTTTTTTGAAGTTGTGATTAAGTGCCTCTATCAATGGCCGGATTTTATATAATCGATCAGCATGAACGTGGTCATATGGTAACATTTTGCTATTATCGTTGAAGTGTAATGACTGCCTGAGTAATTCAAATCGTTTTGACGACATTGTCTCTTGTATCGGCGCAAATCTTATGTTATCAGACCAATACATTTTTACATTTGGCATATGAACTATTGACATATAATATACAATACCAATGAATTGGCGTATTTCTTCACTGGTTACATTTACTGGTTTATTAGCATCTTTTTGAACCGAGTATAAATTTGTCTGGTCTTTTAAAAGATCCATAATATCCTCAGTGAACAAATATGAAAATACCTGAAAAGGGGTATCCAAACGAAGTATTTCTGCAGGTAAGATTTCTGATCCATGAAAACGTAGTTAGTCGTCATTTAAGTTCAAGCTTTTCGTTTTCCATATGATATTGGCCTTAGGCACACGATAAGATGTACTAGGAGCCGTTGCAGGATCAGTACTAGGAGAAGCGAAGGCTGGATTTGAATCTGTTGCATTACTATTGGATTGATTATTGATGAATGTAGTTGCTAGCGTGCTGGCAGCCCGAACTTCATTTTCCAAGTCAATTGGTTCCTCTAGGTCCTCGTCGGAGCTTTCGTGTTCATTCTGCTGAAATTTATACGTAGGATCGGCTACATCATCGTCGTCTGAATAGTCAAGATCATCTTCACTGTCTTTCCATTCTCGCAATATATTCTCAATGTCCTGAGCAGTCAAATTATTTAATTTGCGACTCATTATGATACTGGAAAAGAAACATTCAAATCCAAATAAACGGTTAACGAAATCTTCCATGAACGCGCAATGTTGCATTCATGCAACATAGCAAAATCAGTCCATAAATAGAAAAAAAACTTGATTTTGCAGGAAACTATTATTGACCACTGAAATCCACCATCTTACCTTTTATTCAGATCAGTTTTGATAGCCAAAAATCTATATTACACAATAAAGTCACTTTTTAAAACAAAATTCGAAGAGCTTTAAACCGGTTTGTACGTGTTCACCACTTGAATGTCACACAAATACAAGTGCCGCCATATAGTCTGCTGATTTGTTATTAATTCGTTAGAATGCTCTGTTGCCGTTGCACAACACTGAGTAAAGTTTGTCTATCGGCTTTCGCTATATTTTTACATCAATGGAAATGGTGTGTTGCAGAAGTGAAACATAACTCCATAAAGGGTTAAGATTTGAAAAAACCTTTTCACAAATATATGTTGATCAGAAACTGCTTAAAAACTGGGAGGCAAGGTATGTTTTTGCAAGAAAGTCTTCTTTGGGTACTAATTTCCAAAAATCTGCAAAGTCTTCTAAAGAATTTTGAGGTTTGGAAGATACTTTCACGGTAAAAAGGTTTTTTTTTAGCGAAAATTGATTTTGTAGTTCAGTGAGTTCCAACTGAATATCGGCAGGATAAGTAATGATTTCACTCAAACTGATTATAAAGGTATTTAACCACTTAACACTCGGTTTTTTTTTTTTTTTTGAGAATATGGGTGAAAAATTGTCACCTGTTTTGTATTTTTATTTGACTTTGTTTATTCATACAATTCATTAATTACAATCAATTCACTCAATAGTAAGTTTTAGTATGATATATTTTGAAACATTCAATACACAATCCTACATCACAATCCGGAGAGTAATATCTTGTCTCCTTTCGAATTTTTTTGTCACTTGCATTTTTACGTGAGCAACATACTTTGCATTGTCAAGTAGGTCTATCTGTGTTTGCAGTAGATGGTATTACTTCTATAAAATATCTACCAATCAAACGTAGTGGTGATGATGATATTGATGGAGGTCCAGAAGTCTGTTAGGATTTGTCACATCTTTCAATAATTTGTTGTACCAGACTTAATCTGAATTTTAAATTAGTTTTTGAGCCTCCTTGCTTTCCATATAAAACAAAAGAATTCCATATTGTCTGATCGATAAGGTGCAGAAACATTTCTTCCCTCGCTTTTTGATGATAGGATAGTTGGTTAGGTGTTGATCAACTCTATCAACACCACCCATAGAAATCGGAGTCCCGTTTTCATTCAATTCCTACCATTTGTGGGTCATGAATTTTTGACAATAAGGTGACGTCCTTCTGTCTTTCCACTTCATGACAAACTTTGACAATTTGTATTCTCATTCCATGGTCTTTATAATTACTAGTATTGTTCCCTTCCCTGTATATATTATAAAAGACCAAATATAACCGGATTTTGATTCACATGGCATATATGGTTTGATGCCGATTCTGGCTCGTTTTAGAGGGATATACTGAATCCAACCTCATCTACCTTTATAGAGAGTAAGACTCTCGTCTGTTGTCATTCTGTCAGGTGTAATCGCAGAAGAAAACTTTATATTTAGGTTTTCAATGATAGGCCATAAAGTAAAATACAGTGTGTATTTAATAGTAAACATAGTGAATAAACAGTACTATACATTACAGTAGAAACAATTACTGTACGTACAGTATATTAATACATAAATGTAGTAAACAATACAGAACTACTAAACTGTGTATAAAGTACAGCAATGAGCTAATCAGACAAAGTCATATTCACTATACATTTGGTATCCGGGACCATTCCTGTCACTGTTGCATCAGCCACGTCACGCTCCTCAAATCCAGGAATAGCCTGACAAAGATCGACAGTATCATCGAAGATCTCAGTCTTCTTGTTCTTCAATACAGTTTGTATTTCCAACTTCATTTTTCAAAGGATTGATTCAATGGATTGACCCAAATAAACTTGATGCGTAAGCCACGAGCTTTCACGCTACTTCTCACTTCGTATGATTGTTTGTGTTTTTGTAAGGAGATCAGAATCTTAGACTTGTCCAAAAAGTTTAGAAATTTGTGCTATATAGTTTGAAATTTTCTTTGTTTAAATACCTTCCAGGCTGCACCTTGCAGTTGGCTATAACCTACACGGACATTAATAAACCTACATTCACTACATTATTGCAGGCTTTCGTCAGATTTTCTCCTGTTATATTTGCCCAAGAATCCACCAGAATAAAGCAACAGTCCTTAAGGTTTAATTTCTTTGTAAACGCAACCACACTTTCTTCGACGCTCTCTGCTAACAGTTGTAGTGATTTGATAGATATAGATGTCCGTGAAGGACTGCAGCGCTGGTCTGCTGCCTCAGCGAAAGAAGATGGTAATGTCAGCCGAGAATGGCCTTGCCTGGGGACACGTGAATGCGCTGGCAGGCTAGCATTGCGGTGTCCTGGGGTGGGTTCATTCCCCCACTACAAAAGAATTTCGCATTCACGAAGTCTTGGGTCTCAAAACAGGTCGACCTAAGTCGAAAAATGTAACTACAAAAAGACGGAATTGCTTGTTCAAAAAACAAGACGAAACAAGCCAAAACAGACGGACTTAGGGTAACTTCGTCGTAACCCGACGATTCTCATGGCCCATAAATAAGAATGGGGCAACCGGATGATTGTGGTCCCCCCTCGCACCCGCCCAACCAGATCAAGATCCAAAAAAGTTGCAGTGGCCATATATTTCCCTTCTGAGTGGAAAACTCATACAAACGTACTTTGCATGAGCCTTCCCATCAAAAAAAGCAATGTAAAGGTGACCGATTTATGTCATAGAGCTATGTGATCGAATCACATAGCCTATGTCATAAAAAGGGCACTTAAACTGGAGACCACCCAACCCGCAAGAGTCCTGAAACTAAAAGACAGTTAGAGCACCCCCCATTGGCTAGCTCATTTTTTGTGAGAAAAGCCTTCCACCGTACCGGGTCCTGTACCCGGTCAAAAGAACAAAAATGGAAAGACCGATTTTATAAATTACGGATCCATTTTATTATTCAAGCAAAAAATTCTATAACCATTACTTGATAGTTTCAGATGTATCGAGTGTGGAGAAATCATGCCACACGCCTAATAAATACGTTTAGAGATAAAAGAATCGAACAGTCAAAACGGTAGGGTATCTGCACTTTTTCTCCAAATTGATTAAAATTTAATAGATGTCATTAAGAGTGTGCAATACCATTTCCGCTCTTCTATTGGATGATCTTAATGATTTACAAACTACGAATAATCTAATCTTTTATTGTAAAGAGTTAAACATAGAACAGAAGTATGATCCTATCAATGTAGATATAAGAGATTAATTTTCTTTTTCCTAAAATATGTCACATTTGTCCCTGTGAAATTTGATGTTTCGAATTTTCGTATGAAATATATATAATAAAAATTTTAAGAAATGTATATAAAAAAAATTTAAAAATATTAGGGTAAGATGGGGTAAAACCGCCAGTAATATTTATTTGACGATGTCAAACTATCATTTATAAAATGATCAATGAACCAAACCATATTTCTGAAAGTTTAATCCCTTGGCTGCATAATTCATTCAGAAAGTTTTTATGTAGCTTTTATTTTAAAACAGTTGTGATCGTTCAGAAGAAAAGTTTAAAACGGCGGTTTTACCCCACCCAGTGGGGTAAAAACGCCATTCTGGTTTCAGTGTAGTTAAGTACCCAAATAATGTCAAAAACTTCTGAGAAAATTTTTTATTCAATTCAAATGGATATTACATGTTACAACGAATATATAAAAGTAAAAATAAGAAATTGAAATTTAAAAAAATAGCAAGGCACAATTAATCCTCTGTGTCATCGCTGTCTTCTACGTAGTCGATTTTTTTTGGTCGACCACGCTTGGGACGTTGGCAAGAATTTTGTGTCATTTTGTTCTCGTCTGCCTCTTTTGAAACCCGTTTTGAAATTTTCTTTTCTGCTCGTGCAGCCGCAGCCGTCATTTTTTTTTCTTTTTTCTCGCATTCGCTTCTTGTTCCGTTCGCAGTGTTTCCATTTCATTTTCATCGGTCAAAATCGCTGTTTTTCGGCGCTTTCGGCCGCGGTTCGTGGACTTCCGAGGTGCGGCCTTTTGGAAGGGACGCAGTTTTTCCAAAACTGCGTCAAAATTGATTTCTCTGTCGTCCTCTTCCGGCTCTTCGACTGACTCGTTTGGGGTCCTCGGGCGTTGAGGCTCATTTTCTAAGCGATCAGTGATTTGAGACGGCAAATATCGATTTCGGTGAAAACGTTTTCGTTCAGTGGACAAATTCCGGTGACTCTAAAGCCAGATTGGATGTTCGAAATCGAAGCGCCCTTCTGAATTGGTTCACGAGCGATGCCAGGGATATCGTGCATTGTAATAGTTCTTGCAGCATTTTCTGGTGATCGCATCCAGTTGTCACATGCTGCATTGAAAAATTTCTTTATAGGCCCAAAAACAGTTCTGTCAAGTGGTTGTAATTTGTGGCTCGTATGCGGTGGGAGAGACAGAACAATAATTCCGTTCTCCTTACAAAAATCCAAGCCTGCGATGGTGATGTGTGATTCGTGGTTGTCCAAAATCAAAAGAGCTGGTGAGTCTAGCGTTGGGCGAGCGTATCTTTTGAAATGTGCCAGGTATTTCAAAAATTCCTCCCCTTTCATCCAACCTGATGGGTTAGCTGCTCCGTCAGCTCCGATGCCAGCAGCAGCAAGGAAGTCATTCTTAAATTTCTTTCGTGGAAATACGTAGAAAGGTGGCATGCAGACCCCTCCGGCAGAAATGGCGAGAGCAAGCGTAACTAAAACACCACGTTCAGCAGATGTGATTGAACCTAAATTCCTCACACCACGTTGTGCAACAACTGATAAAGGTTTTTGCACAGTCGTCAAAGCACTTTCGTCCATGTTCCATATGTTTTCGGGTCGGATTTTGAAGCGTTCAATCACGCTTTTCAAATTGGAAAAGAACATGTTAACGTTGTGTTCGTTGAAAGCAGTGGTTCGACCGAGGCTTGTTGCTTGCGGTTTGCGCAAAGATATCCCGGAATGACGAGTCATGAAGCCATAAAGCCAGTCTTTTGAAGCTATACCTGCATCTCCAGGCTTCGATCCATGCCAGTTTTGCGGAATTTTCCTTCGCATTTGATTTCTGTCTTTCAGTGTCGAAGCGAAGTCATAAGCAAGTCGTCGAACTGCTGTCCGAGAGAAACCATGAAACATAGCTGCTGCTGTTATGAGATATTTCTCAAGCGATGCCTCTTGGTCGTCAGTAAAAATCTGTAAAATAAGAATTACATGGTTAAAATAGTTTTAAACTGAGAAGAAATGTTATAATATTGGATTTGTCAAAATCATGACTTTACATATTGTTTCAATTGACCAAAATTGTGAATATTTGACACTTTACCTGGTGATAATGGCCAAAATAAGCGTTGTGCGCTTTGTTAACTCGGTCTCGCAAAGTCTCTCGGGGAATCCCATATTTTTCGGCAACAACTGCAACCTTGCTGCCCTCCTGAACTTCCTCGATTGCCCGTTGAAATATATTTTCATCAATTTTTGGTTTTTTTCTTGCGTAATTGCGAGGCATGATGCTGAAAAACATTCATTCTTGATTAAAACGAGTTTTTCCGTTATCAAGTTGTGTGGCGTTTTTACCCCACCTTTTCACGGCGTTTTTACCCCACGCGCCAATTTTTTGTCGAGGTTACTTAGTGTGTACAATTTTGGAAATATTGGCTAACTTGATACATGTACATCAGTATCAAGGTTCGTACTATAAGCGGACACTTACCTCTTTTTTTTCAAGCCGTTTATGTACACTTGATTGAGCAATGTTAATAACAAAAATTTTTTGCCACCGTCGAGTGAAACAAACAAGACGCAATAGAAATTGTCACAACAAAGCAGCAGTATCCCGACCGACTGCAAAAACCACGCATTATCGATCAGAATGTACATTATAAACGGTTACTCGTTTCGGCGATTCATTTGAATTTAAAATCCAAATGGCGGTTTTACCCACCGGCGGTTTTACCCCATCTTACCCTATATATTACCAATTTTTCTAAAAATGGATATATAAAAAAATTTAAAAATGCGTATAAAAATTTGGTATGTATAAAAAAAATTGGAATCCATCAAAATGGTACTTACCCAACGTCCTCGACGAACGCTCGTTGACGGGGTGGGTAAGTCCTGAAATTCAATCTGGGCATCTACCGGTATATTGTTTAAAATATTGGTTTCGGGACACTTGTATATAATTCTAATGATTGACGATTTCAAAATTATGGTCAGACTAATTTCTTCGAGTGCTTCCTTGAATTGCTGACTATCTTTCAGATCTTCATAATTATTCTTAATACCATGTGAGAGCTGTTTATAAACATCTGTAACCGATTTCATTGGTCCTGAGACATAATGTAAAGTTTCTTCGTCGCTGTGATGTTGATTTTTAACACACTTAACAATTTCTTCGGTTTCCTTGAAAGTTTTTTGAGTCACAGCATTTATGTTAAAAGGAAACAAGGCTGCTACATTATACTCAAACTACAACGACCAATGCTAAAAATGATTACCTTGGCCCGGAAAACATTGACAGCCTCGATTGCACAGAGGACGGAGATTGTACCCTGCATTTCATCAGTAGTGCCGGATATTAAGCTCGAAGAGTTCGAATTGCGTAATGTGCCTATACTGTCCTACCAAAAAGGGTTCCAAACAACGAGTAGCAATCGAAGTTTGTCTGAAAAAGCTGCTTCGACTGTAGAAGATGTTCCCATTGTAATTGGTGACCGCGTGACGCGGCATCACATACGTCTCAACCTATGATCGACACCGCTCCCTCAACTTTGCTAGTTGCTCAGTTATGGGTTGCTATAAATTGAAATTTTGATAGGAGATAGGAGGGTTTTCGAGCAGTTTGATATTGTGACTACTCGAAAACAAAAATTAACCGGATTAAAAAGAAAAATGAAAAAGATTTCAAATAGTGATAAAACTTAAATTTCATGACGAATACAATTAAAGGGTAACGTTTAAATTTGATATAAAATTACGTTTAATAATAATAAGAAAAAAACCAATTTTATAAATTACAATTATGAATGCAGTTACAATTTCGGTTAAGGGTAGGAATGTTTTCGAGCAGTTTGCTTGTGTGACTGCTCGATTACTACACAGTAGTCGCCGAAGCAATTATCTTTTTGCAATAACACCCTGATCCATTGGCTACAGGAGGGCTGTTATGTTTGGTGGAAGGAACAGAACTGAGAAGTCTTTATTAATGCTGTTCAAAGTGACTTTTTCTGTTTTGGATTCTTTCTCTCTGAACTTTTTTACTACTGGGATAAATGTGTTCGAGTACCAATCAAGAAAACTATCAGATGACATCCAAGAGCTTTTTTGTGCCCTGTAAGTTACTGGTAGACATGTCACGATTTCGAAACAACGGGGTTTGTTACTTTTACCAATAAGCCACTTGCATTTGCACAAACCGTAGCCGTTACCCTGTCTTTGTTTACTTTGTATCTGGGAGCTCGAGTTTCATTTCGGGATGCAAGAGATTTTCTTCGCAATGAGCGCCAATTCACATCGGTATCATCAGCATTATAAAAATCGTCCCGTGGAAACCTCGTATCAGCTACAGTTTCTTTTAATGTTTTTCCGAATGCTTCTGCAGTTATAGTGTCACCAGATAAGCTTTCCTCTTGAACATCGACTTGTCTTATTCCACGCCGTTGGTTAAATTTACTCATCCAGCCACTGTTAGCCTTCAAGTCAATAGACCCGTTGAGTTTTTCATTAAATTTAAGAGCCTTTTTACAAAGAAGTGGACCCGATATTGGTTCACCCAAGCTTCTTCTTTGTGTGAACCACAAATACAGTGCATCATCAGGATCTTCATTATTGGCTGTTTTTAAGGTTTTACTAGTTTTAGGCCCTTCATTACTGTCTTGTTTACAAACGTATTGCACTATGGCATCTTGTTTGTTTTTAATGTCGGTAATTGTTGAATTACCTAGACTATACTCTCTAGATAACGACGCACCACTTTCACGTTTCTTTAATTTTTCTATGATTTTTATTTTCTTTTCCATGTTTAAAGTGTTATGTTTCCGTTTCAGGGACGTTTTTGATGACATTTTAGTTTACTGTACTCGGTTACTGCTATCATGTACAATCCTAACACTACACTTATGCTGTACGTAGTCTATAACTAAGGTACTGTACCAAACAGTGGATGTAAACTAACACATTCTACACGCTCCAATAAACAACACATATGTATAGTTCTCTGTCACAACGGAGAGTGACTGAGCGCGAAGACAGTAATGAACACTATAGTGTCATGAGTAGGGGAGAGGCGGCGTTCGGATTAGTGGACGTTCGGATTGCAGGGGTTCAGATTAAAGAGGTTCTACCGTATGTAAAATTAGGTTTATGGTTGTTAAGCTAATCGTCTGTTTACAATATCAATGATAAATAACAACTATACAACATATTAAAGACTTTGAACACAACGGGCTGACAACTGCATAACAATTGAGTAGAACTGAACACGAACTTCTAACTGAATCCCGAGACGAACTGCCGCGATGGTTTAATAGGCGAAGGATCCTGTTGCCTGTTTAGCCACGGCTTTTATGGTGGTCCTAACTAATTGCGGAATTCCTCTTGACCGCTAATGCGGGCTGTAATTACAGGCGAACGCGCCGCAATAGTATACGATCGGCGCGCTTGTTCGTTACCTCCTCACATGTATGCTAGAAATACGAGTACATATGTAGTGAATAAAAAAGTTTCAAACCGTCCGTAAAGGACTGCAGCGATGTTCTGCTGCCTCGGCAGAAGAAGATGAAAATATCTGCCGAGAATGCCCTCGTCTGGGGACGCGTGAATGCGCTGGCAGGCTAGCATTGCGGTGTCGTGGGGCGGGTTCATTTCCCCAGCACGAGGACCCACTACAAAAAAATTTCGCACTCACGAATTTGGTGGTCAATTGATCAAAAGGCGACCGAAGTCGCAAAAAGTGTAGATAACTACACCGAGGGAGAAAGTAATTCTTCCGAGAACAAGTGGAACCTGAAAAGAAAAGCGGACTTGGGGTAACCTCGTCATTACCCGACGAAGCTCATGGCCCACAAATGAAAGAAGGGCAACCGGGTGGTGATGGAGCTCCTTCGCACCCACCCAACCGGAATTAAATCCATATTTTTGTTGCAGTGGCCAGGTACTCCTCTTCTGAGTGGAAAACTCATACAACTTGACTTGTATAAACTTTCCCATCAGAAGGGGAGTACCCCGGTGACCAATTTATGCCATAGAATCATACAATTCGATTGCATAACGCTATGCCATAAAGAGGCACTCTGCTTGGGCCACTCAACCCGCTATGTCACCTGAAGCAAAGAAAAAAGGATTAAGTTGTACCCGGCGGCTAGCTCATGGTTTTAGGGGGCCGCCTGCCACCGTACCGAGTCCTATACCCGGTCAGAGTTATCGGAAAGGAAAGACCGAAGTGTATATTTTAATTCGACATTTTAGTTCTTTTTATTCTTCTCTCAAATACGATCACAAAAAAACTGATAGGTTTGAGTACGTTACACATTAATTTGAATTCAAATAC
Organism: Odontomyia ornata; assembly: GCA_963969285.1. Lineage (NCBI taxonomy): Eukaryota > Metazoa > Arthropoda > Insecta > Diptera > Stratiomyidae > Odontomyia > Odontomyia ornata. Next base: position 457,879,214 of record OZ017738.1, on the reverse strand, counting down.
TCGCTCATTCAGACTCTTATAAGTTCCAAAATCTTGACATTTTTATTATTTTTTTTTTTGGATTTTTAATCTAATTATAATACTTGTGTATAATAAAGTCAACAGGATTCTATCAACATCCTTTGACTGTTTTGGTTTATCCCGTGATGGAGAAAATATTTAAATACTATACTGATATATTCGATTCAATTTACACGCTCTTCGAATCTAGACCAAAGCAAAAACGAACTTCGGTTAGGTGTCACAGCACCAAATGTACAGCTGAAAATTTTCAATTTACAAAATATAATAAAAACATGCAAAAGGAAAATTTTTCTTTTTTTTTTAACAAAAGAAAGGGTACTTACCCCAAACCTCCTCCTACGAGCGCTCGTGTTCGGGGCGGGTAAATCCTGCAAATTTTGTATTATTATTATTTATAGTAACAACTTCGCGATTTTTCCGGGTCAACCAATTTTCTCCGACACGTTCGAGTGTTCATATATTTTATTCACCTGTGGATAATACATAAGAATACTAGATAATTGAATATGATATGAATTCACAGTAAAAGAAATTTTCAGGAGGTGAGATCTGACTCAACTCTCGTGCTAGATGTCGTTCTGATGTTTGAAGATCGGTGTTGATGATTTCCCTTTTGGTCGGTGACTTGAGCGCGTTTACCTCTCACACTTACGTAATTTTCCCTTCGTGTATATTTTCTATGAGCATATTAATTTTTTTTTACTACTATTCAAAAGTTCTAAATTAAAAACATTTGAAAATAGCATTATATTTGGTGACACTCCTTTCCTGTTTCCACAATTTAGTACCATTGACCCTCCACTGAGAGTAAGTTTATATCAGTTGTCACCAATTAGTACTAATGGAGCTTGTCCTACAATCATGATGGCTAAATACTTTCATAAACCACGCTAGGTTAAAATTCCAACTAGAAGCTATTATATGTATATAACATTTATAAAAGTAGCAAAGACACCAAATAGAAATATTGACAAATCAAAAAATACTTCAAGGGTACAATCCCACTGGCAACTGTGATAGCTGGACATCTTGCTCTCGAAAAGTCCTAACTTTTTTGCCTCTTCTCCCCTGTTAGAACCGTCTTGTGCACAAAAGTCCACCGAATACGTTTTTCGGGTTGCCAGCTTGCATTCCACACTGAAAGAAAAATATCTTTTGCAAGAGAAATTTGTAATTTAAGTTTCAAAATCTCTGACGCAGTCTTCACACTTCTAGTTTTTGACGACACCCAAGCTTGGCTATAACACACCAAAACTTCAATTTTTGTGGACCCTATTTATTGATAGGAGATGGCGTGTAGGCCAGTGGCTGACTATCGTATCTGCCTCTGGTCTGTACTCACGATTTCTTGGCAATTGTTATTCCGTTCAAGTTTTTACACTCTTGACATGGGTTTGTTATGGAAGATACAATCAACTTTTACTATGAAAAAATTTATTGCTTCGCGCATGTAAGTGTAATGATTCCCATATGTACAAGTATCACGAACATCTGAAATTATAAAACATTAATTATCACAAAAACATTAATAATTAATCATTTCCAATATTTACTTACTTGCAGAATAAAAAGCATTGCAGAACATTTTCACTGCATTCGTACACTAAATAGAACATATGCTTGAACTGAAATACGATACGATTCAATTCTACACTTTCACTTTCTTCCGCACACGAAAGATACGAATATAAACATTACCATGTGCATTCTGCACTTGAGACTAGAATTTATGACCTAGAGAAAATATTACATAATGAACTTGTACGGATCGTATAGCAAACCAAATGTGTAAAATGATTTGTGGGTCATGAGACCACACAATTGGACTATTGATGTTGTATTGATATTGTATTGACATTTGTAGTATAAAAATTGTTGTAAAATGGTAATTAGGGATCAGAAGGATCTGACCCGTACAAGAATAAAGATTCGGCCATTGAATTTTGGCTGGTATTATTTGAATACGCGAAATTTCTGTTCAAAGTACTTTGGCTGGACCTTTCGGAGTTTTTGCGCTTGCGATATAATTTTAGTCTGCAAACAATTTTTCGTAAGCTTTGGCATTCCTTTTATATTTTTAACTTTTCTCTATTCACTCTTAACTTTACAATTTTCTTCTTTTTTCTTACATTTTCTATGATCAAAAAGCATGCATGTTCCTCATATTTGGCCTTGTATAGTCTGCGAATCCATCCCCACTACCCACACAAAGTTTTTAATCATCCCGAGAATATTTCGAGTACTTTAGACCATGCTACGAAATATAAATTAAGCCCCGAAACCATTCCTAGAAGGAAAGGATTCCTTGCACTCCAACATTTTATCCGGAGGATTACCAAGGAACCACTCCACGCGCGGAAGTACTGGTGAGAAGGATTAAAGTAAGGTTAGGATAAAAGATGTAAATCATTAGCATTAAGTGATCCTAGGGATTAAGTATTAAGCGGAAAAAGAAGAATACGTATGCAAATGCAATCTACATGAGTGTCAAACAAAACTAATTCAGCAGTTGTTTTTTTCTGTTATGGTCCTTAGAAGAAAGGATATTTTAATTGAATTCTATCGGACTGAATTGTCGTAACGACATTGAAATCAGCATGTAAATTATATTGCAGTCGTTAAACTCATCAAAAAAGTGTTAGTGCTTGACGTCCGGATTCGAAATCAAGATATTTGCAGCATTGCAACATCGATTCGGTGTTATAAACAAACTTTAAAAAAATCAAATGGAAAAAATATAGACATCAAGCTGGAAGGGATACTTACACCAATATTCGAACACGATATATATTTTTTTCATGGATAAACATTTTCCCATCATCTTTACTATAAGCAACTAAATTTCGGCGAACGGAACATGTATTTCCACCATCTGAACAACTACCGAGGCAAGTTTCGTTGCAACATTTTCCTTGACTATTATAGGCACGACTTCCACATTTCGACGGGCATATTCTTTGGCAGTGATCTTGATTCCAGCAGAAGCGTTCGTTACCGAAGACAGGACAATCGCCGCTGTTAACATCACCTTATATTCTTCCTAAACCACACAAAAGGCATTCGTTGGTAGCCTTGTTGTGCTTAAATATTAGCAATACGATTCCAATCAACATTGACAAAACATAAAATTGGATTTTTCTCGACTCGCGCACCACCACGATTGATTGTCAGAAGTGATGTTAAACCGACTTCCTCAATATTGGCATTTTCAAATGTGATCAATGCAAATGCCTCAAACAACGTTTTGCCACGAATCGCTTGTAAATTTGGAAAAAGTTTCGCCAAGGATCGAATACCACTAACCTGATATAGCATTCGGAAATCTGTGATTTCCGTCAACTCCGGAAATGTATGATTCTCGAAATCCGTTTGATTCAATTCGTCCATCCAAGCTATCACCAAGACTCCTTCAATCACTCGACATCCTGTTAGAGTTTGTAGCTGTTGTGTTCTGTTACGTATATCGATACTTGGACAAACTCCTGATGATCCTGACGTGACATTTGTATATGCAGCAGAGACAATCATTGATATTATGAAATTCAAAAGCATCACGGAGGCAGTGAACCATAGAATGCAATTGAAGGATGTAAAGGAAGCCGATGATGTTACCCGACAAATGTTACCTGAAAAACAACATGAACATATTGTAGGACCAAACACCCATGCTAAAGCTTGCGATGGGATATACTTACGTGATTCTCGGGCTGATCGCCCAACACATCCCTGCGCGGACACAATTACGGCGGACACAATCGCACAAATTTCACTCGCGACGCACGGAATAACAAGTATTAAACACGACTGACATTTAAATCAAAGCAATCGGTAAGGTTGTTACAGATAATACAGTACAGTGCGCGAAAGGAAGATTGCCACCAAGTAAAAATACTGGGTTTGCGCCTGAGATAAACGCTGCAAGGTTGAGCAGCCGTGATGAATATTGTGGCCTTGAACTTGGGTTCTTCAACTCAAGTAAAAGAGCCGTTGGGCCAAGTCAATAAAAGAGCCAGCGACCATGGAAACGGTCTCTTTTTCGCACGGATTCCTGGCCAACGAAGGACGACCATCAAACCGACAGGCAGCGTACAACTTATTCCCAACAGGAGGGCGCTAATTTCGCATACATCTGGGATTCATCAACGCATTAGGAGAAGAGGAAAAGATAAACTGCGCGAGACAACTGAAGTTTGGAATAAGAACAGAAGATTGAGTGGAAAGCGAGGACTTCGTTCATCGGCGGGGCCCCGAACGCAGAGTAAGTGTTAAGTTTCCATAAATTCCCTTTTCTTATTATCAATTTTGTATTAAATTTGCTGTGAAATAATAATATTTGCGTTAATTACTTGAGGTAGAGTTGATTTTGTTTTACATAAAATTCCGTGTTGTGATTAACTAAATAACGTTATAGCTAGCACTTTTAACAAATTAGCAACAAACACTAGCAACAGATTAGAACTCTATACAAACAATAGATTTACTAATAAATAGTATATTATTTAAGTAACTTTCACTATCAACAGAACAGCAATAGCATAGCGAAGAAATAACATTACAATTAAAGTAACATTAACTAACACTATCAATAGAATAACATTTTATACAATAATCAATGAATAACAATTAAAATAGCTCAATAGATAATGCAACCAGTAATTGCATAAGTGTCCCATTAGTAAGTAGCAATCTAAGTGAAAACTAACATAAATACAACTTAACGAAATCACATAATACCAAACCTAGACAATTATCTTCTTATTATCGTCAAGATTAAGGAAATCCATTAATGACGAGTGAAGTCCGAGTTCTCTTGTGGTCGATGTCGCATAGTTAATTAAAAGCTACTGAAATTCTGAAATAGCATTATTTTCAAACATATGGACAACTAAACCAAATCATGTTGACATTGGGAAACACTATCAACAATAAAAGATACATGATACTCCTTACGACCGTCACCTACATCGAAAAGGCCAGGGAACATCCGAAACCTCAACCATGCAATTTATGTTTGTCGTATGCGGAACGATATGGAACGATATGAAAAAAATGCACTAACAGCATTGTGCATATTTGATGTAGGAATAGCATTCCATGTACGTTGATATGAAAAGACAAATGGAAAAAATGCACTAGCAGCATTGTGCGTTTTTGATGCTCAAACAGCATTCCATGAATGTTGATCTGGAAAGACAAATGAAGAAAAAAATAATGCTCTGACAGCACTTCGTAGGATTAGTGTTTCTTTTGATTAACTACCTGGTCAATGGAATTGAGGTGAGTGCACTGAAATAGCAATTTGCCCCATTTACCGTACCAGGTACTGACAATGGCAAAAGCTCTCTGGTGGAGAATCGGTGTTATGCCGTTTTTGGTCGAAAACTTCTTCACGGACAGCGCTGTGTAGGCAGGTTCGTTGTCGTGTGGAAAAACCAATCCTCTGTGCACCAAAGACCCAGCCTTTTCTTCCGGATGTTTTCCCTCAACCTCTTCAACACCTCCAAATAGACCGTTGACCGTTTGGCCTGGACGAACAAATTCTGCGTGCACAACACCTCCGCAATCGAAGAAACAAATTAGCAATATCTTGATGTTCGACTTCACTTGTCTTGCCTTTTTTTGGACGAGGAGAGAGAGGTGTCTTCCATTGGCTTGATGCTGCTTTGTTTCGGGGTCGTACGCATAGCACCATGATTTATCACTAGTTATGGCCTTGAGAAAAAAATCTGGTTCTTCATTTAACTGATTTTGCAGCTCAAGAGAGGCCTGAAGTCGACGCTCGATTTGATCGTCAGTGAGAAGGCGAGGAACAAATTTGGTTGCAATCCTTCTCATGTTCAAATTTTCGGATAAAATCCTCTGAATTAAATCCATGACAATCCAGACATCACACAGAGTTCATCGATGGTTCGGCGACGATCTTCACGAATAAGAGTGTTGATTTTTTTTAGCGTTTTCGTTCGTTCTTGAAGTTGAGGGGCGCCCAGAACGAAGTTGGTCTTCAGTCGACATCTCTCTATTCTTGAATCGCGAAAACCAGTCCTAGACACGCGTTTTACTCAAGGCCTTATCCCTATAAGCTGTTTTCAGCATCACAAGGGTTTCCCCGAGTGTTTCTCCAACAAAAAACCAAATTTCACAGCCGCATGTTGCTAATGGCACTCAGCCATCTCATGTTTTCGCCGATACAGAGAAAGTTGTTACACTGGAAAAATTCCCATCCACAAACGGATGCACTCACACCAACCAAACCTCGCACGCTAACTAGGGAGATCCACCGCTTCGAATATACCACTGGAGAACCCGATATATATATATATATATATATATATATATATATATATATATATATATATATATATATATATATATATATATATATATATATATATATATATATATATATATATATATATATATATATATATATTGTCGCGTGTATTAGTTCGCGGCCGATAATTTTAATATTCCGGGAAAGTGAAAACGCACCGTCTTTTAAATTAAGTTAAAAGAGTTTATTTACTAAGAATGCACAATAATTGATTTCACTATTTTACAACTTGTCTATCAATTTTCACTTCAACTGTCTATCACTTCACAATCAATATCGCTTTTAATTCGCACTCCACACTATCGCAGTTTTACTATATCGCGGTTGTAATAATCCCCCCATTCATTCCGCTCGGGTTTATATAGGGTCTCTAGTCAATAAATCCATTTCTCGTACATTGGCGAATGTTATGAGGATAGCTACCTGGGATATTCGAGCGAGTGCAGTGGCGTCACTTTCAGATGTTGATCAAGCTTGGTGGGTTCTTTCGCTTTCGAGTACATTCTTTTGTTGATCATGATGTTCTTAATAGTCGTGAAAACAATTGCAACAGTAGCTCGCAGAATTATTTGTGCATGTAACTATATATATATATATATATATATATATATATATATATATATATATATATATATATATATATATATATATATATATATCATATATATGTATATATATTTATATATACATGTATATATATATATGCCGAAGCTATGGAGTCACTTCAACAACACTCAATCATTCCATGGTTCACTCTATCAAGCGCTGTACTGAAATGTATATATGGCATCCATCTGGTTTCCTTGCTCCATGCTACAAAGAATTTCTAACGTGAAAGTGATTAAATGAGTGGTAGCAGATCTATTTTTATGGAAGCCATGTTGCTCCTCATTAAGAAATGATTCCGTAAGGGAAGACATTTTATTGCATATAATTTTCTCAAGTAGCTTTGATGTAGTAGATAAGATGGAAATACCGCTATAGTTCACCACAAGCCGCCTTTCACCTTTTTTATTGATTGGTATTATTAACGATGGCTTCCGAAGCTTAGGGTAGATACCACTAGATAGTGATTTATTAAAAATAATTAAAAGGGGTCGAATCAGTTCATTTTTGCAGAGGTTCAGAGAGCAGGGAGCAATAAGATCTAGACCAGGCCCTTTATTCAAATCAAGATCCTTGATAGCTTGGAGAATTTCATCTTCAGAAATTGAAATTATATTTTGCATTAATAACCTCCCGCAGATCGTCATGAAAATATTTCGTAATGCTTGAGAATAACGTCAGATCAAGATTGGTACACTTACATATTTATAGTAAAGTCATCCACGAAATTCAAGTGGATAGGTGGACATCACGTTACAAAGTTTTTCCTAGCAAGTGTTATCGAGCAAGGTGGTGAACGATCGTTCGTCGTTACGGCGATGTGTGGTTTCTAGCCAGTGAAGTGAGTTACTTGGATAATTATCTTTGCTGATGTCCTTGCACTTTGTCTTCCTGATCCTCGAAAATTGTAGTCATGGGCTTGATAGTGAATTAATTTTCTCTGCATCCCCAACCAGACGCAATTTATGTACTTTACTTTGCTAATCTTCATAATCCGAGCTTTTAACGGCTTTTATTTATTTTCATACTTACCTTACCCAAACTTGACACTCAAAAATGCGAAGAAGGTTCGTATAAAGTACACAATGTGGTATTTGTGTCGGTTCTGTGTGCACTACAATCTTCCTTGAATGCTTTGTACTCGTACCTTGTGATGCAACCAATTTGCACGCAACCGAAAGGTCGTCCATGCAGCCAAGAAGATGTCACATTTTTAGCCGTCTAAGGACGGCACCCTTTAAAAATTCGTGTAAGGCAGGATCACCAATTGTGGTCCTCGGATTCGAAACGTGGCTTTCAAAAGTGTATTTCTAATGTATTTTACCACGTTCAACTAACAATAAATGAAATATAAACTATACGATTGATACATAAAATATAAACTATACTAATTCAATCGTTTGTGTCCGTCGTCCAACTGACTAGGCAACTCCTTTTCATCATATCTTTCATTGCCCGCATATCCGGTCGTTTGTTTTCAAAGTGCTGAACGCGCACATGTTGGACCACCCAGCACGTTGCTTGAAGCGCGTATCAGCAGTGCTTCAAGCCTGAAAACGCTAACGCCGTGCACATGTGTGTGGACGCTATCCCAAGCGTCCATTGTTGCTGGCGAACAATACGCAATTTGATCGCTCGTGCGGACGAGCATTGGCGATTGTGGAATGTTCTTGTGGCAGTCGGGCATCGAAGTTGATTTGATGATATTTATGTTTTCAGGGAAATAATAGCTTTAAATTTCTAGAAATGGTCTCCCTTTTCCTTCCATTTTGTCGAAGTCCTTGTACCCACGGCACGACTGAGCGCTAGCCGGCCTCAGTATACCATCCCGGGATAAGTAATTCTCTGTCAAATATTGTAATTGTCTGCAACTGGAGTCACTTCCGTGGTTGCACCAGAGTATGAAATAATATGTATATATATTTATATATACATGTATATATATATATGCCGAAGCTATGGAGTCACTTCAACAACACTCAATCATTCCATGGTTCACTCTATCAAGCGCTGTACTGAAATGTATATATGGCATCCATCTGGTTTCCTTGCTCCATGCTACAAAGAATTTCTAACGTGAAAGTGATTAAATGAGTGGTAGCAGATCTATTTTTATGGAAGCCATGTTGCTCCTCATTAAGAAATGATTCCGTAAGGGAAGACATTTTATTGCATATAATTTTCTCAAGTAGCTTTGATGTAGTAGATAAGATGGAAATACCGCTATAGTTCACCACAAGCCGCCTTTCACCTTTTTTATTGATTGGTATTATTAACGATGGCTTCCGAAGCTTAGGGTAGATACCACTAGATAGTGATTTATTAAAAATAATTAAAAGGGGTCGAATCAGTTCATTTTTGCAGAGGTTCAGAGAGCAGGGAGCAATAAGATCTAGACCAGGCCCTTTATTCAAATCAAGATCCTTGATAGCTTGGAGAATTTCATCTTCAGAAATTGAAATTATATTTTGCATTAATAACCTCCCGCAGATCGTCATGAAAATATTTCGTAATGCTTGAGAATAACGTCAGATCAAGATTGGTACACTTACATATTTATAGTAAAGTCATCCACGAAATTCAAGTGGATAGGTGGACATCACGTTACAAAGTTTTTCCTAGCAAGTGTTATCGAGCAAGGTGGTGAACGATCGTTCGTCGTTACGGCGATGTGTGGTTTCTAGCCAGTGAAGTGAGTTACTTGGATAATTATCTTTGCTGATGTCCTTGCACTTTGTCTTCCTGATCCTCGAAAATTGTAGTCATGGGCTTGATAGTGAATTAATTTTCTCTGCATCCCCAACCAGACGCAATTTATGTACTTTACTTTGCTAATCTTCATAATCCGAGCTTTTAACGGCTTTTATTTATTTTCATACTTACCTTACCCAAACTTGACACTCAAAAATGCGAAGAAGGTTCGTATAAAGTACACAATGTGGTATTTGTGTCGGTTCTGTGTGCACTACAATCTTCCTTGAATGCTTTGTACTCGTACCTTGTGATGCAACCAATTTGCACGCAACCGAAAGGTCGTCCATGCAGCCAAGAAGATGTCACATTTTTAGCCGTCTAAGGACGGCACCCTTTAAAAATTCGTGTAAGGCAGGATCACCAATTGTGGTCCTCGGATTCGAAACGTGGCTTTCAAAAGTGTATTTCTAATGTATTTTACCACGTTCAACTAACAATAAATGAAATATAAACTATACGATTGATACATAAAATATAAACTATACTAATTCAATCGTTTGTGTCCGTCGTCCAACTGACTAGGCAACTCCTTTTCATCATATCTTTCATTGCCCGCATATCCGGTCGTTTGTTTTCAAAGTGCTGAACGCGCACATGTTGGACCACCCAGCACGTTGCTTGAAGCGCGTATCAGCAGTGCTTCAAGCCTGAAAACGCTAACGCCGTGCACATGTGTGTGGACGCTATCCCAAGCGTCCATTGTTGCTGGCGAACAATACGCAATTTGATCGCTCGTGCGGACGAGCATTGGCGATTGTGGAATGTTCTTGTGGCAGTCGGGCATCGAAGTTGATTTGATGATATTTATGTTTTCAGGGAAATAATAGCTTTAAATTTCTAGAAATGGTCTCCCTTTTCCTTCCATTTTGTCGAAGTCCTTGTACCCACGGCACGACTGAGCGCTAGCCGGCCTCAGTATACCATCCCGGGATAAGTAATTCTCTGTCAAATATTGTAATTGTCTGCAACTGGAGTCACTTCCGTGGTTGCACCAGAGTATGAAATAATATTTCTAAAATAAATCTAAATTATGAATTGCTAACTTAAACCCCGATCTTTCATTCTCGTAGTGTAGGCATTTTCAGAAAAGATTCAAGCGATGGGCAGGTATTCCTCCAAAATGGCAGTGTTCTCTGAGAGAGAATTGCCAACGGATCTTTTATCGCCCTTGGTTGTGTTTGGTTTACGCGATGATATCGTTGGTTGCGGTACTATTCTTTGGTAGAGTGTGACGTTAATTCAGGACGCGTTTAAATCGGGCCGATTTGACGGTGGTTGAAAATATTAATCGTATGACCGTTCTGCTCACGGTACGCCCACGACCGAACTCCTCTCCGAACTAGATAGTCGATCAGCGGTCAACACAGATTAGAGTGTAAAGTGTCCGAATCTGTTGACCTTAAGGGTACGATTCGTTGGTAGATTTAGACTTCCATCAAGAAAATCTCAGAACGAATGCGTGCTAATCATTACAAACATCAGAAGTAACTGAAGATGGTTTCGAAGACATATTAGTTTATCTATGCAATGTAACCAATTTCTGATCCGGGACTTGTCCAGTCGTCTCTGCTCCTTTCATCCAATATATCCACATCTGGTGTAATATAGTATATTTACACATACTCTCCGATTACCCTCTTTTTGTTCTCTAAATGCTATCGGAAATTCAAGGAGATCTGCCAATCCAAATTTATACGATCGTCGTTTGCAATAGTATGTAATGTATTTTAATTGATATTACCATTTTTCCTATAAATTAACTGTAATGTATATTAAATAATATTACCATTTTTCCTATAAATTAACTTCACAACACACTCACCTATCATATGTAAAATTAAACAATAAGATCTATCATTTTGCAACACACTCACCTAGCATACAAAACCCATAATCGAGTTGACACACATTCGACCCAAAACATATCAAATTACACATGTGCACTTTCACTTTCACCAAGTATGCAATTGCATCATGGGAAAATGAACATGTGAACTAGCGGCACGCGACAAAGCATACAAAGCATTTCTCGATGCGTGTGGCGCGTTGGGTATGGGAATGCATGCTGAGTGTGTAAATTAATGCACTTTTAGAATGTAAGCAAATTGTGAAAATTAGGTTGTAAGAATGATATAAAAGAAATGTTTTCAAAAATAAAGAATCAATTCTAAACTAGAATTCTATAGAGTTATTTCGCTGCAGTCTCGTGGCGCCTCTATCATCTTCGAATTTACATAGCGCGTATTAACTTCAATCCTCGCAAGATTATCCTTGCACAGGATTAGAATCAGCACGGCAAGTACTCAATCGTTAGGATGAGTATGTGGCCAACAATAACTGCGGCCTCGCCGCTTATGTAAGGTTATTCAATTAAATAGAATTTCTCCATAATCAAAATGAACCTAATATTATAGCCCTGCAACAACAAGGAAGACACTTTACATCCAATATATCCACATCTTGTGTAATATAGTATATTTACACATACTCTCCGATTACCCTCTTTTTGTTCTCTAAATGCTATCGGAAATTCAAGGAGATCTGCCAATCCAAATTTATACGATCGCCGTTTGCAATAGTATTGTCTTTCTTCGTTGCATGATTTCCCCAGGAAAGCCAAGCCTATTTCGCAAACGATTTGAAGACGTGACATGTTCAGCCGCGCCAACGAATCGTATCAACATGGTCAACTGCCCGGCCAATCCACAGTCAACTCCATTGGTTAGTGCTGGCAGGCTAGTTCTGCACTCCTAACTCCAAAAGTTGTTACGATTTTAGCTATAAACAAAATCCTCAAGAAATAAAAATGCAAATTTTGAAATAAAATTTTCCCTGAAATAAAAATTTTACTAGCTAAAAATATTTTCATGCTAACTGGCAACACTGAATGTTGGCCATGGCGACACACTTCAATGCTGATTGAGGTTTTCTCAAAACATTCCCGAATAAAGATAAAAGGGAAACAGAAGAATGGCTTGGGAAGTTTTCTCTCTCGTCCAAATCGGCTTGGGAAATTTGGAGAGAGAGAGAATTTTCCATTGCGAATTGGACAGGCGGTTGCTAGCTGGACAGTCGGAGATGACGATCGTGTCCTCGGCAGTTTATTTTCTGACGATCGTAACGTTGGAATGGGATCTGAGATTTGGAGCCGGTTGTATGAGATTAAAAAGTTCTACAGTTCAAGGAATTAACTATCTGTTCTTCAAGTGTAAAGTTCTCGAACTAAATTAAAACAAAATTAGTCGAACAGAAAATTAAATTGTGGAAAGTTTATCTTACAAGTACATGAAATACGGGATTCAGTGAAAGAACTTTTCCGGCGAAAGATCCAATTCCAACTAGTTGGAGTTGCTGCAAATAAGAGCCCAGTGAACTCGGCGTTTCTAATACGAGGCCGTGAAACATTTGAAAAAGTTGGTCGGTAAGAGCACAGCGATGCGCACGATATAAGTAAGTCGTTGATGAACATCGTTTCCGGATTGAAGTGTGCCCGTGTAGTGAAAAAAGTCAGATAAAAAGTGCATTATGCCAGTCGCTTGGCAATCCGTTCATTTGCTTGGGCTTAAAATATTTGGTGGCTCATCCAATGAAAAAATAAAACTGCTTAGTGATACAAAGTGGCTTTCGGGGAAGTTTTCTGGCACCATTTGCGCTTGTTTGGCGCGTGCTTCAGTGAAATCCTTAGTGATAACGCAAACTAAGCTATTGCATGAAGTAACCTAGAAAACTGTGCTGCCAATATCTGTACTGCAGACTGTACTACAATTACGTGAAATCTGTAGTTATCTACTTCCAAAGACTGTGTCCTGAGCAGAAATTAGAACGACTTTTCATAGATTGGTGCTGGTGGATACTAGGTGGTCTGCGTCTAATATTTTTTTTCGTGTTGATTTAGCGATTCTCATGCTTTTCATAAACATGCTACTATGAATAATACTAGCTAAATACGGATGTTGTTAGGAATGATATCGACAACGTTTTAACGAAATTTTGCCGGACGATTCTTGTATCACCTACCTAAAATTACTAGTTCAAAGGGGGAAGGTCAAGCAATCTGGATGGAGGAAAATACTCGATTTTGGGAAAATTGACCACTGCAAAACATTCAATAATCCGCCTTTATGTCGGGCGGGAGATTTTTGGAAGCCGTGTTTTAGAAGTATATGGTTTCGTTGGTGCCTAACGCATTTAAAGCGTTAGAAATTCTTGGAAGAGAAGCAATGATTTTAAAAAGGTAAATAAAAAATGAATTGTTAACACAAGTTGTGTGTCATCTATGTCGAAGATAACATATCTAGAGTAATTACGTTGATTCATGTTGTTACATTTCTTTCTACGGTGTTAGTATATTTTGCTTATTATGTCACCTTGAAATTGAAGCATTCTATCAAAAGGTGTGAATAGAATTTAGAGAATTGGACTTGAATTTTATACATTGTAAATACTCAAAAACATAGAGATATTGAAAACTTTGTCGGAAGAATGAACACATATTCTGATTTCGTTATATATATTATCGATTAGTTAAAATTAATTCTGTAGAAATGTATATATGCTCATGTACAATTTATGAAAGCTTCAAGATCATAAAGCAATATTGCAGCAAATAATCCAGCATTAGTAATTTGGTTTCTGAATTTGCAAAAAAAAAAAGGAATGCTGAGGGTTTAGGGCCAAACATGCATGTTGAAGGTTATTTATTTTAACGGCTGATAACAAATTATTTACAATTCATTCTCATTGGACGAGTAATCGATAAGCGGTAGTCAAGGCGAAAGGGCTGCGTAAAATGATCTATTTGCAGAAAAACAAAAAAAAAAAAAAAAAAAAAGTAGTTGGGAATTAAATACATGAAAGTGAAAAAAAAAATGACAAAAAATTGAAGTTTGCTAATAAGCTATAAACAATTAACGTAAATAATACACAAATGAAAATATTCGCCTAAAAATATCTCTGAACAAAGAGGGCACGAACGAAATATTTTGTCCGTATTAAAAGAAAAAAAAATCGTTGGGATCCTTTTGCTTGATTTCATCATAGTATTTTTAATTTGATTTAATATTTTCATATATATATAACCACATTATATAATAAATAAAATTAAATTATGTACAGTATTAAAAATTAACATGTTTCATTGAGGCAAGATTGGTGGAGTGCGGGCATCCTCATGGTGACTGCACGAAGGTCGTCTCTTTCTCCGTCTTTCCTTTTTTACGGTATTTAATGTGGTAATAAACCCCGACCGTCGCAGGTGAGCCTAGCCGGCAACCTTCTACTAGTTCAGCTGCCATCATGCAGCTTATTGGCTAGACGTTTCTTTTCTTTCCTTTTTCGCTGCGAAGGTGACCCATCGGGTCTTTCATAACAAAAATGTAGCTTTAAATTTTTTTAGCATCCGATCTTCATACTACGCATGAAGCCACTTCTGGAAGCAGTAACTGGAAACGGAAGAAGCCAGAAGTGGAAGTAGTAATGCAATATTACCTTTATTTTATTATCAATAGCCCGAATTTTCTTGTGAATTTTGGTTACTTTTAGTTTAGCTAACATGGCGCCCAATTTTTGTTGAGCACTATCGTTGGCTGACTCCTCCATATTCCTAATTTTCAAATCCTTTTGTCCGTCTAGCTAACAAAGTGAGTGAATTAGAAGCTTTCAAACATTATTCCGAGCTACTACCAATTCTCCGAGATATTTTCGCTTAAGTTATATGATGAGTCAACTAATTTTAACAAGTTTGGGTGTAGTGTAAGATAAATATTAGAGTCTTCTGTGTGATAATCATTATCGTCAGATAGGTAAGTTTTGAATATTTCATGGAATTCCATTCTAATTCTTCATTTTTTTTTTCAGGTATAATCTTCTGGAAATTTGGCAATCAGATACTTTTTGAACTGATTTCGCAAACGCAGAATCTTTCAGCTAGTGGAGCCAGGCAGCGCGTACAGGCAACACTCAGGAACCCATTCGGAGTCTGGAGCAGGTGCTCAAGGCACACTAAAAACCGAATGACAATACGTTGCGAAAGGGCGGTCAGCATTTGACGTTCACTCATGGTCGTAGTACGCGCGTGAAACATGCACTCGCGACGAAAACTATGCCACACTGTTCATAAGGGATCCAGTTATCACATACTCAAGTCACGACCTTCAAAACATACATGTGCGCCATCTACAGCGTTTGTCTCCATCATATTTGAACCACTCTCATATGTATTATCAGTCGAATAGTTTCATATTATTGTAGTTTTATATTGTCAATTGAATGCGGACGATAAAAATAAAACCATTTTGAAACAATATGATTCGTTTGCTCTTAATCACAAGTGATCGCAATTATTTGAAGTGAAACTGACTTTCCTGTTGTTTTTTACCTATTGAACTTGGTATTGGTTTTTCGATGCTAAGTTACAGTCACTGCAATGCCAGAATTTTATGTAACTGGAAGAGGTCTTGGATTACCGATTGGTATCTTCAGGCCGTTTTGCGCTCAGTGGTTTTAGTATGTCTTCGGAAAAACCTCCGTCCGTGCTGGGCTGTTACAAAACCAGTATACCCTATGTATACTGGTATGAACTGGGAGCACATTTGATGTGTATCCAATATACATCATCAAGGCTCCCGGGGAAAGAACTCCTAATTTACCACTTACCTGCTACTCTGTCCGTTTAAACTAGAACAACAAAAAGGAATAGAGTTACATAATGGAAGTTTTAAGTTTTATTCATGTTGCTATTTTAAATTGGTTACATTTACACCTCTTAGTTATTTATTTATCATCTATCCCTACGGTGTCTACACGGACGGAGGATGCCTAGAAGAAAGTGGGAGTTATTCGATGGTGGCTACGCAGCGTAAAAACGCATCCAAGCCGAATGAGGTTCGCGGCTCAAGCCTACACCTCACCATCTAACTGATGTGATGATTTCCTGCAATTGCACCGGAACTAGATGCACTTTCTGGCTTCGCTGATCACTTCGCGGCGAAATACACTTCGCGTACAGTTCTGTAACCGCTGTTTTTACTACTTGCCGTTTTTCGCTCGATCAATTGTCTTTTAAACGATTCATGCGGCCTCAATTCGCCCTAAATTCGCTGAGTAGTTGAAACGTAAAACTTCTTCCTCCGCGCACTTCTCACTTGCTCGCATGGTGAAGCTTTGCGGCGAATTTGAGAAATGGTTTGAAGGCAGGGTTTAGCACAGTGTCACTCCGCGGGAAACACATTGTGGCGTCCACATGCTCACCGCAAGGAGCGCATCAAGCAGTTAGTGAATTAGTGAATTTCACAACTCATGTCAACGAGACGCTCACTTCGTTCGCAACCTCCGACGAGTCAAGTCGCGTGCGCCAACATGTAGTCCTTGACTACATCCCATTCTATACTTATAATTCTATGTTCATTTGTGTTTGCCAATAAAGTTATGTTTGTGTTTTAGTAACAGCAATATTCTTTTCTTTCTCATGGGGATCGCGCATAGCTTATCAAATCCCCATAGTGGTGACCCCGTTTTTGTTCATATTTTTGTTACACGAGTCATGTGCTCGCCATCTTTTTACTATCGCCGCAGGTCGTGGCTTCACGAGTCAGCGCAAGACGCCGCATGCAGTCCCGACATGCCCGATCACGCACCAGACCGCCATACGCATGCCCGAACAGACGCCGCGTTCGCATGTGTACGTCACACTGCCTCGATCGCATGTTCGATTGCGCCGCCAACACGCCGCACAGTGTCGCATGCCCGACCCCGCACAGTGTCGCATGCCCGACCCCGCATAGTGTCGCATGCCCGACCCCGCACAGTGTCGTATGCCCAACCTCGCACTGCAGCCGCACAGCAACATTCACGACAAGCGCATCTTCTGAACACGTGCTACGCAACCCGCCATTGCTCCAGCCTCATTTACGGCATTTTTCAACGCCATTTTTGGATCGTGACATTCTCATCAAAATGTCACTTGGGAGGGAGTACTGTGGCGTCCACATGCTCACCGCAAGGAGCGCATCAAGCAGTTAGTGAATTAGTGAATTTCACAACTCATGTCAACGAGACGCTCACTTCGTTCGCAACCTCCGACGAGTCAAGTCGCGCGCGCCAACATGTAGTCCTTGACTACATCCCATTCTATACTTGTAATTCTATGTTCATTTGTGTTTGCCAATAAAGTTATGTTTGTGTTTTAGTAAAAGCAATATTCTTTTCTTTCTCATGGGGATCGCGCATAGCTTATCAAATCCCCATAACACCCCGAAGCTTCTCATGTACATGGTCGTTGTCATTGCTAATGTTATGGCTTATGTAGTATAACACTTGGCGTAGCTTGTCGATATTTCTATAAGCACACCCCGAAGCTTCTTATGTACATGGTCGTTGACGTCGCTAATGTTGTGGTTTATGTAGATCGAATTATGAAGTCTTTACGCTTGCCGTTGGTCGACAAGTACATGCTTTGATGACAATGGGCGTAGCTTGTCGATAATTCTATAAGCACGACCCGAAGCTTCTTATGCACATGGTCGTCGTCGCTAATGGTATGAATTATGAAGACTTTACGCTTGCCGTTGGTCGACAAGTACATGTTTTAATGACAATGGGCGTATGCGCTTGGCCGTATACACTTGGCGGAGCTCAGACGATTGACGACGTTGTATATAGCATAACAGGGCCACATTACACAAAATCACACACGCACACAGTGACAACGAGAACCATTTGAGAAATGAAAAAAAATTCCCTTAGATAAAGAGCTCTTATGAAAGCTTTAAGCAAGTTTGATTTAGCAATTATATTCTTCTTTGAGTGAAAGTAACGTTCCGACTCATATTATCAGCTCTAGCTCGTTAAAGTTTATTTTTCACAATTAGTATTATTGCAATGCAAAGTAAGGAGTAGTTATAGCTGTCATATTTATGTGTATGTCGAAAGCAGATTATAGCTAAGAGTTACACATTTTTTTCAACATCATCCGCCTCCGGCTTGCCTTGCGATTCAAGTGGATAGATCGTCGTTATGCAGAGAAATTCAATTCATATTCCAAAATCTAATCTTGTCTATCTGAAAACCATTCAAATAAACTTCGAAACGATTCAACCATAATTTAACGTACACTTTTCGAAGATAAACAGTTTCAGTTGACTAACATGCAAAACAATAAACAGTGCGAGTAAACATTAAACATAAGTGCTGTTCGGTAAGTTTAATAAACACAATTGAATACCAAATCCACTGTCGATTTATTCAGGTTCAATCTGAAAGACGGGATACAAAACAATTCATTACAATTTTATTGTTATACGAGAGGGAACAACAATAACTGGAATAATTGAAACAGCTGATTTGTACAGCCCTGCAGACTTGAGCGAGTGCGTGTAATATATATATATGTGTGAGTGAGATAGAATCTGTACTCCTGCTTGTATTTTCCGCAGGAACGTTTGAATATCCAATATTTTGTTATACCCCCTTGTTATTCCACGGGAGCCGCTATGGCCCCCAGGGAAATTAGGGTGCTCCGGCGGGGCTTACGGACCCGGTCTAGCTCGTCCGGCGACGGGCGTGGGACGCCACTCGCTTGTCCCTCAAGGCCCCAATAAACCGCCAAGCGAGAATGCGGCTTGCCGGAATAACCAACGTCAGGATTCGCCCGAACCCTACCTACCGAGCACACACTGGCTACCACACAATCTTTACACTTTCACAACCTTGCCGCCCTGATGCGGCCCTCCTACACTCCTCTCGAACACTAACCCTATCCGTCTGGCAAGCTATCAGAATCACCACACCACCCCCGAACACTTTTATATAACACCGATTTCACTTTTTCATTAATATTACACCTCGACTTGCCACTCAAGCCGCAACCGTCACAATCTGTAACACGGAAAATGTTTACCTTTTTTTTTTTACTTTTCCCCTAAAGATGTAAATTTCATGAATCAAATACGGTTTAATAGAATTTCACATCATATACAAATAAACATCTGATTTACGTTAATTAAAAGGAACTTACTTCTAATCGTACCTACAAGGGGCCCCTTCACTATCTGCATCCGGTGGTGCACTTTTATTTTGCTTCGACGTCCGGGCTCTGCTTATTGCTTCGCACTTGCTGCTTGGTTTTTGCTTCGCGCTTGCCGCTTTGCCACTTGATATTTTTTATATCTTCGCGCTGCCGCTTCCCAGCACATCTGCTTCGCCACACCCGAGAAGAAAGAAAAAGAGGAGGTGCGTCATTCTTCGTGCGCTTTTATAATCTCCTCCTAACGGACAATGTCCCGCTCTTCGATCGAATGCCAGTGTCCCCGGTCATCCACCTCTTCAGCGTGGTAGTTTCTCTCTGCCGCCACTTGGTTTCCGCTCCGCTCTGGTGGTGATCACTCCAAGTGCGGCTGAATTGGCTGAACATGATTCACTGACAGTTTGGCATGTCAGTGGAGTTTGTTTACTTTTGTTTTGAGGAGGAACTTTTATTAGTGCTTTCGTGTGTCCCAATGGTTTCTGGATTTTCTGCAATTTTCCCGGGGAAGTGCTTGTGTTCCGAGCTGAGAGATATAGTCTTCAGGTGTGTATGTTTATATTTAAGGTGCTGTGCAATATTTTTATTTCCTTTTTACAACGGCGGTGCTCGACGGTTTGGGAATTCATTCAGGTGGATTTGGTGAGTTTATCTACGTAAATTAGAGAAACAGGATTGAAAATGATTAATGTCACTCCCACAGTTGATGATTTCCCTGGACTAATTAAAGATGTTTCGCCTATGTATAAAGAGACAGTCTCGTATATGGCAACGAAAATGATGGCTCATCCCGCGTATGGGAAACCGTATGAAAGGTCGACAGCAGACTTAGATCTCGGAGCACCTTTAGGACGTGGACAGATTTGGACGTGTTTACATTGCGCGCGAAGTTAACACTCGCTTCATGGTTGCAATGAAAATTATGTTCAAGTCGGAACTCAGCAAAAGACGAGTAGAGCGGCAGCTTCTCCGTGAAATTTAAATTCAATCCCGATTAAAGCATCCAAATATCCTGCGCTTGTATACATGGTTCCATGATGAAAAGAGAATCTATCTAGCTCTTGAACTAGCTACTCAGGGTGAATTGTATAAACATCTCCTATACATCGTTTCGGTGAACATCGAACACATATCAAGTGGCAGATGCTTTAAACTATTGTCACATGAACAATGTTAGCCATCGTGATTTAAAGCCAGAGAACGTTTTATTGACTTCTGATGATAATGTTAAATTGGCAGATTTTTACTTGTTTGTTCAAGAAATCGTTGATTCCGTTTCGGGCTGTGATTTTCTTGTTGTAGTGACGTACTTCGTTCTGATTTGATATAAATTTACGAAGCTTACTCGGCGAATTTGTCAATTCGGTCAATTCACTATTAGTTAAACGTTCTGATTTGATAGTGTTATTCCTTCTGAGTTCGTTCTTGAAACGAACAGTCGGTATGCCCGAAGTGGCTTTGACCACAGTTGATTTGCCGTGCGCTTGATAGTACCAATATTGATGGTTGCCTGGCGGGAAATTACCTCGGCGAAAGTGACGTCGACTTGGTGATAGCCAGCTGTGATAGATCCTGCTTTTGCAAATTCGAATTACCGATAGTCTGCCCTTCGCCTGATGACAATTCCGGTTGTTTAAAATTACAAATATTCGTACTTAACCTACTGTTGTGAGTACAATATGGAGTGGCAAACAAACCCTAGTCGAGTGCGGCTTAGCTTTCTGAATTTACCGAGTCACGCGAATGCTACGATAGTGTTTGGGATGAGGTAATGATGATGCCCTTCTGTTTCATCCCTAACAGTATCTTCAGGCCGTTTTGCGCTCAGTGGTTTTAGTATCTCTTCGGAAAGACCTCAGTCCGTGCTGGGCCACATTAAACAAAATCACAAACGCACACAGTGACAACGAGAACCATTTGAGAAATGACAAAATTTCCTTAGATAAAGAGCTTTCTGTGAAAGCTTTAAGCAAGTTTGATTTAACAATTGTATTATTCTTTGAGTGAAAGTAACGTTCTGACTCATATTATCAGCTCTAGCTCGTTAAAGTGCAGATCGCACGAGCGTTGTGCGGCGAAAAAAGTGTGATTGAGAGAGTCGTAGGGAATGGAGGTATTTAAAAAACAAACAAAAAAAACTACTTGTGTATGGAATTTTCGGTTGAAGCACTGTTTTATCAAATTTTTACCGCTGGACAGATTGGGCTGAAATTTTATATTCCGGAGCACTTTTTGATTGAAAAATTGAAGAGGTGAGGAAAAATTGGATTTAAGTATGTTTTTCAATTAAATTTAACGTATTTCAGTTTTGACATGACAGATAAGAAGCACCACATTCTTTCGTCGGTTTACAGCTACCAAATTTATTTCTTTTAGAAAAGTCTCCTAGAGGAAAGAAGGGTGTCATTCTAAAAAATAGACAGATGCCCTCCTAAAGAAGAATAGTTAACATTGAATGTCTCATCTTGATATACTCGTATTTGCCACAAACTATTTCAGCGCCACCGGGCTTCTGTTAGTATAAATATGTTAAGGTGAGGAGACATTCGATGTAAACTTCTTGTATAGAGAGCACCCTTCTAATCGTATTTTGTAGAAGGGCACCTGTTTTGTTTTTTTGTAGGACACCCTTCCTTCCTTTAGAAGGACACCCTTCTAAAGGAAATAAATTTGGTAGCTGTAAACTGACGAAAGAACGTTGCGCTTTTAAGCTGTTATGTCAAAACTTAAATACATTAAATGCAATTGAAAAAATACTTAAATCTAATTTTTCTTCACCTCATCGGTTATGTAATTTAAAAGTGCTACGGCAAGTGAGTGCTACGGCGTATAAAATTTCAGCCCAATTGGTCCAGCGGTAACCATTCGATAAAACAATCGACAACCGAAGTTTCCTTGAGGAAAAATTATAATTTTTAAGCTTTGCTTCGTCGAAAACCACGGACATTTCGCACAAATGTCCAGAGCAAATATGATTGCTTACACTTACCTGGCTATGAAAATTGCGTTCCGCCTCCCTTATAATACGCCGCACCTACGGTAAAAAATGCGTTTGATATTTACTTTACTATACTATTTACTATAAACTAAATACATAAATTAAAACTGTTTCCACGAATTTAATATACATATTGACTTTGACACTTAATGCTGTCAATTAATGTCAATATCACAAGTACAGCTGATGGGTTATCATCTTCGCTAAATACGATAGGAGCTATCCTATCATATATCTTCACCCATGCTATTCAACTCGCAGGTATTTGCCGCGCTTGAATTTCACCAATGTTCATCTGCTAAATAGTTTCTCCTCAGTAGTTCGGCTCGTGGAAGTTGTTTGAATGGATATGTATGGAGTAGTTATAGCTGTCGTATTAATGTGTATGTCGAAAGCTGAGAGTTACACATTTTTTTTCAACATCCTCTGCCTCCAGCTTGCCTTGTGATTCAAGTGGATAGTTGATCGTTAGGCAGAGAAATGCAGTTCATATTTCAACATCGAATCTTGTCTATCTAAAAACCATTCGAATAAACTTCGAAACTATTCAAACATAATTTAACGTACACTTTTCAAAGATATAACGTTTCAGTTGACTAACATGCAAAACAATAAACAGTTCAAGTAAACATTAAACGCAAGTGTTGTTCGGTATGTTTAATAAACACACTTGGATACAGAATCCACTGTCGATTCATTCGGGTTCAATCTCAAAGACGGGATGGAAAACAATTCATTACAATTTTATTGTTATACGAGAGGGAATAACAATAACTGGAATAATTGGAACAGCTGATTTGTACAGCCCTGCGGACTTGAGCGAGTGCGTGTAACGTATATATTTGGTGAGATAAAATCTTTACCCCTGCTTGTATTTTCCGTAGGAACGTTTGAATATCCAATATTTCTAGTATGAAACCAAACAATTTTCCAAAACAGATAAGGGTAATAAGAATAGAATGTCACAATAATAGTTTTTGGTTTATGGAGTCATACAGGTTGACTGTGAAAATAGGAGC
The DNA here is from genome assembly GCA_963969285.1 of Odontomyia ornata. NCBI lineage: Eukaryota > Metazoa > Arthropoda > Insecta > Diptera > Stratiomyidae > Odontomyia > Odontomyia ornata. The sequence continues at coordinate 457,855,464 of OZ017738.1, read as the reverse complement.
CTGCGGAGCCACTGCTAGTTGATCCTCTCTTGGAAATTTTGGAACATGACGCCCCCGAGCTGGGAAATCATCGCGGTTCAGCGCTACTGGTAATACAGCAGCTATTGCCTCTTGGGTTATAGGGCACGGAGATGCAAGAACTGGTGGTGTGTAGTAATAGAGCAGTTACCCTATCAAACTGCTCTAAAACTTTCCTATCTTCATCACCCCTACAGCATGGTGATCAAGAAAATTGAAATTTTTACTAGAAAAGTGAAGACAGATCGATTACACGCATATTGCTATAGGCGGCGACAGTTTAGAATTTTTTTTCTAAATATCTAATGTCTTCTTTTTTTAAAATAATACAGAACTAATAAACACTTCGCATACCAATTTTGTTTCAAATCAACGTGATATCAAAGAAAAACTGCGATATATTATTACGCATTATTCATTTTTGTTTCTTTACATTGTAATTGTATAATTTTTCTTGCTGTGGTTGATTGATACCATATGGATACGGTTTCATTATTTGGTTTGTGAGCTTAAATGCTGAGTCCCCTATATAATGGACCGGTATCATCTTGCCACCAAGAAGTTTAGCATTTTCTTTATAGATTTGGCTGGTTTCTGCATACTTCTTTAATGAGGAATTATTATACACAAACGAGTCGTGATTACGCCCAGGCAAACCAACATTAATATACGTAAATCGGTATCTAGAGAATAGATATCTAGAGATTTAATGTTAAAATTTTGAAGATATATTGAATTTACCTATGGTCCACAGCTGCTAGTAGTATTATTGAATACCAACCTTTGTAATTGAAATAGTCTGTAGCATCCTCTCTTTTGGGTGTCACTTCTATGTGGGTGCCATCTAGAAGAAATCATTGTTAGTAAGAAACACATTAAAATTTTCATACCGTACCAATAGCACCAATGCATTGAGGATATCCTAGATCCTTAAAACCATTAACAATGTCATCTAACCTATCTTGGTTCAGTGGATATTCACTCAAATATACTCTACTCCACTCAGCATATACAGTTTCACAAAACTCCATAAGGATTTGACGTACGGTTGATTTCCCAACACCGAATACAATTGCAATTGTTCTGTACTCCGCAGAAGAACCAAGTGCATAGAGAGCAATTGCAAGCCTTTTTGCTAGGGGTATCGCTTTACGGAAAGGAGTATTTTGGCGTTGTAGACATCCTAATGCTCCAATTAGTTTCCCAAAAGACGACCTGGTAATTCGAAAAGATTCTTTAAATTGGTGTTCGTCTAATTTCGGAGCGTCTTTTTCCCAAAAAACACCACTGCGAGGCTTAAAAGATACAAGAATTAAGAAAATCCTATTGAGACTTTATTTGTTACCAACCTCAACCCATATTTCGCGGTTTAGTTTATGCAAACACCTCCTTTGTGCAATTCGTACTATTCTTTTAATGCGGTTGTGACGCGCTCGTACGTTTTTTACAACCAAACACTGAACACTCACTAGTACCTCACTAATATGTGTTAAACTTGCATTCATACACTTCACCATTGATAACATTTCTAAAATATGTACCGCGGACATAATTACACTTCGAATTAGTACCTACATCAATTTAAATTTAATTTTTTGACGTTTCGAAACTTGTTCAGCTTTTTGTAATGTGCCCACCAATGCGGATTTGAAAAGCTCAAAGCTCATTGTAGATTCGTGAAAGAGATTCAGTTGTAGTGTGTCTTGAGCATTAGTTAAAAACATAAACAACCACCAAGAAGCAATTCTGTTTATTCGTACATAATTTGCATTTATACTCATTAAGTACCATATGCAAACTACTTTGAGGCTTGCATCGAAAAGATAGGTGTGAAGTGTTTCGATGTTCCTCGAGATATTGAGAAGGTTGGCTAAAGTGACGAGATGTCAGTTGGTTGCCGACGGATGTCGCGTTGATCTCGATTTCCATAACCTGGCTTCTTCCGTATTGGACGTAAAACGCGAAGATCGGCACGAGGAAAACCGCTTAAAATTTCCGAGAGATTCCGTAAGCCAAGTTTTTTATCGTGGTAACTCATAAGGTGTGCGAGGAAATTTTTTCATTATCTTTTTTCGCTCGCGTTACAGACTGATCACGGAAGAAGTGTCGTGCGCTAGCGTGATAAAGCAGCGGGCATAGCGCAAGGAGAAGTGGCGCTGGAACGGAAGCAGGCAAAAGTCAGTGTAGATTGACCACGAAGAACTTATGTCTTCGGGTGTCTTGGGAAGAGGAACGAAAACCACCCAAAAAGCAGCCAAGATTCAGTGCCGAGCGCTTGTAAGGTTAAGAACTGTTTTAGTTAACTCCTAGCCGAGTAGTTTTTCAAGGTTCTCTATTAGCAGCGCCATCGCAAGAGGACAATTGGTCGTGGTGTTCTCTCGCTCATTGGGAAGGTAGAATTGCATACTCACCAGCCAAAAGTAAGAATTCAGACCGTTTTTCATCTCCGTTCCAACCTAATTTCTTAACATATATTTCAGTCTCGGGAGAAGAGGAGGCTTTTACATAACTCGGCCGCAGACAACTTAAGTAGTTCCTATTGTGGAAGATATAGCCGTCATAAGGTGTGCGCTGTTTGTTAAATCGTTCGGCACTAACAACCGGAAAATCATCGTCCATACAGAATGTTGGAGTCGCAGCGGCTACTGCTAATAGGAGTTTTCACCCCGTTGCCGTGCGAACGCTCCACCGGCAATGTACAACAGTAATCAGGGCATTATCTCAAGTAACAGGAAAGTTATATTAGCTTTTGCGTGCATGTCTCTATTAGTGCTCCTAAGATAATATTTTCTCCTTAGCTAGTTAGTCAATCTGCGTTGCATTGAACCTGCATTGAAATATCGAAAATCGTAAACCCCAAAAAACTTTTCCATTCCGTTGGATCTGACCGGGTATAGGACCCGGTACGGTGGCAGGCTCACCCCATAAAACATGAGCCAGCCGCCGGGTACGTTGCTAATCCTTCTTTGTTTCAGGTACAATCGCGGGTTGAGTGGCCCTGAGCAAGGTGCCTTTTTATGACATAGGGTTATGTGATCCGATCGCATAACTCTATGACATAAATTGGTCACCGGGGTATTTCTCCTCTGATGGGAAGGCTCATACAAGTTATGTTGTATGAGTTTTCCACTCAGAAGGGAAATACCTGGCCACTACAACATATATGGATCTTGATCCGGTTTGGCGGGTGCGAGGGGGCACCATCACCACCCGGTTGTCCCACTCTTATTTGAAGGCCATGAGCCTCGTCGGGTAACGAAGAGGTTATCCTAAGTCCGTCCGTTTCTACTTGTTCCGCTTGTTCTCTGAACAAGTCATTTCCCCTCTTTGTAGTTGCCTACAATTTTTGCGACTTCGGTCGCCCGTTCTTCTAAGACCCAAGAATTCGTGAATGCGAAATTCTTGTGTAGTGGGTCCTTGTGCAGGGGGAATGAACCCGCCCCACGACACCGCAATGCTAGTCTGCCAGCGCATTCACGCGTCCCCAGACAAGGGCATTCTCGGCGGATATCTACATCTTCCTCTGCCGAGGCAGCAGACCATCGCTGCAGTCCTTCACGGACTTCGAAATTACATATTCACTACAGGTGATATTGATGAGGGCACCCGGGTGATGCTGTCATTAGAAAGTCAGATTTTTCTTGGCCCCTCTATTTTTGTTTTTGGTCAGTGTTTTGGCCCATGTTGTTGGCATAACGTCTTCTTATTTAGTCGATGTGAGGTTTGAATGATCTTCCTTGGTAATCGATTATGTAGTCTAGATGGTGCCTGGGATCTACCTATCCATCCGGGGATTTCCCGAGAAGAAAAACACTAGTTGTATTGAGTGGAATTCACGAAATGTGAGGTTGAAAGTCGCTTGTTGTTTTTCATGTATAAGTTTTCGAGTTTCAAGAGATCTAGGTGTGCGCGAAGAGAGCGGCTGAGGAACAGCTGCGCTGGAGATTTCCCGATGGATGAGCGTAGCGCTTTTCTATTCTGTCGCAGAATTTCATTTGGCTGCAACGAACTTCTCGTGGTTGCCCTAGTTTTCAGTTTGTTTTTGACGGTTTGTACGTAACGTTCTGCTTGTTCGAGTGGGTACGGGGTTAATAGTTTGTGGAGTTTGATGCCGACTGTCTGGAGGAAGGCTTTGAATTCTACTGACGTGAAGTTTGCCCCATTGTCTAATACAAGGGTGACAGGAATTCGATAGGCCCCGAATAGTTCATTCAGTATTGAGATGGTGGCACTTAGTCGTATTGTCGTTGAGTTGGTGACCTTGACTTCTACCCATTTACTTAACGCATCGACCACGATCAGCAACATCGCCCCACAAACGGGACAGTGTAATCTATATGGATGCGTTCCCACGGTCAGTAGTAATCGAGTAGTCGCCTAGGCAAACTGCTCGAAAAACCAACATGCGCCAATTTTAATTGTAAATTTAAAAAAACGTGAATATTTAAATTTAAAATTAAAATTTGTACACGCAACCCCTTTGTAACGCAACTTACCAACGAATTGTATTGTCCCGCAATGAAAACTACAGTTGACGGATGATGGTGGTCGTTGTTATGGTGAAGGTGTCGAATTGCAAGCGATAAGGGTTAAAAATATTGATATTTGTCGATGCGGAAGGAAAATTACATATCGCACGTTGATAAGAACATTGTACTGGCAAGTCGCGAGCGATTTAAGAAAGCAATTTGCGCCAGTCGGTACGTTCGAGGGAATTTTATGATTTTTGCATTCAAGTGCTGTAGAAAATGGTTCTTATTGTCCGTACGTTTGAGAGAATTTTGTGATTTTTGTATTCAAGTGTTATGGAAAATTGGAATTCTTATTGTGCGGTACTTAGTGATCGTATTTCAATATTGACACGTTGAAAGTGAACAAATATTCAATGAAAATTATTCTGTGCACTAAATAATTGAAATTATTAAAAGCAGAAACCTTCAATTTCTTAGGTACAAGAAAAGTTTTTGAACAGCCCAAACTATAGCCAAGGCTTCTTTGTCGGTCTGAGGGTAGCGTTGTTCTGTAGGGTTGATCATGCGACTTACGTAGGCGATAGGTGTTTCTTGTTCATTGCTGAGTCCGCGTGAAAGAACGGCGCCTAATCCTGTCTTGCTGGCATCCATAACTAAGATGAGGGGGAGCTCGTGGTCATATGGCATGAGTACTTGTAGTAAGGTTAGTATACTCTTGATATCTTTATAGACCTTTTCTCCTTCGCCGGTCCATTGGAAGGTTTCTTTCAAGAGCATGTTCCGAAGTGGTCTGGCCCTGGTAGACTTCTGAAATATATGCAACGTAGTTGGTTGCCTTGCCCAGGAATAGTTGCAATTCTTCTGGTATTGTAGGTTTAGCTACGTCTCGGATGGTTTTTATGTGCCTGTTCGATTTGTGGAAACCTTCAGCGTCGATCTAACGTCCCAACAATTCTACCGATGAAGTAGCGAAAACACACTTTTTTCCTTTGAGATTCAGTACATTTTTTCTCACTCGTTCAAGACTTTGCTCTAATGCTATCAACATTTAGTCGAAATTGTTAGCGCCAAAGAGGATTTCATCGGAATAATTCCCTTTGTGTTTGACGCCCTGCAAAGCTGCTTACATGTGACGTTACCAAATGGCAAGAATATTGGCTGCGCCGTGTACTGCTCGGTTCCGTCGGGTAAGCCCAGGTTTGAGGTATTGAGTGATAAAGGGTGTCAGAATTCTTCGTCCACAGGCAAGTGAGAGTACGCATCTGTTACATCTAGGTGGCAAAATATCGTGGCTCCTTTCATCTGGTTGAAAATATATTCAGCTTTTAGCATCCGTTATTCGTCGATAATAATCCTGGGGTTAAGAGTTATAACGCGAATTTTACTGTTCTTTTTTGCTACGTCGTGAGTTGTGGACGCTCATTCAGAGTAGTCTACTGTTTCACGCAAACCTGAAGTAATCTCTGTACCAATCGCTTTCTTGTATGCATCCCGCAGTGCTAGGGGTATTTCACAGGCTTTGGCGAAAGCCAAATGAAGTGTGACTAGCGGTCCTGCAACCTAGTGTCTCACTGAAAACATAATCTTAACGTGCCTACAGATGATCAAGTCGCTTTTGCTGCTCTAGTTTGGGTTTGTAGGGGCCCGCTGACATGTGTAGTGAAATGGATAGATATAAATGTCCGTGAAGAACTGTAGCAATGGTCTGCTTCTTTCCCCCGGAACAAGACCCACTACAAATAAATATTTTTCGCATCCAGGAATTTCCGAGAAGGTTCTATCATTATCGACCGGAGTCGAAAAAAAGGTAACCTGCTAAGGGTTATCCAATTGCTGGTTCAGAGGATAAATAGGGCCTTGAGAAAACAGACGGACTGACAGGGACTTCGTCGTTACCGACGATACTTATGGCCTACAAATAAAAGTGGGGCATCCAGATGGAAGCGGTGCCCCCTCGCACCATCCCAACCAGATCAAGATCCAAACGTAAACGTGGCCATGTATTTCCCATTTGAGTGAAAACTCATACAAACAGAAATCGCATGACTCTTTCACTCAAATGAGGGATACAAACGTAACCGATTTATGCCACAACGTTATGCAATGAAATAGCATAACCCTATATCATAAAAGGGCACGCGAGCGGAAGGCCACTCTACCCGGCAAGAGCCCCTGTTAAGCAAAAAAAGGAAAGAGCGCGCCCGATGGCTAGCCCATTTCAGAGAAGGAGCCTACTATCGATGCGGGTCCTGGGCCCGTTCAGGTTTTCAAACAAAAAAGGAAAGACCGAATCTTCAAGTTTTAACAATCCATTTATTTAGCAGTTCAAATTATAAGAAAAAATCATAATTTGTAGGATGAGAATAAGTTATAATGTAAATTACTAAGTAGAGATATAAATGGTGAAAACGGGAAATAAAAAAATGTAATTATTTGTAAGGATTACTACTGCAAAAATTTTAGGAAGAATAAATGCATTTATTTTTGTGCAAATATTTAAAAAAAAAACCAGTTTTATCAAAATGTGGTTCATTGTTTTTTGTTTATTAGAAGTATTCACCAATTGTTGTTTTATAGCAAGAAAAAATTCTAGAAAACTTTCTTTTATGAAAATTGATTTTCTAATTATTTCGATCGGGTCACGTTCCACGGACTGTATGGTGGGTAGTCGCGGATTTGCGTATTGGGCGACGATATTAAATTAATCACACACAACACAATCGTGGGATGCTCTGCGCTGGATTTTCACGTTTTTCGAGCAAGGAAATGCGAAAGGCCGGTCCGGTATCGAGCTGGGACGATTCTCGTCGGATTGGAGACAACCTCGAGCTCGAATAACGCAAAACCGGAGTTTTCGATCATGCACTTCGCGATCCTTCCGACGTAAATTCTGTCACGAATCCGTCGCTCTCGAGGTTATATTTATTTTGCTAAGCGCTCGCACTCTGCTGCGAAATCGTACCCCAAATGATCGAATTGGGACAACACTGAGTGACCTACACACTACTGCTTAGGAGTTCCTGAGCCTTACGGCCAAACCTCCTCCCTTGTGGGAGCAGCAAATTTTCCACTCGAAGTGTTAGCTTTTTCTTCTTAGGGACACGACCCTTTGGAACCCTGCCACGGGCTGCGACTCTAGCGGTCGACTTGCATTACACCATCAGCCACCTCGAATCCAACACCATTGTTAAGCATCGCGAAACTTTTCGCGTGGGCCTGCTCAACCCCGGGCACACCTTTCCTTAGAACGGAGCGATCATCCATGTCGGCAAGTAATTGCTCACCTTCAGATTGTGGAATCGTACTTCCGAGCTCTGATCGGCTCATCACTCACCTAAGTGGGTGATGCTCGCTTCTCTCGTCGTGTGGCACGCAGCCCGATTTGATTTACGAGTCTTTGCATCCCACCCTACGGATTTTCCATATAAGCTAAGACCTGAAAATCTGACTCCAAGAAAAGAAACATTGTGACCTGATAAGCCGAGAAGTTATTTTCCTCTCATGTGATTTGCAGATGAGTTTCTACATAAGATCCACGTTATTTGCATAAAAAAACTGCCTACCTACCTACTGCCCTCATACCCCATCAAATTACCCCCACACATTAGCCCCCCTTCCATATTATGAAGCAGTTCCCTCCTACTTACATTTTCATCGTAAAGTTAAGTTACTTCCCCCCTTCAAAAAGTATTCGGTTGAGCCCGTTTGATTACTTACTCCTTCTCCCATTTACCTACATCCACCTGCTTACTAGTGGTTCCGCTTTTTATCTATGCCTCCCTTCCCGTAAAGAATTTCAAAATAGCCCCCTTGTTATCATCCCTACATAAATTTAAGCCTAATCATCCTTAAAGCCATGTCAGTCTCCTTCTGTTAGATCTCCCCTTTCAGATCCTGTTAGGTTTCCATCCTTCTTCATTAAGACTTCCTTAGCGAAGTTTGTGAATTCCCCGCAAATTTCCTCCGTTATTAGTGAGCTTAGTTGTACTGGCCAAGTGCCAGTAATAAGTCTGCATTTTTCCACAAGGCTTCTGCGCTGTCGGTCATGGAGTCTGCAATCGAAAATTAAATGGTCCAACGTTTCAATGGACCCACATAAACAGTATTTGCTTGTAGTGAGCCGCAGCTTCCAGAGGTTGTATTTGAAGTTCCCATGCCCAGTGAGTTTTGGTTTTGGTTCAGCTTTGCAGATTCCAGTAAGTTTACTGAAAGTCTGCCGCGCTTTCGCAGAGATGTTCCTTATGTGTGATGTGGGATCAAGATTGGAGCTCAGCCAGACTCCCGGATACCTTAGGGCAACTACGTGATTGATTGTCTTACCTTCAATTCTTACAGTTGGGTATCTCTTTAGTCTTCCCTTAAGTAACATCGCTTGCGTCTTTTCGACAGAGAGTGACATTTTGTTTCTTCTGCACCAGTTTATAATTATTTGGATGCATTGGTTCGACTTTGGTTCAATTTGTGCCCTGTTATTGCTTTCAATCAAGACGATAATATCATCAGCGTAGGCAATTGGTATGATACTATCATACCTTGCATCAAGTTCCCTCAAAAGCCCATCAAAAACCAGGTTCCACAAGGATGGACCCAAGATTGAGCCTTGTGGACAACCTTTATTGACATTTTTACCCACTTCTGTGAAATTTTCGGTTATGGCCACTTGGCGATCCGTCAAGTAGCTTTTGAGCGTCCCCATGGCATAGTCTGGACAGTTTCCCGCTGTAAGTTCGTTCAGAACTGCTGGCCACCATAAGTTATCGAAAGCACCTGCAATGTCGAAGGCAATAGCATACACGTATCTGTAGTTTCAAGACTCAACAGTTTCTTGCACCGTATTGATTGCGTCCTCTGTTCCGAGTCCCTTCTTAAAGCCAAACTGGTTTAGTGACGCACGTAAGTTTGTACTGAAGGTTTCTTGCAGTCTATCCAGCAATATCCTCTCAAGTATTTTCCCTGCGATAGGTAATAGGCAAATAGGACGGTAAGACTTGGGGTCTTGTCGAGCCTTTCCATCCCCTTTATATATTGCCCGTAGTGAACCCTTTTTAGAAATTTTTGGAGATAGTTGCTCATGAAGACACTTATTATACAAATGCAGCATTATGTAGTTTTGTGCAGTGGCAACCCTGTTCGTGATATCTGCTTCGATTTCGTCCAGATCTGGCGCCTTCCCACTCCGCATACGCTTGGCACCAGACATAAGTTCTTGTGGGCTGACTGGTATAAAGCTGCCATTCATACTGCTTTTAAAGTTATCAAACTTTTGTCTGATGGAGGCTTGCTCACTTGTATCAGATGCTGAGTTATCATCAGGAACTGTAATGATTTTCATCTCAGTCCGTACGAGGAATCGACCTCTCATCGGTTCTAGACGTTAAGTCTGAGTAGTGCCAACGGATGGTACCAACCGGTCAACCAATCCGTGCACCGTAATCCATTTTCGCGGTGGCTGCTTGTCGGCCAGCTAGATCGGAGAGAGTTTCGGTCGCGGGCCTCCAAATGGATTACGCTCATTTACAATTTTTCAGCCACCATTAAACGCCCGTTTCAAACGCGTCAAAAACACAATCAAACGCGTCAAAAACACAATCATACGGAGAAGAAGCCTACTTTACGTTACGCCGTATTTCTTCATTCATCCAGTCAAAGTATCAAACAAATCTAATTTCTATTTCGCGTTCCCGAATTTCACCGACGCGGTACCGAAAAATATACTACGTTAACGTGAATCCGAAAAAAGCTACGTTAAGAAAAAGGCAAAAAAGGCGTACCGCGCGCGATGCGAAACCAATCTCAGCGGATTTACTCAAACCCTACCCTCGGCATACTTACCATGCACTCTACTCACCGCTGAAAGAAGGAACCACTGGAAAGGATAGTCGTTGTTAATGTTTTAGCAATTCATTTTTAATCCTCTTAGTATTTCAGTTGCTTGTGTATTCCATTAGCTTTTTCAAAAAAGGTCATATGTCAAATTTAAACAATAATAAATTTATAATATTTATAATAGGAGTAGTACGTTTCCTGTAAATCGTTTGAAATAATATATGTACATATTTTTTATAATATTTAAAATTTTTAAGGAGGGATTACTTCAATGTAGTCAAAAAAAACTAATTTTAAATGATTTGATTCGGTATACGATTGTATAAATTGTTAGAAAATAAACGAAAACGAAGCAGAATATCATCCAAATGTGATCAATAATACTCGTATATATGAGGATTATGCGTGAATGTTGATTCCATATATAGTATAATGTACATAACAACAGTATTGAGTAGATGAAATATGGTTTGGTCCAGTTGTCTTTCACCAACGCAAATCACTATACGTTGCGTTCAAAAATTAGTTTATATGTGATTATTTGGATTTGCTTTTTATTCTTCGTTTGACGTTTTTAGAATTTACGTAAGTAGTAAGTCATATATAATGCATCAATTGTTGCCAGGTTGATGATTATACATGTTCATCGTTAATGTTTTTTATAGAAATTTTGCTAGGATATAGTTTTACGCTTTCAAAAAAAAATCTTACAATTCTCAATCATCTAACAGAGGTACAAATATTCTAACGCTTAGTTTTTAAGACTATGAACTAATTATTCATTGGATATGTATATTCCAATTAATTGGGATATTCATTAGATCTTCTATTTACCAATTAGTCATATGTTTATAAGTAAAACAGTTTAAATATAAAAATTTCATCGATTAACTTGTTCAATTATTCTTCTACCTGTTCTGTACCGTGTTTTCTTTTCTTCAATTTCAAATAGATTAAAAGACAAAAATAAACTTTACTGTAAGTCTAAAACTTGTGCACAAAAGAGATACGAGCAAAAAGGTCCAATGGATTTTCTCAACATTAGTTCGATCTACACTTGAGTTTTTAAAATGACGCATACGTAAAATTCGAGAAATCTAAGTAAAGTTTCGAAGTATTGTTCCAATTTCCACTGAATCGGACATTTCCAACTTGCTCCCGGTAAAATACCGATGACGACACGAACGGATGACGAATTGGAGCGGTTAGTGTTACCTGATGTGAGAAATTTGTTGTGTTCTTCGAGTTGCGCTTGGCGTCCAATTGGAGGTGAGGTTACAGCGAATTTACGATATTTTGTGTGTAATCAACATCAACTCAACTCATCAACCAGAAGATATGTTAGCGAAGACAAGTCGATGTGAATTTCTATGATCTGGCTCCGGCGTGTGTGACATTGACCTAATTAAGCAGAAGTGTCATTTCTTATTAGAATGGTTGGAATTTCAATGTCTTCAGAATGAGTAAAGTGTATATTTATGATGTAATACGAGATGAATTGAAAATCACGTTTAAGCATTACGTTTTGAAGAGTATCATCAAAGAGCTCGCAGTTAGCTCGCCTGATATTGTAATGGGGGAGTTTTTGCAGTTCAGAGTAGTTTCCGCCCTTTTCAGCCCTCCAACCTATAGTCATGATAATTGCCCTGTTTTCACTGGTTGTGATATCGTCTTTAACCTTCCATTTTTGGACTGACCTTGTAGCAAATCCAGGTGTGGCTAAGGTTACATCAATATATGTTTCCCCTCAATGCGCATGCCCCTTGAACGTAGGAGGTTGATTTGAATCGTTTGGAACTATCAGGCCCCACTTTTGAATAATTCCTTCGAGTATTTTACCCCATTTCACTTACCGGGTATGTGGTGAATACTTGCTGTAATTCGGGTCCCAGAGAGGTGAGCTTGCATTTGCATCCAGTCCAATGATTATTACTTTGCCACGGAGTGCCTCAAAGACACTCTCAAGTTTGTGAAGCAAGGTTTCAATGTCTGCCCTTGGTTGCATGTACATGGAGACTTCCGAATTCTCCTCTAAGGTCAGCAACAGCAATAAAATGGTCACTTAGATGTGACAAGTACAATGCAGTAAATTTGTTTTACTTGTACAAAATAGCAGCTTTAGGAGTTTGCCTATTTGCATAGTCTGCCGCTATTGATATTGTATTATTTCCCAAGCAGCGAAGCCTAGTATCGTATACATATGGCTCTTGCAAGAGAACTATATCTGCCCAGCCCGTGGAGATCTTGTTGGCTACCTCAATTGAGGAAGACTTGGATCTCGCTGTGTTAATTTGTGCCACTTTTATAACACAACTTGTCCTAAACTCCATAATTCGTTCTTAAGACTTCCCCTTTCTATTGCCGCCTTGCGTGCAGGACAGTTCATACTATTTGTAGAGTGTGAGGTCGCACCTGCTCTCTTAAAGCGTATGCAGTTGGCGCATCCTGCCTTGGTTTCTTCCCGCTTCTCAAAATCCTTGTACTGATCACCCGCTTGTGAGCAGTGTGAATAGAGCTCAGGTTTTGTGCAGTATTCCGCGATATGCCCGTAATTTTGGCATTTGTATCACCTTGAAACTTGTAGAAAGTCCTCGATGCGGCAAGCACTCCACTCCACGTATACTTTTCTGTTAGCCAGAGGAATTTTCCTGATAGCAGCCCCAGTCTAAATTACCCAGTTAGCTGTATCTACCTCCCCGTTGCCCGTTTTAAAACATATTTCGAAGTCCTGAATATTATTCTGACTTGCCATTGCTTGCGCCAACTCTGCCTGCTCCACATTTCTTGGTACTCCTCTGATGATAAGTTTTGGATTGGTACCTTGATCTTCTGTAGCCTTGAGGCCAGCACTATATAGTCCTCCATTTGAGAGAATCGCCTTCAGGTCGTTTTCAGAAGCTACTACAACTATAGCTCCCTTGTCGGAATTACGTCGGACCGACTTCCTCATTCCTCGTTGAGATAATTTTTAACGCATAAACGTTCCTGGCAGCTTTATTTTCAATGAGGCCTTCAATTTTTGAATTTCCTGCTTGCGATTGAGGCCTTGGTTTTGGATCAGTGACTGCACTGTTTTTTTTTGCGGAACTGCTTTCTTAGCCAGTTGGGCAAACGTTTGTATTTGTTTTGCTCCTGGGTTTTTCATGGTGTCCACCTTGGTAATTTTTATATGTGAGGTCGAGTTTTGCTGCTTAAAACCTTCAACTTTCCCTCGGAGCTGTGCTTTTTTCGCCATGAGTTCTGCCATGATTTGTTGGGTAACCTCCACTTGATTGAGAATTGCCGCCGCTTCTTGTTTCACGACCTGATTCTTCTCTTCAAGAACAATATACCTGATATTCATGCTTACCTGGAAGGTCTTTTCTGTATCCCCAATTTTTAATTTTCTTGCCGCTAACGATGGTCCCGTCGTTTGTTTTGGCTTCGAAGACTCAGCATCCTTTCGAGATGCTTTTTGACCTTTCGTCTTTTCATCGGTGTCCGACGAGTCTCGATTTTCTACTTTTTTTTTTTTTTATTTTCCTGTATTCTCAGGAGTCTCCTCTTTTCTTTTTCCAGTTGTTCTATATCGGAGTCTAGATTCATCTCGTTTTCGTTGTTTTCCTCCGAAAGCATGGTATCATCCGATAATATTGACTCGTTTTCGCTTAAACGCTCATCCCTCGGCTCTTTATCCCCTACGAATTGGGACAATAAACTAATTTGTAAATGAAAAGTGGGTTTGATTTCGCAAAGGTTTTCCTGGCTAATAACCATATGGTGTTCCTGTATCAAGTTCCATTTTCAGGTCCCGGCCATGTTTTTCGTTGCTTTAAACAAAATAAGTATTGTTGATTTTATTGAAATATTCAATCGAATCGATAGAATGTGCCGGAAATTGTGATTGACTTTCGTGTTCTGTTATCTGACCTATTTGGAATTTTTTGATCTGCAAACTTTTGAAATATGACTTTTTTACCCCACACAAAGCATTCCTCATTGGGAAATTTACACTAACTGCGCAGGTATCGATCACCACAACCATTGCAATTTGAGTACTCACTCATCGTTATTCCCAGTGGTGGCTTGGTTCCCGTTGTTGTTCTTGTGTAGGTTGTCCTCGTTTGATCCGCGAAAGTGCGAATCCTTATTTGTGCGTAGGTTCTCCTGCGGTTGTAGCTCCTCATAATTTGATCTCTTCCACTGTGTTGCTTGTTGCCTACGAAAATTGCGAAATTTCATATGTTTGGAAAGTTTTTTGGTTTTTTCAAGATTATTTCATCGCAAACGCCAGAAAATTTCAAGTCATATAAAAATTGTTCAGTAAACATTCTATCGAAGAAGTCCCCATAATTACAAAAAGTTGCCCTTTGGCGCAGTCGCAACGAGAAACTGACAATTGTCTCATCTTTTTCTTGGTTGAACTGTCCGAATTTGCGAATTTGTTTTTTGACTTGTCAAAATGCTTGGTATAGGTATGTAGTGAATATTGAGTTCCATAAATGTCCGTGAAGGACTGCAGCGATGTTCTGCTGCCTCGGCAGAGGAAGGTGTTGATTCCTGCCGAGAATGCCCTCGTCCGGAGACGCGTGAATGCGCTGGCAGGCTAGCATTGCGGTGTCGTGGGGCGGGTTCGTTTCCCCGGCACGAGGACTCACTACAAAACATTTCGCATTCACGAATTGCTTGCAGAGTTCGAGAGGACGACCGAAGTCGCAAATCTGTAGATAACCTCCACGAAGGAATTACGACTTGTTGCGAGAACAAGAGAAACCTGAGAAGAAAGGCGAACTTGGGGTAACCTCGTCTTTACCCAAGTAAATTCAGGGCCCACAAATGAAAGAGGGGCAACCGGGTGGTGGTGGAGCCCCTTCATGCCCACCCAACCGGAATAAATCCAATGTTAAACTGTTGAAGTGGCCAGGTATTCCTCTTCTGAGTGGAAAACTCATATAACTTGAATTATATGAACTTTCCCATCAGAAGGGGAGTACCCCGGTGACCAATTTATGTCATAGAATTATACAATTGAATTGCATAACTTTATGCCATAAAAGGGCACTTGGCTTGGGCCACTCAACCCATTAAGTCTCCTGAAACAACAAAAAAAATTTTTAAGTACCCGGTGGCTGGCTCATATTTTGGGGTGGAAGCCTGCCACCGTACCGGGTCCTATACCCGATTGGAAAAGACCGGAAGGAAAAGACCGATTTTCCATTTAATCCATCATTTTTTTTGTTTTTTATTCGAACAACGTTAAAGCAATGGAACAGTATGATTTTTCTATGGCAATCAGCACAGCAATTTACAACACCATATTGAAAAGCATTTAATCGTTGAAAGAGGGAAATTGATATTAAAAGAAGATTAACATTATACGAAAATTCATTTTTTCTCTGATTTCCTGTAGTATTATAATTATTGTGGTTAGCTCTTGTAGATGCCACACTTTCACCCTACATACATTATGTATAAAAAAAAATTCTTACATAGATTTTTTACGACGATTCTTCTTCTTTTTTTTTTTTTTTCTTTTTTTACAAATTCAATAAATATTTTTCAAAAAAAAATATTTCAATAAATATTCAATAAATATATATATTTTTTTTTTTTTTAAACTCAATAAATATTTAATTAAAATTCAATAAATATTTTTTTTTTTAAAAAATTCGATAAATATTTTTTTGTTTAAAAAAATTTCAATAAGTATTTAATTAAAAAATGTTAAGAGGTTACTTACAGTACCTTTCCCTCGACGACGAGCGCTCGCTGACGATGTGGAGGTAAGCAAGTCCTGAAATTTTTGGTAGTGAAGAATCGCGTCCATACATCAAATTTTTAACACACGAGTATTAAGACATAGAATAACTCTTAAGGGTGTATAAAATCATCAAAAAAATTCAGCTATCAAAGTGTAAATACATATAGACTTCCTTGAATATCAGAACCGTATGGTCTTCGAACGTGGTAATGCTCGCTGCTACTTCTTCTACGGCTTTTAATGTTTAATATTGCGTTTATATGCAATCCGTTGGTCAATATATGGATTGAGTGATTTGACTAATTCTTCTGGATCTAACTTTCCAGTTGATTTATCACTCCTTGTTGAACTATGTTTGAATACACAATGCGCCTTTTTGCATACAAACGGTGTTTCCCAGAAACAGGGAGTACGGTCCCGCCGTTTCCCAATCAACATGTGCCGCTCCGTAATATGAAGATCTTCACCTCGGCCTTCCAACCACCTGTTGCACCCCACTTCGGGACCTAATGCTGATGGCTCATGGCGATATTGGCAGTTGCTATCATTTTTTTACAGGCACGGTCGTAGAAAAAGTAGCAATATCTGAAGTTCCTTTTTTTTTTTTTTTTTTTTTCTTCTTCTTTTTCCGCTGTGCATCCACAGGATGGTAGAAGATGTCTCTGCCACAAACGTTTTCTTAGCACGTCACCCTCGTCAACCATCCAACCATATTCCTCCAAGGACCACCACGAGCACACAAATCACTTGTTGGCACTGTATCGAATCCGTCTTATCTACGGAGCGGTTTATGGGAAACTGTCCCCTGAAAACATCTTCGAGGCAAACGCAATAACCTCGCTCGTACCATATGGAAATAAAAGTGCCATCTATGTGTGAACATGCGGTGGTGGATAATGCACACTCATTTCGGTTATTTTTAAAATTCGAAATTGTTTATTTTTTGTAGATTCGATTAAGTTTTCAATTGAAAGCAATTTATGTTTATAATTATTAGGCGTAATTAAGGCGGAAATAAATCGAAAGAATAGGACAGGCACGCGTTAATTACCCACAAACAAAACAATTTTTAATTAATATTATGGTTGGAAAGGGTAAAATTTGACAAATTTTGTGGGGTTTAAATGATACAATGATTTTATCGTTCCTATAATTTAAGGGGTTAACCGTTTCGTTCTAAGAATTTGCATACCGCATTACACCCAATTAGTTAAATTATGTTCAAAAGATATTGTAATAAAATCACTACACATTAAAACAGTTTTAGAATTTTGTTTCCCGGGTGTTAAGTACAAAAGAAATTTTTCCCTTTAATTATTTTTCATGCGAGAGAAAAAAAAAACGAGTGTCGCGATGAGGAAGGTGACTGAAGGGTTACTCCTTGTTGAATTGAGTTGGTGCTGTGTGCCTGTGTCAGCGCTGCTTTTAGAGCCATAGCTCCTAGATTACTACAGGTATTTTTTATTTGCTCGTATGACCGATTTTCGGGATTTCGGGGACTGACGAGAATTTTATTATTTCAACGTTTAACTATTACTCACTACAAAATTATTCTTATTTTCGTTCATTCATACAATGAATGTCATAATGAAAAACTCATCAGCTGATGTGGGAAAATGGACTGCCATACTAAAATTCCCCGGGAAATTAAAACGCTGCGCAGCGAAATTATATTTTGCGACGAACTGCAGCGCTGCAGTTGAATGCAGCGTTTTTCATAGAAAATATTTTACTGCATGCAGCGGTCTGCACATGTAATTCAGCCTTAAGGCATTCTAAAGTCGATCTACTTTTTATAGGATATTAAGAGAAATGAAAGTATTAAAGCTACTTACTTGAGTTGAACACAGAAATTTTCATTGGCGCGGGATTATTTTCAGCAATGATTATTTTCTGTAAGATAAAAACATCTATACATTCAAATACAAGTTTAGGCATACAAAGCACCTTTTCAATGGTAGGAACTGCGTTATGGGACTATTTTGGCTTTGTCTCCGTTCTTTCTATGTCCCCCTCATTAAAGTGCCGCTCGCATATCCTATCGGATTTCGGCTTTGCTGTACATATTGGGCGTTTTAACGAGCTTCGCCCACTCCTGCTGCCTTCTCCAATTACTGGGAAACCTAAAATATAATAATTTTCACATTTAAATACAACGGTCGGATTTCGAAGCTATCTTAATTGCCTCCAATTTTCAATTCCGACTTCATTGAGAAACACTCGCAAAACTAATATTTTCCGTATTTTATCTATAAAACTTTTAGTACTTGAACTTGAAATTTCGCACAAACATTCCGATACTAACATGGTATAAATTTCATAAAATTTACGTTTACGATTAATTGGTACAAGTGAATAAATAGAAAAATGCGCACAAAGCTTGAATTCGAAAATTGGGGCCACTAACAGAAATTTGAATAATTTTCACTAAAAACTATATTGATCCCGATCAAAAATCACACTACAGAAAAATATTGTAAATGAATATTTTTAGTTAGGACTAGTCACTTCTATGCGGACAAAACACGAAATCAAGGACAATTGATCAATTAAACTTCACGTCAACAATGGCGGTAAAAAGTTCAACTCTCATATTTCACCCGATAAATTCACTTTCACCGCACACTTTTGTTTCATTTTTTGAACATGAGTTAAATAAACTGTATTTATCAAATTTCACGAAGGATTTTTTCACATCTCGATGGTACACCGCCATAAATGCCGCGAAACACTAGAACATTTGTACAGTAGTCACTTTAACTTACCGAAAAAATGAAATTTTGACGTTGTCACTATCCAATTACTAGATATTACCGCACAGAATGCACTTTATTGGCATATTCACTTTATATCAATACACTTTGACACTTTTTTATTTCAAGCGCTTTGAAATTTACTGATTAATTTCACTCGCGAATGAAATTCATCACTATCTGTCAAATGTAACTTTATGACCAGATGATTTGTTATCTCACTGCCAGCTGATTTGTCATATTCGAAAGCAGGGGTGTGTAAATTATTCTAGTAGGTCAAAAAGAATTCAAAATGTGGCGCGAAGATGAAGTTTTGGTAAATTCAGCTAAAATAATAGCAATTGAGCGATTAATATTTGATATTTGTGTTTAATGGAGAAAACACTGTTGGATTTATGTATCTACAATGGTGGAATTCAAAGGTTATTTCCGATTTCGAAATCGATTTCGATAAAAAAGCAAGTTAGCACATTCTTCATATAGCTGTTTAGTGGAGTGTAAGAACGCTTTCGAAATTCATTGTGTACGTACACAAAATGTATGGATGTATCAAGTGACTTCGTAGGTTCCAAAGGGAAATGAAAGCTCGCCAACTCCTTTATATAACTCAATGGCTTCAATATAGCGACCATCAATGCACTTCAATATAAATTTGAATCAATATGCTTCAATATGCTTTCGATATGTTTAAAGCTCACCTAACCGTTAAATAAAGCGCTTCAATATGTATCGATCAATAATATTGACCATTTGGTGCTTAAGAGTGGAGTATAGAATTCAATGAAACATGAATCTTTGAATTTGGACAATTTTATTAATTTAAACGAATCCCACTTGTAATTACTATCAGGGCGGCAAAGTAAATCAGATACCGGGATTTTAAATAACGATCTTTATTCATGTAATTTAGATTTAACCGTTCGACTCATTCAATCGTCAAGTACAGAGTGCTCTCTTAACCACTATATTGGTCTCTTTCATGTGAATCATGCGGTGTTGTACGATTTCAGCTCTAGACTGGCTTGATTATCAGCTTCATATCTCGAAATGCGTACTATTTAATTGAATGTAATCATTCATTTAAAATTATTTTAGAATGTTGTAACGCGTATCAGAGTGCATTTGTGAATTTGTTTGAAACAGTCGGGACTCTTCCTATTGAATATATATAGTTTTGTGTAGATTGAATACTATTTTGCTTGATTTTAATAAAAGTAGAATGAATTGACATAAGGTGAAAATTACTACATAATTTCCACAAGTATATTTTTAATGATTAAAATGCACTTGGTTATAACAAAATATTCAATACAATGAGCCACAATTCATGTAAACTGTTCATTGTAATATTATTAACTTAGTTGATGATGAAAAGAAACAGTTAAGTAAACACGCAATAGTTTAGTAAACAGTTAAGTAAAACAGTTAAGTAACAGCAACAGTTAAGTAATAATGCAAACACGAAAACGAAGAAAAATTTAAGTGAAGGGAAGGGAAAATATAATCACGAAAATCCTCTACTGCAAGACAAAAAGGCAGGCAGAAACATGTATAAATCTTCTGTTTCCAATTAGTGGAAACATCGTGAGAATATCAAAACAAAACTTGCTTCGAATTCTAGTATCAAAAAGCAACGACTTCCCTAATATTTCAATAACTCCACAACAAACAGTTCCATATTGCAAAAGATAGCAAAGGAATTTAGAAGATTTTTTGTTGGTCTATCCATCTATCTAACGCAAATGCGAGGAATTATTTTCAAACTTCAGTTATATCTCAATCTACAGCCAATCTTGTTCAAAAAACAATCTGTTTAAAAATATATAACAATTTTTTTTTCGCCGAATAAATCTTGAATTGAAAATATGTATACATGTGTAAGAGTTTAGACATCGATTTGAATGATGATTATAACCATATTTACTAAAAAAGTTATAAATCTGGGATTAATTTTTCTACTTATTATTAGTAGTAGTATCTAATAATTGCAAACATATAAATATACCCTGAAAACTTACTTTCCACAACTTGATAGTGATAATTTCCAATGTAACGAGCTCTCGACTATAGTAAACTTAATACGCAATCTACAGAACTCCACTATGAACGTGTTACACTGTATTATTAAAAGTTTTACACTTCTTAAACAAACACAACGACCCCCTAACCCCCACTGGCTAAGGTCTTGATTCAAAGGTTTGTTCACAACTACAGTAACAAAATTTTGCATGTTTTTCGAGATTTGAGTGGCTGCTATTTAGTCTCAGATGATTCGAGTTTGGATTTTTTATTGTGAGCTTCATAATACAGTCGAATGAATCTGTGAACCGATTTTTGTCCGAATGGGAGTCTGAACAGATATCACGAATTTTCGTCTAGAATGGTCGCCATTTTGTTTTTTGTTTAGCCTATTAGGCGGATTAACAAAGCTAGCCGAGATATTTATTTCACCTTATACCGTCAAGCATCAATCCCATCCTGTTGCAGGGCCTTGCTATTTCTATAAGTTCATTCCGGTTAAGGTCTTTTTCGGATCACGAATTACACCATACGTATGAATAAAGTTGCCTGGAATGAAAGCGTTTAAGTCCTGTTTCTTAAGAATGACCACTCCCACAGCTTCATTAGCTTCCTTAGGCGTATGAAAGTAGACTAAGTCTTAGCCCATTTCGTTTGACCTCAATGTCATTACATTTAGCATCTTTATTGAGCACGAATAATCTTACAAGTGTCAACCTTACGAGTTTACCGTTGACTTTCGATTGCATGATTACAGAGAAAATTTTTTCTTTGGATTCTAGGTCGTATCTGTTAATTTTACCCTGAATTAATGGGTTTGTGTTTTCTTCAGATCAGTCTCCATTTTGCTTGTTGCGTTGTTCTTGTTAATATTTGACACTGGAGGTATTATATTGAAGGTTAGGTCTGTTGCTCTGGAAGTGATTATAATCTTTTTCCCCCTTTGCTTCTAATCCGCTAGTGATCTTTGGTCTTTTTGGGTGTCCGATTCTTGTGCTCACTAACAACTAAAATTTGGTGAAAATCGAGACAATATTGTGACCTCTAGTGTGATCACAAATTTCGTTATATCCTATACATACCAGTGACGTGCAGTCACAATAAGCCATTCCAAACTACTTGTCTTACGAGATGAACGTCTGATCAAAAGAATAATACAAGCTAAGAGATCTGCGGGTCACAGTACCAGAGGATTATAAAAATTCCCTGCGAACGGATGAACTGGCTTTTAATAATTTATTGAAGCTAACCAGACCTTAAATTGAAAAACAAAATACGTAGCAAAATATACTAGTGAGAATTTCAAAATAATTAACCAATAGCTTTTCAAATTTGAAGTTATTATTCCTGTTTGTGCCTTTTAATGTGTTTGAGAAAAATGCGCTGTATTGATGTTATTGTCAATTGTGATTGTTTTATTGCACACTGTTTAAACGCTTGCAGTTATTCCTGAACTGAAACACGTGAACTAAATGCAACTTAATCAATTATTTCATAATTTATTGATTGGCTCGCGACTAAGCAATAGAACGAAAACTTGTAGAATTATTAGCATTATTTTTAGCCCGGCATCTTTGAGTGAATAGACGACGACTTAATTAGTTGTGTGACCGGTTTTTGTGTTTGCGCTATGATCAATGACGACTGTACTTCTTTTGTTGGTGTTGATATCGATGATGACTTATAGTTGAGATTGGGTGTGTGATGTTGCCAAATTGCTTATTTGTTGGTTATCGTTTTAAAATGTATGATCTTGACAATTGCTTTACATAAAAAAATCTTTCTTTAGTAAGTAAGCAAGCTAATAATATGAGTGTAATAATGGATGTTTTGACTTAAAACTTAGAAACGAAAAAAACGTTGTTAAAATTTCCGCTGCTAATCCTTTGGGAAGTAGAGTAGGGTCCCAAAACGATTTGCTCTTCATTAGAATGTTGGTTAGTTTTCCTTTTTAAGGTTCTGTAAAGAAAATTGTAGTAATCAAGCAATCCGCCTAGGCCAACTGCTTGAGGGACTTTCCCGAAAAGAAGTTTGTTCAAAAGATTATCAATTCAATATCATGGGTGGTGATCCGAAAAGTTCACAACATGCCCGTGTACACCTGATGTATGTGAGCTATTCTAGTATACCGACATTAGCTAGTACAACAATGATATCAAATAAGCAATTTCATATTAATAGTAACGCAATAAGTGCTGAACAATCGAACACGCAACTTAATGATATTAGTAGCACTAACCCGAAATCAACTCCACTATCATCACCGCTACCATTATCGATGAAAATAAATCTTGAAAAAGCGAAAGAATAACATAAAAAGATTAAGCAAAGTTATAAAAATGTATGTAATTGGCTCCAGAAGTTTAAATCCTAGAAAACATGACAATAGCTACCATACCACTTACAACTAAGTACATTTAATATTTTTACTTACTAATTCAACATTTTTAAAATACCATATGCAAAAATTCTAGAACGCACTCGTCCACAATTTGAAAGCCAAAGAAAAAACTTTTTTCGTTTTTGATTCAACATCACATTCAACACTCTCAACTCACATTAAAAAACATTCTCTGGCCAAAGTTTTTTCCAAGCAGGAGTGAGGGTCCTCTTGGTAACTCCTTCCCAAGATTTGTCAATCATCTTGAGGCAAGCAACAATGTTAAAATGATCTTTCCAAAACTCTCTAAGAGTGCGATTTGTATCTTCGGTAACTTCAAAACAACGCTTGAAGAGTGTTTTATTATAGAGTTTTTTAAAGTTAGAAATAACCTGCTGGACCATAGCCTGGAGTAACGGAGTAGTGTTGGGAGGCAGAAACTGGATATTGGCGAAATTGAATTCTTCATGAATATCATCTTGTAGGCCTGGATGATGGACGTGCGCATTGTCCATAACAAGCAAGAAATGGAGAGGAAAATTCAACTCAAGCAAATATTTTTTTACGGATGGATCAAACACTTCATTGATCCAATCAGTGAAAATGTCACGTGTCACCCAGGCCGTTTTGTTGGATTTCCACATCACATTTAGTCTGCTGTTCTCGACATTACACTTCTTAAAGGCTCGTAGAGTTTTTGAATGGTAAACAAGCAGCAGTTTGATTTTGAAACCGCCGCTTGCATTGGCACAAAATAGCAGCGCGAGGCGGTCTTTCATTGGCTTGTGGTCTGGAAATGCATTCTCTTCTGCTGTTATATAGTGGGTTCGCGTTGGCATTCTTTCCAGAAGAGACCCATCTCGTCACAATTAAAAACTTGTTGCGGCAGGTAACCCCTAAGATCTCTGCTGCTTTTATGTCAGAGGATTCTACTTCACCGTGCCGCACAACGCTGTGGATGCTGGTTCTTCTCTTAAACTTCTCGAACCATTCATGACTTCCCTTGGATTGTAGTTCTTTTTCGGCAGTAGATGATCCTGGTGTTTTCTTAACGAGGTCAGCGAAAATAAGTTTCGCCTTCTCACAAATAATATTTTCGTTAGTTGTGTCTCCTTGTAATCGCTTCTCGCTTATCCATATTAGAAGCAACCTCTCAACATCATCAAGAATACGTAACCGTTTCGTAGATATTCTTGAGACTTCCTTTGAAAAACTGTCTATTGCGGCATTTAGAGTTCCGTTTTCCATTTGGTTGTTTTGCCGCTGCTTCGTAAAATTGAATCGAGAATTCGAAAATATCTATACCGTTCCGCCGATGGAAGCAATTCTATTTCTTTTATTTATGCTGTTATTAACAACCATTTTATCATTTTTAACTGTTTTAATTTTAGAAAGTTGTTTGCTACCCGCGTTGTGAACGACAATCCACCATCAATCTTTCTCGCCCGTCCACCTCACACTCCCTCGTGTTTTTTTTCCACTTGTCAAAAATGCGGGGCCGAACCATCGAGCAACTTAACAGCAGTGGAAAATCGCGAAAAGTTTCGTTTAATAGTGACATCTATGGGTGGATCCGCGATGGTGATAATGCACACTCGTTTCGGCTGTTTTTAAAATCTACGTCGTCTTTTGTAGATTCGCTTAAGTTATCAATTGAAAGCAATTTTCGTTTATGATGATTAGGCGTAAGTAAGTGGGAAAAATGCAGAGAATGATTTTTTTTAAACAAACCGCTATTGAAATACGATGTAGAGCACAATGACAAGAAAAACGATTTAAAATGAATTTATATTTGAAAATGCTCTATAAGTCAAAGTTATTATTTCTTTAAATTTTTATTTCGAAATTCGCATTTATACTCTGCACTGTAAAGAATTAACACATGACATCATAATTATTAATACGAAAAATGAAAACTTGAATAAAAAACGAGTGTTGCGATGGGGAAGGCGACCGAATGGCCACTCATTGCTAAATTGAGTTTGTGCTGTGTGCCTGTGGCAGCGCTGGCTTTTAGAGCCATAGCTCCTCGGTTATTACAATCCATCTCCTTAATTTTGTTTTTGTTCTTGAGAATAGTGCAGATTTCCAATGTTGACCGATTGTATGTGTGCGCTAGATTAGCCACGCTAACACCTTGTTCTCACTTTTCAATGATTAGACGTTTCATTTCAACAGTTATTTTTTCTCTCTTATTAGTTTTTTCTCCTTCTTGTAGGTTTTTCTTCGAAGACATTTTAGCACCGGTTATTATACTTTGTACATAAAAAAAAATTACGAATACTGTCTGAATACAAAATTTTAAGAAATGGGTGATCACTCACGAAAACAATACGCTAACAGACCGAGTGCTAAATACAGACTAATGCATTGGCGCGAAAGTTCTGGCTCACAAATGAATTTCGGGAAAAAGGGGCTTCCCCTTCCTATGTAACTCGTTATGCCAAATGTCGCACGTTAAAGAAGCAACTTCAAATATTTTTTGCTCGTTATGCGAATTACTCGTTATGAGAGGTTCCAGTGTATTTGCTTAGCATGAATTCGCAATCTCATTTCTGCTGATGTTGCATATTAAGTGATATTTTCATTTATTTCCTTCACCTATCTTGACCATCAAATCTAATAAACTACTGCAAAGCTTATAAACCCATCAGCAAATTTATGTACGAGTATAACATATATAAGCTTTACATGTATTTTAATTCTTGACAAGTAAACAAGCAGCAGTTTGATTTTGAAACCGCCGCTTGCATTGGCACAAAATAGCAGCGCGAGGCGGTCTTTCATTGGCTTGTGGTCTGGAAATGCATTCTCTTCTGCTGTTATATAGTGGGTTCGCGTTGGCATTCTTTCCAGAAGAGACCCATCTCGTCACAATTAAAAACTTGTTGCGGCAGGTAACCCCTAAGATCTCTGCTGCTTTTATGTCAGAGGTTTCTACTTCACCGTGCCGCACAACGCTGTGGATGCTGGTTCTTCTCTTAAACTTCTCGAACCATTCATGACTTCCCTTGGATTGTAGTTCTTTTTCGGCAGTAGATGATCCTGGTGTTTTCTTAACGAGGTCAGCGAAAATAAGTTTCGCCTTCTCACAAATAATATTTTCGTTAGTTGTGTCTCCTTGTAATCGCTTCTCGCTTATCCATATTAGAAGCAACCTCTCAACATCATCAAGAATACGTAACCGTTTCGTAGATATTCTTGAGACTTCCTTTGAAAAACTGTCTATTGCGGCATTTAGAGTTCCGTTTTCCATTTGGTTGTTTTGCCGCTGCTTCGTAAAATTGAATCGAGAATTCGAAAATATCTATACCGTTCCGCCGATGGAAGCAATTCTATTTCTTTTATTTATGCTGTTATTAACAACCATTTTATCATTTTTAACTGTTTTAATTTTAGAAAGTTGTTTGCTACCCGCGTTGTGAACGACAATCCACCATCAATCTTTCTCGCCCGTCCACCTCACACTCCCTCGTGTTTTTTTTCCACTTGTCAAAAATGCGGGGCCGAACCATCGAGCAACTTAACAGCAGTGGAAAATCGCGAAAAGTTTCGTTTAATAGTGACATCTATGGGTGGATCCGCGATGGTGATAATGCACACTCGTTTCGGCTGTTTTTAAAATCTACGTCGTCTTTTGTAGATTCGCTTAAGTTATCAATTGAAAGCAATTTTCGTTTATGATGATTAGGCGTAAGTAAGTGGGAAAAATGCAGAGAATGATTTTTTTTAAACAAACCGCTATTGAAATACGATGTAGAGCACAATGACAAGAAAAACGATTTAAAATGAATTTATATTTGAAAATGCTCTATAAGTCAAAGTTATTATTTCTTTAAATTTTTATTTCGAAATTCGCATTTATACTCTGCACTGTAAAGAATTAACACATGACATCATAATTATTAATACGAAAAATGAAAACTTGAATAAAAAACGAGTGTTGCGATGGGGAAGGCGACCGAATGGCCACTCATTGCTAAATTGAGTTTGTGCTGTGTGCCTGTGGCAGCGCTGGCTTTTAGAGCCATAGCTCCTCGGTTATTACAATCCATCTCCTTAATTTTGTTTTTGTTCTTGAGAATAGTGCAGATTTCCAATGTTGACCGATTGTATGTGTGCGCTAGATTAGCCACGCTAACACCTTGTTCTCACTTTTCAATGATTAGACGTTTCATTTCAACAGTTATTTTTTCTCTCTTATTAGTTTTTTCTCCTTCTTGTAGGTTTTTCTTCGAAGACATTTTAGCACCGGTTATTATACTTTGTACATAAAAAAAAATTACGAATACTGTCTGAATACAAAATTTTAAGAAATGGGTGATCACTCACGAAAACAATACGCTAACAGACCGAGTGCTAAATACAGACTAATGCATTGGCGCGAAAGTTCTGGCTCACAAATGAATTTCGGGAAAAAGGGGCTTCCCCTTCCTATGTAACTCGTTATGCCAAATGTCGCACGTTAAAGAAGCAACTTCAAATATTTTTTGCTCGTTATGCGAATTACTCGTTATGAGAGGTTCCAGTGTATTTGCTTAGCATGAATTCGCAATCTCATTTCTGCTGATGTTGCATATTAAGTGATATTTTCATTTATTTCCTTCACCTATCTTGACCATCAAATCTAATAAACTACTGCAAAGCTTATAAACCCATCAGCAAATTTATGTACGAGTATAACATATATAAGCTTTACATGTATTTTAATTCTTGACAAGTAAACAAGCAGCAGTTTGATTTTGAAACCGCCGCTTGCATTGGCACAAAATAGCAGCGCGAGGCGGTCTTTCATTGGCTTGTGGTCTGGAAATGCATTCTCTTCTGCTGTTATATAGTGGGTTCGCGTTGGCATTCTTTCCAGAAGAGACCCATCTCGTCACAATTAAAAACTTGTTGCGGCAGGTAACCCCTAAGATCTCTGCTGCTTTTATGTCAGAGGATTCTACTTCACCGTGCCGCACAACGCTGTGGATGCTGGTTCTTCTCTTAAACTTCTCGAACCATTCATGACTTCCCTTGGATTGTAGTTCTTTTTCGGCAGTAGATGATCCTGGTGTTTTCTTAACGAGGTCAGCGAAAATAAGTTTCGCCTTCTCACAAATAATATTTTCGTTAGTTGTGTCTCCTTGTAATCGCTTCTCGCTTATCCATATTAGAAGCAACCTCTCAACATCATCAAGAATACGTAACCGTTTCGTAGATATTCTTGAGACTTCCTTTGAAAAACTGTCTATTGCGGCATTTAGAGTTCCGTTTTCCATTTGGTTGTTTTGCCGCTGCTTCGTAAAATTGAATCGAGAATTCGAAAATATCTATACCGTTCCGCCGATGGAAGCAATTCTATTTCTTTTATTTATGCTGTTATTAACAACCATTTTATCATTTTTAACTGTTTTAATTTTAGAAAGTTGTTTGCTACCCGCGTTGTGAACGACAATCCACCATCAATCTTTCTCGCCCGTCCACCTCACACTCCCTCGTGTTTTTTTTTCCACTTGTCAAAAATGCGGGGCCGAACCATCGAGCAACGAAACAGCAGTGGAAAATCGCGAAAAGTTTCGTTTAATAGTGACATCTATGGGTGGATCCGCGATGGTGATAATGCACACTCGTTTCGGCTGTTTTTAAAATCTACGTCGTCTTTTGTAGATTCGCTTAAGTTATCAATTGAAAGCAATTTTCGTTTATGATGATTAGGCGTAAGTAAGTGGGAAAAATGCAGAGAATGATTTTTTTTAAACAAACCGCTATTGAAATACGATGTAGAGCACAATGACAAGAAAAACGATTTAAAATGAATTTATATTTGAAAATGCTCTATAAGTCAAAGTTATTATTTCTTTAAATTTTTATTTCGAAATTCGCATTTATACTCTGCACTGTAAAGAATTAACACATGACATCATAATTATTAATACGAAAAATGAAAACTTGAATAAAAAACGAGTGTTGCGATGGGGAAGGCGACCGAATGGCCACTCATTGCTAAATTGAGTTTGTGCTGTGTGCCTGTGGCAGCGCTGGCTTTTAGACCCATAGCTCCTCGGTTATTACAATCCATCTCCTTAATTTTGTTTTTATTCTTGAGAATAGTGCAGATTTCCAATGTTGACCGATTGTATGTGTGCGCTAGATTAGCCACGCTAACACCTTGTTCTCACTTTTCAATGATTAGACGTTTCATTTCAACAGTTATTTTTTCTCTCTTATTAGTTTTTTCTCCTTCTTGTAGGTTTTTCTTCGAAGACATTTTAGCACCGGTTATTATACTTTGTACATAAAAAAAAATTACGAATACTGTCTGAATACAAAATTTTAAGAAATGGGTGATCACTCACGAAAACAATACGCTAACAGACCGAGTGCTAAATACAGACTAATGCATTGGCGCGAAAGTTCTGGCTCACAAATGAATTTCGGGAAAAGGGGGCTTCCCCTTCCTATGTAACTCGTTATGCCAAATGTCGCACGTTAAGGAAGCAACTTCAAATATTTTTTGCTCGTTATGCGAATTACTCGTTATGAGAGGTTCCAGTGTATTTGCTTAGCATGAATTCGCAATCTCATTTCTGCTGATGTTGCATATTAAGTGATATTTTCATTTATTTCCTTCACCTATCTTGACCATCAAATCTAATAAACTATTGCAAAGCTTATAAACCCATCAGCAAATTTATGTACGAGTATAACATATATAAGCTTTACATGTATTTTAATTCTTGAGCTCTCGTTAAATTAAATCAAATTATTGTTTCAAAAAGTTTCGAGTTGTTTTGACAATGATGCTTGCATGAAATTAAACACAAATCTGGCGGTTAAAAGTTGCAGCTAAACTTAAACAAAATGAGTTGGCAAGGTTCCGTTGCAGTGCGAGAGAAATTGAATAGACCTCGTCGACGACGATTAGCTGTGGCTGGACAACAATGGGGAGTTGCTCCGAAAGCGCCGGTGCGGATGGATCAACGCGAGGTTGTCGGGAAAGTTCACATGGTACTCGGGAACTTTTCATTGAAAATATACTTTATAGTCAAATATAGTTTGAGACAAAGCAAAACTGAAATTGCTGTCCAAAAAGAAAACCTCCCGAATCAGGCTGAGGGACGCATTCCCGCTTTCTGTTCTCGCACGCTGGCAAAGTGAAGTGCCCCCTAATTAGAGCGCGGCGGGTGTATTTTAATGGCAGCAACATTACCTATGGCACGTGTAAATTTCTTCGGTTTCGCGTGTGCCGCGCAAGAAATTCGATTGGCCGTATCACCATGACAAGAGAAATTGAATCGTTAGAGACATGGTAGCTGTGAAATGTGCTATACGGCGCGATTCAACACCTTTTTTTTTAATTCCTAGTGTGCCCCAAAGCAACAAGAACCTACCGTTGTTCCAAGAATTTCTATGATACAACATTCTTAGTACGCGTTCTAAGTACGCCCAAACGAACTCTGATATGGTGATTCGATATGAAGATCCTGTTTTGCAAATAAAAATTAAGCAAGAGGCTTGTTCCCTACAAAATTCCCGAATTGAAGGCAATAGAAAAGCGTCGAAGGATACTGTTTGGGGTTAGGAGAAGGTGGCATGAGAGGCTCATGAAACGTTCCCTAGCGAGATCAGCAAAGTGGACCAGGCAGAAGCACCTGATCAACCTACTGGATTCTGAGAACACTCTCATGAGCATAAATCCCAAACAGGACAAGGTAGGAAGAATGGGTACAACATGCAAAGTGCGGAACGGGCATTGAGCGCGGCAGAAACGCCAATTCAAATGTATTACCTTTTGCATGCTGCACCCATATTGTTGGTGCTTGGCCCACCCGAACCAATCATGCATCCCGTGGCACCTGGTCGAATCAGCAACAACAGGACCGGACCGTTCGGACCAATCACCTTAGGTGCTGGCCAATCCGGAACAACTATGCCTTCAAGGGCAATTGGTAGACACACCAATTACCAAGAGCTGCATGATTGAACCGTCCAGTTCAACCACCAGCAACCCAACAGCGCCCCTGGCAGTCTCACCAAGGGTTACGACAGGGGATACTTACGGTCCGTTGTCGGGCAACAAGTAACTTTATTTTCAAAATTATTCGTCTTTTGTACATAAAAATTGCTTACAATTCTAAATAACTTATTTCCTAAGAAGTTGAAGAAATTTTCATTTTCAAATGTATCGTATCACTTTTCGTTCAGACGATGATAAAATATTTAGATGATCGTGTGCACATGTGCAAGAATGCCACGTAAGGGTTTTTTCTTTCCCATGTGCAACCATGAAATTTCTGTCAACGTAAGCAAAATTTTAAATAAAGCAATGGGATACGATACATGTCACATGGAAATTCCATTGTGGAAAAAGTGATGAAATGTAAGAATGCATGTGATATATTTGATAAAATGTATGAATGAAAAACGCACGTATATCGTCCGAAATTGTATGTTTCACCCGTCAATTTTATCGTTACTAGAAACAATCGGCAGCATTTAATCGAAAATTTTGAGTGTTATTTTTTAATTTTCTGATTGCCCTAAAGAAAAGGAAATCATAAAGTCTTTAGACTTCGCTGACTATCACCCAAAATACCAAATTTCAACTTGATGCACATTTTATATATTATTATACAGTTGTGTTATGTAGTCTTTATAAATAAGGCTAACCTGATCCAATAATTGATAACATGGTCGTATCAATAGCAAAGAATAAATCAACATGTCCGTACTCCAATCCGAGTCTTTATTGATATTTTCCTGGTCTCGATCGTCTGCTTTTATGTAATTAGAAAAGCCTTATTTTCTTGTATAAGTACGACACATGCATTTGTCTAAGCATTTGCAATACCTCCACTTCTAATTATTATTTCTTACGCTCCGTACTGTAGATATCAGTTATTGATCCCAATTTCCCATTTAAATCACAAACTAACTTTCTAAAACATGTTACGGGTGAACAGTGAGATTCCATAGTGTTGTTCACCCCGAACACTACTATACGCGATTTCGTAAGAGTTAAATCTACGCAACATCGAGCTGCACTTTATTAACTTTTTTTCATAACCTAATAATGTAACCAACAGCAAGTAATTTAAATTTTCATTCATAAAATGACTACTTGTTAGATTATGGAAAGAAAGCCACATACTATTTTTTGCCTTTTAATGTTATGTAATTAAACTTAAGTAGCTGGGGCGCTTCCGATTTACACGCCACATTATGGACGACGCAAACAGTAACAAGCGCCGAAAGCATCAAGAACCAACGCGAGCTCGAAACGAAACGCAAATTCCCGGCACTACGACTAGGTCACACGGTAGCGGAAACCTTCGTCATCCAATCAACATATGCGGCAGCATTAAACATATAACCCCTCGAAGCAATTGGAATTGCGTCGCAAACAAAATAACATGCAGCGCTGGGAGGAAATCCGAAGTTGAATCGTTGCTCCCTTCACGCGACAAGAGGTGTCTGCGGGCATTTACATCATTTCCTCAAATCAAGATTTCATACTGCCTGTGTTTTCATTGATTCTACTTTCCGACATAGACTCCCAATGAATTTGGATGCTGTATATAATTCGACTAATTCAAATCCAAACTTGAGTGCTGTCAAAATTTACAGGTAAACGATTTTAAGTGCGGATCTAAACGTGCGGATCTAAACGTGACGCTATCTTCAAACCTGACATTCCTATCAGGTGTGCAGCCACTGAGCTTCCGCCAAGGACACAAACTTAACGATCCCACCATAAAACATCTTCACACTCACGCTGGTCCAGCAGAGATGCATACACGCCACCAAAGAGGCACGAGCCAAGTAACGAAGCCAGAGATGCTGTAGAGGCAGTAATGGCACGCATACCGAAGGAAGACACTCGCGAATTTAACACTTCATTAGTGGCATGCACAGGACGAGTAAAGCGCGAACTCGAGGCGTAACGTAAATTAAAAGTAGTAGCAACAAGAAAACGAAAGTGCTAAGGAGGAGGTGAAAGAAGTACTTCAATCTCTAGACGAATTGACTGTTAACTACGATCAAAAATCACCAGGAATCAAGACCACAAACAAAGATAATGACACTATGAACGAGGCATTGCAACAGAAACAGGCCACATTAAATGTCGTTACATCGGCAGCAGTTGATTACTTGCGCACACATATCGCGCATCATAAGAAACGAATTTATGGAATGCTCTTAAATCTTTTGCGTGAACTGGACAGGCCTTATGCACGATAGTATCACTGAGATGGGAATGAATAACACCTGATCCAGGTGGTAAGGTTAAAGACGAATTCACTGCGGCTGAAGTAGTAAAATTAAATCGGAAGCTAAAAATATCGCACAAGATGTCATAATCTGGAGGCGTTACAAAGATATCCAAATAAAAAGGTTTCTGAATACGGAAAGGACTTAGGCGAATGCTGGTTGTTGAGCTCACAACATGAAGCCAGAATGAAGTCATTGTACGAATCAATGCGAGAGTCCGAGAACAATAAGCGACCTTTGGAACAACAAATCGATAGTCTTCGGGAAGAATGTGCGAAACTGAAGACAGCTGAGTTTGTTTCAAGAATTAATACTGAAGCGTTACGCGCAATGTTTGATATCAAATAGCTGAACTACGTGACGCCCACACAAAACAATAGGCAGAGCTTCGTGATGAGTTTTCAGCCAAACCAGAGGCTATGAATGAGCTTAAAAAAATCATACAAAAACTCACTTTGGCTCCCCAACAAATGACCGCCGATTAAGCCAAGCTCAAAGGAGAGGAAGCTGATAATCCACTGAACTACACGAAAGAAACACGGATACTACTGTTGAATTTCTTACCTCCCCTCCTAACTAACTATCGACATCGTGCCGAAGCGTACTATTCACTTATTCGCACCAAACTTACTATATTCGACCACGTGAATCTAAACGACGAAAATCGCGACAATCCCAAGGAGAGATTCGACGGCCGAAATTAGTTAAAACTGGTGGATAAATACACGCACACGATACTCCACGCGTTGGCATGGCGATTAAACTACCGGCGTAGACAAGAAAAACTAAGCAATATTAGCGCTGGCTCAAGAGAAAAAGGGAAAGCGAGGATTATTTCGAAATCCTCATCTCGCGTCGCGATGTAAATAAACATTACTGACAGTTCAAACTGTCAGCCAAATGCATGCACCGCGTAATATACTTAATTCCCACTAGAAAGGGGTGTAATACACTTAATTCCCACTGTTATGGGTGAAATCAAGCGTTGGGAATTACTCGAACAAACGAAAAACAAAACCCTCTAAAACGTTAACCCGGAGGTTTTTTAAGCCCGGGAAGATTGGCGTGGTTTCTTTTCTTTTGGGGAGGTTTCCCGAGCAACCGGCGCCGATATAACAGAACGTTTATCAGCGACAACATTATCTCACGAGGAATTGGAGACACATTGGATTCCGGAACATTAAATTGGAGACGAATCTTGGATACCGGAACATTAAATTGGGACGAGATAACTGTGGCGAAAATCACGAAAACGGAAGAAAGGGGCCCCTTACTAGAGTAGAGAATAAATGTAAGTGGCTTTAATTTTATCTTATATTGGTCGAATTCTTAATAAAGTGTAGAGTATTACTCAAGTCAAATAAAGATAATTGTAAATTTTGCTTTCCTCGCTTAAATTCGACATATAAACTTTCCTTTTCAGCTGTGAAAGGTGTGGCTCGGGAATTCTTTTCCCGGGGCGTTGATCAGGCACGAAGGCCTGGAGACGTTAAGTGAGGTGGTAGAGTTCAGCGGGTGCAGGGAAAGTTAGTGACGTTCTAGGTATTTTCGGCTGCCCAGGTGAGTTAGTGTGGGTCGGTGGAGCCTCCGCCGAGGTAGCCCCAATAAAACGATGGGGCGGCTAGGGAATTGGTAATAAACATTCATCCAATGTGACCGATAGCTTGCTGAGTTTATCGTATCATAACATTTCCAAGCCACTAAAATTGCATTTTTAAAATATTCTTTAAAGCCGGCTGTAGATCGTTGTAATATCCTTGCAGTAATAAATACCCCATGCCTCTGCACGTTTGTAAGCATGCTAATAAGTTTGTGCTTTCGTACGCTTCCAGCGTACAAAAATAATTTTTTTTTTCTATAAAATCCTTTCAAACGACCCTCATATCCAGAAAGAGACAACATCTCTTCAGCCTATCTAGATTGGAGCCACCAAATCACTCAAACGATTTCCTCTAAAAAAAAAGTTGGCTGGGGCTCTAACCTTTTAGAAGCGTGGCACTCAACTCCGAAAATCTCATACGTTGCGGGCAATCAACACATTACCACCGTCTCTAATACTAGAATATCTCTTCGAATAACTTATTCCGTACCTTTTCAATCGAACTAATTCATAATAATTTTTCTAACCACTTTGTCTGGTCAAGAAAATATTGCCTTTCTAAAAGTTTTATTCTCACTTGACACTGATTTATATCCGTTCAAATAAATTTTCCCATTCCAAACACATTTACGGTCTTTCCTTCATGCAACCAACGCGCACCCAACAATAACGAACTAAAACGTCCAAGTAATCTGCCATTTCGTTGACATCGGTCTTAACCTTCCGAGCTACTCGCCCGAGCTCTCAAACATAATTCCCAGTTGTTGCTTCTTGTCCCTTGCGGGACCCTTCCAACCGCAGACGACTGGCCTTCCACTCATTCCGCTGCCCACTTGGCCTACGCCAATGCGATACGTGCACGTGGAACAGGAAAAGAGTTGCCACATCTGAATTTTACTTGCAGATTTGAACTTTTTTTTTGGAATATGAAAATTAATATTATGGAAAATTTTAAGTCATAATAGAAAGAGGTAAAACTCATAAAGAATATAACTATAACTCAAAGTCTAAATTTAATATATAAAAACAAAATTATCTTAAATTGATATTTAATAAAAGTAAAGATAAATTTAAAAAATTTTCTAGATTCATAATTATAAATCGGAATAGTAAAAAAATGTCTTTTTCGAATCTGCAAGTAAAATTCTGGATAGGTGTGAGGAAGGTTTTTAAGCAGTCTGTTTAGGCGACGGCTCTGTTGCAGCTGCAGCTTCACAGGATACCTGGAAGATAAAGAACCACAAAGCATCGGGTATTTTTTACAAAAAAAGACAAAATACTTATCTGACAGTGTTGAAGGTCAGTGCAGCACACGAAACGCCCAAACACGATGCAAACGTTGGAAAATGTTTGCGATTTCACTCGCGACACTACATGTTTATGTCGAATTGTAAACAGACATATGTCAATTGTCAAATACATGACAATTGTCAAACATCAGCAGCAAAGATAAATTGTTAAGTAGTTTACCGATTGTAAAAATGGTCGAATTTGAATCGGGTAAAAATTTTAGTATACTAATTTCAAGAAATGTTCGAAACTGGGAATAATTGTTAGAAGCGGTAATTCTCTGAAGCGGAATACCGCAATTTTTGCAGACAAAAGAAAAGGTTAGTTAGTAGTTAAAGTAGAGTGTCTCGAGCAACGTCGAATTAAATTAAATCGCTTTCCGTAAAATCATAATTGTAATTTCGAATTGTAATTAAAGTTTTCAAAGTAGAGTCTCTCGAACAACATCGACTTAAATTAAATCGTTTTTTCATTTCATCTCTTTTTCTTTTCAAATATTAAAAGCATCTATTAAAAATAAGGCTGAATTTCAAATTACGTTATTAATAAATTGCTGGATGCAAATGCTGTCAATTACAATATTGCATCAAACTACCAAACCAACCAAGATGTTTAAAATTTGAAGTACACGAGAGGGTATTTACCCAGTCCTCCTCCGACAGGCGCTCGTTGATGGGGTGGGTGAGGCCTGCAAAATTCTTATATGGAGCAAATGTAAATATCTTTTTCATCCAGCCCATGGAAGCCTTTGGCTAAATCTAGCGTCGAAAAATATTGGGCAGTTCCCAATTTGGAGAGAATATTATCAATATCCGGGATTGGATATTTATCGTTGACAGTTATATAGTTTTGTCTACGATAATCGATCACGATTCGCCATTTTTTCCGGCCGGAATTTTCGGGTTTTTTTGAGTACGATCCACAAAGGTGAGTCGTATGGGCTGATGGATTCTCGTATAATGCCTTGGCAAAGCATTTCCGATATTTGCCTTTCAACTTCTTGTTTGTGAATTCGGGGGAATCGGTAAATTTTACTGTAAATAGGTTTCTCACTAATGGTATTTATTTCATGCTTTATAGTAGATACGCAAGTTAGACTTTGACCATCCTTTAAAAAAAAAGACCTTTATTTGAGTTGAGTAATGCTTTCAGCTGTTCTTTCTTCTCAGAATTGAGCATTTTTGTGTCAATGTTGGCCACTGTGGGTAAATCTAAGTAATTTATTTCCTCTTTTTCATATGGGGTGTTAGGAAGTATAGGGAGGGAAGTATAGTTTTTGATAATTTATGATTAAATGTTGTTTTTCCAAGTTTATTTTTGCTTTTAAGGGATTTAAGTATTATTAGTATCATTACTTCTGTAATTGTTAGCTTCTTTATTTATGTAGTTATTTTGTTCCCGGGCTTGAGTTCGATTAGTATTGTTTTATTATAATTTTTATTTGGTTTGCTATAATTGGACTGAGTTTTGAGGATCACTAAATTTGCCACTTATGTAAATTAAATTTTGATTTTTGAGGACATTATAGGCTTGTTCAATGGAAGCACATTGCAATGCCTAATTACACTATTTTGGCTTGCATGTTAATTATTTTTGAATAAATTTAAAACTATCCTATTTCAATTTTAGAGGCTGAATTCAGGGGGCTTGCGTTTGAAAATGCCCATTTAAATTAATTTTTTCATTGAAGTAACAAAGTTTTTGATAATATTTTTCAATATTTAAATTCTTAAAATTACTTGCCATTTGATAAATGTTTATGTAATCTTCCTGCGGTGAAAATACTGCTATTAGCCGTAATTTGATGTCCTACCAACTGGGTGATTCGCCTACTAGTCTGACTGCTTGTAGAGGTCGTCCTTGTAGTTTGTTAATTATGTAGCTTTGCACGGCTAATCGCTGCCATTGATGCTTGAGTAGCAAATCAAGTTTGGTTTCTACCTCCTTGATGAACGACGTGATGTTGAACTGTCCATTGTCTCCGTTAAAAATCGGGATGTGGTTCAATAGCTTAAGGACTTCTGTCGGGGAAACTTGGGATAATTCCATGTTGTGGTTTTGCGGATTTTCCGGCTCTTGAGGTAACCCGGGTTGAAGTTGTGGTAGTTGTAAAATTGCTGGCCTTACCATAGAGACGCTGTGCTACTTGTTTTCTTGTAGTCCTAATTCTTCGGATACGAAACCTTCCGATGTCGTGAGCCGTTTCTGCGAAGTGGCAATTGCAGACCTCTTCTTTGTTTCCTTGTCTCACAACTGAAAATATTTAAAAAGAAAAATTGAATGTTCGTTGAATTCACCTTATTTGGCAAAATATTGTCGATGAATCTGTTGTTTTGCACTCTTGCTCACTAACTAGTTATTTTGCACTTTTGTTATTTGTTAATTACATTATTCAGGCACCTCAGTCGGTCTCAACTGAGTAAAAACCATTAGACCTCAGTTACGGTGTGTCCTGAATTTCGGGATTTCTTAACGTCATCTAAATACTGGTAACGCCGTTTGTAAATCCTGTTTTTATTTTTCTTTTTAAGTTAAGCGCGGTACTGTCACTACTTTCACTTCGCACTACACGCGTTGATTCGCCTTTTCTTTCGAGAATTTTAAACACTACTCGAAAAAAGACTTCCGACTGCGCCAGTAAAGTTAAAGGTTTCGAAATCTGCCAAAACAATAGAAGGAAGGAACTTCATAATCTTTATATTAACTTTAATTTATTTAACATCACTTTTTTTCAAATACAAAATTTAATTTAATTTAATTAAGACCAATCGCTCCGACACATAAAATTGAACTGAGCTGAATTGAACAGAGTCTTTTCAGAATCACAAGTTGATTCTTCTTAAATGTTTATCTTTTGTTCTCACGAACCAAGCAATATTATATTAAACAATTTAGATAAAGAAAAAGTATTTCATTATAAAAATGAAGTGGGAACCACGTTTGCCAATTTTTGCTTATATAACAAACTAAAGATATTGTTAGATGTACAAATAATTCTGCGAGCTACTGTCGCAATTGTTTTCACAACCATTAAGAACATCAACAAAATGAATTTACTCGAAACCACGAGAACCCACCAAGCATCATCAACATTTGAAAGTGAGTCACTGCTCCATTCATTAAGCTGCTCGAATATACCAGATACCTCTCGGCAGAACATTCGCCAATGCACGAGAGGTGCATTGAACGGCTGGAGACCCTATATAAGGGTGAGTTGAATGAATGGGAGATCATTCATTACAACCGCGATAATAAAAACTGCAATAGAGTGGAGCGCGAGGTAAAGGCGATATTGATTGAGTGATTGTGAAGTGATTTTAGAAGACAATTGCGATAGAAATTTATGGACAAGTGGAAGTTAGACTTTTAATAGTGAAATTAATAATTGCGCATTCTTTTAAATAAACTCTTTTTAATTTAATTCAATAGACATTGGTTTTCAATTGGCCGCGAACCATAACACGCGACAATATGAATTCAAGTGTTCAATCTCAATTACCATGCACTTGTGCGTATTCAGCATTTTATTAACGATGCATGATAAGGAATTCAAATGCTCAATCTTTATTAACATGCACTTGTGCATATTCGGCATTTTATGGACGATGAATGATAGGAAATGTGGTCACAATTTGGATTGTTAGGGTAAAGAGGCATTAAAGTGTTGTGTCTTTAGGTCTTAAATGTTTTTATGGGAAAGGAACGTTAGAGTGATAGGCATGTATTATTTGAGAGTTTAAAATAAGTTAAGTTTAGTTTATACAAGTGGGTAGTTTAGGTGGTGATTTGGGTGTATGGGAGTATGAGGTGGTAGGTGGAGCAGTATCTGACGTAACTAATGAACTAGACGAGCTGATGAATCGGGGTCGCCAACGGTGTGAAACGCCAAAAGGCCGATTGAGGATCACGGCTTTAGCCAACACCTCACCATTTCGTCGAACACTAAACAACACTCCCGTCTGAAACTTCAATCGCGTAATTACTCGTACGTTTTAATTAATGTATGGCTAGCAGCACGCTCCCTACTAAGTTCGAACATATACTG
Source organism: Odontomyia ornata (assembly GCA_963969285.1). Lineage (NCBI taxonomy): Eukaryota > Metazoa > Arthropoda > Insecta > Diptera > Stratiomyidae > Odontomyia > Odontomyia ornata. The sequence continues at coordinate 457,815,064 of OZ017738.1, read as the reverse complement.
CTGTTTTAGTAATGGTGGCTACACACCGGAAACGCTGAAAGCCAAGGCGAATTTCCAACACCTCACTATTAGTTAAAACTTTTACGTTACGATCCAATGAGCGTTCCTGCACATACATTTTACAACTCGCTTGCATACTTTGCTCAATAACTTGAAATTTTGTTCTTTCGTGAGCTTTCAACCTCAATTCTCTTGAAAAGGGCCCGAGGAGCCGAACACGTGCGCTCTCGTTCCACGAAAGCTTTTTCTCCCCGGTCCATCTCGTCCGCTGGGATGGCGAATATGCAAAACTGGGGAAATTGAGCCAAGAAGTGCTTTTCGCTTAAGCTTTCGACTTTCTCACGATCTTCTGGGGCGAATCAGCGAAACTGGGGACATTGAACTAGAGAGCGTGTTCGCCTGAACTTTTAGCCTTCCCTTCAGCTTAACTCACTTGGAAGCGCTCCCAAGGCTTGTTGTTCACGATGTGGTAATCGTGTGAAGCGCATTGCGGGTAAATCTTTTTTTATTTACTTTTTTGCTTGCTTATTTACTTTTAAACGGGGAATATGTGCTTGCTTGTCTAATTTCATTGGCGAAGCGCGAGTATATAGGCAGTGTTTGCTCGCTTGCAAACACTTCAGTGATTAAGTATATATGTTGTATTTGTTTGCTCGCAACATTTCTTCCGACAGTTGAAAATGAGATTTAGTGTACTTGGAGAGTACAATATGTAAATCTATGTAAATCGTTGCTCTACTCCGATGAGCCGTATTCCCTAATGTATGCCCAATAGATTATTTCCGCTTTTGGTTGGTCGCACATTTGGTTCTTAGTTGATTCTCATTGCATTCACTTTTGTGCATATCATTTGTACTTATTTTTCGCGCTGTTACGGCCATTGCTGTTGTTCACTGTACTTCTCGCTGCTTATTGTTGATCGTTGTTCTACTGCCGTGCGTGTAATTTACTAGATGCTAACGTAGTTCTATCGCTTAATTTCGTGAATTTTTTGATAGGCGTTATAACTTCTAATTGACGTTAACTACGGTTTGATTTTGTACAATTATGTATTAATGTTTTGTTTGATTCAATCGTTAATTGATATAATAATATTTAAATATTTTGTTTGGTACCATAAGTTGATGTTAGAAAATATGTCTTACATGTCAATGTTGCATTCATTAGTTACTATAATTATATGATTTTATACAATTTTAGGGAAATGAAATGGTTCTTCATTAACAACAACAAATTTACTCGCGAACAGAAACTACAATTTACATTTCACAAGATACAAGTTAGGCTAGGATTAATGTAGAATGAAAGGCGCGTCTTGCTGCTCGTACAATAAACTACCACATCCTGCGACGCATGTATCGCAACTCTCTTTTTACTCGATGCTCGCTGCAAAGAATCCCAGCGCCGCCAAGGAACGAATGACGATCAAAAGGAAAACGCGTCTATGATGCCTGAAACAATGTGTCCACACTCTGCATGTGCGTGTGTTTGCATCTCAACTAAGGCACGCGAATATCTCCCTCGGTATAATTCTCTGTTTACGCCGAGACTGTGGAAGCGGAGGCGCGACACAATGTTTTGTTTGATTCAATCATAAGTTACTGTAATGATACTTTAGTATTTCTTTGTGTAGTAATCGAGGAGGATCCAGAGGTTCGTGAAATTATCGAGCGATGCATTCAATTGAATAAAGCAGATCGGCCAAGTTGTAAAGATTTATTGAACTCAGAATTTTTCGGTGAAGATATTGGTATTCGATTGGAACCTTTATCGAAGGATACTTTTATAAACAATCCTGAAACAACAAAAATCGAATTTAGATTTAGATGGCTTGATTCAAAAAAACGGATATACAAACACAAAGAGAATGAAGCAATTCAATTTGATTTTGATGTTCATGTGAACAACTCAGATGATATCGCTAATGATATGTTCAAACCTAATATAACTTCCGAAGAAGATTCTCGCGCTGTTGCGAAACTTTTGAAAGTACAAGTGACGTCTCTTCTCAAGGAAAGGAAAGAAAAGTTGGCTCAGATGCAATTGGAGAAAGAAAAGGCTCGTTTGGAACAATTGACAATGCAAGCGATGAAGGAATTTGACCAGCAACAGAACCAGATCTCTTCTGAAACAAATCTACAACCTTTTAAATTTGGCCCAACCTCAGCCGTCCCCTTCACAATCGATTCCGCAGCCCAGCTCAATATTCCACATAATCAAAGCTCTCAGCAGTGTCAAGGAGCAGTGCAACAGTCCCAAGGGCCACTTACTCGATCGCAGCAGTTTTATCTAACTGCGCAATCATTACAATCATTGCAAGGTATTTCACAGTCGCAACAAGCGCAGGTGCAACCGCAACCATCGCAGCGTCACCCCAATACAAGCCATCAAAAATCATCGCATGCATCTCAACCACCGTCACAGCAGCCACTACCGCAAACACAACTTTACACATCCACGCCCCAACAACAGGCTACATATATGCAGCTATCCACCACTCCAGCTCAGTTCACAACAGTGCAATCTTCTCAGAATCAGCAACCTCCATTATTTCCAATTCAGAACTCACAGCTTCCAACTAATACAAACTCCAACCAATGTCAACGAGTTCCTAATGTTATACACAAGACTCACATTTCAAAGCTCAAGCGGTTATTCAAACTGTCGCGACACATACAACACAAGATACTGCTCTAAATCTGCATCAATCAGAGCAGGTCACACCAACAGCTCAAAACTTTGTTCAAACAAACCTTGTTCAAGGGCAAAATTCAATTCAAAGATGTGATAGTCATCTCCAAAACATATTGAAAGCTTGAATAATAAATCAGGTGCAGGTAATGCTGCCAACAAGTCTTCAACAAGGCACCTCGTTACAACAAAATCAAACATCTTTACAACAGCCGCAACCAATATCCGTTTCTTTCCAACAACAAAAAAAAAATTGCAACAGCATAGTCAAAATTCCCAATCGCCTGTCCTAAAACAGCAAGCACAAATGGTGCCAACTCAAGCTCAATACAATGAGCTGAAATCTAGTTTTGTACTACATAAACGTGCATTAATATTTTATTTGCTTCAACCCTTAACCAGTATAATTATTCACTATTGTTTTTGTTTCATAAAATCTTAAGTCAACAAGTTCGTGTTTGGTTTGACTCTGTACAGTTAATAATTTGTGTTTCGTTTGATACAATTATAAATTAAGACGTTAATGTTCCATTTGATGCTATACAATAATGGAAAAGTTTTACGTTTGATTCTGTCGTAAATTACAGGGTTATAAATTATTTCGTTTTACTTTAATGTTGAAGAATACACTGAGCAAATTTTCCGGTCTATATTGTTTTTGCTTGAGAATATACTTTTATTTTTTAACATTTGAAAGATGCCCGAATTCGATTTTACTTTTAATCGGCTTTACTTTACGCTCACACTGAATACCGATTTTCTTTTTGGAAGTTAATGATTGGCTTTTATTTCCAAATTTGGAATTTTTTTTGTAGGGATTAAGTTGGCCAATACATGACAACTCGAATTCTTACTTAACTAACTATACATTTATTTAAGAATAACAATTAAATATCTGGGAGTTACACGTGTTGCTTGTTTGATGGAATGTGTACGATTAACCGGTAAATGCAATACAACGTCAGACAATGAGTGTTTGTGTGAGTGTAGTAGTCTGCATGCTTGCATGTGTGTGAGACATGTTTGTGCGGGCTTTGGAATACTGCAGCTTACCGCTACATTTTTTTTTAATTTTCATTTTGAGTACTGTAATTACAAAAGAATGGCAAAGATATAATTCGACGTTTTGTTTGGTTAGTGGTTATTATTGGAGTGTTACTATTTGATTAGTGCAGGTTTTAGTAAATCATAAACAGTTAGCGTTAGTAAGGATTTGATGTGAACGACGTTCAACATACTTTAGATGTACAAAAAAAAATTCTTTTGTTCATACCATTCATGGCTTATAAATACTCTATTAAATGACTTTCTTTAATGCTATAACAAAAGTTCTTTTGCTACCGTTCTCTTAAATTATTGTGTTAATAGGTTAGTAGGGAAGTTTCATTAGTAAATATTGTTAAAGCTTTAGCGGTTAATTATTGGGAACAAGTTAATATGTAAATGGGGAATGAATGTTTGACACGATCGTTGCGTTGGGGAATTGATTCGCTTCAGAAAAAGTTTTGCCGAGAGAAAAGCTTTCCATTGGTGTAGCTTGGGAGTCGTTATTGTTGTATACCCAAGACTTGGGTAGTAGCTTTTTTGGCTTTATAGGGTGTGAGATAATGAGTGTGATAAATAAACTTTCCCCTTAATATGTATGGTTAAAGTCGTTAATGGAAGTGGGAGACATAGATTGAAGCTTTACGTGATTGTTTTTGCTCGCTGCTTATGAGCTTTAAAGATATGATTAGCATGAGTATATTGAATGAAGCAATATATTGTAGCTTTCACATACGCTAATTGCTAGGAAGTATATGAAGTATAGATATTTATGTACTTATTTGTTGTTGCCTTGTAATTGCCTGGAAGAGCATTTGCTGTGGGATAGTGTAGGAGGAAGAACGTTTAAGGTATAGATGCATTTAACTGTTGTTCAACATTAGTTAAATGCATTTATACCTTAAATTAGTCATTACATACTTGTTTATTCGAATGTGATGGTGAAAAGGGAGGAATATTAGAAATTCTTCTGAAGTATGTTTAAATAGTTGTGGATTATTGATACTATTTATTATGAAGCTTTGTTTTATTAATAATAGAAATGTTGCATGACTTGCAATAAATCATGATAATCTGTTTTATTAAATTGAAATTAAAAGGAGAGATTCTAAGCTTAAAAGTTCTGGTATATACTTTTATTGATTTTAGTGAACTGTTAAATACTGCGTTGAAAATATCTTGCGAGAAAGATTATTGTAAAAGATGTTCGAAGCGACACTTGTCACGGGAGCCTTCCACACACGAGTTTAAGGGTGGCCGCGGTCGTATTTAAAAGTATAATAAAAAAAAAAAAAAAAAAAATATATATAAGTTCTCCGCGAGGATAACTTCCCGAGCCAAGCGGAAGTAGGAATTTAAAATGTATTTAATCTTTTTTTGTTAATTTTAGTTGAAACTCTTAACCTAGTCACGAAATTTAGTGTAAAGCAATAAAACATTAGTTTGCTGTTTTGCGTAGATAAGTCAAGCTTTACATATAAGAACTAGGTACAGTGGAAGCAATCGACAAAGCGGCGAAAAAAAAAAAAGAAAAATAATAAATTTCCGTGTCTTGTAGCCGGCATTTCGCGAAAACGTCGAGATTCCGCATCTGTTCTCACCGATAGTGACGTCGTGACGTGCACGGATAAGCGGACGACGCGATCGTAGCATTTACAAGTGAAGTTCATGAAGAGAAAAGGCAAATTACACGAATTTAGTGAACAGCAGAGAGATAATCGCCTATAAGATCTCTAAATTGCAATCATGGCAGACATAGCATATCCGCCAGGATGTAAACCATTAACCGAGGATCTCGGTGCCGACGAATTGATTCGGCGACTTAAAACTCTAACACACACACTACAAACGATGGGACAAGATGATGGAATATATCAACATTATACAACACTAACATCTTTACTACCATCAGAACCTGGTGCATCAACATCAGGACATCGCTTCATGACTGACCTGCTCGTAGGATCTCTGATGGCTGAAGGCGGACTTGAAACAGCCTTAAACCAAGCAATAAATTCAGAACCCGACGACAGTATGAGTAGTGAACATAATCTTCCACTACTGCATTTAATAAAACAGCTATTACGAAATAACTCTGCGCTTACCCAGTCAAGGCTATCTCAACTTCTCATAAACCCATCTTGTTGCAAGGTGGATGAAAATTACATCACCACCTCACCGGAACATACATCACCAAGCTTAGATTTGTTACATCGATTCCAGAGGCTGCTTTTCTCTCATATACATCAAGCAAAAAGCGAGGATCTATCGGGAGCTGAAATGCTTTTGGGCAAATACATTCAAAGTGCAATTAGTTTGTGTACAGTGTCAGTTCAACGAGCCAGCGAAATCGCATTTCAAGGAAAAGACGGCGTTGCTGAGGTATTGAAATCTGATATATCCGATACTCTACTAAACGAAATGATAATTGGACTGATCGTGATTCATCGTGATACGCCAAATATACTGCCATCATTCGAATGGACAAAATATTTTGTACCACTGCTTCATGCTTTAGACTCACTGAATCGTCTTATTTGCGATTATGATATTCAGGATTCAGACGATATGGGATGGCCTGGCATTATATGCAGGGGTACAGTAAAAACTACGACTGTACCGGAGGAACCTCATATAATACGTAAGAGTGATATGGAAAATCACATTCTTGATGGCGGAGAATGGATAATCATAAACGGAAATATATACGATGTGAAGGATTATTTATGTGATAATCAATCCACCGACGATTTGATTCATTCAGGCATCGGTAAAGATTTAACCGCCGAACTTAGTACTCATCCACATCGGTCAACTCTAGAATACATAACCAATCACTTGAAAGTTGGAAAGTATGGGCCTAGTAATTGCGAAGAGAAGTCACGAAATCAACAGAACAAAACTCTTACTCATTTCAATTCCGAGCGCGCTCTTTCTTATCTTTTGGGTCTGCGCGTGAACATCTTACAAAACGGAACTCCACTGCAACCAGCCGAAATGCAATGTAAGAATCTCTTGCAATCAAAAATCTTGAGTGGTGGTCTTCAGGTACTACAGCCTTCGAATCCCTTTGACGAAGAAAAAGGTGAAGCTAGGAGCTGTGCCTCAACAGCTGGCAACACACCAACCGAAGCATCAAATCAAATAGCCCCCAATGAGATTCCACACATGAACGCCTGGCCACATATGCTGATCAATCAACGTGTTGACGCATTTATAAATGTATTAACTGAGGCTCGAATTGCTGATCCTCTTTTCACCGCTTGGGTGAATATCACCGAAAGATTCTGCAAAGAGTCGAATTTAATATGGCACCAAGAAAATAAAACGGATGCGCATCAGTTGGCTAAACAAGCTAACGAATGCTCCATTCCATCAAATGAGTTAAGTTCCAGTGCAGAAGTGCCAACAAAGACTCCAATCTCGATGGATTCATCCGATTGTGGAAGAGCATCAAACAACAGCGGAAAAAAATCCCACATTCAAAAGACTGTGATATTCAAAAACCTACCGCAGAACACATTCGCACTATAAGAAAATCTCCAGTAGCTGATGCCATCGAAACGTTAACTTCGACGCAAGGCGCTCCTTTAACTGCTGCCGATGCATGTCCGAGTAGTCCCAGTGTTGTGAAATCAGTTGAAAATCCGACATGCAACGAAAACAGTCCTAATACTTCTATATTGAGTCGATCACAACACGAAAAACAAAAGTTGGTCTCGGCAACTAAATAAACATTGGGAATGACAGTTCCCACCGAGAGCTTTTGAGCTGCCATATGATCAATGCGATCAACTGAACTTTTACAACAACGCCTACGGATAATGCAGCAAAGTTTGTAATGCCGCGCGCCTCCACTGGACGAGGAAGTGGCGCCACGTTCGGAAGCTCGTTGGGAGGAAAGCGTGGCAACGAGAAGCGATAAAAGGCCCCGGATGGAACTTGAACTTTGGATTCTGGGAATTGGACTAGGCGAGGATTTTGGCGGAATTTGTTTTTTTGGAGGTTAGGCGGAATATTGGAGAAAGTGCAATTTTGGAGTTGGCGGGACGGCCAGGAGAACGTTACAATTGGAAGCCGCAGACTAGGGGGCCCCCGGATAGTTAGCTACTATCGACATACGAGCGTAAGAGAATTTTTTTCGTGGTAGTATTTCTTTTTTGTATACTTTATTTTTGTTAAATCGGAATTTCATGATAATAATAATTAGTTCCAATAGCATTTGCTTTTATAGAATTTATTTCCACAAGTGGAGCGTACAAAAGTGTAAGGTTTGGCTCGGGAAGTGGCGTAGTGGGCGAGCACGAGTAGTACCCCAGGTGTGGAAGGCTCGAGGGTGCTCCGCCAACACGTGGTGTGGCTCAAGGGTCCGGCAGGACATAAATTCCCTTTAGGTTCCACGCGCTGTTTAGGTGTGCGAGTGGGTGTAGGGGGGAATAGGCGACACAGTCGGTACGCGAGCGCGGAAATAACGTCGGTGCCGGTACGAGTCTTTGACGAGTCGCGATTCTCGCTTGGCGACTCCCGTGGGGCCCATTGGAAAAGCGAGTGGCGCACGGCCCCTCTTCATTGGGCTAACCGGGTCCGAGGGCCCCAGTCGAAGATCTCTACCAGAGGCCCAGAGTGCTCCGGGACAGAGAAATTGTAATACACTATCACTATATGTTGGGCTTGGGAACATATAGTTTCGGCCTTAATTCAAGACCCTATATGTGTTCCGTCTAATTTCTCCCTGGTGAGTGTCTGATTGGTTTGGCGTCATGCTGTCCTGGACCTTGCTGGAGGACAGTACAGTGTAGTGCGAGGTCAGTTCATTAGCCGTTTATAAAATTTTTGATCTCGATCTCGAGAAAACGATTGTTTAAAGAACTTTAAAGTATATATTACAGCATTCTAAAATACAATTTGATATCGTTGCCATAAGTAAAGCAAAAGGGTGGGAAATGGGTGGGTTTTGAATGGTCTTGCGTTTTCCACAGGAGTTTTATTGGTGAATTTGTTTTTAATAGTTAGCAGTTTGAATGTATTCATTGATCGGGGAAACGTAGTGGCTTGTTTAAAGGGTACTTTGTTGAAAGCGTGTCCGCAAACCATTTTGGATCAACAGCTCAGAGGCTACGACTGGATGGTACAATAAATCGATGTCTGTTTTGCATATGACAGTACTAAATGTAGCATGTCTGCCGACAGTTGAAGTCGGGCAGCTCAGAGTCTATTATTTGCTTCTTTAGGGACTTATAACTTAAAATGGCGTGCCCGCCGACAGCTTATGTCAACGGCTCATTGGCTGTTGTTTAATCTACTGGTTTTGATTCCAGTGATAAGGCAATTTAGACATAGAAAAGTCGTGTCTGCTGATGGTTTTCGTTTGAAATTTTGCCAGGGTTTACCGACTTGACTGCCACTTTTTTCTGTTCCCCTACTGCAAAAGCCTTGAAATTGCACATTTAGTGCTGGATGTATGTTTGACAGTGAAATGGACAAAACTTGAAAGGGATAATTGGTTTGGGGGTAAACTCGATTATATTGAGTTGGCGGACGTTGAATTGTTACACAATTCACATACTTGGATTGTTTCAATGTATTTGAATTTATCTTATTTTCATGCCTATTTGCCTTGCCTTGCCGTTCTTATGTAAATTCTTTAGATATTTGTTTAGCGCAGTTTATTTATTTCGTTTGCTCTTCAATGTTATTGCATTTAACAGTTATTGCCCAGATGTCTGTCTATTCAATTATTTAGTTAAATATTTGTTTTTGTTTGCTCTTTCAACTGCCTCACAGGCAATTTGAATGCTCACTCAATTCGAAAGGTAAGACTTTAATTCATCTTATAATAGCTGAAGAACCTAACTAAAGTAAAAAATAATATACATAAGAGAAGAAGAAACAAAACAATACAGAATATATCGATATTAGTTGCTGGTCTGGCACCCACAGGCCACCCACATAAAAACACTACCGTCCGTCGCGAGGGCAACGGGTCAACTGAGATTCACGGGAGCTTAAATGGGTGCGACCGGGCTCTCAAAATTTACGGCACTTTTTGAATTCGCGTCGTCGCTTAGTGCTCTAGGGTTAAATAAATTTTAAATAATCATAGAATTTATAAAGTAAATTTTAAATTATTTTTATAATAAATATGAATTAAAATTTGCGATAAATGTTTTATTACACTCACCCCATTCCCTCGCCGAGTGCTTGTTGCAGGTATGCGGCATCTCAGAAAAGAATTCCATAACATTTTCGCTTTTAAGCGTTCAAGCAACACATAGTTATACATAGTTATAACTCGTTTTATCATTTTTTTCAAATATTGGTTGATGGTGGGCCATTCTAAAATTCAATATTTTCGCATTTTTTTGGCACATATGCTTACAAGCGCTTCCAAGTTAAAGTTAATTACATGAATAATGCTTAAATACTAGATACAAATAAAAAAATTTAAAGCTCTTGGTTACTAACAGTTCCCAATCATAAATTATCGTTTGTGATGATCTTCAAAGCAAGATTTTCCCTCACGATAACATAAAGGCACGTTGCGTAACAATCCGCACGGGCTCTTTTTTGGTACTACATCAGTGGCACCGTCTGCAAGTACCTCCAACTGGCTGATGGTTGGCGATAGCTAGTCGATTAGTATGGTAACATATAGTTGACAATGAGATTTACTATATCATCTGTGATAAAAGATGAAAAGCAACACAAAGGATCTAATTCATTTTTGTACATGCGTGTAGCTCCAGGTCTAATGTGCACAATGTTCCTTGCGGCTGTTCGGTTTCTTGTCCTAGTCTTTAGCGATGACCATTTGTGCCTATCTTTTCTGCGGAGTATGGTCAGAGCGTATGAACTAACAAGCGAGTTCACATAGAACAAATTCCTAACCTAACGGTATTCAATCTTCAAAGATCGATTTGAGTATGTATAAGCGTTTGCAAATGCTTTCATGGAGAAATGTAAGAAAGAGATTAAATCGGCAAATATTGCCCTGCCTAGGCGCTTGAATGGATAGCGCTTTCGATTCAGGTTCGTTTTTTTTTTGGAAACTAGACTTGGTGGGGGAGGACAGCTTTTAGATCTCCGTTTCTTTACCATTTTACCGCCAACAAAAGTAGTTGCTAACATGTCTTGATAAATTCTGCGTCTAAAATCTTTTAGGTGAATTTTGTCGAGACATGAGTTTAGATTCACTTAAAGATCCTTGTACAGAAGAAATGCATTTACCCCCGAGCAGTCTAAAAAATAGACGAATAAGCGGTGCCACCATTTTTTTAGATTTCCTATCAATTTCGTAGCTCCCCTTCAATTGATCAAACTTGTCGACAAAGCTCATATTTTCATTGTAATCTTTGATAGCTGCCAGACAAGTGACTTCAACTGCATCGCCATTTTTGGGAATTCGTCAACAAATAAACACACTTTTGAATTACGATTTGAGTTTTAGAAAGAAATATAAAAGTAAATTACCTAAGTGTCGTCTAGCCTGATGAGTATAATGTTATATTACTTGTGCGGGAAACAGGTTTGCTAAACAGTGTTACGATATGATTATTTCATTATATTGGACCTTTGATAGTAACTAATAAACCTACTCAAGCGGCTTGGCCGCAGATAGTGCTGGCACCATAGTTTAGGCTAATCCTAAATATTTGCCGTGCTGAATCCACTGGAAAGTGTCTCCTCCAGATAGTCTCACGATTATTTATGAAATCAAAATACCGTAGTTACTTCTTTGCTTCTCCAAACAGAATTGATTTTATTTCTCACAAACTTTCACTTAAATACTATTCTACATGACAATAAATCAATCCAAATTATTATTTGCTTCTCAGCATGTTCTTTCCATTCACATTTCCCTGACCTCACACAATGTTCATTTATACCGCACACGCAGCATTGCACCATTCATTGACCATTCAATGTTTACATTTCCACTTGACCCAATTTGTCGGCATTGAGTCAAGTGCAATTTCTTCACTTTCTTTCCCATGGTCATGGATCCGGGTTACACATATGCATATGCATATGAGTAAAGACCCAAATCGTGAAGAATGGTGTCATGCTGTGCTACGGTCGTATTTGTTCTTTTGGGTCGTAGCAATATTTATTATTGCATGGTTCAATGTTATGTAATTAGGAACACATGCGATTGCAATTGTAAAAATGCAATTGGAAATATGCAAACAACATATCGTGGGAAATATGTTGGTTTGTTGTAGTTCTATATCTTTGCAGGGAAATGTGATTAGTATGCGTAACGTTAATTAACGTGTTATAGGAACATGTTAATTAGCGTGTGCGAAATAAAAGGTAAGTTTTACAGTATACATAACACTTTTACCCTTTTTTTGATTCGGGTGCATTTTATGATAAAGGAAAATGTAAACGAATCATTAATCATGTCCTAAATCTATAGATTACAACAAATTTCTTTAATTTCAGATAAGATTTCAGCAATTATTTTTAGGTAAATTATATTTTTGTTTGTTTTTTGTTTTTTTTTGAATACTAAGTAATATTCATACAATAGTTCGTAATGTATGTTATGCGAATTGTAGGATTTAAACGGTATTTGTACTAATTTATAGTAAAATTCTAAAAATTTACAATGAACTAATAGTAGTTTATTTATACATTTAAATTATTGTTCGTGTTATGCGATTTGTAAGATTTTAGTCTGTTTTTGTGCACTAATTTATGATGTCCTGCTATTTCCAAAGTGACGTTACATTGGTCTGTGTCCAGTACCCTGTATGGACCTTTATAAGGTGGTTGATGTTTTTTCCTATTTTCATGCTTTAGTAGTACTAAATCTCCTATTTTGGGATTCAATGGATTTGTATTAGCCTGATCTATGGTTCTTTTTGTTTTAATTTTTTCTATAATTCTTCGCGCTTTATTTATGGACATCCTCAATCTTGCCTTTAATTCTTTAGCATAGTCATCTACATTGTATGCTTTATCGTGGTTGTCTACTATGTCATTTGGGAGGTATGGTAGTTTACCAAAAACTAATTCGTAGGGAGTATAGTTTGTATCTATATGTGGAGTCGTATTATAAGCAAATGCGTAATACGGAACCCACGTGTCCCATTGTTGATCATCAGCAAAGGAATGCATGTATTCGTTCAAAACCCGATGATTCCTTTCAACTACACCTAGTGTCTGGTGGTGATATGGTGTTGAGAATACTTGTTTTATTTTCAAAAGACTACAAATATCTCCCATAAGCTTATTCGCAAATTCAGTACCTAAATCAGATTTGAGTATTTTGAAATGACCATATTTCAATATGACCTCGTTAACTAAACCTAAAGCTATGGTATTTGCTTCCTTATTTTCTATAGGGAACGCTATAACAAATTTGGTTAGTTCACATTGTAGGGTTAGAATGTATCTATAACCGTTTGAGATCCTGAGTGGACCTACAGTATCAATCTGTATGGTCTCAAAACTGGTTGATGGTGTGTCAGTTTTGATCATTTCTTCTTTGGTGTGCCTTACTTGTTTGTTCATCTGGCACGGTGTACAATTATTTATGTGGGATTTAACCATACTGCTCATGTTTTTCCAGCAGTATCGCTGTTTTAACTTTAACAAAGTTTTGCGGATCCCTAAATGTCCTCCATGTGGTGAGTTGTGATACTCTTCTATTAGCTTTAATTGGTCGTTCTTTTTAATTACTTTGGCGGGTGGCTTGTATATCATTATTCTCAATTTCGCATGCTCATTGTTTCTTTGTTGCAACAGGTTAAATATTCTCTTAAATGTCTCTTTGTCTATAGACCTAAATATGATATCATCATTAGATAGTGAGAGTTCTTGGATTTTGTTATGGTTGGCAAAATCTAATAGCTTCTCCATAATCAGAACATATTCTGAGAATGGATTATCACTTTTGCTCTCATCACGTTTGTTCTTCTTGGTACCCTTATTTATTGTGAGCTTTTCGTTGACGGAAACGGATTTCACGTCAGGTATATCGCTACAATACACTTGTATAATATTGTTTGTACGTACAATTTTTATACATTTATGATTTTCACTGCGCAGGATAAATTTCAATTTTGTAACACCGGTGATATCTGATAAACTCGTGCAATCCCAACAATAGAATTGATCAGGTTCTATGTTGTTGTGGGTGCCCTCGTCACAGACTTTTTGTTCTTTATCCTTAGTTCTATCCGCCATGCCCCTTGTTATAGCTAATAGTTTGCGCTTTGCGCTTTCGTCTATTTCTGGAGGTATCATTGCCTTTAAAGAGTCTGAATCCAATTCGATTCTTGACAAGGCATCAGCATTCGTATTCATGCTGCCCTTTTTGTACACTATTGAGAAGTCATAATCAGATAAGTCAACACGAATTCTGGTGAGTTTTGATGAAGGATTCTTGTGCGAAAACAAAGATACTAGTGGTCTATGGTCTGTAACGACCACAAATTTCCTTCCATAGAGATAAGGTCTGAAAAAGTTTATGCCCCAATGTATAGCCAATAGTTCTTTTTCTATGACAGGTTTGTTAATGTCATGTTTGGCTAGTGACTTGCTTGCATACGAAATGGGTAAATCACGTCCAATTTCGCCTTGAGATAATACAGCACCTAAAGCGTAATTGGATGCGTCAGTAGTTAAAATAAATGGCTTTTCGAAATTCGGATACTGGAGAATTGGTGGTTCTATCAATTTAGTCTTGAGTGTGTCATATGCTTTTTGACATTCTTCGGTCCAGACAAAAGTTGTGTTTTTCTTTAGCAAGGAATTTAAACTTTTGGCGGTAGCAGCAAAATTTGGAATAAAACGCCTATAGTAATTGCAGAACGCAACAAACCTGCGTACTTCATCTGCATTCTTTGGAATCGGATAGTTCTTGATCGTATCAAATTTAGATGGATCGGTCTTAATACCTTCACTAGTTATTAAATGACCCAAGTAAACTACTTCCGATTTCAAAAATTGACATTTACCAGGGTTTAATTTCAAATTGTGCCGTCGCAGTCTGTGTAGTACCTTACGAAGATTGTCATTATGATGCTTAATGCTGCATCCAAAAACTATGATATCATCCACGTATAGGAATGCTTCGTGGCTCAAACCACTCAGAGCTATTGTCAACATCCGTTGGAAACTGTTGGATGATATCTTCAACCCAAATGGTAGTCTCTTAAATTGATAATGGCCATCGCTAGTAGAGAACGCGGTTACTGGCCTAGACTCTTTCTCAAGTTCGATTTGATGGAAAGAGCTAGTCATATCCAAAGTTGAAAAATATTTCGCTCTACCTAGCCTATCTAAAACGTCTTCCAACCTAGTCAATGGGAACTTATCATTGACGATCTTGTCGTTCAGTCTCCGAAAATCTACTACAAGTCGCCACTTGGCTTTACCATCAGTACTCTTTTTTGGTACAACTAAAAGTGGTGAATTGTATGGGCTCGTTGATGGTTCGATAATATCACTGTCTTCCAAGTCTCTGACTTGTTGCAGGATTTCCTCATTCTGTGCTTGAGGTAGCCTGTAGTTCTTAATGTAGACTGGGTTGTCATCCACCATCTGTAGCCTTTGTCTGTAGAAATTGTTTGTTGCCAATTTCTCTTCTTCTAAATGAAAGACATCCTGATATTCTTTGATTAAATCAAGCAAGCTATTCATAGACCTTTTGTCCAAATTGTCTTTATCTATTACTTCCAGTAATCTCTTGAATCTAATCTGGTCGTATATTTGTTGTTCTCCTCTGTAAATATTATAATTTTTCAACGGTTCCACCTCAACGTTGAAATGGTTTAAAACAATGTCTTCATCAGTGGTGTTAAGAATCTTTACGTGCCGTACCCCTTTAACAGGTATTATTGTGTTTCCGACAAAAACACCCTTCTCAACTTCCGAGTTTAGCACGATGCTATCTTCATCAATATCTACGTTAACCGGGACTATTGCTTCGGTTCTAGCAGATATGTTGACTTTCGCATGGTTCTGTCGTTTTGTGTCCATAGGCAACACAAACTCTTCGTCAGATACATTAAAAGAAATGGTAAATGTTTCATAATCTATTTTACACATGAAACTAACCATTAGATCCCTTCCGATAATACCATCAGTACTTATCGGGAAATTACCGTCCACAATGTGAAATGACTCTGTTATTCGTTGATTCCCAATTAATAAATTTAAACTAGAGGTACCTAAAGATGTGGTTACTTCGTTCGTAATCCCAGTAAGCTTAATTCTATTTTCGTCCTCTATATTGTGCTCTAAATTTCTAAATACATCTATTTTACAAATTGACACGTCTGCACCTGTGTCGATTAAGAATGACAATTGTCTATCAGCCTCATAATTATATATCCTAACAAAATTTGTGCAGCCATTAGATACTCTAAAAATGCTATTTCCTATATCTGCAGTTTTTATACCGGGAGGTTCTCTATGTCCTCTCCGGAACTCAGGACGTTTCCCTGGTCCGATACTACATGGATGTTTCTTCTATAACTTCCCGTGTTGCCATTGTGGCTGTTGTTATAATTACTATTCCTTCTATTATTACGTCTATTTCCTGTATCGCCATTGTTATTCCTACGATAGTTAGATCTACCTCCTGTGTCCCTATCGTTATCGTAATCTCTACGGTTGTTATTATTCCTACGGTCCCTATTATCAGTTTGATGATCTCTGTTATTATTATTCCTGTTATTTCTATTATCTCTATTATGCCTATTATTCCTATTTCTGTTACCATCATTGTTCCTCCTATTGTGCTCCCTATTTGTCCTATTTGGATGATCACTGATGCGCATTACACTGCTCGCGGTCTGTGTCTCCGCAGTTTCAATTTCTTGAGCCAGTGACACAGCATCTGCAAAAGTCTTGGGCCTCGCCGAAAATACAGTATTCTTCAGCTGATCATTTAGCCCACTTTTGAAAATCGTTAGAGCATAGGTATCATTCATTTGAGTGATGACCTTTCTCTCACCTTCCGTAGCTCGATTACCTAGCTCTTGGATCTGTAGCTGGTTCAACTCGTCTACCAGGGATAAAATTTTGTCTTTATAGGATGTAACAGATGACTTCTTCTGACAAGTACTACTAAGGATAGCGTGAATTTGCGGGACTGTCTTATTGTTCTTAAATCTACTAGACAATGCTGTTTGTAAAGAATTGAAAGTCGAGATTGAGGTATCATTCAGGGTTAAACGCACGTTTGCGGTAAGCTTGACTTTGGTGACGAAATCTATGAGTTGGGTTTTTCCCGTTTCGGATAGCGTGGAGTTCAATAATTCTACAATTTTTAGAAATGATTCCAACTCCTTATATTTTCCCTCAAAGGTGGGAATTATCTTTATAGCGGTCTCTAGGTTAAATTCCGACATCGTGAATCTCTCTTCTAAATAAGGTAAACTTGTCTCTAACTCTTGAGTTAAATCGTCTTGCTTAATGTCCTCTGTGTTGTAACCTTGTTTTCCCAATTGTAACCAAATTTCACCTTCAAGAATAGATGATTCTGCTCTAAACTTCAATTTCAAATCAAGTAATCTCGAACTTTCGTCACTAAAGTTACCTATGACAGACCTAAAACGTTCTTTTCGAATTTTCAAATCGTTCAATTTTTCCAATAAAGTCTCAAATGTATATAAATTTTTACCGCTCTTTTTTAAATTCCTGAGAACCCTTTCATTCTCTAAAATCAGTTCTTCTAAAGCATCCATAAACCCTAGGAGTTTCTAAATCAAAGAATTCTTTAAGAAACACAACCCCATGGAATGTCCACACACGGAAAATAGGAACGAGCAGTTAATTGGAAACATAGCAGGGAACCATAAAATCAGATAATTAATTAGATAGCACATATATTGTGGAATAGAAGAAGAAAATTGTTCTACATTTATACTGTATTATTATCTTATACATTAATATTTCTGTTGAGACGCTTAACCACGTACTTTTTGGTGTAGCTGTGATAAATATAGAAAACACCTATCAGAACAATAAAGACTGCTGCTGTTGTAAACGACTGCTGGTACTCCTGAAGCACCGTTGTCTCTACCGTGGAACATGAGTTTCCCATGTTACCTCAGCTTTTGAAGTTCCTTTCTAAAATACCGCTGCTGTTCACCCACAGATATCCTGATTAGTCTATGCAGCTCTGCCCGTTGGCGCTTGATTCTCGTTTTTCTGCCTCCTCGTGGCCGTCTTTTTGCCGGTATTTGCGTTAGTCGCTCCTCAATTGCGCTAATATCACGCCTTTTGCGATATTTTTCGATACTGATGGGTTTGGGACCTCTGGGGTCGGTAGCTCCAACCGATGACGGTGTATAAACTGGTGGTTCAGCTTCGACGGGCTCCACAGGTTGCGGCACGTATTCCTCCGCTGTGTTGAAACAGTAAAAAAATGCCTGCTCCAACTGTCTTCTATCGTCCTCCGTTAACTCAAAATTGATTTCGGACTCATTTTCGTCGCCAGAGATTCCACAGTCCGTAGTTGCAGGATCGCCATATAATGTTATATTACTTGTGCGGGAAACAGGTTTGCTA
Source organism: Odontomyia ornata (assembly GCA_963969285.1). NCBI lineage: Eukaryota > Metazoa > Arthropoda > Insecta > Diptera > Stratiomyidae > Odontomyia > Odontomyia ornata. Next base: position 457,796,800 of record OZ017738.1, on the reverse strand, counting down.
AACAGTGTTACGATATGATTATTTCATTATATTGGACCTTTGATAGTAACTAATAAACCTACTCAAGCGGCTTGGCCGCAGATAGTGCTGGCACCATAGTTTAGGCTAATCCTAAATATTTGCCGTGCTGAATCCACTGGAAAGTGTCTCCTCCAGATAGTCTCACGATTATTTATGAAATCAAAATACCGTAGTTACTTCTTTGCTTCTCCAAACAGAATTGATTTTATTTCTCACAAACTTTCACTTAAATACTATTCTACATGACAATAAATCAATCCAAATTATTATTTGCTTCTCAGCATGTTCTTTCCATTCACATTTCCCTGACCTCACACAATGTTCATTTATACCGCACACGCAGCATTGCACCATTCATTGACCATTCAATGTTTACATTTCCACTTGACCCAATTTGTCGGCATTGAGTCAAGTGCAATTTCTTCACTTTCTTTCCCATGGTCATGGATCCGGGTTACACATATGCATATGCATATGAGTAAAGACCCAAATCGTGAAGAATGGTGTCATGCTGTGCTACGGTCGTATTTGTTCTTTTGGGTCGTAGCAATATTTATTATTGCATGGTTCAATGTTATGTAATTAGGAACACATGCGATTGCAATTGTAAAAATGCAATTGGAAATATGCAAACAACATATCGTGGGAAATATGTTGGTTTGTTGTAGTTCTATATCTTTGCAGGGAAATGTGATTAGTATGCGTAACGTTAATTAACGTGTTATAGGAACATGTTAATTAGCGTGTGCGAAATAAAAGGTAAGTTTTACAGTATACATAACATGAGATCTGGCCAAATTAGACAATGCACCAAAGCAAAGCTTCTATGCAGCAAGTTATACCTGAGTTTGGCCGAATAATCCAGCCAAAGTACTTTGATCAAAAGAGTGTTCTTCTCCGTGTTATAGTAATGCCAGCCCAAAGTTTTACCGATGGCCGAATCTTTATTAGGGAACGATTCAGAACCTTCTGATCTCGATTCTATAATTTCTTCAACTATTTATCCAATTTCTCAAACATAAAATACTTAATTTATTACGTACTAACCTCATTAACCAGCACCCAGATTTGTGTGGTCTCGTGACCCAAAAATCGATTAACACCTCATAAATTCATCATATGCATTTGTTATTCCATAACCGCACAAATGCATATGTGTAATCTTTTTCTTTGAGTCATAAATTCTTCCAAGTGCATGTTCGATGACCCAAAAATGCATGGCAATGTTTTTGTTTACTTTTCGGAAAGTGAAAGCGAAATCGTTGAGTGCTGACTCTTGAGATTTAAATATTTGAAGTATGTTCCACTTATTGACTTATTGGTAAGCAATATTTTAAATGTTTGTATGTTCACGTATAATTGTATGTACGTTAATTTGTATGTAATTTGGATATAGTGCATTTGATATTGAATGAATGTTTCTAATAATTGAATGAATGTTTTTGAATCTAATATTATAATTGAATGAATGTTTTAGATTAATTATAATTGAATTACTATTTTAGATTATGTGAGAGTGAATGTTTTTAAATTATGGGTGATCATTACAACACCGCTTATCCTTCTTTTTCATGTACGCCACCAATTGATTATCACTAATACGATAATCGTAATCACCACGTTGTAATATATTGTCAGCTTTTAGTTGCGGTAGGTTTTTACGAACAGTTTTGACAGTACAACAACAACTTTACCTCCTAAATCTGTTTCCATTTTACCTCCAACTTTTCCAGAATAGATTTCAAAGTCGAGACAATAGCCAGATGATGGACACTTAGTCCAAACTTTGTACCCACGCTTAGTTGGCTTTTTGGCCATAGGCTTGACAGAACTCCTTGCTTGAAATTTTACCATTGACTCGTCTATTGCAACATTCTTCGTAGGGTGATAGTTTTTTTTTTAATGATTCTCGAATTTAATCTATAAAAAGCTGCATTTTGTACAGCATGTCATAATGAGGAGCTGTTCTACTTGGAATCAACATGTTACCATTCAAATGTAAGTCGCCTAGAATCCAAGCAAATCTCATCAAAGGCATAAATGATGATATGTACTCATCTCGGAAGTCAGATGAAGAAGACCAGTAGTCTCGGTAACTCGGGATTTTTTTTATTCTCATCACTAAGTTTAGAGCAATGAACACTTCTATTTCTTCTTCTGTGGTAAGCTTAGAATATTCTCCTTTGTCAGGAATAGTTGAAAAACATTAAGTGAAGACAGTTCTCTGTTGGCAACCAGAGATGACAAATCAGTAGGTATATGACACGTCGGGACATCATTGTCTGGAGATAAAATTGAGTAGCTTTTTTTCGTTTAGGAGTTCGCATTTCGGCCCGTACAGTAGCTGGTTCTGGTTGCGGTGCTGGTATTGATGGTGGTGATAACGATAGAGAAGAAGATAATCCGGCCAGGGAGTATCATCTTCAGATTCAAACGCACGGGTAGGTATTATGTTTGCACCTTGGAAGTCTTCTCCTAGAAGAATTTCCCTAGTCGAACTTTCTTCTTCAACGATGTTGACCTAATCTTCGGTATCCGAATCATCGCCACCGGCTTAACTGTCACCATCAGAAGGTATATCCACATATTCTGATAAGGTATTCTCCATTTTCCAATTCGATAACGCTCTCCGTTCCATTACCCAGAGAAATTAAACGTCAACATAAAACATACTTATTGAAAATTGATGCCTTTGCAGTAAGGTGGTCACTACTGCTAACCACATTGAACTAAGTGTTATTGTGAAGAATGTATTGTGGATATCTCTTACATTTCTATTTATTATACGTAATTATCTATATTCATCCGTAATCACTTACCAATGAAAAATAATAGCTCCAAAATCTACAACTTTCGTTTGAAGTTTATACACACTTAGCGGTTGTCAAAGCAATGTCAATTGGCACTTTTCAAACTTTTCACTTTTAAACCGTGAATGATAGTAAAAAATTTGACGAACAGATGGCACTGTATTATAAAATAAGCGAATAAATGGGTGGTTAGTCTGCTAACCACCGTGAAAATAGTTAAGGGGGGACCACTTATTGGAATGCGCACACGAACTTGCATTTTTCAAAAAAAAAAAAAGAACCGCACAATTTCCTAAAGCCCAATATGAACAAGAACTGAGAATAAATGTCGATACGTTTTAGTAGCCCTGGGTGAATCCACTTACTGGCCGCATTTTTATTGGGTTGCTCTGCGTAGTATTTTAATATTTGTCTTACGCACGTAATTTTGAATGTCTAAGGCCTTGGTTAGCTTGGGAAGTGCCACATTTTCCTTGAATTGATGAACCTGGAAATCATTGGATATGGAAAAGATCAATGTGTCGGCTGATGCAAGACTAATACTAATCAATCAGGTTGCCGAAGAAATTTTGATACGCGGAAATCAAACAGTGACTGATTGAAAAGGAAACATTCTTGAATGCAAAGATTGTCTGAAGTCCAAAATTAAAAAAAAGCACGCAAAAACAATAAAGAAGAATGGAAGAAGAAATAATAAGTTGAAATGATCGGTACAAAGACCGGCTTTGTATGAAAAATGAGAATTGTGCGTAAAGATGAGGTATATATTGAGAATACTGATGGCCTTTAGCTCTTAATGTCGGAACGGGACGGATGTAGGTGTGTGTGACGGAAATAGAGTTGTGCTACTAGGGATGGTAGTGCTGATTTGAGATTGAGAGTGATATAAGTAACTGGTTTCGATTGCTTGTAAAATGGCGTCTTTCTGTTAACAAACAAAAAATCATATGCATCTCATTTGATTTTCTTTATCACATGCTATTTTCAGCGATGTGTAGCACGTAGAGGCTTGAATTGGTAAACTTGATTTTCCTCTGCTTACATTCGAGCCCATAATTTCTTTTATGAAACTGCAAATATTTTACCACATTGTATATAAATTCTTTCATGTAGGATAAGCAAACGACCATGATAGTGTATGGTTGAATGTATAACGTAAAATGTGTTTTTGTTATGAGTACAAATTAGCGTAAGATAGATGGTACGCTGAAAAAGAACCATGGAGATGAGGACCGGTCATGATGTTGAGATCCAAAGCGAAACCCACAAGGTATTCTTGTGCATGATATGGGAATTGATATGATAAGATAACGATTTAGGTTGAACGCTTTGCGAAGCAAGCGGACACCAACATAATTTCGTTTGAATCGGAAGGTTGTCGTCGTCATCATCGTCGTTTTGGCATGCGTTTGACGAGTTGGCTTGAGGTTAAATAAAATATATCTTCTCGTCGGCTGATAAATTTACTACATTGATGGTCACCACATGAGGTCTTTGCCGTGTTGGTTTCTATTTTGCGAAAAATTAGATGAAAAAAAAAGGCAAGCGCCGGCTACTACGATGTAGACTATTTAAATTTAAGCAGGTTATAAGAAAAGAATGAAGATGATGATAATGACGGTCGTTTGTAGTATGATGATGTGTGAAAGGGTGTATATAATTTGCATGAGATAGCAAATTTGATGGTTTTGAACAAATGAAGTCATGATTGCTTTGTTACGAAAACGATCTTTAGTGGTTTCATGTATTAACTATGATCGATGTCGAACAAGTGTGTTGAGTTGAATATTTTTGTGTTTTGTGTATAAGAGAAAGGCCGCAATTATTTTTTTTTAGCAAAACGATTTTAATTATTGATATTCGAATTATACAATGCTGAGGCTTTATTATCTTATGAATAATAAAATTTTTTACAGATATTAAAAACTTCACAGGATGTTAGTATAAGCCCAAGTGTGGCATGAATGATTCCGCAGGTAGGCCAGATTCTTAGATTTTGCTTGACAACCTTTGGCTTCACACCTGTTTTGAATATTCCGCATTTGTCTACTCCCTGTGCGTAGAAAAAATTTGGTAACACACGGAAGTGCTCACTATCGACATCAGTAGGTGTTTTGGGTGCATCCATAGTGACTCGGTAGAAGTAACACCTGATCTAGTCCTTTATGTCTGTGTAAAAGAATCCACTACGAGCACATTTTAACTCGGTCAGATTCTCGGTTTAAACACAACATCTTGAATGAATGTCTCTGGCTTTAGAGCATGTCTTTTATATCTATCCAGGTATAATGATGCGAAAGAACACCAAGCGATATAACAAAAACACGGTTTCCTCTTTTAATAATTTTCTCAACTATGTATGTTAAATATATTCGTGGCTGTGTTTTTCTTCCTTCCTTTATTGAAAAGACTTCATTGGACCAGTTTGGGTGTAGCCTTTTTCAAAGACATGCTTGTGTTTACTTATACATACAAAGTCGCCTATTTTGAATTTAGGTTTTTGATGTAATCTTGGAGTTCCTATAAACATCTGAAAGTATTTGGACTTCATTGGAGGCGTTAACATCAATAGGCCGCATCTTAATAAAACGATGTTTAATTCTATTACACTGATCAACTAGTTTCGATACCAGGCTGACCCAGTGGTAGTTTTCATTCATGCTGAACTCTTTTCACATAATTCCTTTAAGAAGGAAGCGCTCTACAATCGATGCTTTTACGGGGCTAAAAGTTGAGTAGTGGTTAATTTTATATCTTTTCATGAGTTGGCGAAGTGTTTTATTGAAAAACTCTTTTCCATCGTCCGTTTGCTAGTTTCTGGGGACATTAAAACACTTCATCAAAAGTAAAAACATTTATTGATGGTTTATCATTTTTAGTTTCATTTTTATTTGTTGATGAACTTCAAATTTAAAAACCCACCCCTATACGCATGCACCCCGTTGAATAACAGATGATGACTCGTGCAGCTATTCAGCTCGTCCACTTGCCGCTGCGTTCTAATTTTCTCTGCAAAGCGTAGTGGTAGATAGGCGAATTGTCGTCTACAAAGCGCACTATCAGGCGTCTCCCTAATTTGGTTTTCACCAAGGCATTCGACCTAATAAAGTATTCCTTTCCGATTCCTGGGGTGATGTGATGGGAAGGTGAATATCACCACTTCCTCCCACAGCCTCACAAAGGCTCGAAAAAGCGCTCTGGAAAATAATGTAGAAAAATTAGGATTTCGTAAAAGTCTTTTCGCCTAGTGCACTTACCATTCTTTTCACTTGTTGGGAGCTACTGTAAATTTCAAAAGTCGAATAGACTTTTATATATAGCAAACTAGCCTCCACGCAAAAAGTGGACAGGTGAAGATATCAATCACCTTGCAATATTTGAAATACTACCATGTTCAAAAAGTTTCAGGAATTTATTTATAAAATCAAAGATACCATACTATATATCATAAATCTCATTGTCGCCTTCAAAGCAGTCACCATTTGCAGTAATGCACATATGCCAGCGCTTGACCCAGCTTTCAAAACACTTCTGGAACTCGGATTTAGGTACATGCATCAGCTCTGCCTGCGATTTTGGTTTTATGGTTTCGACGCTATCAAATCGCGTTCCCCGAAGTGATTTTTTCAATCTGTCGAACAAGAAAAAGTCGCACGGAGCCAGATCTGGAGAATTTGGAGGTTGTTGATTGGTATTTGTTTTGTTCTTGGCCAAAAATTCACGAATAATTAATGCATTATGAGATGCCGCGGTATCGTGATGCAGAATCCAAGAGTTGTTTCTCCACAGATCTGGTGTTTTTTGCGGATAGATTCACACAAACGTTTCATTACGTATTCTTTATTAACAGTTTGACCCTTAGGTAGGAATTCATGATGCACAACACCATTGTAGTCAATGAAAACAGTAAGCATGACCTTCTTTTTTGACTGAAATTGACGTGGCTTTTTTGGCTTTGGCTCATCTGAATAACGCCATTCACTCGATTGATGTTTTGTTTGAGTGTCGTATTCGTACACCCACGTCTCATCACCAGAAATTATGTGTTTAATAAATGTTGGATCGGAATCGAAGTTGGAAAGCCCTTCTTTTGTGATTTCAACACAGTTCAGTTTTTGCAAAAAATTCAATTCTTTTGGGACAAATCTTGCAGCAACACGTTTCAGACCCAAATCATAATGAACAATGCTTTGGACTGATCCTAACGATATGTTGGTCTCATCAGCAATCTCTCTAAGAGTTAACCTTCTGTTTTCCACCAACATTGACCTGACTTTTTCAATGTTCTCATCTGTTTTCGATGTTGATGGCCTTCCAGAACGAGGATGATCTTCAGTAGACTTACAACCATTTTTAAACCGTTCATACCACACATAAACATTTGTTTTTGATAAAGCAAGATCACCGTAACACTTTTGTAGCATAGTTACCGTATCCGCACATTTAATTTCATTTTTAACACAAAATTTTATGCAAACGTGTTGCTCTGTTTTATTATCCATGATAAAAATCGCCCAGACACATAAACTGCACATGAACTAAACGCTGTAATTATGACAAATGACAAGATGTCAGGCTGAAAATTGGAGGGAGTGTAAACAACAATGTTTGCTAACCTAAGAAAAAAAAATTTCACGATATTATATACGCGCGAAATTTAAATGGAAAATTCCTGAAAGTTTTTGAACATGGTAGTATTAGCATAATTGATCTTAATTGGAAAGTTGTCAATCTTTCTTTACTATGTTTTACCCGATGACATTTTTCGTTTTTGATAGAAAGAGTTTTGTCCGGTAAACATATGAAAAAGTCGCATCTCTGGCATCATATTTGTATGATAATAATAACCATACATTAACCACTCTAGCACATTAACCAGGTGATTCGCTTACTTGTTGCTTTGTTCTAATCAAACACTTTAACTTGTTAGAACCGTCACGTGGAACTGAATTTATGAAGTTGTTTTAATCAAGCACTTGAACTTGTTAAAACCCGTTGGGTTGTATTCGATGAATAATGTTTTTAATCAAGCACTTGAACTTGTTAAAAATCCGTCGCAGTGTAAATAATATAAAACCAAAATTAACTATGAAGCACTTAAACCTCTAGTTTTCCGTCAAAGTAAAAATCCAAAGTTGCAATGAACAACTGAACTCTTTCTTATCGTGCAAAGCAATTTATACATAATTTGTGCTGATAATTGTTTTCGCAAGAAGACTTTTCACCTGCCAAATGCCATACGCATAAAATTAAATATTTTTGGAGTACACTCAGATGAATTTGCTATGGATGTACGTCTGGGAATTGTCATGAGAATAACAAGTAACGATAAATATGATACAGTTTCATTTTTGAACTATTAGAGATTCTATGATGAATTGAGAGTTACGAGTTCGTTTCGGACCGTAACAATTTAGGATACAATCCTCCTGACGATGAGACCTTTTTAGTAGAAAAAACTTAAAAAAACGAGAGTTCAACATGGTTAATAAATTTTATTCGTCTTTGTTGATCGAAGATCTAAACTCTAATGTCGTCATTGGCACATGGTTCTTTTTTTAAAAATGCTTATCTCTATTTCCTTAATACAAAACTTTGTTCTTTATCCTATGTCTACGAAGATAAAAAAATGTTTATTTCTATTTTAACACAGAAGTGTGAAAAATAGAAATATCACACAGCTGAAAATTGCAAATGCTCAAATGCTTATAGCTAAAATAAAATGCGATTTCGTTTATCTTATATCAACAAAAATGATCAGTACTTGCCTAATATGGAACGTTTTCCTTAATGTATTTATCTTTAATTGTTACTTAATGTATTTATCTAAGACTACAAAAGTCGAGTGTGGGGAACTCAAAATGTTATCGGCGTTGTTGTGTGATTGCGTGAAGGCGAATCACTTGGTGATGGTTATGTATAAATTTGGATTCCATGATAATTTAGGATGATCGATATGATAATTTATCATCGATATGATATTTGAATTCTCAGGGTGATGAAACTTTACAATCGTTTTCTATCAAGTCTTCAACTTGCCCTGCAAATCAAGCAAACTGCATCGATAACCCTTCCGTCTTCCTCACAAACTTTTCTGAGCACAAACCCATTTCTCTCCTTGGAATTTGCGAGCCATTCTTCACTTGGCGCAAAGTTTTTGATGCTTATAGTAGACGGGAGCTCTCTTGCTTTTTAATTAACAAGTTTCCGATAGTAGATACTTTTTGTCTTCTACGCTGTCTTAGCCAATTCTTCCAGACGAGGAAATTCACCTTAAGTAGTTCTTTTCCTTACTCCAGCAGTTTGAATAGCATAAATCTTCTCTTTTTGCTTTATTAAGCTTGAGAGAGTACTCAAAGGAATGTTAAATTCTTTTGCAAAATCAGTTTTCTTCCCACCTCCCTCCACTTTTTCGATTAACTCCTACTCCCAGCAATCGTCAAGCATTTATACATTTTAGGACCCAAACATAACACAAACTTTTAATCTGTATGCATGCATACAACCAATGAAAGAGTAGTCGAAATTAAATTTACCAAATAAATTAGTCCGAAAGTGTGTGTCAAACTAATCATTACAATAACAAATGCTCGTGCAATGATGATACAAATTTGAACTTGTCTCAAAATATACCTCTATGCAATCTGATAACTTTGAATAGTCGCGTGTTTGATGCCTATGAGTTCGAATTAGCGCGTCGTTTTGTTACGTAGCGATGATTTTTTTTGTTCGAATTGCCAAGTGCTTAAAAAGGTATAGATTTTTTTCGAATTATAGAGGTATGTTCTAGCGAACTCGTGATAACTTCGAATTATAGAGAGGTTCGAATTACCACTGGTTGCAATTAACGAGAGGTGACTGTACGTGAAATTTAACGCTATTGAGTGTTTTGTGGCTTGATTATTGTCCATGAAGGACTTGGATAGAAACGTTTTGCCATCGACACTTAATTATTTCCGAAACCTCTGTTCCAATAGTGTAATGCCTTAACAGGATTGCCGGCGATTCACAACCCACCCAGAAGGCGGAATCTCAACACACGTAGTGGGAATTCATCGGCAAGCAACTTAAGTTTCTTGGTGAGTGGATGAATTTCCCTCATGCCAGTCGGAAAAATTACTTAATAGAATGGTGATAGTAGGAGGGCAAGGCTATGGAGCATTGTTCTGCGCAAGTATTTTTGACAGCTACCATTATTTAAGAAATGTGTTGTCGAAATTCTAAAGAGATTGATAAGAGCGGTATTCAATATCTAGACTATATTACTGCGAAGAAATCCTCTTGTCAGACACCAGGGCCGTCCTGCCTTCTGGCCCGTTTGACATTTCCCGACTAAAACTGACGTAGGATGGGAATGTCATCCAAAGCTGACGTTAGCTAGAAAGCCATATGGTAGCGATGGGCATGTGTGGCAGTCGGCAGTGGCGTAGGGTCGGATCATTACAGGTGCTTGCGTTATCTCTTGAAGTAATGCCAGGGCTCGACCACTTAGTGGCGAATTCCGAAGCACAAATCCTTCCCGACAACTCCTTAAAGGGCAAGTTTGTCAGTCGCGTACCGCGTCCAATAGAAATGATCAGAGATTTCGTATTAACTTGCGTGTTTTATTCGCCGATAACGGACCAACGGGAATAGTCTTTTTCGTGACTTTTGAACTGCCATATGTCTCTTGACATCTAACTGTCATCCACTCTTCGCTTTCAGTTCAAAGCCTGCTGAAGTAGAAGCTGAAAGCGGGAGCGTTTACTACAGCTATGAAAAACGCGTAATATTTGCCTTTGCATGGAATTTGTAGTTTGAGACAAATGGTTTACAATTTGGCTTTTCTGTAACGCCAACAGAATGCATATTAAGATATTTTAATACAAAGCTTAAAAAAAATTAAATGTGATACATTGGAGAATTTAATAGGAATGAATTAAATTTTAATAATAATTTCGAAAGTTTGACAATGAATATTTATTAAATGAAGTGAGGTATTTCTACAGCAATAAATTTGACACCTGGTGCTGCTTCCTGTAACATTTCAAGGAGATCAACTGTATTCTCCCTATAATCCAGAACCTTAAACAAAAAGGTCTGATTTTCTTCTGCCTTCGGAGTGTATGTGTAGTGCGGCACTTTCGCAGTAGTTAAAGCCTCTCTAGCTGACTTGAAGTCAACCAGTGATTCGATTCTGATAGTGATTTTATTACAATTTAACCTCTTTACTTAGAAGTTGTTAATTTTATGTTCGGCTGCCGAAAACTGAACCATCCCACTAACACGCTACCCGAAAGCATTTATCGGCGGCATTTTCTCTTGTTACTTGATATTTCTGCCTTGTGAACCAGCAGATGTATTGGTCGGCCTTTTTTCGATGTGTTATTTGCTTTATATAATTCATATTTTCATAATGACTATCGCATTTTTTTACCTTTATCTTGAATTTCCTCGACCTCTTCGACGTCCGTTGATTCATTACGTCCTGCAATATTGCAAAATAATTGCCACTGTCGTTGACGCCGCCTGCGCGGAAAAGATCTTCTAATGTCGTGAGTTGCTGGGGCTTCAAAGTTCTCGTTTTAAAGTCTTCGAGTTTCTTCATTTTCCTTTCGTTTCCTTTTATTGTGTATAATTTCTTCACCATATCTTCAAGTGGTGAAATTCTTAATTTGAGCTCTTCATTTTCTTTTGACAGATCATCATATTCTCGATTGTTGTCAATAATTTTGCTTTTTCTTGGGGAATCGGCTAACGTTTCCATTTCGATCTTTCTACATGAAATTTATAGTCTACTATAAACTGTCAGATTTATAGTCTACCATAAACGGTCTAAGCTCACTAGTCCTTTGCTGTAGGGAGTTTGCATTCCACGTGAGTCAGGAAATGTGATTCATGGTTTTAGTCTTCGGGTATTTTGAGTTGGGTTTCGCGGTGCGAAGAGCCCCGCAACCATCATCTTATTCATCATCGTAATATATTGGCTGGATTCGTAAAACCGATGACGTATTAAATATATATAACATGGCAGCGATATCTCAGCTGTGCACTTTTGCTTTTGACAATAGGTGACATTTCTTCGACTCAGAGCGCTTCAAAATTAGTAGAGAAATTATAAAATTTATTTGAAGTGTTAAATTTTGGCGAGAGTCGTGTCAGAAAATGCAGGAAAAGATCCCGGGAACCACTCTTAAAAGGGAAGAATTCCTCGCACTCTAACATTTTGATTTCAATAATGTCAAGGAACCACTTCACGCGCTGAAAAACTGGTAAGGAGAATTAACTAATCGAGTAAATTCATTTGTTGTGTAAGTAATGTAATTGTTACTGATAAGGAAGATGAAGGCTAGGAGGTCAAAATGAGGCAGCTAATTCAAACAATTCATCGCCACCGAATTTCAAACTCTATTCCCATAACGAGGATTGGCCGAAATCGTCGGAGCTAGGTAAGCGCAAACTTCCAAAAAATAAGGTCGGGATGCACCACTTTAATCATCTTTAATTTCGGTACTAATTCTATGACAAGCCGTATCGTTACTCGTAACGTAACACACTCTGTATCGTTGCGATGAAAATGATCAACTCCAAATTGATGAATCTCTCAAATATATCGCGGCTAGAAGAATATATTTTCACGTTCTCCAGATGATGGTTGATCTAAATTTAACCCGTGAGGAGGTGTGAATTAAAAAGCTACATGGATATCAAAACACTCACGTTCAAGTGTATTCTTCATTTGTCAAGGGTGTTATTGAATGTATTAAATGAAAGGATGTCAAATTAGCATATAAGGTGTTTACCATCACCTTTAAAGATTTCAATCAACTTTTCACCATATTATTCAAAATATCCAATCAATAACATATACACTGATATCAAGTTTTGTTGCAACCACGGAAGTCACCGCAGTTGCAGACATTAATTTGTAGCAGAGGATTGCGTAACCCAGGATGGGATGCTAACCCTGGCTAGCGCTGAGCGCTCGTCCGAGGCACCCTCTGCTCGTGCTGAGCCACCCTACAACTAAAACGTTACACGACTAAGCATTAGTAGAATTGTCATAGCTAAGATTGTCGAATTCTAGCCTCTGATTTATTTGCTAAAATAATACAGCAATAGCTTTATCTAAGTTCTTCAACTTCCGAATGCGTTTGACCAGTTGACGGTTCTGCTGCTGGAAGATTCCAATTGAGTTTTAAATTTTGTGTCGAAGGAACAAAGTCGCATTTTAGTTCAATTGGTTCTGGTTTTGCTTCAACACTAGACTCATCTGCATTCTGATTATCTTGGGCTGTCTCTTCCTCGTTATTGACATCGGAACTAGATTTTAATTCCCTCACATTCCACCGCCGCTTAGGTTTTCTCACGCCGAGCACAATATCTTTCCGCCATCTGTTGTTCAACCATCCTTTCACAATTGTTTTGGATAACCCAGTTTCTTCCCTAAGATAAACATAATCGTTCTTGCTCAACCATGTCGCTTGTTTGTAGAACGTTTCTTAAACGTATACTTGTTGCTCAGTAAATTTTATCCTGTACCTTTTGCGCTGCTCTTCACTCATTGTTGCGCTAGTTACTAAACCGACTGATTTCCGGGAGGGGATTTCTGCTTTTATACCGATATGCTTTAAAACAGGGCAACGGTGGGATAGTACTTAATTGTCCTTTAAATCCTTTTTGAACAAGGCTAATTGCTTTAATCCCTGTTAATCCCCTAAGTTGTAAATATTGTCCTAAGATAGTAAGAGAGACACTTTTATCCGGGCAAATTTTTAGTAATCAACCAATTAACTCTGGACCAGGTACAAAGAATGTGACAAAGGCTATTTATAAACTTCATTAGAGGAAAAAGCTTTGAAAAAGCTTTTACTGGTTTTGCTTTAACACTGGACTCATCTGCATTCTGATTATCTTAGGCTGTCTCTTTCTCGTTATTGACATCGGAACTAGATTTTGATTCCCCACATTCCATTCCCACTAAGGTTTTCGCACGCCGAGCACAATGTCTTTCCGGTCTCTGTTGTTCAACCATACTTTAACAATTGTTTCGGATAACCCAGTTTCTTCACTAAGATCAACATAACCGTTCTTGCTGAACCATGTTGCTTGCTTGTAGAACGTTTCTTAAACGCATACTTGTTGCTCATTAAATTTTGTCCTGTACCTTTTGCGCTGCTCTTCACTCATTGTTGCGCTAGTTACTAAACTGACTGATTTCCAGAAGGGGATTTTCGCTTTTATACAGATATGCTTTAAAACAGGGCTACCATTGGATAGTACTTAATTGCCCTTGAAATCCTTTGTAATGATAGTCAGTCTAATATCGTGCGAACGAGCCCGAACCGACCTCTCATCGGTTCTAGACGTGAAGTCTGAGTCGTGCCAACGAATGGTACCAACTGGTCAACCAGTCCGACCCGTAATCCATTTTGCGGTGGCTGCTTGTCGGCCAGCTAGATCGGAGAGGATTTCGGTCGCAGGTCTTTAAATGGATTACGCTCAATTATATATTACAGCCACCATTAAATGCCCGTTTCCAACGCGTCGAAAACACACATACGGAAAAGAAACTTACTTTACTTTATTCCGTAATTCTTCATTATTCCAGTCAATTCCAAAAACCTAAATTCGAATTCGCGTTCCCGAGATTCACCGACGCGGTATCGAAAAATATACTACGTTAATTCAATCCCGAAGAACTCTACGCTAATAAAAAGACAAGACAAACTAAGGTACCGCGTACCGCACGCGAGGCGAAACCGGCCATACGCGGATTTTTCAAAACCCTACCTTCTTACCGGCATCCTTACCATGCACTCCGACTGCCTCTGAAAAAGAAGGGCCGCTGGAGAGGAAAAGTCGTGGGTTATCTAGCACTTCATATTATTTTATTCAAAATTTTCAAAATTTGATTTGATTGTTTTAATCTTAAAATGATAATTATTTAAATCGTGCAAATATACAATAAAATTTTAATAAAATTAAAATTTGATAATTTATAAATTACAATAAATTGTTAAGAGGGTTTTTGTTTTTTTTTTTTTGCTTTAAAATACGGATCACAAAATAAAGAGGATTAATCTTCTGAAACGTTTCGATTAAGCAATTATCATCAACAACTGTCGCATTGCAAATTACATTTCTTTTGTTTTATTTATATGCTTTAAAATTTACAATTATATAATTATTTCACAATTGGTTCGCTGTTACCGAATGCTGAGATGATTTGCCTTGTTGCGATTTGTGGACTTTAACTTGCAACGACTGGCCGGGCTGCTCTAGCGCGAATTCGAATTTATCTCCAGACACCACGAGCCGTCCTGCCGTCTGGCCCGTTTGACATTTACCGACTCCAACTGCCGTCAGCTTTGGATGACATGCCTCGACTCAAACTGACGTAGGATGGGAATGTCAACCAAAGCTGACGTTCGCTAGAAAGCCATATGGTAGCGATGGGCATGTGTGCGAGTCGGCAGAGGCGTAGGGCTGATTCATTGCACTTTTTTGAACAAGGCTAATTGCTTTAATCCCTGTTAAATCCCTAAGTTGTAAATATTGTCCTAAGATAGTAAGAGAGACCCTTTTATCCCGGCAAATTTTAAGTAATCAACTAATTAACTCTGGACTTAGTACAAAGAAGTGATGTGACAAAGGCTATTTATAAACTTGATTAGAGGAAAACGCTTTGAAAGCCTTTTCGTATCCTGGAAACATTACTTTATCAAGTATAATCGAACATAATGTCAGTGTTCACGAATTGACTCTTTTGTCAATGCGGGTCAGTTTCGTTTGATTGTTCTTTAATAACCACAGCACTTGAACTGAAATATTAATGGTGAATTGCGTTTTCACAGATAATTACGGCACTTGTAACCGTATTATCTTGAAGTTTATTTGAAAGGAGTAAAACCTTTTAATATTCACGGCACTTGTTACCGCAATATTAATTAAGCATTTCATTATTATTGCAGCGGAGTGAATTGTTTTAATATCCGCGGTACTTGTCACCACGATATTTATTTCGAACTTGCTTCTTAACCAAGAAACAAAAACACTGTTGAATGAGGTTTAAAAACTGGCAAATTTATTTTGATTACAATTCTTTATTTACAGATATGTTACTTACTCACTAGCATAAGCATAAACGAAATTCCCACGTCGTCAGCAGTATGCATCTTCACCTTGACTACCTGGCAGTCTAGGTGTCGCATAGCCAAAATGCAATGCGAGAAAAGACGTGCGCGAGCACGAGTAATTGTAAACATGAACTTGGCTTAATAGTAAATATGAACTTGACTTAGTTCATTCTGCTGACGACGCGTCTAGTGATTTGCGTGAAAAATGTTTCAAAACAATTTAATATTTACTTGGCCGTGTGAATTAAGAAGATAGTTAATTGATGACGATGAAAGATTAGGTTGGTGTTGATAATGAACAGTCAGGTATAACCGAATATAATGAAATTCATAGGGGGCATTGTTCATTTAAAAACATTCTTTATAAGCAAATGACATCAATTTTCTACCGTCATAAAAAAAAACACAAGAAATAAGACAACAGTGAAACTCCTTTCAGGATTCATTTAGGGAACTTACAAAATTTATAGCAGAAATAGTCCGTTGAACGTTTAATTTCGTGCACCGCTCATATTAACCGACACTTTAGAGACATTATATGGTAGCAGACTTGAGAACATCTCAAGCTAAGCATTGGCTTTCAGGATTTGTCTCCTCCAATCATCGAGATGCTGCGACCTCGTTCATCAATGGACCACTCCCAGTGAGGGTCTACTATCAGCTCCTATCATGTCCTCTTGCAAACCGTTTTTTCACATGTTTGGCATTTCATACACGATTTGTTATCGGCAGAAGAAGACATTTCCTGAAGAGTACGTTTTTTGACACCCAGATATTTCGTTTTGTACATTGATACGACTATTTGATGTTTTCTGCTTTTGCGTATGCCTCAGCTAGTTCTTCTCCTAGCTTTAAGAGAAACTCTCTTCTGCTGATTTTTTTCCATTCAGCTGACGATTAAAAATCCATGCATAATAAATGCAGCAATAAGCTGCTAGTCCTAATAAATCATAGAAAGTGTGAACTTGCCAACGCCTGGATGGAGCTTTAACAGAATATTTGCGATCCATTTGATCCACAACGTCTACCTCATACTTTAAACTATTCTAAAATAATACAATATCCTGTTTCCTTTTTGTACCAGTTAGAATTTGGATATCTGGCTGCAAAGGGCTAAGGAGAACACATTTTTTTGAGGCTTGCCTTGATAAACTGTTAAACTGACATCATCTTTTTTCAGAACTACCGTACTGTATAATTTTTCTTTTGCTTGTTTAATGCAAATGGGTATTTTCTGGCCAGCTTTATTTACGATACCAACAATACTTGTTCGGTTTGATTTTAAAAGGCAAGGCATAGGGACGTGAAAAAGCTATCACAAACAATATTTCTTCCTTTCTTCAGGTATGGTTCCATCATGTGATTATCTTGGGCTGTCTCCCCCCACATTCCATTGCCGCTTAGGTTCGCGCATGCCAAGCACAACATCTTTCCGCTGTCTGTTGTTCAACCATCCTTTCACAATTGTTTTGGATAACCCAGTTTCTTCACTAAGATCAACATAATCGCTCTTGCTGAACCATGTTGCTTGCTTGTTGAACGTTTCTTAAACGTATTCTTATTGCTCGGTAAATTTTGTCCTGTACCTTTTGCGCTGCTCTTCACTCATTGTTGCGCTAGTAGCTAAACTGACAGATTTCCTGAAGGGGATTTCTGCTTTTATCCAGATATGCTTTAAAACAGGGCAACCATGGGATAGTACTTAATTGTCCTTTAAATCCGTTTTGAACGAGGCTAATTGCTTTAATCCCTGTTAATCTCCTAAGTTGTAAATATTGTCCTAAGATAGTAAGAGAGACACTTCTATCCGGGCAAATTTTAAGTAATCAACTAATTAACTCTGGACCAGGTACAAAGAATGTGACAAAGGCTATTTATAAACTTGATTAGAGGAAAAAGCTTTTACTTCGTAATCCTCAAGACGTTTATCATTTCCCCGGAAATCACCATATATTCAGAGTCCTTAGCTACAGCCAATCAAAAAGTTTGTCGTATTTGTCGGGTTATGAATTGAGTAAATCTGCAGCAACGGTTGGAAGGGAAAAGGTGCTCATCAATTGTTATGTTGGGACCTGGCGTGTAACAACTTTGGGTTTGGAAATAATATTGTACCAAACTTAAGATATCAATGCAAACTTGTCGTTTTTCAGTGGTGCTCTCGCAGGTCTAACGACAAATCTCAAAAACTTCATAATCTCCCGAAACCTATTCCGGGACTTGGTTGCTTTTCAGAATCGTTACCCCATTTGACTGAACACAGTGCATCTAGATCTAAAGATTTCGTGCCTTTGGACCCGCGTATATAAATAAAAGTCAGAAAAACTTCGGGCTCTTCAATTCTAAGAACCTAATCAGGAGAGTAAGTGCGTTGAGTTTCTAGTGTAAGAAAAAACTTTTTTCAGGATTTTTCCGTCAATCGTTGGTCTCAAAGCACTTATAATGTTTCTCGTTCGTTTGTTGTTACTTTGTCCTTACTGCGAAGAACCTTGATAATTATTGAGGAGTTAATTCAAATTATTTTTCTCACCTAACCAAGCGGCTGGGCCGCAGAGAGTTCTGGCGAGGATTATTACAATCCACGAACGCCATGGTTTCTAAAAGTCCTGTGAGGAAAGTTTTAGCAGCTACTTTGCCTCCGCTACGATGCGAAGCGCCGTGCAAGAATGACTACCTCCTTCTTGTGACAAAAGCAAAGTGTATTTTCTATTAATTCCTTTAGTCTATTTATACAAAATTTTTCTACTAGCTAAACAATAAAAATATTAATTTATTGCTCATCGATTTTGTTTTCCCACATTACAATGTAACCCAATTTAAGTTTATTACCCAAGCGACAGTACTTGAGGAAAATACCACACGTGAGTGAAATGATTCACTCATATAATTGTGCGCTCTACATGCGGTCAATAATGACCCATATCTCAAGTGTCGCGTGCCTTCGCTAATGCATGGTGCAATTGGGTGTTTGTTTACACCTTTGTGTGAACGAAATTTCTTTGAGATTTTCCGTATAGGATTTATGACGTGTGAAAAAAATGGGTTGTATGGGAATTTGTAGAGATGGGTACGAATGGACATGTTATGCGCTTCGATACGACACTAGTGAATCGTGCACATGTTGCATTTCTTGTTCAATGAGATATTGGATATTTGTTATATCCATATAAATTGATGATTTAGGAATTTAATGATTGGTGAATTTGGGAATTTATTATAGGAATTGCATCGATATCTTAATTACTACACTACTGCCAGTCTCATCCACATTGCGTTTTGCATATAGAGTAGGTCCAGCATGATCTTTGAACAGATTCTGTTGAACTCTTCTGTTGTTTAATATATATACGAGCATATATTTAGAACACAACATCACCACACTGGATATGAAAAAATTCTGTCCCAAATCGCAGCACCTAAGTTGTGTGTATTATTTGTTGTACATACAACGTGATACCAAACTCAGCGAGCTTGGCAATATACGTACAATATTGCACACAATAGTAAGCTGGAGCTAATACAACAATAAAAAGAATGGCCCAACACAATGCTGGAATCGCTTGCGCTTTGGGCATGGAAGCTCCCACTGCCATTTGCCTACAAAGTGCACGATCTGTAGTGGTGCACACAATTTTTCTGATTGTTCACTTACTAATGCTGAGAGGTAAAGTATAAAATGTAGCAATAGTGGTGAAAAGCACTATGCTAATTCACCCACATGCAAAAGCCTTTTGGATTATAGGCGAAAAACTAAACCAAGGACATTTCGCGCAAATGTCCAGAGCAAATATGATTCCTTACACTGACCGGCTATCAAAATTGCGCTCCGCCTCCCTTATAATACTGCCCGGATTTCTTCGAAAAAACCCTTTTCGCGCACGCACGGTCAAAAAAACGGCGTTTGATATGTACTTTAATTCTTAAACTAAAGAAATTACAACTATTTCGACGAATTTAAAATACATTCGCATTTGACACTTAATGTTGTCAATTAATGTCATTATCAGAAGTCAAAAATGTAATTGAACTGAACAGCTGATGGGCTATCATCTTCGCTAAATACGATAGGAGCTATCCTATCATATATCTTCACCCATCCTATTCAATTCGCAGGTATTTGCCGCGCTTGAACTTCACCGATATTCATCTGCTAATCTTAGGCGCAAAGGTTTGTCCTAAAAAGCTCTTCCCCCAAAGGGTAGTTTTTCGCCTTAAAGCTTTATAATATGGTCACGCAGAACCAGACTACTTAAAATTTTCTGAGTATAAAACCAAGCTGGAAATTTTTGGGAATGGTCTCTCTTTGGGGCTCTGAAACTTAAAAAAGTATCTTTGAAAAAAACCCCCAAACAGCTGAGCAATGCTTAGGGTATTCTAAATTGAAAACTTGGAATATTTTGAAGCATGTATCAATAGATGCGATAAATTGTTCAAACTTAAGCCTTTGGCCATCAAAATACACATAAAATTCTTTAAGTGACATTAGCGAAGTAC
The DNA here is from genome assembly GCA_963969285.1 of Odontomyia ornata. Taxonomy (NCBI): domain Eukaryota; kingdom Metazoa; phylum Arthropoda; class Insecta; order Diptera; family Stratiomyidae; genus Odontomyia; species Odontomyia ornata. The sequence continues at coordinate 457,776,360 of OZ017738.1, read as the reverse complement.
CTACGACTATTAAAATTGGCTGTAGTGTATTTTTTTCCGCATAAAATTTGCATCTAAGTTCTTCAAGTGAGTCACTAAGGTCATCGATGGTTTGCACGTGAAGGATTAATGAATCTTTTGCTTCCTTGATGGTAGTTTTTCTTTTTTTGTGGATGACACCTTCAGTTCGTTTCGCCAACCTTCTCGAAGGTATGATAACCGCATTCAACAACTGTGTGATAACACAATCTCTGGAGTCTATAGATAAATATAATGAAGAAAATGTTTTAGATAGAAGAATTTCTTCCTTCATTAGATCATTTTTGCCGATTCGCAACAAGCTCGAGGGATTCTTTATCGCGTATCCTATCAGAGAAATAAGGAACTACGTTTTGTGTCAAATCGAGCCACTTTTCAAATAAGTTATTTCCTACTCCCGGTCGTTTTGTTAGGAAATCTGTTTATCTGAACGTAGATTTAAAAAAAATCTATAGTAAATATAACATATTATTAATAAAATATTTTATTAATTTTTGTAATTATCAATAATTATTATTGTTAGTACTTACAAGGCCTCTGTAAAGAGGCCATTCCCGCAATATTTCCTGCACCGTGGAGGCAGACGTCTGAATTTTTGAGCAACGATGAGAAGAGGTGATTGTCCATTTATCTACAACCTCATCCATTGGTTGATTATTGTATTTCAACCAGGATTGAGTTCTGAACAAAATGGTTTTGTCAACCTCAGTTGAGGAGCTGAGTGTGCTTATGCTGCCTGTTGTCGTTTTAGAGGTTGAACCTGGTACTAGAAATTTTTTCAACTTAGACTTTAGGTACTTTTATTATTTGCATCTCTGCAAATATAATATGTTCCCTGGAAAAATTTCTTGTAGCGTAAAATGTTGTGTAACTTACCGAAAAACTTACGGTATTTTCTCCAGGAAAAGTTTCACAATTTTTTTTGGATAAATTCTTTAAGACATTAACCGATAGCTTATTATGCGTCGCTACCAATGAGTCTATTAGCGCGTTTGTTATGTCCTGTTGATAAGCAGGGGAGAGGTTTTTGTTACGGGAGTAGTATTCTATAGCATTTTTCCCTTTAGCGTTTTGCTTTAAAATATTTTAAACGTTAATGTCTAGAACTGTATCGCATAAAACAGATGACTTGGATGAAAAGCTTGGTAGTTCCTCTATCCATTGCAGCACATCGGAACTAACCGGTTCTGTACTAGTTATCTGGAATAAGTATGATTATATATTTGTGCTCAAAATTAAAGTTACACGCGTGTAAAACCATTTCAATTTAAACATAAGCACAAAACATTTAAAAAACTTTAAAATATATGGAACTGTCTGATCGGAAATGGAATAAATACAACTTATTTTTTCCAACAGAAGACACAGTAGTGCAAGCTTCGCTTTTAATATGAAGTTTTTTACTGGACTATCAGTTTTTTACATCACTTTTTTTCCAGCGATTTAGCTTTTCTCGGAATTTCGCATTGACTCCTATCTGCGAAAATAATGGGAACAACTATGTTGGCTTCTAAAAATATCAAGAGCGTAAAGACAATACTTCTTTTTTAATTTTAAAGAATATGCCTTTTAATGTTGCATACAAAGATTCCAGGTCCCAAGATTTGAGCAATTCATTAAGCGGGACATCACTCCTTGATCTTCAAGTTGGATGAGTTCTAAACTTCGTTCAACCATTTTATGGTTTTGCAGATTTTACGTCAAAGTCAAAGTCAAAAGCGCTTTATTTAATACCAATCGTTATAAATTTTTAAAAGAACATAAAACAAATTCTAAACAATAAAACTATAAAAAACTTAATGGCCCGAATGGCTCTCTAAATTTATACGTTATCAGTTAAACACATTTCATGAAAAAAATACACTAGCAAATTTAAATTAATTAAGATTATTAGATATTTTTTGATTCAATTGGAAAAAGGAGAAAAAAACCAACCAGCATTATTCAAAAATTACTTATATTACTAACACAACAATGAACTTATATCCTATACCTAATATGTTACACCCTAATTCTAAATAAGTTCAATCAAAAAAAAACATTACCTTATATTGAAACCCATACCTAATTTATAATACAAATAAACAACAACGCTAGATGTAGCAATAATGAGATGAATCTAAAAAAACTAAGTAACGAGAAAAAGTACAAAAACAGAAAATAAACACGAATAATTTAGACATTGTCATTCACCCACCAATACCTAGATTGCTCCATCTCAGCTCGACCAGCCTCAACGAATCTAGCAAATGAGTATCTCCATTGGAATTGTTGGTCTCTTGAACTCAGATTTGGAGGATATTTTATCTTCTTATCGGTAGCCCGTCGGTTTATGTGATATATGACTGGGACGCCGTCAGAATCAAAAACGTATCGATTCATGTCCAAATACACGAATGCTTCTGGAGGAACGAAGCCAGCAGTGTGGCAAGTCACAATATACCCGTCTGTAGGGTGGAACGGCTGTGAAATCCAAGGGTTTTCACTCACAGTTACAGATCTTGCGATATGATTCCGAAGAAGTTTCAATATGAATATATTGGCCCTTGTCACTTGAGCGGTTTGATAATTTTTTCTATTCGATATATAGTGCTTCCAATCCGTCTCAGGCTTTCTGTACAAACCAGTACATGCACGAAGACATTTCCTTTCGAAAACCCTTAATCTTTCCATTGTACTAGCACTCTGGTTGTACCAGATCTGGCATCCGTATGTCAAAACTGGCCTAACCAGGGTCTTGTAACAAATAACTTTGACTTTTTGATCAATGTATCTGGAATGAAAGAGTCGCCGAAGACCCATGACTACTTTTAGTGCTTTACTGAGCATGATTTTGACATGTTCAGTATAGTACAGATACTGATCGAGATGAACACCGAGGTATCGAACACAGGATTTATGTGGAACCCGTTCTGAACAACCTCACCAGCCATAATGTGGAAATCCTTCCAATTACGTTTCAGGTCTTGACTGGCCCCCTGCAGCGTTGTCCGAAACAAAATTGTTTCGCACTTCTGCGCATTGATTTTCATTCGCCAATGGTCGGTGTAGAGCTGCCACATAATTAAACATTTTTTGGAGATTGCTCTGAACTATTGTAGCTTTTCGGTCTGCCCTATAGATGATCAGATCATCATCAACGCTACCAATGATCGCGTTGGCGAGACGTTAAAATCAAAGCTGTTCAATAGCTTGCGAATGAATATTGAGAAAAGCAGGGGCGCAGTAACTGTTCCCTGCTGTAGACCATTCAAGACCTTGAATTCGCGCATTGTTGTCAGATTTCCATCAGTTACAACAAACGATTTCCCGTATAACATATTACACATCATGGCGACAAGGTGTCTGGGGAACTTGTCCTGAAGGAGTTTAAAAACTAGTCCATCTAACCACACCGTATCGAAGGCTTTCTCCATATCAATGAGACATGTTCCAACACGTTCTATGTTGTTTAGTTTCCAACAGATGTCTGAGGTTACTTTCGTTATTGCATGTATGGTTGAATGCCTGGCACGAAAACCAAATTGGCAATTCGGCATCAACTCATTTTCCTCAATGTGGGCGTTTAATGCTCTGTTGAGTATCACTTCAAACACCTTGCTGATGTTAGGCAGCAAGCTGATTGGGCGATAGCTTTTCGGGCATGAAGATTCTTTTCCTTTCTTCAAGATCGGAAATACCTTAGCCTTTTTCCACTCATTTGGGAAATATGAATTGTTCAACATGTTGTTGAACAATATGCAATAATTCCTAATAGCAACCTCCGGCAAATGTTGGAGAACTATATTTGGAATACCGTCAGTACCAAATGATTTTTTGTTGTTTATTCTGCGAAATACACTGAACCAAAAAGGTTCATCATATCGACAATTTTGGTGGTCATATAGATAAAAAAATTGTTATTTTTCATCCAACAACTGCAGTTGTCAATATGAAAAACATCTGGTTATCAATTTTATGAGTTGCGAAATTGATTATTGTCGGTTTTCAATGTAAGAACCGCAATTGTCAATATGAAAACTCATCTTGTTGATATGAAAATCACAGTTGTCAATATGAAAACCTACACTTTTGACATGAAAATCGCAGTTATCAACATGAAAATCGAAATTGTTGATATGAAAATCGCAACAGTCAATATGAAAACTGACGTTGTTGATATAAAAATCGTAATTGTCAATATGAAAATCCACGTTGTCGATAAGAAAATCGTTGCTAACATCATGAAAACCCAAATTGTTGATATGAAAATCGCAGCAGTCAATATGAAAACCCACGTTGTTGATATAAAAATCGCAGTTGTCATTATGAAAGCCCACGTTGTTGGTATAAAAATCGCAGATTTTAATATGAAAACGAACGTTGTTGATATGATCATTGCATTTTTCAATATGAAAACCAAAACTGTTGTTATGAAAATCGCAGTAGTCAATTTGAAAACCCACATTGTTAATATGAAAATCGCAGTATTTAATATGAAAACGCATGATTTTGATATGTATATTGTAGTCGTCAAAACGAAAAAAAATACCTTCAACAGAAAAATCACAGTTGTCATTATGAAAACGCCTCAATCTAAACCCCAACTTTAAGACCCACGTTGTCAAACCGAATGCCAAAAAATTAAAAGCTAACAGAAATAACACACATTGCTCTAGAAATCGGTATAACAAAATATTATTATTATCTAAGTAATTATAGACTACAAATTAATTATAATTGTTCCAATATTAATAGCAATTTTTTTCCATTATGATTTCACTTTTGCAATGTGTCCAGCATTGTAAACAGCTTAGGTGAAAGCTGCCTTTTAAATAAATTTACATCGAAATAAAAAAAAAATTCTATAAAATTCCAAAAATTTTCACACTGTACAGGATATTTTATATTAAATAAAAAAAAACTTTTGAAACATATGTCTACAGCTCTTAACAGATTGTTAAGCTTTAGCTTATAGCCATCAAGGTAAACAAAAAAATCTTCTTTTTTTAGAGACAATATGAATGGCTGAATCGGTTCTCCTCGAGATTCCAGAAACATGATGTGATCCTTCAACTGTTGGGTTGCTTCTGCTTCAAAAAGAAAAGCCTGCTGGGAGTCTTTTATGGAGAATTTCCGCATTGACTTTCCTTTGGCGTTATCCTTATGCATAATTTGTTTTGTTGGAATCAAGCAGCAGTGTATGCTACTAAGAACACATAAAATTGAAGAATCTGAAAAGACCAAAAAATTAAAAAAATTACTTTATGCCAAGACTTTTCGCTTTTCTATTGATATTACCAGAGTAATAGTCCTTATCAGCAACATTTTTAAGAGTTTCGACGACTTTTTTATCCTTTACGTTTGCTATAAGGAATTCCTTTATAATTTTGAACCTGTTCTCCCAAGTTTGAAGAATTGATGTGCTGTTGGGATACATCACGCTGAAGTCCTTGTCAATCTATATAAGTAAATGAATAATAATAAGAACATAGAAAGATATTATCCAATATTTTTTATAAGAATTATAGTTATGAATAATTTTAAAAAAATATGTAATTATGTCAATATTTTTTTTTTTTATTTCAACGTACCAATCGATATCCACTCGCTTTTTTATAGAATGGCCATTTTTCAAAAATAATTTTTTGATCGGCTGCGTCAGCTATTTCTTGCAAACGATGTTGGGAACAGGACTGCCACAAGCTGTCAAACTCCTCAACGGATAAATTATCGAATTTCAGACTGTTGATACATGTCGCTGCATTTATTTCGGGACCTTTGGTACAAAAAAATATAATGCTAATATGCTTTTAAACTAAATAAAGTACGTATTCTTACAAAATTTTTTTTTCTGCGATTTTTCTGGAGACATTTTTTCTCTTTTAGATGTCAACGATTTTGAACCCCTTTTCATGTTGAAGTACTTGGTGTACAGTCTCCCTCTTTTACCAATCCTATAAAATTCTAGTTTTTCGTTGGGAAACAGCTCGAGAATTTCATTCTCTAGTCTATGGCTAGTAGCCAAAGATAGATTTACTCCTTCCTCCTCGAAAAAATGAGCAATTATATCGATTAATATATTTCGCTGCTGTTCTTCAAATGTCCTTTTCTCTTCATAATATTGAATAAGTTGCTTTCCCCTATGTTTTTGCTCTAGAATCGAAGATAAGTGAACGTAAGAACTTTCATGTGGTTCAGGTGAAGATGGCTGAGATGTTGGTCGAGATGTTGATCGAGATGTTGGTCGAGATGTTGATTGAGGTGTAGGAGTCGAACTGGCTGATATGGAATTTAAAGCATAGTGCAGTTGTGAGCAAGTAGCATGACTAGAAACATGTGGAATGCCTTTAGCCTCTCGCCATTTTTCAATATTATTTTCAAATAATATTTGATCCCCTATGGGAAAATTTTTCAACACGTCTTTTATGTGATACCATTTGATTATTTTCAGAATATTAATATCAACTTTTCCTTCTGTAAAAATAAATGAAAACCAATTAATTTCATTTTTTGCACAATGCGAATTACTAGGCACGAAAAGAAGCTGTTTGAACAACTTGATTATCAATCAAAAATCACAGAAAATTTAGTAGTATTACATTAAAAGACTAACCTTTTAAGCAAAGATAAAGGTGATCTTGATTCCATTCTTGCAAAAGTGATTTTAGATCTGTATCTAATGATGACTCTACAGATGTTGACGGATATTCAGTTAAATTTGGTAGGCAGTCATAAGAACTGACATAGTGAATTGGACCTGGATGTAACGAATGATATTGAAGATTTTCTTCATTGAGATCTAAAAGATTCTCATCGTCCATTATTACTGCTCCTTGATAAGTTGCTATATTTTCTTCGCAAAAGATAAATTTCAAAGAGGTATTCGCAATATTACAATCCCAGTGCTATATGTACATATACGTATATACGATACATATATATATATATATATATATATATATATATATATATATATATATATATATATGTATATATATATATATATATATATATATATATGTGTATATATATATATATATATATATATATATATATATATATATATATATATAAATACATATATCAATTAAGTAGTATGGTTTCCTTATTTGTATAAAAAAAAAATAATTTTAGTAAATGTATTTTACTTTGGAGTTTTTGTTATTTTTATAGAATTAACATCAACCTCAGTTATCTCTTAACAAAAAAAAGTTCATTCTATTTACATACGTAATAACTTAAATTATGTAAATATTATAGTCGTTGGGCCACGCTACAACATTGAGACCATGTTTAATTAAAAAAAAATATATATTCAATTACAGCTTCTTAAAATATTATTTTCAATTGAGGGGATTGGGTTTTCTTCAGTTGTATAAAAAGAATTCTTTTATTTTAATAAATGTTTTCCCTTTGTGTGTTTTTATTATGGTAAGAGGTGGTCCAATTATGTTTTTAAATTCAATTACTCGATATTCTCCAAATGTTTTAGAATTAACTTCAAATGCTGCAAAATGAGAGCTAAACTCAACCTCAGTTAAATGTTGACATAAAAGAAAAAAGTTTTCATTTACTTTAACAGCAACTTTAATTAAATAAATTTTATAGTCATTCGTACATGTTGCTACATAAAGACCAGTTTTATACTTCATTCCAATATATTCAATTTCACTAATAAAAGTTATATCATCAGTTTTATTTAATTTCAATATTTTTAGGATTAATTCTAAATAAATGCTTTCACATTTATATTTTAAGTCAAAATTGTATTTGTTCGCATTTTTCTTAGGAAGGAGAATCTGATGTGAAAATTTAAGTTGATATTTTTTCGCAAGTGTGAGGCATATATTTTTCCTTGATGTGATCGAATGGGCATATACTTTAAATGACTTGTGCTTTGCTTCAAATTTAAAATTCCAAAAATTTCGGACAGGACCTGAGTTTCTCAATATTGATGGATAGTGCGTCAAAAAATGGAACTTGGGCTTCAAAGTATCCTTAAAAAGTTTTATATATTGCTCATTATGAATTTGTATATTTTTTTCCATGGTTAAAATGAGTTCATCTGTTACTTTGAAACTGAGAACTAAATCAATGATATCATTTAATGTTAACAAAAACGCCCAAACTTCATCCTCAAAAGGAACTAAGTCACCAATCATCAGTGGCAAATACATAGCAAAAGTTAACATTTCTCTCGCAGACATTTTCAAATGCATTTTCTTTAAATGATCCATTTTAATTTCTCCCGAAAAATTTCCAATCTCCGTGGATCCATAGTCAAAACTCTGCTTTCTTTGATTAAGCAATGATAATGAAGGTAAGTATTGCGTTTTTTCAAGCAAATATAGTATGATATGACAAAGATCATAGTGAAGTATACCTTCACATATGTCGTGCATTGCGTCCACAGAGAAGTTCTCTACTACATGAAATGATGGTATTTTATTGAAAGGGCTCTCTTTTAGTATTCCAGTTATTGTGGATCTTTGAGATCCTACGTCAAGTCTGTAGTTTTCCACATTTCGCAGATTTTTCTTCAATTCTATGCACAGCTCCTTGCAATCATTTTTGTCAGCTTTGCAAAATCTACAGTATGACCAGGATGAAAATGATTTGCCAAAACCAAGAAGGGAATTAACAGCAAGATTATCTCCCAGAAAAAGACCCATTATGAAATGAACCTGATGGACTGTACCATTCGTCGTTTTTATTTCTACTCCGATCGCTTCAAGATACTCGAGTTCTTTTATTAAAAAATGCAAACACTCATCATTTCCAATTTCTTTAAAATCCTTCGATTTGATAACACCTGCCAGAAATATATTATCGAGTTTTAAATTATAAGTGCGAAAACATGGGAACGTGTAGTAAAAATTACAAACTGAATGGGTTGTTGCATGAGAACCAAGTGGATTATTGATACAAAAATCATCAGCGTATAGAAAGTAAGGTACAATTATTCTTCCAGGATACATTTTGCATTTCTTTTTCCAAATAGGTCCTTGAATAAAGTTAATGTACCTTGAATCAGAGTTCAATTCAGACATATAATTTAACATATCCAGAAGAACATTTTCTTGTTCGTAAAAAGTTTTAATTTGCGATCGTATAGGTAATATACTTCCTTTATTCACCTTTTCCCCGTAAACTAGCTCAGATCTCTGGTAGACCGGCTGAAGATCACTTGTTATTTCAAACTCTTTAATGTCGTCCATGCAGCCAAGTTCCTTGAGTCTCTGTGACAATACATAATCTGTTCCACATTGTTCAAATGGCTCGCGGCAACTGAATATAATGCTGAGCATTTCATTTTGTAACATTTTACAATCCTTGTTGTTTAAACGACTTTTAGCGAATTGCTTAAATAGTATTAATAAAGGAGTTATTAAATAGAGAACTATGTTTTTTTGAATTTCGTACACATCTTTACGAGAAAAATTATCGTTGGCATGTAAAACAGTTGAAAATTTTAACGCGTTTTGAGAAATTACTCGTAAATATTCTGTGAACTCAAACTTTTCTTCTAACTTATGCAATGAACTTTCTGATGCAACTTCATTCGTTTCAATAGAATGGCTATCACTTTCATTGGATTTCAACACATTTTCCGTCACATTTTCTTTAGCACCTTCAAGGTCAATTACATTGTCCTGTATATTATGTTTGCGAATAATATGACGCTTATAGCTGTAATAATTGGAGAAACACTGAGCACAAGAGCTTACAAAGCATATAAGTGTGCTCCCGGGTTTTCGGTCGTGTTTTTTTTTTAAATGATTAACTAACTCATTAACTTCACCGAATTTAGTGTGACATAAAAAGCACTCCATATGAAACCCTTTATAAAGAAAACTAGAATTATTTATAACATAGATCTATACTCACTCAAAATAAATTTCACTAGCAAATTGTAAACAAATATACTCGCGTGTCTGTTATTCCGACTGAATCGCACAGCTTCCACTTACCAAATGCGGTTTTCATATTCATCAGCAACCACCGTTATCATAATGATAACCGTAGTTTTCATATTGACAACCCTGGTTTTCAAATTGACAATCATGATTTTCATATCGACAATTGTGATGTTCACATCGACAACCGTAGTTTTCACATCGAGAACTGATTTTCATATTGACAATTATGATTTTCAAATCGACAATTGTGATGTTCACATCGACAACCGTAGTTTTCACATCGAGAACTGATTTTCATATTGACAATCATGATTTTCATATCGACAATTGTGATTTTCATTGGTTTTTATATAGTTAGTTGATGTTTTAGTATTAAAAATCGTAATTTTCATATCATTTTCAATTTTTTTATGAATAGATTGGGTTCGCACCTTGAAGTGACCATATTTTTAAGGGTTTGGTTGTTGGGAGGAGGTGGAGATTTTGGTTTCGAGATCTCACCAACCCCTACAGCTAGAAAGCTGAAGTTTGGAATTAGTATAGAACTTGAATAGTCGACTCATTTGCAAAAATTTGCCGATATTTGTAAAGGGGTGCGAGAGGGGGGGCTAATGCGTCAAACGCAAAAAAGGCAAGATCGATACGTTCTAAAATCCATACCTCCTAAACCGTTAATACCACGAAATTTAAACTTAACGTGTATCTGTAGATACACCAGGAGAATAGATCGGATTCATTGGGGCGATTGGGGCAGTGACGTACGGGGCGGGGGGATGGAAATCAATCCCGGAATATGACCCAATCATATAATTCATATGTTCCACCCAATTCTAAACGCTTCCCGAACTTTTTGTTTACTTTTCAGTCACATGGTAACATACACCGCATACCCGAATCGAGCGCGTTCCGAACTTCTGCCGGAAAATAATAAAGTTGCGCTCAGACTGTTGAGAGATTTTTTTCATACTGCAACTGGAATTTTCATATTGACAACCAAAGTTTGCATGTGAACAACCTTAGTTATCATATGGATAATCGCAGTTTTCATATTGACCACTACAAAACTCATACATCATTAGTTTTCATATTAACAACTGTAGTTTTCATATTGACTACGAAAGAATTGAAAACCAAGTATTTGTCATATTGACAACTTGGTTGTAAAACGTCGTTACAATATGGTGAAAACCGTTGTCATATTGAAAATTTTGTTTGTCAATATGATGATTTCAGGTTAACAACTACCGATTCTTAATATGACAACCGACATTTCTTTCAGTGTATGAAATACAAGTCTTCATAGCTGACAAAATAATCAATAAGATACAAGCTCGGTATGAGGTCAGATGTTAATGTTTCATCGAAATGAAGAATTGATTGGCCGTTCAGGCTTGATTTGAAGTCGGAAATTTTTGCTTCAACGACCTCCAAAAATATTTCATTCCTTCTCTCTGGGTTTGGCAGATGAACCAATTCAAAATGTGTTCCAATCAGGGCAAGTTTCTGCAATGCATCACATATAATCCTGTTTCCATTTCTATCCGGAGTCGTACTATCAATTCCGATACCAGCCCTATCGAGAAGATTTATCTCATCACTAGTGACTTCAAGATTCGATACCTTGACTCGAGACTTCCTGCGGAATAAGCTATTCACTTTCGCGAAAACGCCATCTGAGTCCTGTGGGCTAATACCCCTTAGTTTTTCCGCCCATTGATTGCTGACCTCACTCCTGAAGTATGAACGGATTAAATTCCGGACATTCTTCAGGTGTAATTTCAACAAAGCCAACGAGGGATGGTTGTAGTCAAAAAATCGTCGATAAATATTGTTGACGCGGGTGAGAAGAAGGCTTTTCAATCTTTTCAACCTTGCGATGGTTGGTGTTTCATATCCTTCCATATTGTTTCGATGTTTAATCTTGGGAACTACTTTCTCAATCGTTTCCAACGTCAGCTTCTCTAGCTTCGACAAATAGAGATCTATTTCATCGTCAGTTAGATTTCTGTTATTAGGAACCATTGAGCAAGAGTTGCCATCATCAGAAGGAGGACATTGCTTCTCGTACTCACGATTAAACTTCTTTTGAAACTTTCCCCAGTCTGTTTATTTGAAATTCAACCGATGGTTTTCATGTTGAACTAGAATGAGGAAGAAATCATCCCTTTGATGATTGATTTCCATTACGATTGCGTTATGGTCGCTATCGTAAGGAAGCACCTGCAGTTTCCGTTGAGGACTATTATAGCTGAATTCAAGTCTTGCGTCAGCAACGCAAAGGTACAAATATGAATTTGTCCTAGGGTATGTTGGGAACTCCGACCCATAAACGTGGCACCTGTATTCAATTTGGTTCTCTGTTATCCATGATTTCAGGAATACACCTCTTGGATTATTGGTGGCGTTTAGCCATGATGTATGCTTGGCATTCAGGTCACCGGCAAAAATATAATAATTATGCAGCCTGTTCAATTCGAGTATTTCAAACAAGGAATTGAGTTCCTCCTTGAACTTGAGAACATTTTGACCAGTTGCATAGGCAGAGATAACGAAGAGGTTATCCCCACGTGGCAGTGAAATTTTGATGACGGACACTTCAAGAAATTCAAAGTTTTTGAATTCGACCTTTTAAATATTTTGGAAACAATAGGGTCTTCTAACCAATATCCCGGTGCCACCTCCCCCATCACCTATTACCCCATCGTTTCTTACGAATGCGAAATCTTTGAATTCCATGGAGCGCCATGAATTGAGGTGGGTTTCAGTGAGAAGTGTGATGTCAGGCTTTTGCTTAACAATAAATTCAAGGAGATAATCACGTCGATGTATGGCAACGATAGAGTTGGCGTTGATCGATATGAGGCGAAGCCTATCCATGGAAATATGACTGGATGACAAGTTATTATTAGGCATTTGAAAGACCTAAACGCTGAAAAGCAAAGTTAATTTTTGAATCTTGTTTGTCGATTCTCTCCGATAAAGAATTAAGTTGCTGGTAAATTTTGAGAAGCAGTTCATTATTGCCAGTTACATTATTTACATTATTTCCAGCATTTTCTGCTGGTCCTCTAGCGGCGAGTGCAAATGATACTCCGGGCTTGACGAAGTTGGAAGGTATTATATTACGGTGTACTTGTCTTTTGCTTTGGAGCAAATTTAACTTTTGCATCTTGATATCGGGAGCATCCTCGGTATGATGCTGTGTGACCAAAAACACCGCAGTTAACGCAGTATAATTTTTCTTTAGGCTCCGTCTGAGCCAATTTGCACTCCTCGGGAGCATGAACGTCTTTGCATTTAACGCAACGATAGTGTATGGCACAATTGGCAGTCGAATGTCCAAATCTTTGACACCGGTAACACCGGGTGACTTCTCTTTTCTGGAGGCGCTCCCACCTCACCACTCTGAAATTCAAGTACCTTATTTGTTGAAGGGCACTTGGACTGCTCTTATTTGCAATTTGTACCAGTTAAAGTGGTAAATTCTTCCTTTCCATGGTCGACCTTCTTGTCGCAAAGGCTTTGACTGAAACAAAATCAATATCTGGTGCAGCCGCAGATTTTACGTCAGTATTTAATATATTTTTTATTGAAGTGAACCTTCAATCAATTAATATGTAAAACTCGCAACCTTTGGAAGTCCTCAGAAACAGCTCCGAATTTTATGATTTTTTCCAAGTGTTTGTTTCTTTTTATTGTTCAAAATTATAAGCCTTTTGAAATGGGCACATGTATATGCTTTATTTTCAAATTCGAAACAACCCTGAAAATCGAAACATAAACCAATTTCAAGGTGAAAATCTTGTTTGAAATTTTTTGATGATCCAATAGTTTTCGAGGTCTCTCCAATTGAAATGCCGAAAACACATGTTTTTAACCCCGTTTTGCAAATAGCTCTAAAATCTTACATTTAATGAAAAAAAAAAAATAGTTGAACCAAGAATGAAACTCATAAAAACAAAGAACTTTTTTTAACATGCTTAATTGTTGGAGGTGCAATACAAAGCGAGTTATGGCTCCTTGATGGCGACATTCCGTTTGCTGCAAATTTATTCAAAAATTTAAAACGTATTTTGTTCCTAGCTATGGCCATATTTCATTGAAATAACAAGAATATTTTCAATGAAAAATATAATAAATTTTTGTTCCCGACAAATTTTCACCTATTTTCAATACTTTTAAAATCATGTTGTTAGAGCTACTTTTACTAGCAATCGCAATGATCAATTATTCTTCGAAAATTTGAGCGACTCATCTTATTTTCATAAAGACTCCCTTAATTTTTCATGATACACACGTTTTCAAACGTTCATGTTACAGAATGTCTTAGTAACATTTCAAAAGGTTCTGTAAGATTTTCCAGATAAGCTTTATTTTTGATTCAGTGATTTTTTCATTAATCGTTAGGTTTGGAGCTATTCGCAAAAAAGAGTTCAAAAATATTGTTTCTTTGACATTTACATTGGAAACAACTCGAAAACTATTTGGTCATCAAAAAAACTTCATCAGTTTACGAGATATTGAAGGATAAAGTAACCATATATTCAAACAAATTTGCATCCTGCCAAATTCCATATGTAATCTCCGAAATCGCTGCTACATGAAGGTGAAGTTGCGATTTGACATTTGCGGTTTATTTACCCAACATCAACAAGAGAGTACGAAAAGTTTTGCGCCCCCGGCTAAAGTGGTCCTTTGGGTGCGCACACTTTGATTTTCTCTCTTGTTGATATCGGGGAAATAAACTGAAAATATCAAATCGCCCCTGCCTCTTCATGCAGTGGCAATTTTGTGAACTGCACATGGAACTCCGCAGCACGAGAATTTCTTGGAATACGCTCGTATATAAGTTATGGAGACTTTTTCCGTGTCGTTTAAAAAAAAACAACTTTTTAATTTCTAGCAACCGCTTTATTCAGAATCTCGTACGCGACTCACAATAATTTGGTTTACCTCGTATTTAACAAATTATAATTGCTTACTTTACTAAACGTGACAATAACAAAATTGCTGAATCAATACAATGTTTAAAGTTCATCAGTAGCAAATCCGCGAAACAGAACAGAAATATGAAACGTACGAGTATGTTGAAATGAATTTGTCTGGGAATGTGTAATGATGGAATTGTGGGAAGGTAAGTATGGTTTGGATAGGGATAAAAGGATCGTGTTAACTCCTCCCTTCTTAAAAATCTGTGTCCCTCAGATCAAACATCAAAATGGTAATGTTACAGGATTCGGGTAAGTTGTCACCATGAGATAATCGGGGCCAAGTAACCACCATACACTTCCGCCCTCGCGAGATGTATTCGAACCATGACCGACAATCATTCAAGGGTGAACGGGCTCCAATCCGTTTTCAGGTCAGGAGAATAGAAAAATGTAACCTGGATCACATTTTATTTTATTGAATAGAAGGCACTATTTACATGTAGCAATAATTTAACTAACCACCAGGCACTATTAGATTAACTAGATACCAGGCATATTATTAGAGCGCATTACATCAACTACTACGAGGCTATGTCAACCGTCGCAGCAGCGTCAATGTTATACAATTTATGCGCTACATGATGACAATCCGCCACTTAATCGAACTAAAGCTAAAGCGAATTGCCACCGCAAGGACCAAAACAGGGCAGCTAAACTGTACGGCTCAACCAACCAAGCAATCGCTAACCGCCACCCACTCAATGGAGGACACATCGAAAAGGAGAAGACAGAAAAGGATGCACCAGTGGCAATAGGGAAGAACCGAACCGAAACGTCGTTGTGGGTAATCCAAAACCTGATGTTGATCGCCCCATTTCGCCCCATTACACGAATTATCACTTCCACAACATCTGCGCGGCGGCCGCGGAAACTCTTCAACCAACCTCAAACCTAATTATTTTAGGGGAAAAATGCCAAGTGGAAACCTACTAGGGAAGCCTAGGCCCAATTATCACACGAGTTTCCATAATATCCGCGCGGCAGACGCGACAACACTCTGATCAACCACAAAACTAATAATTTTAGGGGGAAAGTAGCAAGCCACAACCTACCAGAATTGAGGAATCCACTTTACGCGACTCGAGCACTCATAATCGCGCAAAACCACCGAAAATAGCACCCGCGCGGCGACCATTGCAAAACATAAACAATTGCGATTAACGTTTCAGAACAACTCGGATAATCCATCCCATATGATTTCAGTGGGACGGCGTGAACATGGAACATGGGAAATGGAGCGAACCAACCCGAACCGGGACGATTCTCGGAAGAGCGGTGGAATGTGTGCAAAGTTCGTTAACCGGGGAGAAAAATCCGGGAAAGTGGTCCCGCCGTTATTTTGTGGAGGTGATATAAGGAGGAGATTTGGCGCGCTCGTCCCTTCTTTTCCTTTGTTTTTTTTTTTTTTGCTGTGGACGGAGGTGCTGAAGTGAATACTGGTGTCAAAGTTGTCATATGAAAGTTAATAAGGGTGATCATTGTTGGCGAGCGTTAAATTTGTGGCATAAAGCAACTATAACTCTCGGTGCGGATTGTGTCGGTTGGCGTAATTCTCCTCTAAGGAGCCGTTCGAGTACGAAGGACGCAGAAAGGGGCCCCCACCGGTTAGGGAAATTGTAGGTGAGCGAGTAAGAGTGCCTTTAAAATATAAATTACTACATTCGATACAAATCAAATATATTTTATTTAATCTGTAAATGCTGTAATGTAAGTGATCCAGGAGGATAGGTTTTTTTTGTTCTATTAGTGAGAAAAATAGATGAATTGCGTAACGGATTGGAGCCGCTGGTTTTTCTTTCAATTATCGGAGTTCTTTCTTTCCTCGCTAATCGCGAAAGTGAAGGTTGTTGCCTAAAAGGAAGTGGATACAAAGTTTATGGTGGCAGAACGTAGTGCCGGTTGCTCTGCAGGAAGTGTGGTTTTAGGCGAAGATTCCTTTTGTGTGACTTAGGCAAAGTTTTCTTTCAGCGGGTTTTAGGCAAAGACTTTGCTACGGTGATAGGAGGAAACTTTCGAGTGTGCCGCGACGGGGGCTATCACAACGAATAGCACATCCTGTGAAAACCTAGCTCCCCAGGGTATTCAAACAAGGAGCAACGGCTCTGGTCGAGGGTTCGCGCTTCAAGCGACCAGTTGGCCCCAGGGATACACAAAGTAAGCGCGTGGCGTCACCACGACTCGTCTCCGCGAGTTGGCCGGCAATATCCCTGAGGTCGCGCCGTGAACGGCTTGATTTTGTACGTAACAAAGTATAGGGTAAGTTAATTTTTCGTTGAAATGGTTTTTGACGAAAAAACAAAAATAGAAGCGCAACAATCATCATTATAAGGATTATTGTTAAATCGGATGCAACTGATAAAGTATTGCCAAATGAAAAGGAGTCTAACTTCTCTACGTTGTCCAAATGTAGTTTGTGGAGATAATCGAGATCTAATTTTATATCTTTTTCAGTTAAATTACCCTGCAGAACAAGTGGCAAAAGGTGGAGAGTGTGTAACTCCTTGGTTGAGTACTCAACATCGTTAATTTTTACGGTATCATTTTGAATATTTATGACATAAGTTCCGTTCAGGATATCTGTCCTAGTCTGATGCTGCAGTTTTCCAACAAAATTAGTTAAAAATATTGTATTTTCATTTAGGAATTCTAAGATTGGTTTGCTATGGTATTGGTATTCACATAGCGCACTGGTCCCGTCTAAGATTTGGGAGATGCAGTCAGTGGAGGATAATTTTTTTAGCTGCTGCCTATTACAAATAGTAATATTTCTTTGCATGTGCCTTGAATATCATACTTTTCTTGTTGATTTAGAAAGAGGCCAGAATATTTGAGCAGGATCATTTTATTGTTTTTGATCGTGGAACGAATCAAAACGTGATTATATAATTAATTTCCTCGGTTTTAGGTAAGCATATAACGTAAAGGAGCAAGGAGTTTTTTATCAGAACCATTGGTTCAGAATCTTCAATTGCCTGAATTTCGTTTTCGTAGGGAAGGTTTGCCGCTTGGATGAGGATTTCTTTAATTTCCTGATTGTTGAGGAGATTGGAGTTGACAATTCCGCGCCTAGCAAGTTGGTTCACTAGGATAATTTCTTGAATTTCATCTTTAAGTATCGTTAATTTATTAAAAAGCATTTGCTCGTATTTGTCATTATTCTTTAGATCGATATTTGCAACTATCCTATTGTAGCTATCGATGAGCTCCGAAGTTACGCTTGTTATGTGTTTGTTGATTTTGAACTGCTTATTGTTGTTCCCTACAAGATCATTTTGGCTCTTGAGAATTTCGTCCCAATCAGTTGCATCTGGATTTCCTGCAATCCATTTCCATGCTGTACCAATCCAGTTGATGGATCGTTTCCCTCTAATTGGTTGAAGCTGCGCTAGCAGATCTTGGATTTCAGATAGTTGGTGATTAAGTTGGGGCATTAAAATGCTAGATCTGTTCACATTCAGGTTTATTGACGTTTTGATGTTATCGAGGATTTCCTTATACATATTAAGGTTGATGCTATGGATGAGTTTAAAGTTTCCATTAATTATCTTGCCTGGACCTTGTTTAACTGTCATGAGCGGGCTTTTGTACTCGTATATATTTAGTGCGGCGTCTATGTTACCGATGATTCGTCTGAAATAAAAGGGATGTTTTTAAGGTCGGATTTATGAATCTTCTTTCCAGTGTTAGTAGTAACAGTGACTCGGTTATCTTGGGATATAATTTCTTTCTTATATAATGGTTTTTCTTTGGACTTAATTTGCTTATTTTTCCGGTAAACTATGTCACCTGACTCGTAGTTACAGGGCTCCGTTCGTTTGGTGTTATGTGACGCGATTTGGGATTTTTGTTTCCGCAGTATTTCGTGCTTGATATTTTCATTGGATTTTGTTCGAAAATCAAGCAGGTTTTGATAATTGATCCTTTGAGATCTCCCAAAAAAAATGTCTACTGGTTTGGCTTTTGTTACGGAATGGCACGTGTTGTTGTACCTATCGACGGCTATATTAACTACTTCCGTTAAGGGGTAGTCAGGGTTGTCTTTACAGAAGCACCTAATTATTTCTAATATAGTTGAATGGGCACGTTCAAGTGCTCCGTTAACCTCGCTTTTTTGTGGCGGAGCCAAGTATACCGTAATACATAAGGATTCAATGTAATTTAGAATAAGGGAACTGATGAAGCTGCCTTCGTTATCAGAAACCAATATTTTCGGGACTGTGAAATAATGTAGTAGTTTTGTTATTTTTTCACGAAGGTGCGTAGCAGATTTGTTCTTAATTCGGAAGTATTTTACAAACTTACTGAATTTGTCGATGCATGTAAGAAATTTCTCGCCGTGAATCGTTGTAAGGTCCATGTGTAATATTTCCGTAGGATATTCTGGAATCGGTGTTTCTTGCAGTTCTGGTTTGCTTGGATGACGATCATATTTACCCGTATTACATGTATCACAATTCGTTGTGAATTTTTTAATTAGCCTGCCCATTCCAGGGAAATAATATTTTTCTAGTATCTGGGTCTTATTTTCCTTTGCGTTTCTATGTGCTCTTTTGTGCTCCTGCTGAATGATATCAATTTTATTTTCTTCCTTGGAAACATCTTGAACAACTCGTTGTGTGGTTCTAATTTTGAATTTGAGAAATTTTCCTTGAAAATTGTTTAGAGCAATTGAATGAATTCTTCTGGGATTTGAATGCCATTAATTACGTAGGGATTTAAATGTTCCTTCAATATTTGGGTTAGGATTTCTTTTGTGATTGTATCGAGACGAATGTAGTATCTGTGGTATGCAGGATGGGGTTCCTCATGGGCAATGATGTTTTTCCCTTGTGATATTATTAGTTGTCCCTTGAAAACATTTATTGGAGATTCAACGCAAGGTATAAGGTCACTACTGTCCTCGTCTGCACTGTGCATTGTCCCAGAATCTCCTATTAAGGTATTAGCTTCAAGTGGAAGCCTTGATAGAGCATCAGCCACGACGTTGGTTTTCCCTTGCTTATACACAAGCTCATAGTTATATTCTTCGATTCTGGCTTTCCATCGTTTGAGCTTGGCGTTATGGTTTTTGTTGCTGAGAGCGAAGGTTAAGGGCTGGTGATCGGTGAGAATTTTGACTTTTTTCGCACCATATAGGTATGTTCGCAGCTTATCGAGAGCCCACACAACTGCCAGCATTTCCTTTTCTCCCGTCGAGTAGTTTTCCTCTGTTTTGTTGAGAGATCTTGAGATATAAATGATGGGCTTATCCCTTCCAATCTCTCCTTGCGATAAAACGGCACCTATAGCATGATTAGATGCATCTGTGGTCAAAATGAAAGCTTTCGTGAAATCTGGAAATGCTAATATCTCGGAGGAAGTTAAGAGAGTTTTTAGAGCATTGAATGCTTCTAGTTCAATTTTTCCCAGCTTAATTTCTCGTTTTTTTTTGACTGATTTGCCTTCACTTGAGCATTTTCTCCTCTTGTTAATTGTGTTAATGGTTTTGCCACCTTTGCAAAATACTTCACGAATTTCCGATAATAGGACGCCAATCCAAGGAATGCTTTCAAATCTTTTAAATTTTCCGGTGGTTTGATTCTGGATATTGCTGAAATTTTTTTAGGGTCCGGAAGGATTCCATCTTCCGAAATAATGTAACCCAAGAACTCAACCTTCTTTTTGAAGAAGGAAGATTTTTCCAGATTAATCTTCAAATTAGCTCTCTCTAGTTGAGAAAATATTGTTTCCAAATTTTGCAAGTAGTCTTTCTCCGTTTCGCCAAGAATAATTATATCGTCGATATAAACAAAGCATATCTTCCCGATGAATGGTTTTAGGACGTCGTCGATCATTCTCTGGAAGATCCCTGGTGCATTTTTGAGTCCGAATGGGAGTCTCGTGAATTCATACTTCCCATTGGCTGTGGAAAATGCCGTTTTCTCGATGTCCTTCTCGTTCATACGTATTTGGTGGAATCCGGATGTTAAGTCAAGCGTGGTGAAGTACTTTGATTGACCAAAGCTAGCCAGAGTGTTTGTTATATCGGGAATCGGGTATGTATCTGCGATCGTAACCGCATTCAGCCGCTTGAAATCGATGACAAGTCTGTATTTTTTTTTCCCCTTCTGAATTGGTATTCTTGGACACTACCCATATGAGGGAATTATACGGGCCTTTCGAGGGTCGGATAATTCCATTTTCGAGCATTTCCGTTATTTGGGACACAACTTCAGATCTGAGATTAACCGGATAAGGATATGATTTTGTATAAATTGGGGTTTCGTTAGTGGTTTCGATTTCTGCCCTGATGCTAGTGTCAATTATTTCTTTGTTAGAGATTGGTCCAAAAATATTTGAGAACTTATCAATTACTGATTGCAATTTTGTTGCAAGATCTTTTCCTAAATGATTGCATTTGGCCTGTAAATTGTAAATTTGTTTGGATACTTTTGGTTTCAGGGGAATTTTAATGTCAGGTTCTATAATCAGAGCATCGTTTTTCCTGTCGATAATTGCTTGCAGATCTCGCAGTGTTTCGTCGCCTATTATACCGTGGAATGATTTTGAGCCAGGTAAAACGAAAAAGTCCAGAATTTTGTTTATTCCTAAACTTTTGAAAAATGGTCCACTCACTTTTTCCGTTATTTGGATTGTGCCTGCTGCTGAGTGTATTGTGAATGGTTCTTTTAAGCGTTTTGAATTTTGATTTAATTTAATAGAGATAAAGTTCTTGTTGGCTCCTGTATCGATAAGAAATTTTTGCGTCTGGCCATCTCTGCCAACATACTCTATGTAGGGGACGCTAGAGAGGCGTCCATCATAAAATTTAGATCGGATACATCTTGGTAGTCCTCTAAGTTTGAAGCCTCAAAATTTGAGTCCTCAAATGCGACCTCAAGGTCTTGTTGAAAATTTTCTTCGATATCTTCCTCAGATGTTTGAATGTTGTTTAAACGCTGCGCTTTTCTGGGGTATGAGATCGAATCGTTTGGCCGTTTCAGCGCTAGGGGATGCAAGGGTTTATTTATATAGTCAACCTGGCGCGTTTGAATTGAAGGGTCAATTTCCATAGGTACAGGGGGCTTAGGTTGACTAGGTCTAGGAGGTACGGGGTTAGCAGTGAGAAACCGATTTGCGTTATGTTGGGCGTTATAAATTTTATTTCTATCTTGGCTATCTAAAATTCTATTACCTACAGGTATTCGCTTAAATGTTTGGTTGGGTGTAAATGTTTGATTCACAGGAGCTGAAAAAGAATTATAGGGGTGCAAATGAAAGTTTCTGAAATTGACGTTTTGGAGTTCCAAGCAGGAGGCATATGCTTCCGGCAAGGTTTTGGGTCTCTGTACCATTAACATGTCACGGGAGCCTTCCACACACGAGTTTAAGGGTGCCCGCGGTCTTATTTAAAAGTATAATAAAAAAAAAAAAATATATATAAGTTCTCCGCGAGGATAACTTCCCGAGCCAAGCGGAAGTAGAAATTTAAAATGTATTTAATCTTTTTTTAATTTTAGTTGAAACTCTTACCCTAGTCACGAAATTTAGTGTAAAGCAATAAAACATTAGTTTGCTGTTTTGCGTAGATAAGTCAAGCTTTACATATAAGAACTAGGTGCAGTGAAAGCAATCGACAAAAGCGGCGAAAAAAAAAAGAAAAATAATAAATTTCCGTGTCTTGTAGCCGGCATTTCGCGAAAACGTCGAGATTCCGCATCTGTTCTCACCGATATTGATGTCGTGACGTGCACGGATAAGCGGACGACGCGATCGTAGCATTTACAAGTGAAGTTCATGAAGAGAAAAGGCAAATTACACGAATTTAGTGAACAGCAGAGAGATAATCGCCTATAAGATCTCTAAATTGCAATCATGGCAGACATAGCATATCCGCCAGGATGTAAACCATTAACCGAGGATCTCGGTGCCGACGAATTGATTCGGCGACTTAAAACTCTAACACACACACTACAAACGATGGGACAAGATGATGGAATATATCAACATTATATACCACTAGCACTTCATTTGGCAGATGAACATTTTCTTACGCATCCGTCTAGAGACGTACAGCTACTAATAGCGTGTTGCATAGCAGATGTATTAAGAGTTTATGCACCCGAAGCTCCGTACAAAGACCAAGAGCAAATCAAAGCGATTTTCATGTTTCTAATCAGACAATTGAATGGATTGAAGGATCCGAAAGATGCAGCATTCAAACGTTACTTTTACCTACTGGAAAATCTTGCCTATGTTAAGTCATTCAACATGTGTTTTGAAATTGAAGATTCTCAAGAGATTTTTTGTCAACTATTCTCGCTCATGTTTAAGCTCGTGAGCGATGAACATAGTGGGAAGGTAAAAGGTTTCATCCTCGATATATTTGTCCCGCTTGTTACGGAATCAGATAATGTATCAAATGAACTGTTAGATATCATTCTAATAAATATTGTCGAAGCAAACAAGTCCAGTCGCAAACACGCTTATTTTTTTTGGCCAAAGAGTTGATAATGAAGACAAGTGATACATTGGAAACTTATATACAATTGTTTTTCAATCAAGTCTTGATTATGGATAAAAGGGATAAAAACTACGCAATCACATCCAAAGTGTACGACCTCATTTACGAATTAAATGTTATTAGTCCTAATATCCTTCTATCTGTACTGCCACAACTGGAATCTAAATTGAAATCAGCAAATGAAACAGAAAGACTGAAAGCTGTTGCGTTACTGGCGCGTATGTTCTCAGAAAAGAATTCAAATCTTTCGAAGCGTCACACATCCCTTTGGCGGCAATTTCTTGAACGCTTCTATGATATTGCTGTCGCAATTCGGGTGAAATGCGTACAAAGTACAATGCATTTTTTGCTCAATCAACCACATTTACGGAAAGAAATTATCGAAACGCTTAAAGTGCGCCAGCACGATTCGGATGAAACAGTTCGCTATGAAGTGGTAATGGCAATTGTGGAAACAGCAAAACGTGACTTCCAAATTGTATCCGAATCAGAGGATTTACTTGATTTCGTTAAAGAACGAACATTAGATAAGAGATTTAAAATTAGGAAGGAAGCTATGAATGGCCTCGCAATGATCTATAAGAAATATTTAAGTGATTCAAATGTTCCAGAAGCCACGAAGAAAGCTGTAAATTGGATAAAAGATAAGATACTCCATGGCTATTATATGACTGGAATCGAAGACAGACTGCTAGTCGAACGTTTACTTATAACATGTTTAGTTCCTTACCAACTGCCAGCTGCTAATCGAATGAAAAAGTTGTATCAGCTGCTCGGTACTATCGATGATAACGCGACGAAGGCATTCATTGAATTGCAGAAAAATCAACTGAAAGTACGGAAAATGGTGTCTGATTGGATTAAGTTGCATCGTTCGAAAGAAGTGACACCGAAATTACAACGAGACAATAAACGCAAAACAAAAGTTGGTCTCGGCAACTAAATAAACATTGGGAATGACAGTTCCCACCGAGAGCTTTTGAGCTGCCATATGATCAGTGCGTTCAACTGAACTTTTACAACAACGCCAACGGATAATGCAGCAAAGTTTGTAATGCCGCGCGCCTCCACTGGACGAGAAAGTGGAGCCACGTTCGGAAGCTCGTTTGGAGGAAAGCGTGGCAACGAGAAACGATAAAAGGCCCCGGATGGAACTTGAAAAGCTCTCTTCTTTGGATTCTGGGAATTGGACTAGGCGAGCGTTTTTTGGCGGAATTTGCTTTTGGAGGTTAGGCGGAATATTGGAAAAATACAATTTTGGAGTTGGCGGGACGGCAGATTTGGGTGAACTGCGCGGAAAAAGGCGATTGGAGCCGGAATAGTGAAGAAAGTGCAATTTTGGAGTTGGCGGGACGGCAGATTTCGGCGAATTGCGCAGAAAAAGGCGATTGATGGAGAAAGCCAGGAGAACGTTACAGTTGGAAGCCGCAGACTAGGGGGCCCCCGGATAGTTAGCTACTATCGACATACGAGCGTAAGAGTATTTTTTTTCGTTGTAGTATTTCTTTTTTTGTATACTTTATTTTTGTTAAATCGGAATTTCATGATAATAATAATTAGTTCCAATAGCATTTGCTTTTATAGAATTTATTTCCACAAGTGGAGCGTGCCAAAGTGCAAGGTTTGGCTCGGGAAGTGGCGTAGTGGGCGAGCACGAATAGTACCCCAGGTGTGGAAGGCTCGAGGGTGCTCCGCCAACACGTGGTGTGTCTCAAGGGTCCGGCAGGACATAAATTCCCCTTAGATTTCACGCGCTGTTTAGGTGTGCGAGTAGGTGTAGGGAGGAATAGGCGACACAGTCGGTACGCGAGCGCGGAAATAACGACGGTGCCGGTACGAGTCTTTGACGAGTCGCGATTCTCGCTTGGCGACTCCCGTGGGGCCCATTGGAAAAGCGAGTGGCGCACGGCCCCTCTTCATTGGGCTAACCGGGTCCGAGGGCCCCAGTCGAAGATCTCTACCAGAGGCCCAGAGTGCTCCGGGACAGAGAAATTGTAATAAACATTCCAGAGAGACCACCTCCGACATCACGAATGAAAACATCGAGAGCTTTCTCGCGATAATTTTCACTAAGAGCAGCAACGTTTTTCTGCGAATAATCCTCTACCTTGATTTTATTTATAAGTAGAGAAAGTTGGTGATTCACGGCAGCATAAAATTCATCAACACTTCTATTATTTCTGAACATCGCATGTAACTGATGTTCCAGAGTGCGGGCTTTCGCGTTTATCCGCCTAGTGGAGGGACAAACACCTCTTCATACTAGCCCAATCATTATCAAATATATTATAAGAAATAAGAGCAGCGTCTGCTGGGCCTCTCATTTTTTGCCGAATATGTCTAAGTATTGCCGCGTCGATTGGCTTGTTGCGGACAATACTATAATCCTCAAGGGTGGTTTCGACGTTATGTACCCATGATATATATTCAATGGGATTGCCGTGGAAAGTTGGTAAATCCCTAACGGAATCAGGAAGCTTCTTAATTTCATCGAGGTCCTGAACCGTTTTAGAGCGCGATAAAATCTGCTGCGGCTCGCTAGCAGGATTAGCGGATTTCCGCTCCATTTCAGATAGCCTATTCTCCAACCTTTTCACTTGCTCTATTTGAGCATTAACCGCCCCGGTGAGTTGCGTAAGGGTTGCTCGTATAGCCTCCATTTTTGTTTTCGAAAAAGGGTATCGAATAATTTTTAAGAGCTTAAGAAGTGACAAGGATGAGAGAAAAAGTAGACCGGAAGAATTCGCGATTAAAACGCACCGATTCAACAACTTGTTTTACACTTTTCACTAAATTGCGGCACTGAGATTTAAGACGCGAATAAGGCTTATTCACTGATTTCCTTCAAAAAACTAACGACGCGTCCGACGAGTTGTTTTTTAATTTTTATTTATTGATTCGTTTTCAACACTCACTTTCGGAAACGCGTTTGTCAACTTTAATGTCCGCGATTAGGCAAGCACTTTTTTACTTTTCGGACACTAAATAACTGCTCGGGCGCCAGTAATGGAGACTTTTTCCGTGTCGTTTAAAAAAAACAACTTAATAATTTCTAGCAACCGCTTTATTCAGAATCTCGTACGCAACTAACAATAATTTGGTTTACCTCGTATTTAACAAATTATAATTGCTTACTTTACTAAACGTGACAATAACAAAATTGCTGAATCAATACAATGTTTAAAGTTCATCAGAAGCAAATCCGCGAAACAGAAAAGAAATATGAAACGTATGTTTAAAGTTCATCAGAAGCAAATCCGCGAAACAGAAAAAAAATATGAAAGTATGTAGAAATTTTCATAGAAGCGAATCCGCGAGACAGGAAAGAAATATGAAACGTACGAGTATGTTGAAATGAATTTGTCTGGGAATGTGTAATGATGGAATTGTGGGAAGGTAAGTGAGGTTTGGATAGGGATAAAAGGATCGTGTTAACTTATATGATCACTTCATTCCTGGAAAATTTCACTCAATACCATAACATTTCAAATTATCAATTACACAGTTACTTCAGAATTCCACTTTTTCCAAACACTTCTTTTCACTTTTGTTACACTTACAACTATCACACTTTTCAACCGTTCCCCGACTGCAACTGAAGCGATCATCAACCGTTCTCCGACTGCAACTGAAGCGATCATCAACCGTTCTCTGACTGCAACTGAAGCGATCACTGCATAGCGAACCGGCAAAAACTTGTTCTATTGTATTATGGTGCGATCAGAACAAATACATTCACATTCAAAACAAAAGAAAATTGGTTGAGATAAAGCAATATTATGGTGCAAGACTGTCAGAAACACAACGGGCGTGATCTTTCTGTTTGCAGAATATGAGACGAGAATTTAAATTTTAATGGTAGAGTATTCTAGGCAAAAACAATCGAACTGAATAAATTTACGTTTCTCCGGATAGTTTTTTTTCACATCGAACATTCTTGATTTAATACGAAAAATGTTGACTTTTAAAACAAAAAAATATTTTGTCATTTCAATTACATTTTTCAAATGCTTTTTTATTTTAAATATTTGAACATATTATTCAAACTGAATATGTTTCTTTTGTGTTGATGATTTTTCTTTTGTTTCAAATGTATTTTCTATAAATACGCATTCAAAAGCTCCCAACGTTCAATTTAACAACCAGGATTTCTCTCAGTGCATAAACAAATTTTCTCCCATTGTAGATTGATCTGATCGGGCCGTCAGTATCCTCCTGCGAAGACCTAAAAGCCTTTGATGGTATTGTACCACTGTTTCACTGCTATTTTGCTTAAAAGAAAACAATTCTCTTTGCAGTTGTAGCATTGAATGAGGCTCTGTGTAAACCTGCTTAAGTTTAGCCTTCAATGCCCTCCATTCATCAAATTCTTCATTTTGGATGATTGTTTGAGCATTTCCTTTCAACTGCATGCATATGCATTTAAGAAAGATGATTTCGACAGGACCTTTTGCCAATCTCATCGCTTCCTTACATGCATACATGGAGTCGAAAGTTTCCTCCGCTTTTCTCTCAAAAACTGGGATAAAACTTTTAAGATCACTAAAGCTCACATTAATTTCACAATTTACACTTCCACTGCTTGAACTTTCCCGTATTTTCACACCTGCTACCGAAGCGGTTGAACTGAGGTCATTGTTGAATCAAGACTCCTTTGCCTTGACTTTTCTGAACTTGGGCCTTATGCCAAGTTCCGTTGCTCCAGTGCAATGTACTGGCGTAACTTTATTTGTAATTATTGGCCTTATGCCAATAACTAATACGCGAGGTTTGTATTTTGCACAAGTGCATGAACTTGTACCAAATATAATTGGGTTGAATGTTCTAATTAATCGGTTGGCCTTATGCCAATTACACAAACTATCCCAGTTCTTGTACTAGGATTTTATTCTTGGTTTGCATAAGTGCATAAACTTGTACAAGATAATAATTTCAAAATGAATTCAAATACACTCGTTGACTTTTGGATTACAAGTGAAATTTATTTTGTGTATCAATCTTTTATATTAAAACTAAGTACATCGTGGAGTTGCAATTCCCAAGAAATGCAAACGCAACGAGATTCACCTATTCTTAAATAGGTAGATCACGTTGCATCCACATCTGAATCTTGTCTAGCGCACATTGACAAGACATGTCGAAGCGCGCTAGACAAAACAAGTGTCAATTGCAGCTCCACGATCCACGTATAATTTATTGTCTTGAAGCAAGAACTTTAGGAATTTTGATGTACAATGGTGAACTTTAGGTGGTGATATCTATGAGAATCAAAATATGGGAATTTTGTTTTTTTCTGTTATGTCGAATTGCTGACCAAGATATTTTTGATGTTGATTCTCATAGACATCACTTGACATTGGAATTTGCTACAGTCTTTATTCGTTGCCATTATTTCAGTGAGAAATTCCTTCTGAATAATAGATCCTTCTAAGATACTCTCTCGACCTTTGAAGTAACGTTCGTCTTCTGAAGAAGACTCACTAGTTAAAGGATCTCTTTTACCTACCCGGTACCTAGCTGAATAGTCGCGGCATGTAGCTAAATCAACGTAGTAGCCACCAAGTTTTAGTTCGGCATTTTCGCGATTAGGAAGCGTTAGAATATCCTCAACCTTTAATTTGGATTTCATTAATCCTTGCTTAACGCGATTAAAGTTCATTAACGCGAAGTAATTGGCTTACCGTATTACAAATAATGTCTTTAACATACATTTTAATCTATACTAGGTATAGGTTAATTTTTATTTTCACCAAGGGCCTTGTCTTAAAACTAGCTAAAGCGATTCGAACACACAATCCTTTTCTTTTCGTGAACTTCACTAACAAATTTTGACTGTTACATAACACCAACAATACAAGTACTTAATAATTTTGTACACATAAAATATTTAAGGACTTAAATTTTCATTGTAATCCTTCCGCCTTTTCCAAAGCTGTTGCTGCTTGTTGTATTTTTCACAGTTGTTCTGCCTTAACTTTTCCTTCCCACTTGTTGCACACTGGTTTTTCCCACGATAAACCAATTTACTTCACGTAAGCTATAGTTGATCTAGCCTCCGTTGGTAGTTCTCGTTAAGAGAGAAACTATTTCGTCCTTGATCCTTTTTTTTTTGTTTCCCACGTTGAGCCCACCTGCTTTATACAGGACTTGAATCCTTGGCCACCGTTAGTAGCTCTCGTCAAGAGAGAAGCTACTTTTATTCGAATCCCTCGTTGTCCAACGATGAGGGATTAGATATCTCCTTAAAAAAAAGTCCAATGTAAAACGTCCTTTTGAACAATTTGTGTTTTTAAATTACACCCACAGTTTCAGTTTGAACAAATAAATTTTTTATTTCACTAACTGTTCACTTTAAGTTAAATTCACAGAAAAAAACTTTCTCGTGTGTTTTCCTTTACTGTTTTATTGATTTCGTTTCGTTTCACTGGATAGCTTTTTTATGTATAGTTATCCCACTGCTACCACCAAATTTTTTTAAGCGCATGCATCAGTAATAAAAATAAAAAAACCCCATTTTTGTAATATTTAACATTTATAATTGAATATTCCTTAATATTAAATGTAAACTTAGATATTTTTAACTACAACGCGCTAATTTTGTATTTTACCGACAAAACACTCATGAAAATAATTTTGCATAAACTTTATTTTAACTTCTACTACGGATACTTTTTTACACAATCTTAGTACACGAATAAGCTTAAACTCTAAACGGATGAAATCACTATCAGCAACTGAACTGCGTTGTTTTGGTTCTGAATCTTTTTATAATCTTGGCTTTGCTGTCGATTGGTTGCATTGATGACCATAAAAGGAATTATTGCTCTGATTGGCTGTTTGGCCTTCTTTGTTTGATAGCGTGGGTCTATAAATAGACTATGACGTTATTTAGTATGGTCTGATATGATCATTGCATTTGTATAGGGGATCAAATTCATGTGACGTAACTCGCACGCGAACCGAATGTACAGTTTGAATGAGACAAGATAATGAGCGCTTCTTCTAGCGCGACACAAGTATTTAATAATTATGACTGCTGAAGATGCAATCATGAAGAATTCACTTTATGTGTGGGAAAATTTCCATTTTCACGGAAATTTCCCCACATTCATCCGAATTCTCGAATTCATGCAGACGCTGACTGAGCAGTCAGGTTGCATCAATTCGCGTGTAAATTAGATCACACGTAGATCTTGCATGCAGGTAACAGTTTTCTTCTAGGAAATTAAAATCACAATTTTCACATTCCTTTTATCTTTTATTTTCACAGTTCTTATAATTCAGTCACTCAAGAGTACTTGCACATTTACAATTTCTTTATAAACTTGGTATAACCTTATTTCACAATTTGTTCCTTTTACTAGTGGTTTTTTACACTGACTGTAATTTACAAATTTAAAAGTATAACTTTTCACATTTAATTCAAATGTAGACTCTTTAATTTTAACTTGAACTTTTCTAGATTGAACCTCTTGAGATTTAACTTTTTGTTTCGATTTTTCAAACTGAACTCACCTCTGATCATTTTCATATTGCCCTTTTATAGGATCTTTTGTTTATAACAATCTATTTCACAATTCCACACGCAAATTCCCATTCCCTGATTTGTTTACAATGGTCCATAGCAATGCGTTTGACCAGTTGACGGTTCTGTTACTGGAAGATTCCAATTGAGTTTTAAATTTTGTGTTGAAGGATCAAAGTCGCATGTTAGTTCAATTGGTGTTGGTTTTGCTTCAACACTGGACTCATCCGCATTCTGATTATCTTGGGCTGTCTCTTCCTTGTTATTGACACCGGAACTAGATTTTGATTCCCTCACATTCCATTGCTGCTTAGGTTTTCGCACCCCGAGCACAATATCTGTCCGCCGTCTGTTGTTCAACCATGATTTAACAATTGTTTCGGATAACCAAGTTTCTTCAATAAGATCAACATAATCGCTCTTATTGAACCATGTCGCTTGCTTGTAGGACGTATCTAAAACGTATACTTGTTGCTCAGTAAATTTGGTCCTGTACCTTTTGCGCTGCTCTTCACTCATTGTTAGTGACTAAACTGACTGATTTCCAGAAGGGGATTTCTCCTTTTCTACAGATATGCTTTAAAACAGGGCAAAGGACGGGAGAGGAGATCATTCTGAGAAATGAAAAACGGGTTTTAGTTAAAACATTTTTGCTATTTTATTCAGCTTATAACGGCAAATTCCACCAATTCAAATCACAAACTACGAGAAAAAATTAGCACAATAGAGCGATCAAATAGATTAAAGGAATGAATCGACCCCTTTCTACTTAAAATCAACCTAAATTTGTGTACTCAAATAGGTCAACCAATCAAGCAAAACAATCGCAATAAAATCAAATTTAAAGGAACAAAAAGAATAAAAGATTTATTCACCCTTTTTATGCTGCCGAGCGATTGTGCGTGTTTCCTCATATCGCAAGCGTATCCTTGCATACCCAAGTGTCCTGCTTTTGTTGTTTACGCAAGTGCACCATCTTTTTGCGGCGGTATGCTAGCTCTGATGTGTTCAGTCAACAACAATCCTGGAAGAGAAAAACTACCACCCAGGATCTATTTATTGCACAGGCGAGCATATTAGTGGTGCTCCAATCTTCTACAACAAACACCGAAATATCTAAACTACAACTCCTTCACACAAATCACGCATTCTAAATGACGGCGCAATAAATTCCTTGAGATTTGTTCTAAAAAAATATATCTTAATTCCACGGATCTCTTACAAAAACTATCTGACTTAAATCTACAATTGTAACTACATTCAAATGAAAGATAAAGTAATATGCTGCATTGCACAACGTGACCAAGTCACCTTGGTACGTTGATCTGGAAGACTAGATGCGCGCATGTTATGGGAACGGGTCATGTTGCAAACGTTGTCTGTTGAATGTTGCCGACTGCTGTTGGTTTTGCAGACAGGTCATGTTGCGGACTTCGTGGGATTTTTATTTATGCGAAATCGTGGTCCTATGACTTAACTCGCTCACTCATTGCTACTTAGGCATTCCGCACCGCACCACTAAGAATAATTGAATCTTTATCTCATCCTTTGATGTTATCTATTGGAGCCGGAGTTTCGTTGATATAACGATATTTAGTCGGTTTCCTAATAAACTAATATTTTGTGGGTTATCCTCGCTTTTCAATTCCTACTTTCAGTCTGCGTCTCATTGATTTTACGAGATCCTCTAAGTATTTTCAGTCAATTTTACTCCATTTCTATTGTAATGCATTCCTCAGGTCATTTTTGTTTGTAATTGTATGCGTTCGAATTTTTTGGTCCAGTAAACTCCAAAAATGTTTGATTATCCTCAAACCTGGAAATTGTGCGGGGGTTAACTTATGGACTATTATATAGGAGCCATTCCTTGATCATATGGGCTGTATGATCGAGATCATTATCCGCATAAATTTTGAAATCCTGCAATACTCCCAATTTCCCAACACAAGCTTTCAAATTAGTTTGGCCACAATGATCCAACAGTTCCATCCAAGACCGTTGCATCCAGCTTTGCTACAACTTCCGAATCTGACTTGTATGACTGATTGACTTGAGAATTTCCTTCCGGCCAACCCTGTACCCCAGCGAAGAGATGGTGAGTACAGTCCATTTGAGCATTCGTATAATAATCATAGCTAAACTTGCCGAGTTCTTGCCCCTGATTGATTTGACCAAACAATACTTCAACAGTTCCATCCAAGACCGTTGCATCCAGTTCGAATACAACTTCCGAATGCGACTGGCCGTAAGTAGAACAGTATAACTGGTTTACTGGAGAATTTCCTTCCGACCAACTCTGCTCCCCAGCCTAGGCCGGGTAAGCACAGACTGAGCATTAGTAGAATTGCCATAGCTAGGATTGTCGACTTCTTGCCTCTGATTGATTTGCTTAAATAATGCAGTAATAGTTTTATCTAAGTTCATTGCATCTGCCTCAGCTTCAACCTCCGAATGCGTTTGACCAGTTGACGGTTCTGCTGCTGGAAGATTCTAATTGAGTTTTAAATTTTGTGTTGAAAGATCAAAGTCGCATGTTCGTTCAATTGGTGCTGGTTTTGCTTCAACACTAGACTCATCTGCATTGTGATTATCTTGGGCTGTCTCTTCCTCGTTATTGACATCGGGACTAGATTTTGATTCCCCCACATTCCATTGCCGCTTAGGTTTTCGCACGCTGAGCATAATTTCTTTCCGCCGTCAACCATCCTTTAACAATTGTTTCGGATAACCCAGTTTCTTCACTAAGATCAACATAATCGCTCTTATTGAACCATGTCGCTTGTTTGTAGAACGTTTCTAAAACGGATGCTTGTTGCTCAGTAAAGTTTGTCCGGTACCTTTTGCGCTGCTCTTCACTCATTGTTGTGCTAGTAACTAAACTGACTGATTTCCAGAAGGGGATTTCTGCTTTTATACAGATACATATGCTTTAAAACAGAGCAACCATGGGATAGTACTTAATTGCCCTTTAAATCCTTTGTAATGATTTTCAGTCTAAAATCGTGCGAACGAGTCGGAAAACCGACATCTCATCGGTTCTAAACGTGAAGTCTGAGTCGTGCCAACGAATGGTACCAACCGATAAACTAGTCCGTGCACCCGTAATCCATTTCGCGGTGGCTACTTGTCGGCCAGCTAGATCGGAGAGGATTTCAGTCGCAGGTCTTTAAATGGATTACGCTTAATTACATATTTCAGCCACCATTAAATGCCCGTTTCAAACGCGTCAAAAACACAAACATACGGAAAAGAAACCTACTTTACTTTATTCCGTATCTCTTCACTATTCCACTCAATTCCAAAAACCTAAATTTAATTTCGTGTCCTCGAGATTCACCGACGCGGTACCGAGAATACACTACGTTAATTCAATCCCGAAGACAAGACAAACTTAGGTACCGCGTACCACACGCGATGCGAAACCGGCCATCCGCGGATTTTTCAAAACTCCACCCTCTTACCGGCATACTTATCATACACTACCACTGCCTCTGAAAAAGAAGGGCCGCTGGAAAGGAAAAGTCGTGGATTATCTAGCACTTCATGTTATTTTATTCAAAATTTTCAAAATTTTATTTAATAGTTTTAAACTTAAAATGATAATTATTCAAATCGTTCGAATATATAATTAAATTTTAATAAAATTCAAATTTGATAATTTATAAATTACAATAAATTGTTAAAAGGGTTTTTTTTTGTTTTGAAATACGGATCACAAAATAAAGAGGATTAAGCTTCTGAAACGTTTCGATTAAGCAATTATCATCAACAACTGTGGCATCGCAAATCACTTTTCTTTTTGTTTACTTCACCTCTTATGTTTTATTTATATGCTTTAAAATTTAGAATTTTACAATTATTTCACAATTGGTTCGCTGTTACTGAATGCTGAGATGATTTGCCTTGTTGCGATTTGTGGACTTTAACTTGCAACGACTGGCCGGGCTGCGCTAGCGCGAATTCGAACGACTTTTTAGAATTTATCTCCAGACACCACGAGCCGTCCTGCCGTCTGGCCCGTTTGACATTTAACCGACGCTAACTGCCGTCAGCTTTGGCTGACATGCCTCGACTCAAACTGACGTAGGATGGGAATGTCAACTAAAGCTGACGTTCGCTAGAAAGCCATATGGTAGCGATGGGCATGTGTGCGGGTCGGCAGAGGCGTAGGGCTGATTCATTGCACCTTTTTGAACAAGGCTAGTTGCTTTAATCCCTGTTAAACCCCTAAGTTGTAAATATTGTCCTAAAATAGTAAGAGAGACCCTTTTATCTGGGCAAATTTTAAGTAATCAACTAATTAACTCTGGACTTGGTACAAAGAAGTGATTAGACAAAGGCTTTTTATAAACTTGATCAGAGGAAAACGCTTTGAAAGCCTTTTCGTATCCTGGAAACATTACTTTATCAAGTATAATCGAACATAATGTCAGGTATAACCGAATATAATGAAATTCATAGGGGGCATTGTTCATTTAAAAACATTCTTTATAAGCAAATGACATCAATTTTCTACCGTCATAGAAAAACACAAGAAATAAGACAACAGTGACATTGAACACTCCTTTCACGATTCATTTAGGGAACTTACAAAATTTATAGCAGAAATAGTCCGTTGAACGTTTAATTTCGTGCACCGCTCATATTAACCGACACTTTAGAGACATTATATGATAGCAGACTTGAGAACATCTTAAGCTAAGCATTGGCTTTCAGTCAGGATTTGTCTCCTCCAATCATCGAGATGCTGCGACCTCGTTCATCAGTGGACCATTCCCAGTGAGGGTCTACTATCAGCTCCTATCATGTCCTCTTGCAAACCGTTTTTTCACATGTTTAGCATTTCATACACGATTTGTTACCGGCAGAAGAAGACATTACCTGACGAGTACGTTTTTTGACACCCAGATATTACGTTTTGTACATTGATACGACTATTTGATGTTTTTCTGCTTTTGCGTATGCGTCAGCTAGTTCTTCTCCTAACTGTAAGAGAAACTCTTCTGCTGATTTGTTATTCCATTCAGCTTACGATTTCAAATCCATGCATAATAAATGCAGCATTAAGCTGCTAGGCCTAATAAATCATAAAAAGTGTGAACTGGCCAACGCCTGGATGAGGCTTTAACACAATATTTGCGATCCATATGATCCAAAACGTCTAATTCATATTTTAAACTATTGTAAAATGATACAATATCCAGTTTCCTTTTTGTACCAGTTAAAATTTGAATATCTGGCTGCAAAAGGCTAAGGAGAACACATTTTTGGAGGCTTTCCTTGATAAACTGTCAAAGTGACACCATCTTTTTTCAGAACTACCGTACTGTATAATTTTTCTTTTGCTTGTTTAATGCAAATGGGTATTTTCTGGCCGACTTTATTTACGGTACCAACAATACTTGTTTGGTTTGATTTTAAAAGGCAAGGCATAGGGACGTGAAAAAGCTATCACAAACAATATTTCTTCCTTTCTTCAGGTATGGTTGCATCATCTGATTATCTTGGGCTGTCTCTTCCTCGTTATTGACATCGGAACTAGATTTTGATTCCCCCACATTCCATTGCCGCCAAGGTTTTCGCATGCCGAGCACAATATCTTTCCGCCGTCTGTTGTTCAACCATCCTTTCACAATTGCTTCGGACAACCCAGTTTCTTCACTAAGATCAACATAATCGCTCTTGCTGAACCATGTTGCTTGCTTGTAGAACGTTTCTTAAACGTATACTTGTTGCTCAGTAAATTTTGTCCTGTACCTTTTGCGCTGCTCTTCACTCATTGTTGCGCAAGTTAATAAACTGACTGATTCCCAGAAGGGGATTTCTGCTTTTATACAGATATGCTTTAAAACAGAGCAACCATTGGATAGTACTTAATTGTCCTTTAAATCCTTTTTGAACGAGGCTAATTGCTTTAATCCCTGTTAATCCCCTAAGTTGTAAATATTGTCCTAAGATAGTAAGTGAGACACTTTTATCCGGGCAAAATTTAGGTAATCAACTAAATAACTCTGCACCAGGTATAAAGAATGTGACAAAGGCTATTTATAAACTTGATTAGAGGAAAAAGCTTTTACTTCGTAATCCTCAAGACGTTCATCATTTCCCCGGAAATCACTATATATTCAGAGTCCTTAGCTACAGCCAATCGAAAAGTTTGTCGTATTTGTCGGGTTATGAATTGAGTAAATCTGCAGCAACGTTTGGAAGGGAAAAGTTGCTCATCAATTGTTATGTGGGGACCTGGCGTGTAACAACTTTGGGTTTGTAAATAATATTGTACCAAACTTAAGAAATCAATGCAAACTTGTCGTTTTTCACTGGTGCTCGCGCAGGTCTAACGTCAAATCTCAAAAATTGCATAATCTCCCGAAACCTATCCAGAGACATGGTTGCTTTTACAGAATCGTTACCCCGTTTGACTGAACACAGTGCATCTAGATCTAAAGATTTCGCGCCTTTGGACCCGCGTACATAAATAAAAGCCAGAAAAACTTCGAGCTCTTCAATTCTGAGGACCCAATCAGGAGAAGTGAGTGCGTTGAGTTTCTAGTGTAAAAAAAAAATTTTTCAGGATTTTTCCGTCAATCGCTAGTCGCCAAGCACTACTGCCAGTCTGATCTACATTACGTTTGGCATATAGAGTAGATCCAGCATGATCTTTGAACAAATTTTTTTGAACTCATGAACTTTGAGATAAATTCAATTATATATATATATATATATATATATATATATATATATATATATATATATATATATATATATATATATATATATATATATATATATATATATATATATATATACATATATATATATTTATTTATATATACTTTTATACACATTTAATCTAGGTAATGAGATACACTAACTATTACTAAGCGAGCCCACAAGGGGCTGTAGTTCTAAAACAAATACCGTATACAGCCACGAGCAAAGGTATTAGGCACTGAATGAGCAAAAGTATAAGGCACCCTACTAAACTGCCAGTTTCAGGATAGTTTAACATATGTGGTGTGAATAAAACATTTGGTAAATTGTAGTATTGTTTGTTACAATAAAATAAGTAAGATTTGGTTGGTCCACCTTTTGATTTAATTACAGCACCTGTCGACTCCTTCAAGATGTTCGCGACACCAAGTCAATTAGTGCAACACCAATTGACTGCACGCGCTAAATTGATCCTTGTTGGATTCGACGCAAGTCACAGCAGTGCTGTGGCTATTATCAATTGGTGCAAAACCAATTGATTAAAGCGATGAGAACTAATTGGCACTTTAACCAATTAGCCTTACGCGAATAACAATTTTGTTTTTAATGACGGCTGGTTTGTACCGAAACACGGGAGCACCTTGAGCCAATTGATTGGCTATCTGCAGCTGAGTATGACCCACGCACTTGAACGTGTGCACCTCAAAAAACAGTCTCGAACACCACAAAACTAAATACAAAACACCTTGAATTTCAAATGACTAGTGACTTTATTTTCCTCCTTCCAACTCTTAAATACATAACAACTTTGTTGACAAGAAATGCTGACGAGATTCAAGTGGAATCCACGCGTGACAATGTCTGCACTCGAGCTCAAAACATATATATCAAATATCAATTATGCTTATTGTGCACATGTATGCTTACTTTAGGTAGATGGACAATGTAGCCAGTCGAAAATTCTGGCCAGCTCTGACGTGACGGTGCGTTTAGTAACCTTCTCGGCTGTTTGCTGGTTCACCCTTATTAAGAATTGGTCATCGCCAGGTCGCCAGATCATGCCTAATGTTTTTACGGAGTTGGCTTGCATCTCTTCTAGATCCAGACTGACCTCCCGATGTGCTGGTGAGATTAGGTCCAGGAGTCGCTTGTGGTTGGCACACCACTTGTGAAGTCTAAAGCCGGCTAGACCTAGCAGTTCCGTTGTCTTTGCATTTCTAGTGCTTCCACCAATGAGTTGGAGCCCACCAAACCATCGTCGACATAAAAGTGATCCTCGAGAGCAACAGATCCCAACGGGTACCCTTGGCGGTTGTTTTGCGCGAGCTTTTGGAGGCATTTGGTTGCCAAATATGGTGCTGAACGTGTTCCGTATGTGACGGTGTTGAGTTGATAATAGCGCATTGGTTCTGATGGATTCTCACGCCATAAGATGATCTGGTAGGCTCTGTCCTCTGGATGCAACAATATTTGCCGATACATTTTTTGAATATCGGCAGCGAAGACATAAATTGGAAGACAGAAGCGTAGCAAGATGGTTAATAACTCAGGTTGGACTGTTGGGCCGGTGTGCAGGATATCATTGAGTGATGAACCTGAACTGCTCTTTGAAGATGCATCGAAGACGACCCGCAATTTTGTAGATGTACTTTCCGGCTTTAATACACAATGGTGTGGTATAACATAATGTCTTTCGGGTACGTCTTTGGCACTAATTCTGGTCATGTGGCCCAGGGACTCGTATTCCCTCATAAAATCCTTGTATTGTTCCATCACGGTTGAATCCTTCGCTAAGCGTTTTTCCAGGGCACACAGTCGATTAAAAGCTGTTCTTCGAGTCTCTCCCAATGATGATGGTTCATCCTGAAAGGGCAACCTGACCATGAATCGACCGTTCTGCAATCTAGTGGTATGCTCCGCAAAATGGATCTCGCATCTTTTGTCCTGTACTGATAAAGACGGTTGATGGTTAGTGACCTCATCGATCCTCCAAAACCGCTCCACCAGTTCGCTGGTCATCTCCTCCTCCGTAGTGAAAACACCACATGTAGCATGACCCATGTGATCCTGGTCAACCTTTCCAGACACCACCCATCCAAACACGGTATTCTGAAGAATGGGGGTGGCCTCAGAGAGTTTCAGCAGACCTGGAGCTAGAAGCTCATGATAAACTTCAGCTCCCAAAAGCATATCCACGTGCTCTGGTTGATTAAAGGTTGGGTCTGCCAAAGAGACGGTAGAAGGAATTGGCCAAGAGCCAGTATCCACGTATTGAGCTGATTGCTTAGATACAATTTCAGGCAGGATGAATGCCTCAAGTGTCGTTGAAAATTGCGTGAGTCGAGATTGGACCTCTAGATTGATGCGTTGCCTGGCGCTTCTCGATGCTCCTCCAATTCCCTCAATCTGCAAGCTTGCCTTCTTGGGAGACAAACCGAGTCGCCTTACAAGTCTCTCCGTCACCAAATTCACCTGAGAGCCGGAATCCAGCAATGTTCTGCACGCAATGGTCCTACCGTTGCAAGCCTTGACTAGTACTTTTGTTGTACCAAGGAGTATGTAGCTATGGCGCTCATGGTCGGAATAAGCTGCAAGGGAAGAAGGCTTGATGATCTGCCCTTC
The DNA here is from genome assembly GCA_963969285.1 of Odontomyia ornata. Taxonomy (NCBI): domain Eukaryota; kingdom Metazoa; phylum Arthropoda; class Insecta; order Diptera; family Stratiomyidae; genus Odontomyia; species Odontomyia ornata. The sequence continues at coordinate 457,736,085 of OZ017738.1, read as the reverse complement.
TGGCTGAGTTGGTTTGGGGGAATCCTTTTTGGCTCCATTACCCTGAGCCGGGTCCAGGTGTAGCAACGTGTTGTGCTTCTGGTTGCACTTACTACATGCTCGCAACGTGCAGGCACTTGCTCTATGTCCAACTCGCAAGCAATTCACACACAACCTGTGTTTTTGTGCACACTGCAATCTGGTTGCGGCCGACATCTGCAAGAACTGTTTGCAGGCGTAAACTGGATGTGCTGCTTGCTGGCAAATTATGCATGAGGTCTTTCCCTTGTTCGTTGCTGTCAAGGTTAATGTTTTTGCAGTGCTTGGTTTTTCCTTCTGGCCGATTGCCTCAAGCGATTGGAATCGGAACTCCAAGAAGTCCAGAAATGATCGTACCGATTGGTTTTCTTTTGGCTTCTGGATAGATTGTTCATACAACGTGTGGCTTTGTCGGTCCAACTTTTTGACGAGGAAGTGGAGAAGCAGTGGATCCCAAGATGAGACATCAACTCCCAAGTTGCTCAATGCTAATAGACTCTCGTGAATAGTGTCGTGAAGGTTTTTTACAGCTGAAGATGATGGGTTCTCACTAACTATGGCTGGGGTGCTCATGACCTTGGATATTATGGATGACGTCAATATTCTGATGTTGTTGTAGCGCTCCTGAATCAGATTCCAGGCTGAGGTATAATTTTGCTCTGTTAGAGCCAGATGTCGTATTAATTTCTCAGCTTCACCAGAAAGATTCGTCTTCAGGTACCACATTTTTTGGATCGCGGGTATTGATTGGTTGTGGACCATCTGGGTGAATATGTCACAAAATTGGCCCCACTTCAGGTAGTCACCATCAAAAGTTGGGATGGTAACCTTGGGAAGTCTTACGGAAGGACTAATTGTTACACAAGAAGTCTGATTTTGATGAGCAGACTGCAACGTAGCTGTCCTCAATTGGTTTTCTCGCACCAGCCTCTCCATTTCAATGAAGGAATCCTGCTGATACTCATGTGGGTCATCGTTGAGTTCCAGGATGGCATAGTGCAGATCTTCAATCTGATCCCATAATTTTGTGATGCTGCTGGTGGTCATGCGTTCAGATTGGGGATTCACTTTATCTGATATGCTGTCCAAATGGCGCTGGATGGTGGCAATCATGGCCTTTTGCCGTCGAATCATGGTTGCCACTTTTGCTGGTTCTGGTTTCTGGGAAGGATGATCCTTAAACGATGCAATTTGGATCGGTTCATGCACTTCCTTTGGCCCTGTGGCGGCCTGGACCTTGGCGTCCTTCTCAATTATCTGAGACAACTTTTCCTTGAACATGTTTTCATAATTGTGCACCAGATCTGAAATTTCCTTGTAATATTCTGATCGGAAATATGGATGGTCGATGGGAACATTCTCAAGTGTGCGGATCTTATTGTCAGTGGTTTCAAACTGATCCCAAGCACTTGATAATTCGTAAAGCCTTTTTTCGAAATAGGCCCTTGTCTTGCGAGTATCGCTATCCTTTTTGTAATTTCGGATAAGCGACTGGATCTCCTCGCCTGTCCTTTTTTGCTCTATGGCAAGCTGCTCCATTGCAAATTATTGATGGCTGCTAAGGTCCACTCCAGAAACTGCCTCTGATATCTGCACTGGTCTCGAAACACGTGGGTGCAAATGAGGATGCTTACAGGATCAAACAGCTGCAGGGTCCAGTCAGCGTGAATAAGGATCACGTCGGGGTGACCAAATGTCGACTCCTTCAAGATATTCGCGACACCAAGTCAATTAGTGCAACACCTATTGACTGCACGCGCTAAATTGATCCTTGTTGGATTCGACGCAAGTCACAGCAGTGCTGTGGCTATTATCAATTGGTGCAAAACCAATTGATTAAAGCGATGAGAACTAATTGGCACTTTAACCAATTAGCCTTACGCGAATAACAATTTTGTTTTTAATGACGGCTGGTTTGTACCGAAACACGGGAGCACCTTGAGCCAATCAATTCTTTATTGATTGGCTATCTGCAGCTGAGTATGACCCACGCACTTGAACGTGTGCACCTCAAAAAAAAGTCTCGAACACCACAAAACTAAATACAAAACACCTTGAATTTCAAATGACTAGTGACTTTATTTTCCTCCTTCCAACTCTTAAATACATAACAACTTTGTTGACAAAAAATGCTGACGAGATTCAAGTGAAATCCACGCGTGACAATGTCTGCACTCGAGCTCAAAACATATATATCAAATATCAATTATGCTTATTGTGCACATGTATGCTTACTTTAGGTAGATGGACAATGTGTTTAGATTAAAATACGATTAAAATGCTGACGATATGTCTGCATGTGGAACTCATTTGTTTACTATTTCATTGAAAGAATGGTTTACTATACATTGTATTCATTTCAAATAGAATTCCATGAATTTATATTTTGTGAATTCTTGGTTCGTATTTTGGGAAATGAAAGTTGATGTATTTATACAGCACCCACTCTTTTTGACATTGACTTTACCAACTTAAAGCACTCTTCTTTTGTGACTAGTCCCCACTCATGCCCTAAAGCAGCCAGCAAGAAGTTCTTATTGCTGATTCAATTTCTCTTGATATTTTTCTTCAAAGTACTCCAAATATGCTAAATTGGATTCAGGTCCGGTGATTGTGGTGGCCAGTCTAGGAGGTCTATGCCGTTTCGAGCTATCCATGCCATAGAGTGAGCAGATTTGTGGCAAGTGGCGTTGTCTTGTTGAAATTTTATTCCATCACTATTCGTGTGGCGGAATATTTTCGTCACCAACGGAGCTAGAGTTGACTCTAGGACTTCGGTGTATTTTTTAACTGTTCATTCGCCCCTCACACAACATCATTTCGCCCATTTCATTGGAAGCCATGCAACTCCCAATCATAATTGAGCCTCCGCCGTGTTCAATAGTGGTACATTTCAGGTTGTATTTTTCGCCCACCCGGCGCCTGACATAGGTTACTCTAGGAGTTCCAAACACCTGTGTAAAGAAGAAAAAGATGGTTATATTTATGATTTCATAATTTTCATTATAGAATCAGTTTTCGAAGATATTGAATTATTTTAATTTAAAACATAAAGTAAATAATCAAACCTCGAAGTTAGATTCGTCTGACCACAGCACGTTGGACCAATCTTTCACTGTCCAATCTTTATGTTTGAGGGCCCACTCCAACCGATTTTTCATGTTGTGTTTCGACAGCCACGGCTTCTTCCATGCTTTACAACCTTTTAATCGACCTTTAAGAAGCCTTCTTCTGACAGTATGTACACTCACAGATTTGCCTTTTTCTTCAGATATTCTTGCAGCGAGGTTAACAGCTGTTTTTTGTCCGATCCTTTAGAGACTGCCTAATTAACAGTCGGTCATCACGATCGGTAGTGACTCTTTTTCTGCCTGTTCTTGGTCTATTTTCAAGGGATCCGGTCTCTGAAGCGATTTATTGCATATTGCACTGCACTACGCGAACACTTCACTTCTCGGGATATTTTCACTTGCGAAATGCCTTGTTCATGCAAAATATTAATTTTGAGGCGCTGTTCTTCATTAAGTTCAGTTTTGTCCTGCATAGCTCATGCTTCAATTATTATTTTCGAAGAATATGGGAGAAATATTTGCGAACGACACGTGCATTCCCTTCAAAATCCAACAATACACTTAAATTCATCATAATGTAAAATACCTAATTCGAAAAAAATAATGTGTTATTGCACATCTAAATGTCATGAATATTTGTTTTTGTTTTATTTCTACGTAAACATACCCCGGACACAATAGTAAAATGCTTATATTTACACAAATTGGAATAAAAATAGGGGTGCCTAATACTTTTGTTCGCGACCATAGTTGCAGTTTGGATGACAATGGGGCCCCCAGCGTTAGTAAAAAGATATTTTTTTTGCTAATTGAATGGAATTTAAGTAAAATGTCCTGAATTATTGTGTCATTTTTTCGATTTTGGTGGTTACATTTAATAATTGTTTCAGCCAGTTGTGTGATCACGTGTGGAGTGGTTATCGTAAGGATCAAAATTAAATCGCGCCTGGTGTGGTAGGAGCCCCTTCCGACAGAGGCTCAGAAGCGTGAAGTTTGAAATTGTGTAGGGAAGTGTAGTGTAATTAGATGTGATATATGTACGTGAAGGACTGCAGCGATGGGCTGCTGCCTCGGCGGAAGAGGATGTTGAGATTCGCCGAGATCGGCCTTGTCTGGGGACGCGTGAATGCGCTGGCAGGCTAGCTTGCGGTGTCGCGGGGCGGGTTCTTTGCCCCAGCGCAAGGACCCACTACAAAAGTAATTTCGTATTCACGTATTCCTGGGTCGCAAAAAAGTCGATTGAAGTCGAAAAAAAGGTAGTAACCAACTAAGGGTTGGAGATGGCAGACGAAAAAGGAGAAACTGGACCTGGGGAGGACAGACGGACTTAAGGGGACTTCGTCGTTACCCGACGATTCCTGTGGCCCGTAACTTTATTCTACTCTTTGTATCTCAAAAAAAAGTTACGGGTATGTAACCTTCAGTGAAGTATTCTTCTGGTGTTTCCGTTTGAGTGAACCCTTCATCCGATAAATCAGGAGATTCCAATGGCAGAAGAATCTTTCTCAGAGAGTCTTGGCACACCACGTCGCCCGAGTTCGAATTTAGTTTTTAAAGGAAATAAAAAATTATGTGTAACTCGTCCACTAAATACCTTACAATAATCGCCACTGCTGTCTAAGACTTTGATGTGGTGTTAGCGCTGATGTTTCAGTTGACAGTGGCAAGTCTGTGGACGTGAGCTCACCAGCAGTAGAAACAGCCGTTGGCGTTGCCTCGTTGGTGTTTCGCTACAGCTTCCGGGTCTCGGTCAGCCCTTCGTCGTCGGAACAACCGAGGCAACACGCACCACTGACGTCGATCTTATCTTCGCAACGATTTCTCCCGGGAAGTGCCCGCTTTCCCAATAAGGAAGGCCACAACGTAGGGAAATACACACAAATTCGTTTCCTCTAAAGTGTACAAGCCGTTCTTGGGAGCCTCAAGCTCGTCAATTGGCTCCCTGGGGGGCATTTCAAAGGTTAGCAAGTGGCGCGAACCTATCCCGTCTCTACGCGTCAGCCGGAGACCCCCAAGGCCCGCACCCGAAATCATTTAGAAGATTGTTATTGAGCGGAAAAATGGTAACAGAAGCTTAAAGAATTGCTGTTATAAAACAATTTTGTTCACTAACGTGCATCCATCAAAACATGCGAAATCATTCGCTAAAGCTGGGCCATAAGTTAGAAAGTTTAAAAGTGTATTGCCCCGAAATGCAAGTTTGTGAAACCAATTGCTATCAATAACGAAACACTCCAAGCCTTGCTCCCCGACGTTTTGTTATATAAAACACTTGATCTCCACTTCGAAACTATTTTTAAGGGGGATAGCCGCAAAATTAGTGATTAACCTTAACCACTACTAAGACGAACATAAAAAAAAAATGAGACATCGGTTAGTAATTGTTTGAGTTATTGATGTGACCAGTTCAAAAAAAGTCGTTACGAGAAAAATGCGTTTAAAGATTTTAGTCCATTTCTCTCGTAATTAAATCATGTATCTTTTAAAATTTTCATACCTATATTAAACTATCGTGTCCTGGACCATATGACGGTTCTTCCTCTTCATCTCCAGGGGTCTTGTTGACTTTCTGAATTTTGTTATTAACTTTTTCGATGCGATACTGAGCAGCTTTAATTCGAATAGAGTCCCGGTCAGCGCAGTAGTTATAGAATGTCGGTCCAACTTTGATGCCGAACAACTCCAATAATTGTAAGCTTGCCAATGACCCTTCATTAAATATTATTGCTGAGACAATAACCGCAGAACTTGAATTTGACTTCAGGGCGATCTGCCACACTAAAGCATTGAAACTTTCGTTGTTATTCTGTGTAAATCCACCTACGCATCTTTCTAATAATTCGACGTCTGAGAGATCTTCATAAATCGGCAATAATACTTCCGCAATATCTTCCGGAATTGGATGTTTGTCAACAAATGAGTCCAAGGCATTTGTCGAAGCAGCTTTCGGGAAGTTACACCAAGAATCAGCTCCTTCTGGGCATAGAAAGTGTTGGGGATTTTCGGGTGAGGAGAATTTATGATAAAACGTTTGCCAAATACCATTATACATGTCGTCAATATTCGTTACATTACGACGTATTGCTTATCCATAGTATTGCGTCAATTCATAAATCAGCGTATCTGTTAACCTACCTTTCCCTTCTAAAGTTTTTCCTTCCTTTGTTCGCTGTTTTTTAATTGCTCTCAGCCGGCTGCCCATTCTTTTCTGTACATGGTTGATACATTATTCTTTAATTACCTTCACATTTCCATAAGGTTTAGCATCGCAAATATTTTAATAGGTCTTTGTGTCACCATCCCCAATATAATTCATATATTTGACGTTATGTAAAGATTCAGATCTTAGAAACATTTCTTTCATTCCTTCCACCTCCATTTGACCCAAAGAACTAGTATGGTTTATTGTGCACACTTCTGAATATTTTTGTTGCCAAGTCTCATATTCAACAGTATCTTTTTTCAGATTCATTTGTGCACTTGATTTATAGAAGCTCGATTTCATGACAACATCCAAAATTTTTCCGGAGTAGTAGCCAATAAGAGAACAAATATCAAAGGATGATTTAAACCCTCGCTTCTTCCAACTTCCATCTGCAGATACCGAGATCCCAGGAATAATTTTGGACTTTAATTGTTTTGAAGTTTCTTCCACCTCCTCTTTTACAGCTTTGCTTAGAACCATATCACAACAAGTTTTTGCTGCATATCTGATCTGTTTGACTACTCTATCATAAAAACTATGAACCAATCCATGAAGGTACAAAATCTTTCCGCTCCCGCTAACCCAACACCAATAAGCCTCATTGCGAAGAGAAACGCCGATTTATTTCGTACGAATTATGAATAAGAGGGCATGAATTAATTACAACTTGATCGCACTTTCCACAGTTCACAACAAGCTTGAAACCTAATCCTCTCACACTTCGTTCAGTAAAGTTTATGTCTCCACGCATTTTTACATGAAACCTGATCACTGAGCATTGTAAAAACACTAAAAAAGTTCAAAATTCTATAACTTATAGTAGGATGGACATCATATTCAGAGTCATGAGAAATTTTGCGTTTGGAAGCACTCTTACACCGTTTGGGACTTATGTTTTCACCTTTTTCTATTTCATATCTATTACGCGGTCGATTATATTTTCTTCCATTTCTGGAACGTTTGATCTTACCGTTTTTATTAATTTTATTACCTTCACGATCCATTTCGTAAAAAAACCAAAAACCAGAGAAACGACGTACGTTCACTACGAAACTTCGACTTCTAGGTACGTAAATTAATGAAAAGGACTATTATATTGTAAAGTCTGTACCAAGCAGGTTTATATTACAAAGGAAATTCGAAGAAAAGAGCCCAATATGCCACACAATGTTAAATACATTAGAGCAAGGGACTAATAGGCGTAACATTGTGATCGGAAGGTCAAGCGAAAAACAGTCGGCCTGTTATGCTATATACAACGTCGTCAATCGTCTAAGCTCCGCCAAGTGTATACGGCCAAGCGCATACGCCCATTGTCATTAAAACATGTACTTGTCGACCAACGGCAAGCGTAAAGTCTTCATAATTCATACCATTTGCGACGACGACCATGTACATAAGAAGCTTCGGGGTGTGCTTATAGAATCGTCGACAAGCTACGCCCATTGTCATCAAAGCATGTACTTGTCGACCAACGGCAAGCGTAAGGACTTCATAATTCGATCTACATAAACCACAACATTAGCGACGACAACGACCATGTACATAAGAAGCTTCGGGGTGTGCTTATAGAAATATCGACAAGCTACGCCAAGTCTTATACTACATAAGCCATAACATTAGCAACGACAACGACCATTTACATGAGATGCTTCGGGGTGTGTTTCCAGCGGAGTGACACTGTGCTAAACCCTGCCTTCAAACCATTTCTCAAATTCGCCGCAAAGCTTCACCATGCGAGCAAGTGAGAAGTGCGCGGAGGAAGAAGTTTACGTGGAACGAGAACGCACGTTTCAACTACTCAGCGAATTTAGGGCGAATTGAGGCCGCATGAATCGTTTAAAAGACAATTGATCGAGCGAAAAACGGCAAGTAGTAATAACAGCGGTTACAGAACTGTACGCGAAGTGTATTTCGCCGCGAAGTGATCAGCGAAGCCAGAAAGTGCATCTAGTTCCGGTGCAATTGCAGGAAATCATCACATCAGTTAGATGGTGAGGTGTAAGCTTGAGCCGCGAACCTCATTCGGCTTCGATGCGTTTTACGCTGCGTAGCCACCATCGACTAATTCCCACTTTCTTCTAGGCATCCTTTGCCCGTGTAGACACCGTAGGGATAGATGATAAATAAATAACTAAGAGGTGTAAATGTAACCAATTTAAAATAGCAACATGAATAAAACTTAAAACTTTCAACATGTAACTCTATTCCTTTTCGTTGTTCTAGTTTAAACGGACAGAGTAGCAGGTAAGTGGTAAATTAGGAGTTCTTTCCCCGGGAGCCTTGATGATGTATATTGGATACACATCAAATGTGCTCCCAGTTCATACCAGTATACATAGGGTATACTGGTTTTGTAACAGGCCTACCTGCTCTCACTAGAATCATTGTAACTTAGTCAATTTTTGAAATTTTGACTTGCAATTTTGTACATATATTTTTGAACATATAAACTTTGATTTAAAACAAAAAAAAATTATTATTTTGTGACCCATCACACTGGCTATCCCCCTTTAGTTCCTCCCTGATTAAGTTTACTTCCACATATTGGGTAGTTCCATGTGACATAGCTCAAATGAGTTCTCCGTGATGGAAATGTTCAATTTATTTCTGAATGCACGCGCGTGAATACAATTTACTTTACAAGAGGTATATAAATAATCGCATTGGAGAAACTATCAAGAAAGTGCATGTGGGCTTGCCTCTACTTCATACAATATTTCGTGTACTTGTAATATTGTAAGAGTTCTGGTTGTTGTTAAAAATACAACATTTATTCTTTACGCAGCTACAATTTTTAAAATTGGGATGTCCACATGGATTGAATGAGTAAGTTGGGTGTCCAGAATCAACGCAAAATGGAGGTTCAATACCCATGCATAATGTAACTACTAGTCCTAATTCTAAGCACATATGGCATCTTCTTCCCCCAGTCGATTTAAATTTTGTGGTATATTCTCGGGTATTTCGTAGTTTTGCATAGAGATTCTAATAGATTATTAAAAATAATATCTCACTTGATCTTTGTTCGACACTATGAGCTGCTGTCATCTTGGCTGCGCGGACGTTTTGGCAGCAAAAAGTTTTTCCGTTGCGGGTACTGAGGAAGCTGCGGATGGTGGGAGTTCCATGCCACTGAAGATGGACGGTTTCAAAAACGTAACCTCAGCACTAAAAAAGCCCCGAGTAGTCTGACATTGGCCTCCAAACGATTTTCGCTGCATTCATCCAACTGCAAACTTTTGTTTGCCTTGCGCAAGAAGTAGCGCCACAACGCAAAAGCGAAAAATGGGTCATTTTTTCCTCGAACTCGTTGCCAGCAAACAACGACTGAATAATAATCGCCAGTGGCGTAGGGCCGATTCATTACACATTATTCAGGTCATTTTTGTTTGTAATTGTATGCGTTCGAATTTTTTGGTCCATTAAACTCCAAACATGTTTGATTATGTTCAAACCTGGAAGTTGTGCGGGGGCTTGGTAACTTACGGACTATTATATAGGAGCTATCACTTGATAATATGGGCTGTATGATCGGAACATTATCCGCATAAATTTTGAAACCCTGCAATATTCCCAATTTCCCAGCACAAGCTTTCAAATTTATTTGGTCACAATGATCCAACAGTTCCATCCAAGACCGTTGCATCCAGCTTTGCTACAACTTCCGAATCTGACTTGTATGACTGATTGACTTGAGAATTTCCTTGTAGTGTTCTTAGATTGTTCAATAAGTCCGTGCAGGACTGCAGCGATGTTCTGCTGCCTCGGCAGAGGAAGATGTAGGTATCTGCCGAGAATGCCCTCGTCTGGAGACGCGTGAATGCGCTGGCTGGCTAGCATTGCGGTGTCGTGGGGCGGGTTCGTTTCCCCAGCACGAGGACCCACTACAAAAAAATTTCGCATTCACGAATTGGACTGCGGATCAAAAGACGACAGGAGTCGCAAAAATTGTAGATAACTACTCAGAGGGAATTATGACTTGTTACGAGAACAAGTGAAACCTGAGAAGAAAGGCGAACTTGGGGTGACCTCGTCTTTACCCGACGAAGTTCATGGCCCACAAATGAAAGAGGGGCAACCGGGTGGTGGTGGTGGAGCCCCTTCATACCCACCCAACCGGAATAAATCCATTGATAATTTGTTGAAGTGGCCAGGTATTCCTCTTCTGAGTGGAAAACTCATACAACTTGAATTGTATGAGCCTTCCCATCAGAAGGGGAGTACCCCGGTGACCAATTTATGTCATAGAATTATACAATTGAATTGCATAACTCTATGCCATAAAAAGGCACTTGGCTTGGGCCACTCAACCCATGAAGTCACCTGAAACAAAAGAAGGAATTAGGTTGTACCCGGCGGCTGGCTCATATTTTGGGGTGGAAGCCTGCCACCGTACTGGGTCCTATACCCGATTAGAAGAACAAAATGAGAAGACCGATTTTTTTAACGTCTAGCAATTCATTTTTTTCATTTCGTTATATCGTTGTCAAACTATTACTCCTTTTTTTATTACCAAAACAGAAGTTTAAATTTTATATATATAATGATTTTTGCTCTTCCGAACAAAAATAGTCTAATTTGACTTCACTAGCAAGACCAAAATAACATTTAAGAAAAAGTTTTCGAAAATGAATAATTGTATATAAAAAAAACAGCAAAATTAAAAGAAAAGTTTAAGAAAATTACTAATTGTATTAATGGACAGAAGAATTTAAGAGAAATCTATGGAAATTAAGAAATCATATAGAACAGGTGCAATAAAATTTAGCAAGAATTTGAAAAAAATTAACAATGGTATCAATTTATAAAGAGAAATTAAGGGGAATCTATGGAAATTAAATTTGTGTAGAAAAAGAGGCAACAAGATTTAGCAAAAATAAAAAAAAAAAACAATCAAAATTTGTATTAACGGCCAAAAGAAATTAAGAAAATTGTATGGAGGAAAAAAAATTATGTAGGAAAGGTACAACAAAATTTTGCTCCAATTTTAAAAACAAAATTAAAACTGTATTAATGGACAACAGAAATTAAGAAACATTTTATGGAAATTAAAATTGTTGCAGAAAAGATGCAACAAAACTAAGAGAAATTTATGGAAATTAAAATTGTCGCAGAAAAGATGCAACAAACTTAAGAGAAAATCTGAAAAAAAAACACTTTAAACCTGTATCAAAATTTGTGGAAAAACAATTATATCAGGAAAATTTACAAAAAAAAGGTACTTACCCAACATCCTCGCTGGGCGCCCGTTGACGATGTGGGTAATTCCAGCGTTGCCTGAAACAAATTTTATTGTTAATGATGTTCCGCGTTGCACACCTTAATTTCACTTTACTGACAAATGGGGGGAGAGAAAATATACGAATACTTTTACACTGATTAACTTTAAGATCTTTAATACAATAAGAGGTCGAGACAAACATCCATATTAACCCCGACGAGCCTCGCTCCACACATTAATCTTTCTCCTCTTTCTCCTGGTGAACTTCTATTGCAGTTGTGAAAAGTTTCACGATCTAGACACATTATCTCGTGTATCCTTAGCCATTTATCTCTTGCCAACCCAACGTATTCGGCTTTGATTCCAGTATCCCATTCATTCCGAGGTATATCACTTCTCCAACCATCTATCCGATTGTTCCACGAGTGCTAAAGTGGTTCAAGTTACCCGTATACAGCCTTCTGCTGGCATTAGCGCTGGCGATAAACTCGTTCAGGTTTTTCCTGTGTTCCACTGAACCACTCGCTGTTCACTCACGCTCGGCGACACACCGGAAATCGTTTCACTCTTTTCCAGCAATTTCGGGCGAACTCCCACTTCTTCCTACGAATGAAATTCACAGATTCCACTTTTTTCTTTCTTTCTATTTAAACTCAACTGCACTAATAAATTAATCCAGCTTAAAACAACACCGAATCACGTTCTATGCGGACAGCCCGCAAACTCCCGCGTGTTTTCCCAAGTTGCAAAAAAATGGCGGGGCCGAGCCATCGAGCAACGAAACAGCAATGGAAAATCGCGCAAAGTTTCGTTTAATAGTGCCATCTATGGGTGAACCCGCGATGGTGATAATGCACACTCGTTTCGGTTGTTTTTAAATTCTAAGTCGTCTTTTGTAGATTCGCTTAAGTTATCAATTGAAAGCAATTTTCGTTTATAATGACTTGGCGTAATTAAGTGGGAAAAATCGGAAGAATTAGACAAATTTTAAGGGGTTTAAATGATACAATGATTTTAGCGTTCATATAATTTAAAAAGGTTAACCGTTTCGTTCTAAGCATTTGTATCCCACGTTACACCGCAATTCGTTAAATTATATTCAAAAGATATTGTAATAAAATCACTACACATTAAAATATTAAACAGTTTTAGAATTTTGTTTCCCGGGAGTAACGTACAAAAGACATTTTCTGGACCTATTTTCCATGCAAAAAAAAACGAGTGTTGCGATGGGGAAGGTGACTGAATCGACTGAATCCTTGTAAAATTGAGTTTGTGCTGTGTGCCTGTGTCAGCGCTGGCTTTTAGAGCCATAGCTCCTAGATTACTACATCCTTCCGGCCAACCCTGTACCCCAGCGTAGAGATGGTGAGTGCAGTCCATTTGAGCATTAGTATAATAATCATAGCTAAATTTGCCGACTTCTTGCCCCCTGATTGATTTGACCAAACAATGTGTAGTGAATAGGATGTTCAAAAATGTCCGTGAAGGACTGCAGCGATGGTCTGCTGCCTCGGCAGAAGAAGGTGTCGGTATCTGCCGAGAATGCCCTCGTCTGGAGACGCGTGAATGCGCTGGCAGGCTAGCATTGCGGTGTCGTGGGGCGGGTTCATTTCCCCAGCACGAGGACCCACTACAAAAATATTTCGCATTCACGAATTGGACTGCTGGAAGTCAAGAGGCGACCGAAGTCGCAAAAAGTGTAGATAACCACACAGAGGGAATTAGAGCTTGTCATGAGAATAAGGGGAACCTGAAAAGAAAGGCGAACTTGGGGCAACCTCGTCATTACCCGACGAAGTTCATGGCCCACAAATGAAAGAGGGGCAAACGGGTGATGGTGGAGCCCCTTCGCACCCACCCAACCGGAATAAATCCATAGATATCTTGTTGAAGTGGCCAGGTATTCCTCTTCTGAGTGGAAAACTCATGCAACTTGAATTGTATGAACTTTCCCATCAGAAGGGGAGTACCCCGGTGACCAATTTATGCCATAGAATTATACAATTTGATTGCATAACTCTATGCCATAAAGAGGCACTCTGCTTGGGCCACTCAACCCACGAAGTCACCTGAAACAGAAGAAGGATTAAAAAGTACCCGGTGGCTGGCTCATGTTTTGAGGTGGAAGCCTGCCACCGTACCGGGTCCTATACCCGGTTAGAATCTTAGGAAAGGAAAGACCAAAAGATTTCAGTTATGCAGCATTATTATTCAGAAGCAAAGAAAATTTTCATATACATAATTTGTCGATGTTTACGTTAAAATTTATTGTTTATATTCATGTACAGTTAAATAACCGCGTCTTTCTCTCATGTAGGATTTAGGTATTCAAAAAAATAAAAAAAAAACAACCTCTAAATTGTCTGACCAATTCAACATGCAAAAAAGATATATATACAAATATACCAAAAGGGTAACAAAAGACACTTACCCGCAGGGTTCTCCGAGCGCTCGATGACACATGCGGGGGGGTCCACTGAAATTTTCATTAGTATTTTGAATCGTTATTTATAAATATTAAATCGACACATTAAACACTATAAAAAAATTTTTGAGAGAGAGCGTCGAATTAGATCACTATTTTATTTTTATATCCTTCTCCGAAAGTGTTTCAATTGTATAAACAACAAAAATTTTATGCGATTTTTAGATTCCAAAATATAAACGCCAAAATTATCTTCTCTTTCAAGTCAACACTTTCATCCGTCGTTACAGCATTCTAACCTCCTTTCTCTCGGAGGTGCACGTGGCTCTATTTTTGCACCCACACGAAACATAAGCACTTCGAAATTCGAGTGTGGGAAAGACGGAAACTCTTTCGGGCGCCGATCAAAATGCACAAACGCGTGTGAAATAGGAAACGTGCTACACAATGCACGCATAAATGGGAAAAAAAATTTGTTACCAAAATTTCGTTTAAATAGTTTAGGTTCACGGGAAAATTAATTAGCCGAAATGCTAGGAAAGTCACAAATTTTCAATCCGTTAAAATTTAGGGCCGTGTAAATTATTTCACTGTGTCGCTGGTTGATGTTTGAACAATTCGAAATTGCAATTTCCCACGCGTAAAATCCACTTCAAAACGCCGTAACTCAACTCTCAATCTCTTATCCCGCAAACATTGAACAGGCGAGGAAGGGAAACATTTAATTTTGGGTCAAGATAGAGATCAACCGCAGTGGCACACTGTTATATTAAACGGTCACAAGAAATCTTGATGTCAACGGTCAACACTTGTTTTATTCAGAAACATTCAAAAATTGAGCGCAAATCAGACCGCAATAAAATTTCATATCAATTAAAGCACTTCCTGATAATTTGTCTGATAAATCATTTTCCTAACTTAAATTTTACTTCAATATATCCTTCACACTTTTAATATTCCATTTCGATTACAATTTATTTTGTACACTTCCATTTCATTTAACTATTTTAAAACAATCTTTTCATGCTAATTCTTATCACATGAACAAATTAAAATTAAGCTGAGAAGATTAAATGCAATCGATTGAATTTTGCTGCACTCCCCGCGTCCACGCGCGTTCGCAGTTGCCACTCGACTCCCCCAATCTCCGACGGGCTTTTTTTTTCGCAATTCTAAATCTTCCACTGTACGGCTCTTGCGGAACTCGTAGACTAGCGGGAAAATGGGTTCAATTGCTGCTTGTACATTATACGCAGCACAGCTACGATGGAAACATTTCGAGAATTGCTAGCGTGACACTCCGTGAACTTTCCCGATATATCGACAAGTCCGTTGGTATCATTATGATTTTTTATGGGATTGAATAAGATTAATATTTATATCTTTTGTTTTATTAATTTCTTCTTTAGTTGTTTATTATAGAAAGGAATATATAGGGGGGGGGATATAAATATTAATCGGTTTATTATATTAGTTTTAATATTTGTTTTATCAATAATGTAAATTATTAGTCCTAATTTAATTAGTATTTTATTGGGGAGAGATGGATTAGGTTTAGTTTCTTATTATTTGGTAATTTATTTTCAAAATGTAAAGTCTTATAATGCTGGGATATTAACGGCCTTGTCTAATTGTATTGGTGATGTGGCGTTATTATTAGCTATTGCTTGAATATTAAATTATGGTAGATGAAATTATATTTTTTATTTAGAAATAATAAAGGTTGATTTTGAGATAATAATTATTGCTGTGTTAGTTGTTTTAGCGGCGATAACTAAAAGTGCTCAAATTCCTTTTTCTTCGTGATTGCCCGTGGCAATGGCTGCCCCTATCCCGGTTTCTGCGTTAGTTCATTCTTCAACTTTAGAAACGGCTGGAATTTATTTATTAATTCAGTTTAATATATTAATTAGTGGGACTTTAGCTGCTAGAATTTTATTATTATTGGGCGGGTTGACAATGTTTATATCGGGTCTTGGTGCTAATTTTGTGTTTGGTTTAAAAAAAGAATTATTGCTCTTTCTACTTTAAGTCAGTTTGGTTTAATAATAAGAATTCTTTCTATGGGGTTTCCTAAAAAAGCATTTTTTTCATTTATTAACTCATGCTTTATTTAAGGCCTTGTTATTTATGTGTGCCGGAGCTATTATCCATAATATATCGAATTCTCAAGATATTCGTACTATAGGTAATTTAGTAATTCATCTGCCTTTAACTGTTACTTGTTTAAATACGGCTACTTTAGCTCTTTGTGGGCTGCTTTTTTTTTTTAGCTGGATTTTTGAGCCATAACTCCTCGATTACTACAAATGTTTCAATAGTTCCATCCAAGACCGTTTCATCCAATTCGAATACAACTTCCGAATGCGACTGACCGTAAGTAGAACAGTATAACTGGTTTATTGGAGAATTTCCTTCCGACCAACTCTGTTCCCCAGCCTAGGCCGGGTAAGCACAGACTGAGCATTAGTAGAATTGCCATAGCTAGGATTGTCGACTTCTTGCCCCTGATTGATTTGCTTAAAAAATGCAGCAATATCTTTATCAACGTTCATTGCATCTGGCTCAGCTTCAACTTCCGAATGCGTTTGACCAGTTGACGGTTCTGCTGCTGGAAGATTCCAATTGAGTTTCAAATTTTGTGTCGAAGGATCAAAGTCGCATGTTAGTTCAATTGGTGCTGGTTTTGCTTCAACACTGGACTCATCTGCATTGTGATTATCTTGGGCTGTCTCTTCCTCGTTATTAACATCGGAACTAGATTTTGATTCCCCCACATTCCATCGCCGCATAGGTTTTCGTACGCCGAACACAATATCTGTCCGGCGTCTGTTGTTCAACCATCATTTATCAATTGTTTCGGATAACCCAGTTTCTTCACTAAGATCAACATAATCGCTCTTGGTGAACCATGTCGCTTGGTTGTATAACGTTTCTAAAATCTGTACTTGTTCCTCAGTAAATTTTGTCCTGTACCTCTTGCGCTGCTCTTCACTCATTGTTGCGCTAGTAACTAAACTGTCTGATTTCCAGAAGGGGATTTCCGTTTTTATACAGATATGCTTTTAAACAGGGCAACCATTGGATAGTACTTAATTGCCCTTTGAATCCTTTTTGAGCGAGGCTAATTGCTTTAATCCCTGTTAATCCCCTAAGTTGTAAATATTGTCCTAAGATAGTGAAAGGGACACTTGCATCCGGACAAATTTTAAGTAATCAACTAATTAACTCTGGACCAGCTCCCACCCGGAGTCTCCACCACGACCACTAATGAGAACAGGATGCATGCCGTTAACATACCCCAACCCCGTTTGAGCGTTGAGGTAAGATAGCGACAAGTTGATCCATTGTATTTTTGTTTAACTTTAATACAAATATTTCGTTAATTTTAATACAAAAAAGAATGTTAATGTTGTATACCAAAGAAATGTTAACTTACCAGTCGAGCTAGAGTAGAGCGTTTAGCTTAGTTATGGAGCAAACGGCAGCAATGGATAATAAACGACATCAGAAGGAGGCCGGTCGACCACCACTCTACCCAACAAAAGGTAGCCTATGGAAACGCATCCAACACAAGCGCTCCACAAAGGCTATCACAGACTCGGAAGGCGTTTAAGGGGCCCACTCCTGGTCACCGCATCTGGAAAAGAACGGCACACCTATAATGCAGTATCACCGGCAAATACCAACATAATCTCACCTCAAGACAACTGCCGGCTCCAAAGGCTATTTATAAACTTGATTAGAGGAAAAAGCTTTTACTTCGTAATCCTCAAGACGTTCATCATTTCCCCGGAAATCACTATATATTCAGAGTCCTTAGCTACAGCCAATCGAAAAGTTTGTCGTATTTGTCGGGTCATGAATTGAGTAAATCTGCAGCAACGTTTGGAAGGGAAAAGTTGTTCATCAATTGTTATGTTGGGACCTGGCGTGTAACAACTTTGGGTTTGGAAATAATATTGTACCAAACTTAAGATATCAATGCAAACTTGTCGTTTTTCAGTGGTGCTCTCGCAGGTCTAACGTCAAATCTCAAAAACTTCATAATCTCTCGAAACCTATCGCGGGACTTGGTTGCTTTTACAGAATTGTTACCCCGTTTGATTGAACACAGTGCATCTAGATCGAAAGATTTCGCGCCTTTGGACCCACGTATATAAATAAAAGCCAGAAAAACTTCGAGCTCTTCAATTCTGAGAACCCAATCAGGAGAGTAAGTGCGTTGAGTTTCTAGTGTAAGAAAAAACTTTTTTCAGGATTTTTCCTTCAACCTTTAGTCGCCAAGCACTACTGACAGTCTCATCCACATTACGTTTTGCATATAGAGTAGGTCCAGCATGATCTTTGAACAGATTTTGTTGAATTCGTTTGTTGAACCAACCGTACTACGAACCGCGAAACATTGAAAATCATGCTTTAATTTACAAAACGCACCAAAAATCTGGACGAAAGCGGAAAACACCACGCATATGTATTATTGCCGGACACATAATTTTCGTATTTACTACACTTCACTTACCTAAATAATGATAAATATTACTCGTCGCTCCCACATTGCCGCATGCAGTTGCAGATAATTCACTACATTTTGTTATTAACTGGAAAAAATTCACTTAAGAAGTACTTTCTTTTAATAATTTAACAGAAATTATTGAACAACTCACAATTTGTTTAGATTTGTTGAACGAATTGACAAATGACAGTTCCTTATCAACTGCAAGATGACATTCGAATTCAGGTGTGTGCAAGCAATTTAGAGCTGATAATTTCTATCGAAAAATTTTTAAATGTGGCGCACTTCGTATTTTGTTTGTCGATTTTATGAGAAATAAAGAAGTTTGTTGAAGGATATTTGGAAACATTGATTCAGATTATAAATGCTAGATGGTAATTGGAAAGAAAACAGGAAATAATACAATTTTTATGCTATTTCGAAATTAAGTTCGAACTTTAGAGGCATTTGGACAATCATACTAAAGCTCATTCGTGAAAGCCAAAGAGCTTTCGAAATTTGCAGTATACGTATATGAAATGTTTGCTAGTATCAATCATGTGCTAAGAGACTTCAGCGATTTGTGTGAAAAATGAAAGCTCGCCGTCTCCAGTGTATATCGATATGAGTGCAGCGTTCTAATCGTATTCACAAATAGCGAACTTTGTTCACCAGAAAGCTTGTTGCATCTTTCGCAAGAGCTTATAGCAAATCTTTCAGTATGCTAAACAAACGGACGGATAGACGGACGAAAAGACAGATCGTGACTTTAATACGATATTGTAAAAATATTTTATAATCCCCTAAAATGGCCTGTTATATAAATACTTAAACGTTAAGCCATTAAAGGCGTTTCCATGAAAAATATTCGTTACTTCAGTTGCTACTAGAATAGCGAACTGCGCTTACCTTCTATGCTTTGGAGGCGCCATTTTGAATGCATGCATTTAATTTTGAATTTTTAAAAATATTTCTATCTTAGAGCTTCGTCAGCCAATCTGCCAAATCTCATTCAAATCGTCATAGTTTCCCTTTTAGACAGGGCAAAAGTATTAAATTTTTAGTGAAAATGGCAGCTGAAAATAATAAATTTCAAATTTTCGACTACTTTCGTTTCCATCCGATTTTGACGATTTTTTGTTTAGAACAAGAACTTAGTAGGATTCGCCTCAATCTCATGTTCCATCAAAATCCGTCTGAAACTCTGGCCACAAGAGGGCCATTATAAAACTTGTGCAAGTATGCGCACCAAAATAGCGAAGTATTTAGATCTAATTGTCGTCTATCGTGAAAATAAATTTCATTTAGATCGAATCAAAATTGGGTTTTTCAGAAGCCTTTGAAATTTTATGTTTCAACTAGCCGCCATTTTGTTTTTGTAGACCTGATCTCCAATTTTTTTACTTGGTTCTTTAGAGACTTATAGTCTGTACTAAAATACCGGATTTCATTGACATCGGTTGAATGTTTACACGTTTTTCGACGTTTGAGCGGCCGCCATTTTGTTTCAAACGGTTCGATTTTACATTTTTTATTAAGAAATCCATCGTACACTTTATTAAACTTCTGTACCAAATTTCATCCAAAGATCACGTTGGACTGTGTTGAGGTAAAAACACTTCGGACTGGAGTATTTTCCAATTTTCTAAATGAAATTTTATCGTGTCACCTAATCTGATTCTTTCCACAGCTTCAAAATAACCAGATTTTCAATATTCATGAACGTTATTTAAAGTTTTCGTTTGGCTTGACCCGTAATATTCAAAAATTTCCGCGATGACTCTCGCTACAAACACTTCAAATCAAAATTTTTACAAAAACAAATGCACTCTGGACAAAACAGAAACATGAAACCATAAAACGAATTGATTCAAAGTATATTTTCATCCACAAGTCCACAATACTGTCAAGTTTCACTTTTCTGTAATAAAGTATCGCGTGGGAATGGGCCAACGTAAAATATCCACTTAAATTGATGGGGCTGCTCATGATTTTATGTTTGGTTACACTTTACTCACCTGAGCAAAGAAAAGTACTGCACGTTAGTTCCTTTTTCCTGCAAATAATGAAAAACTACACACTTCACTTTGTAATTTACTCGCGTTTACTTTCGTATAGTAAGTTTTTCATTAAAAATTTTTCAATTTTTCGATGCGCACTTCGTATTTTACGAAAGCAATGGCAACTGACAGCTCCACGCCAGCTGATGCTTCCGCTTCGAAAACAAGGGTGTCACACAGCTTTTATGGATCAAATACTTTTGAAAATATGGCGCGAAAGATTATTTTGTTGACATTTGTTGAAAAGGGTGGAAGTTTGCGAATAGATAACGATACCTTGTGTATGAGTTAAAAAAATATATACTGGTATATTGCAATTAAGTAGTTGAAGTCTCCTTTATACAATACAATAATGATCACATTTTATAAAAAGTCATCAAAAGTTAGAACTCTACACATAATAAAATTTTACTAGAACAGTAAGAACATCGAAATGGGTCAAATCTGGGACGCCCGCGTTTTTAATGTTAAGATACTCGTTGGTGCAATCCAATCGCTTTTTCCCATTCTTTTTATTTACAAAAGGGTTTATTTCTTGCAATACACTGTTTGAATTTCTTTTTCGTGGGACTCTTCTAACTGTTTCAGCACTGCAAATTTTTCCCAACAGTTTTTACACATCTGCAGTCAGTTTAGGACCGCTTAAAAAGAATTTTCTTTAATTTTTCTCACGATCCGCCGTTCATCACGCGAACCAAAAATTTTAATATGAGCTGCTCTAGGTTTATTGGCCACTCTTAAATCACCCAAAAAAATGTTTTATTACATACACTTGCTAGAAAAAGTCTGCGTTTACCTGCTGTCAATCAGTTGTTATGGATTCCTCAAGAAAATCACTAATGCACAATTATTTTTGAACAATTCTTTATTTACACTATTCACTTGTTTACTTCTTGCACAATATAGATACAATTCTTTCCTTAAATAGTTTCAACAATTTCACTTTGAACAATACTTTGAACAATAACTTCGGCCAGCACTATGTCAACTCTCCACTCACCATTTCATATGGCCCTTTTATAGGGCTTTAATGTTTACAAAAATCTATTTCACAACATATTTGAATTTAACAATTCCGCACGCAAATTCCACTTCCCAGATTGTTTATAAAAGTATTAATTTCGCGAGATTAATTTGCTTCGATTTGTTTATTAACTTTGGTACGAATCTACTTGAGATATATTACTTTCGCGTAGAATTTGATGATATGTCGCGAGGCTTATTGTAAACACAATTTGGCGTATTGTGCTGAATGGATTGGCAAACGTCGCAAAAATATAATCTTTCGTATGGGACGTTGGTACTTTTGGATATATTGTTTCCAGTATTCGGCATTGTTTATCTTTCTGGAAATTATTAGATTTGGGAATGTGAATTTCTAAGAATCGATTATTATTTATGGATTTGATGTGAATATTAGATATTATTTATGAGTTTAGCTAATGGAGGCATTTGCTGGCTTGCAATATTGAATGTCAAGAACGAAGGTAAGTATGGGGTCACTGTGGCTAATGAAAATACATTGGTAGGAGAGTAAATGGAGTATGGGGTCCATAACACAGTTTGTAACTTTAAAAAATCAAAAACAAGCAAATATTTTCCAGATTTTGTTTCACATATTTATTAAGTATTATTTGTGTATTCGACACCTGTTAGTTAATTTATTTCGCTTTTACAGTATTTGAGATAACGGCTCTTTTAAGAAAAAATGTACATAAGCGAGGCAGAAAAAGTCTGCGTTCACTTCTAATAAAATGAATAAAACAGAAAATATGTAGTAAAACATATTTAAATTAGTTAGTAACAGGTGGGGTATCCCTGGTACTTTATTACCTCTTCGAGCCTTTTTGGCATCGAGTTGACGAGCTTCGCTGTCTCTTCAGCACTTGTTTTCTCCCACTCGTCAGTGAAAACAGTTTTCAACATTTCCTTACTCGTAATTGAGTGTTGTCAAATTTTCTTCTCTAAAGAATCACATAAGTGTTCGATAGGGTTTAAGTCTGGTGATTGTGGGGGTGTATATAGCTGTTTCGGGACATTATAGAGTAACCAAAGCCTCACTATCTCGGCTGTATGCTTTGGATCACGATCATGTTGGAAGCAAAAATGTGAATCTAAGTCGTGTTTAATGGCACTCTGCCTCAAATTGTTTTTGAAAATGTTGAGATATCTAAATCGATTCATCGTCGATTCGATAAACTCCAACTTAACAATGCCAGTACTCGCCATACACCCCCACACCATTACTCCACCATTACGATGTTTTACAGTGGCTAGGAAGTTTTCCTTTTGAAGCGCTGTTGCAGACTTCCTCTATACTAACTTGCAATGCAATATTTACACTCATCTGAAAATATTACATTCTCCCAAAAGTCTATTGGTTCATTTATGTGCCGCTTGGCAAATGCAAGGCGCTTTTGTCGGTTTATCGGTGAAATGTACGGTTTCTTCCGAGCAACCCGTCCGTGGTATCCAGCCTTTTTGGAAATTTTTCTAGTAGTATCCGGACAAATATTTTTGTTGAATTTTTCCTTGACTTCAGTTGCTAGTTGGAATGCTGATTTTTTTTACTAATGACACGATATGTCGTTTTTCCCTGCAGGACAATGTTATGGGCACTTTAATTCAAACTCACTTTAACTAAACGTTTTAAACTTTTATTCACTTTGGTTAACACTTTCATAAACTCGTCGCACACTATAGTTCTTTAAAAAGGATAGAGCAATTTGAAATGGATACAGTTAGCTTGAACTGTTGCAGAAATCCGCGGGTGGATGTTTCATGGCCGTGCGTTGCCGTTATATGAGTTGCTATTTGAGATTGCATACTCCGTGGCGCACAAGCATGTATGCTGACTTGTCGTTGAACTACAGCCATAAACCAACACTTTTCATTTAATCATCGAAGTGCCATTCAACAAACTGTTGTTTTTACTGATAATTCATTCGTATTCGAACATTATCGACGGTAGTACGTTCTTTTCTTGAAACTATTGAACAATTTGATTTTTGTGAAGTAAAGCCGAAATACATTTTGTAACGTTTAAAGTGCTTGTTCACTTATGGATTATTTCGAACACTTGTAGTTCAAATTATTATTATTATATTATTAAATTAATATTCACTTTTGGCTTGGACTTGAACCTAAACAATACAATTCACAATTTAGTTTGGATTCACTATTTTTACTGATCTTGAACTTTCACAATTTACTTTGGAATCTTCCTTTTAAATACTACTAGATTCACTATTCTTACTGATCTTACTCTTAACACTATATACAAATTCTTTTAATATTCTATTGTTTACAATATCTTTTGCTTGGCTCTGCATGCAAATTCCGGTCTCACGCAAGATTTGTTTATTAATTGATAAACTCGCGAATATGGTCCCAGGCTTAATTACTTTTGAGACTGTTTATTCTTTAATCACGGATTCAATCAAATCTTAGTGTTTATGTTTGATAGCAGAAGAACTGTCGCGATTCTTAACAATATCATAGACCCCCTACATGATCAATATATTGATCAATATGCATTTATCAACAATACTGATGCTATCAATACGATGACCAGATATTGTTTGAAAGTTGTTGGTTACGCTTGGAAAATTTGCTTTTTGTTGTGCAAGTTACTAGTTTTATTAATTAATTTTTCAATGGTGTCCCATAGTGATGTAGCTTTTCTTACGTTGACTTTGGCCGTGTGTGAAATGAAAAAAGGAAAAAAGAAAAGAGAAAGGCGCTGGTCAAAAGAATGGTACAAGCTGAGGGATCGTTTTACACATGCGAGTCACAGAACCAAAGAATTATAAAAATTTCCTCTGAATGGATGAACTGGCCTTTAATAATTTATTGGAACTGTAGTGAATAAACGAGTTTCATAAGTCCGTAAAGGACTGCAGCGATGTTCTGCTGCCTCGGCAGAAGAAGATGAAAATATCTGCCGAGAATGCCCTCGTCTGGAGACGCGTGAATGCGCTGGCAGGCTAGCATTGCGGTGTCGTGGGGCAGGTTCATTTCCCCAGCACGAGGACCCACTACAAAAAATTTCGCACTCACGAATTTGGTGGTCAATTGATCAAAAGGCGACCGAAGTCGCAAAAATTGTAGATAACTACACCGAGAGAGAAAGTACTTGTTCCGAGAACAAGTGGAACCTGAAAAAAAGGCGGACTTGGGGTAGCCTCGTCGTTACCCGACGAAGCTCATGGCCTACAAATGAAAGAAGGGCAACCGGGTGGTGATGGAGCCCCTTTGCACCCACCCAACCGGAATAAATCCATATTTGTTGCAGTGGCCAGGTATTCCTCTTCTGAGTGGAAAACTCATACAACTTGACTTGTATAAACTTTCCCATCAGAAGAGGAGTACCCCGGTGACCAATTTATGCCATAGAATTATACAATTCGATTGCATAACGCTATGCCATAAAGAGGCACTCTGCTTGGGCCACTCAACCCGCGATGTCACCTGAAACAAAGAGAAAAAAAAAGGATTAAATTGTACCCGGCGGCTGGCTCATGTTATAAGGAGGCAGCCTGCCACCGCACCGGGTCCTATACGAAGAAGCGAAATAGAAAGACCGAAGGTTCTGGGATATTAACACATTTTTATTTGTAACAAAATTAACATTATGTTCTGTGCAAAAAGAAAATATAAAAACGAGAGATCCCGGCAATCATCAAATAGTTTATAACATTAAGTAATCAATACAAAAGCGACCGAGTACCGATTAAGCAAGGTCTTTTCGAGACTACAGACGTTATTGCAAGAAACGCAGGTGTCCGAGTGCTTTGGTTTAGTATTTGTATGTATGTAGATAAATTCAATCAAACATGCAAAGAGAATACAATTTTTGAGCAAACGAAGGGTACTTACCCCCCAATCCTCCTCCTACGAGCGCTCGTGTTCGGGGCGGGGAAGCCTGTAAATGTTGAATAATCGAAACCGAAACCAAACTCCACTCGCACTAACCGGTTTCATTTTATTATGACTGAATGAAAAATTTAGCAGTAATTATTTGCTTTACCAAATTCAATAAAATTAGACAAAAAAAAATAACGGGCGCCTAATCGAATACAATCAATGATTGCCTATGTGAATTCATACGCGACATAGCTATTCTTTTCTATAATTGCTGGCATGAAACCTGCTCGATTACTACACTTGGGGGAAATTCGTGGTCAAGTGTGAAACTTCACACTACCCGAGAATCGAGACACCATCCCTAGCCTTTCTAACAGCGCTACCAGATGAGCGTGCAATTATCTTAATACGAATTGACGTATCACCACGAAGTACCGTAAATCAACGGTTCTGCAAATACACTTCCGAACGAATTACACGGAAATTCCAAAATTATGCACATGTATAACAATTACGTTTTTTCGTTATCGTTTACTGTAGGGATATTTCATGCAGATATACAATTAAAATGTGCGAAACCCGAGCAACATAACTTTCTGCAAGATTATTACATATTTTTAAAATTCAATTGGAAAAAGGAGAAAAAACCAACCAACACTATTCTAAAATTATTTATAATCTTAACACAACAGTGAACTTTGATCCTACACCTAATATGTTTTAACTTAATTCTAATAAATGCAATCAAAAAAACTTTATCCTATACTAAAAAAATCTATAAAAGTTTAACCTTATCTCTAAACTAATATAATAAACATAATATAAACCTAACCTATACCTAATTTTTAACAAAAATAAACAATAACACTAAATGTAGCAATAATGAGCTGAAACTCAAAAACTAAATAACGAAAAACACCAAAACTGAAAGTAAACACGAATAATTTAGACATTGTCATTTAGCCACCAATACCTGGATTGCGTCGTCTCAATTCGATCAGCTTCAACGAATCTAGCAAATGAGTATCTCCATTGGAATTGTTGGTCTCGTGAACTCAAATTCGGAGGATATTTTATCTTCTTATCGGTGGCCCGTCGATATATGTGATATATGACTGGGACGCCGTTAGAATCAAAAACATATCTGATTTTCGTTCTCTTGCCAAGACGCTTTCCGCACATGATACGTTTTTTCCTCACTTAGAAAATCAATTGCAAATTTAGCGTACAACTCTCACTTATTTTTATTTCCTCGCGATAAGATAAAATTGGTTTCTTTCTTATTACACCCACCGTGCTTAATCGGGATTTACTCGAGGCTTAGATGATAAGAAAAAAAAAAGTCATATGATATATACCTCTTTATCGGTGGGGTGAGCAGATATAGATTTTCAAAAATGTAAAAAAAAACTGTTGCATGGACATACTTGAACACGTCAGATATGGATAGAATCCATGTTTAACGTATTTTAAAAAATGTATGTATGTTAATCTGACTGTTTCCATGATGGAGGTGGTCGTAGGTAAGGGTTGGAAATGAAAAAAAAAATTTAATCGAGCGCGTCAGATTTTCGAAGGGGATGTTAAGTGAACTTAAAAAAAGCTATTATATAATAATCTGATGATTTTGATGTGACGCAAACTCGCGGCCATTATTAGAATGTGCAAAAAATTGCCATCTTGAACTACTCAAGCGCGTCAGATTAAGATATATATGGTTCATATTGATGCCCTGTACGTGTTGTCTCATAATCTGACGACTACCTGGATGGATGCGCCTAATCTGACAATTAAAAAAAAAATTTTTTTTTTCATTTTTCTAAATCATGAAACTTAATTAATTGAAAAGCTCAAGAAATAGCATGTAATTTAAAAAGTGTGAATTTTTTTCAGGAGAATACTTGTATTTATAACAAAATAATTATAAAAAATTAAGTGTTTGTGAGTATTTTTTTTTAATCGTCATCTTCATCGGTAAAATCATATTCCTCCTCTGGCTCTATTTCATCCTTAGATTGCGTATCTGTAAAAAGAAATCAAAAAAATAATTAACAATATTTTTTGTTATAAATAACGTGTTTTTTAATTATTGGAGAATAAATATACCTAATTCTGGAGAATCCCCAAGAATATCAGGTGTTATGACGACATCTTCATACGCTTACGGCAATTGATCACCTGCAAACCAGATCAAACCAGATGGTGGTCCATAACAACAACATTGATGGACGACCCGAAAGAGGTTTGGATGTGAGTTCTCCTGTCGATTTGAAATAGTTATAACCCTTTGCACTGATGAATATTGTCTTCCCACTATTAGCTGTATCTCTGTAGCTATTCCCTTCTTTCCACAATTTTATGATGATTTTTCTTTCACTCACACTGATTTCTATCCTTTTATCTTTCATTGCGAAAAAAAATATTCACAACACAAACTCTGCAGGAAACTATTTCACCAGAATAGCTACTAATGAATGATAAATGCAATAACACACTAGAAGAGTGATCGCAGACTTTGTCTGCCTCGCTTTTGTACGTTTTTTCTTAAAAGAGCCGTTATCTCAAAAACTGCAAAAGCGAAATAAATGAACTAACATGTGTCAAATACGCAACAGACATCTAAAAAAATGTGTAACAAAATCTGGAAAATATTTGCTTGTTTTTGTTTTTTGAAGTAACAAACTGATTGACAGCAGGTGAACGCAGACTTTTTTTAGCAAGTGTACATATTTTTGGCTTCAATTAATAGAATAACTAATGGCAATCTATCGCTTCATATTCCAGGAAGACTAAAATTACTACTTTTTATATACAAATCAAATCTTATTATCAACTACAACCCCTATCTTGATCATTCTAATACTCCTTGATTTCATTCATGATATGCACTAAATAACAAAATAAGAATATAAATAATTAGTCTCGAAACAATTATTTTTTCCCGTTCTGGAAATAATTTATTGTAATTTTTCGTTCTTCAACTGTCGTTTGCTTCATTTGTGAATACAATGCAGAAATACACGCGACGATATGTCATGAAGTCAAAAATAACTATAAACAACTTTCTTGTCGCCGCTACAATGTAAACATTTTAAATTCTAAGTATTCGTTTGTACGGGATAACTGCAAATTTTTTTTTTACGATTTTAGCTATGAGAGAAATTTCATTATTTTATTATCGAGGTAACTGTTGAGTTTGCATAGTTATGTTGAATGCTTTGATTAAGGTGTAATCATTGTGAATATCTTTGGTGTCGGCCCTCTCGTGCGGCCCTGATGAGGACTCCTCGTAAGTGGGCCTTCACTCTGCACGTTCAGTCCTGATAAGGACCCTACCCTTTGGAAATGTCTGGCGCTGCCAAGTAATCCTGATAAGGACTCTTGGCTCAAGTTCCTGCGTCGACGTAACAAAACTCAGGATTTTATTTAACAACAACTTTTATTTTGGCAGAAACAAGAACGTGAATTTCTTTTGTACACCTTTGTAGCTTGATTGAAGCGAAGCGAAGATGAGAAGAGAGTTTGCGTTGAGCTCGTGCCGTAATATCAGCTTATGAGAATCGAGAAGAACGGAACGATCTATTTTGTATTTTCTGGCGGCAATTTTGTAGATGCTGCTCAGCCGCGATGCGCTGCGAAAATCTGCCGCGGGAGCAGGATCTGCTTGCGGCAAGAAGGAGTTGTTGAGGGTAGGGCGTCCCGTGCCGCCACAGTCACTCCCTCCCCAGTGAGTTTCACATTAGTTGAAGGGAATGAGAACGTAACGCTCTTGTTCGTGGAAGTGGACGGTAGCTGTGGTGCTGCTGGTGATGGACTTGAAGGCTGGACATCGCAGCGCTCCAAGTACGCTGGTTTGAGATGGTCGGTAGAAAGGGTCTTGGGAACACCGTTTACATCCACGACGTAGGTGCGTTCGTTGATCCTTTCAATCACACGATGGGGGCCGGAGTATGGTTGGTCGAAGAAAGGGTCATGGCAACACCGTTTACATCCACGACGGAGGTGCGTTCGTTGATCCTTTCAATCACACGATGGGGCCCGGAGTATGGTTGGTCAAGCGGCCTCTTGATTGCGTCGATGCGGCGGAATACATATTCGAAGCTGTTCAGGTCTTTGAAGACGAAGGGGTGGTGAGCTGTGTGCCTAGCTGGCGGGACCGGGCGAATTCCCCTGAACAGGCGGCGTAAATCGGCGACGAAGTCATGTGGATCGCTGGCTGAGGTCGTCTGTGGCGCGAAAAATTCACCTGGTGACGTTCCGAAAACCATCTCTGCTGGAGAAGCTTGCAGGTCTTCCTTGAATGTGGTGCGCATGCCAAACAAAATCGCTGGTAGAGCCTGCAACCACGGCGTCTCGGGGACACATTTTAACGCCGTCTTAAGCGTACGGTGCATTCGTTCCACCATGCCGTTTGCCTGAGGGTGATATGGTGTGGTGTGAACTTGATTGATGCCTAGGAGTTGGCTGAGTTGGTGAAGGAGGTCGGCTTCAAACTGGCGGCCTTGATCCGACGTTAGCTGGAGTGGCGTGCCGAAAATGGTTATCCAGTCGTCGAATAGAGCTCTGGCGATGGTACTGGCCTTGCAGTCGCGCACTGGTATTGCTTGAGGCCAGCGTGTATAGCGGTAGATTATGGTTAGGCAGTTCTCATAGCCTTCGCATAGCGGGAGTTTGATCAGATCCACATGGATGTGGTCAAAACGCGCGTCCGGCGTCTTGAAGTTGCCTAGCTCGGCACGGTTGTGGCGATGGACCTTGGATCGCTGGCACGGTACACATTGTTGAGCCCAATCAAACACGTCTTTTCTTAGGCTCGGCCAGAAAAATTTTAGCGCAACGCTTTTCGCGGTAGCGCGCCCACTAGGGTGCGAGAGCTGGTGAACCATGTCGAAGGCTTGGCGGCGGAGCGTAACTGGCAGATAGGGCTTGATGATACCGTTGATTTCGATCACAAGCATTTGTTGGCCTTCTAGCGTCAGCAGTCGGAGCCCGAGGCGGGAGTTTGCTAGGAGGTGAGGCAACTGAGTGTCTGTGGCTTGAGCTTCGCTGATGGTACGAGCGGAGAATGTGGTGGTTACTGTCACTGTTTCCACCCGTGAGAGCGCGTCGGCGACGATGTTTTCCTGACCTGGTGTATATTCGAGCCTTGTGTCGAACTGGCAGATGAAGTCTAGCTGTCTGATTTCTCGGGGTGAGGCTTTGTCCGAGCGCTACATTAGCGCGAAAGTGAGGAGTCGGTGGTCGGTGTATATGACAAAACTCCTTCCTTCTATTATACGCTGGAAATATATGATGGCGGCGAAGACCGCCAGAAGCTCACGGTCATATGTTGAATACCGCTGTTGGTCTCAGATAGCTTCCTCGAGAAGAACCCGAGGGGTATCCATGTACCGTCTTCCCGTTGCTGGTCCAAGGCTGCCCCGATGGACTTGGTGGCGAAAGGAAGGCCGACGTGGCTGCCTCGGCGATTCCTAGCTTGCACAGTTCGAAGGCAGCTTCAGCTTCGGGTGTCCAACTGAGTGGTGCTCTTTTGGTCGTGCAACCTTTCAAGAGCTCGGAAAGCGGTGCCTGAAACTCGGCGGCATGTGGCATGCAACGTCGGTAAAAATTGAGCATACCGAGGAAACGCGTTAGCTGTGAGGAGTCGCTGCTGGTGGCCGAAATCCAGTTTTGCAGACGTGGTAGCCGGCAAAGATCACCTAGGCCTGTCCGATTTGGCACTTATCCCAATTGGCCCGGAGCTTCGCATTTTGCAGCGTTGATAGAAGCTGCTTGAGGTGATGCTGGTGGTGGTCGTGGTCGGTTGAAAACACTAGGATGTCGTCCTGATACACGCAAACGAAATCGAAACCTCTGAGTAAGTGGTTTAGAGTTCGCTGCATGGTTTGGGCTGCATTTCGTAGACCCAACGGCATGCCCAGGAATTCGAAGAGCCCAAAGGGCGTGGTAACTGCCGTCTTGCAGACGTCCTGGGGTGCGACCGGCATCTGATAAAAAGCGCGTTGGAGGTCGATTACTGAAAAAACGAGCCTCTCGCTTCCTGGATCAGGTCCTCGATGACAGGTAGCGGGTAGCGGTCCAAGTGAGTGCGAGCGTTGAGTTGACGGTAATCTCCCGTAGCCCGCCAACGGCCCCTACTCTTGGGAACCATGTGCAAAAGACTAGCCCATTGGCTTGATGCGAGGCGACGTGGTTGTGCGAAGACGGGTAGGCCATGCGTTATTATTTGGTGGTGCACGGGGAGGTCGGCGATTGAGGCTAATTCACCAGGTCGGATGGTTGAGCTTCTGAATTTGGCGATGATTATCTCGTACGGGTCTCCGAAGGTGCGCACTAAGGTCGATGGTTGGACCATAGTGCTAACACTGATGCTATGCACCGGTGGCGCCGGGCCGAGGACGCAGCTTGTCGAGAGGTTGGTGCGATCATCCAAGAGGCGCTGGTTTCATAGATCAATTAACAACCCGTGGTGATTAAGTGCGTCTGCTCCTAGGATAGCCGTCTGGACGTCCGCTCTGACGATGAGTGAAACGGGCGACGCAACCCAAAGTCCAATATGAGTTCCTGAAAGCCAAAAGTGTTAATAGGCATGCCATTGGCTGCCTGTAGTGTGAGGCTTTGTTTCTGCATAGGCTTGGGGATGAAATGCCTCAGAATTATCGATAGGGCGGAGCCGGAGTCCACCAGAAAACGCTTTTTGGTATAGCGTTTTTCTGAGGTGTCGCCGGCGGCGTTCGCTGAGTGCACCGCCGGCGAACTTAGTTTTCCGAGTATTTGGAGGCGGTGGCCTGAGCGGGAAATGTGCACGGCTGCTTGCAGTGGATTGCTAGGGCCCCATGTTCGCTATGATACCAGCAAAGGCCCGACCGCGCAGCAGGGCCTGGAGTAGTTGACCGTTCTCTCTGACTGAAGCGGTTCCGGGTTGAGGAGCGCCTATATTGTGTGCTGTTGCTGGCGTGCGGCTGCTGAAGCACCTCACAAGTCAAACAGGTCAACTGCGCGATCGCTAGACGTAGGGCCACCAGCTCGACGGCGATCTGGTCGGGTGATGTTGACGAACAGCCAGATGAGGGGGTTGCGGTGCGCACACCTGGCTCGAAAGACGTGGCCATTACTGCCGGGCCCATGTCGTGTGCCTCGTCTGCGACCGCGGCAAGTTCCTCCAGCGTTTGATTTTTGGTTGCGGCGGCAGGTCCAACCATTTGATCCGGACCACGTCGTCACTGACGCGTGTGCCGGCTAGGGAGCGCATGTGACGCAGCAACTGTGACGGTTGCCTGTCCCCGAGCTCGACACCCGTGAGAAGCTTGTGTAGCTGGGCGTCGGGGGAGTCTGTGAGGCGAGAGATGATGGTTGCCTTGAACAAGTTGTACTTATCGGTCTCTGGTGGCGCGCGGATAATATCTGCTACATCCGCAATGGTGTCGCGATCGAGCGCGGAGACTGTCAAATGATACCTGTGCGAGTCCCGTGCGACTTTGTGCACCTCAAACTGGGACTCGATCTGGAAGAACCAAAGCTCCGGATTGGCTCGCCAGAATTGAGGCAGCTTGCACTGGCTGATGACGCTGACCTCTGGAGCTGTCGGTTGACTGGGTTGTTGCTGACTGAGCTCCAGGTTGCTCTGCGCAGCGATGCGTGAGTCGTCTTCGTCTCGTCCAAGGACCATGTTGGCAATTCCGCAGGTGTTTTTGATATTCGGGGTCACCACTTTGGTGTCGGCCCTCTCGTGCGGCCCTGATGAGGACTCCTCGTAAGTGGGCCTTCACTCTGCACGTTCAGTCCTGATAAGGACTTTACTCTTTGGAATGTCTGAGCGTTCGGTCCTGATAAGGACCCTACTCTTTGGAAATGTCTGGCGCTGCCAAGTAGTCCTGATAAGGACTCTTGGCTCAAGTTCCTGGGTCGAGGTAACAAAACTTATTTCGGCAGAAACAAGAACGTGAATTTCTTTTGTACACCTTTGTAGCTTGATTGAAGCGAAGCGAAGATGAGAAGAGAGTTTGCGTTGAGCTCGTGCCGTCATATTAGCTTATGAGAATCGAGAAGAACGAAACGAGCTATTTTGTATTTTCTGGCGGTGATTTTGTAGATGCTGCTCAGCCGCGATGCGCTGCGAAAATCTGCCGCGGGAGCAGGATCTGCTTGCGGCGAGAAGGAGTTGTTGAGGGTAGGGCGTCCCATGCGCCACATATCGTACGCTTTATGCTGGATGTATTTAAATTTCGGAGTAAGTAATGGAGGCTGAAAAATCTGACGGATTTTACTATTTGTAAGGCTTTTATGATTTTAGCTGTGAGTCGCGGTAGTTTTGTTGCAAAAGACGAATTATTTGACCGCAAATATGCTTCACAAAGGAATATTGTGAACATGATTGATACTAAGAGTATTATTTGACTTCTGTAGCAAGTCGATTATAATAGCCAACCAATTAAATGTGTACTTACGGATATTGTTGAATGACATTTGCACCCAAAACAAATTTGACATTGTTTTCAGAGATAATGCATACGATCTGCGTGAAATAAATATGGCTACCGAAAACCTGGTTCGAGTTTGGGATAATGCTGTAAGGTTAAACTACCGTGGTGGTTGCTGTGTCTTGAACTTGGGTTCTTCACCTCAAGAAAAGATCCGTTGCCGGTAGAAGTTTGATAAACTTCTTTTGCGGGTTCTTCTGTGACAGGGAGGGATGTAAATGACAATCGTCATTGTCATTTTTGGTTTTTTTATTAAAATACGAGTAGATGGATAGCGTAGTATTAGCAAAAACAGCGCTTGGATTAGCTAAGGCAGTCTTGGAGGGGAGCTTAGACAGCGTAGGAAATATTGAAGACATGATTCTGGCGTTAGTGGAAGAACTGGGAGGCGATAAAGATCAAATATTGTTGCGTTTTGAACGACAATGGAACCCCCAATTTTTGTAAAAAGGATTTTTTTGCTAATTTAGTGGAATTTAAGTAAAATGTCCACTATGAACTACTGTGTTATTTTTCGATTTTGGTGGTTACATTTAATCATTGTTTCAGCCAGTTGTGTGATCACGTGTGGAGTGGTTATCGGAAGGCTCAAAATTAAATCGTGCCTGGTGTGGTAGGAGCCCTTCCCGACGTTGGTTCGAAAGTGTGACATTTGTAATTCCGTGGGGAAGTTTGGAGTAGTTTAAGTGGAAGTGTAAGCAGTTACATTCATCAAATACGTAGAAAACCAATTGGTGTGCATGGGAAGATTAATTGCCAGTTGGGACGAATTCCCTAAATTACGTATGGATTGTTTATCGTTTAAGTGTAGAGAAATAGGTGTAGTCATAGCGTATGGCACAAATTGGTGTCCTTTAAAGTGTACTAGCCGTTCCGGGGAGCCTCAAGCTCGTCAATTGGCTCCGGGGGGCAATTCAAGGGTTGGCGAGTGGCGCGAACCTATCCCGTCTCTACGGGTTAGCTGGAAACTCCCAAGGCCTCCACCCAAAATCATTTAGAAGATTGTTATTGAGCGGAAAAATGGTAACAGAAGCTTGAAGAATTGCTGTAGTGAAAACAATTATATGCACTAACCTGCATCAATTAAAACATACGAAATAATTCTCTAAAGCTGAGCTATAAGTTAGACGGTTTAAAAATTTATTGACGTGAAATGTAAGTTTGTGAAACCAATTGCTATCATTAACGAAACACTTCAGCTTTGCTCCCCGACGTTTTGATATATAAAAAACATGACTTTCACTGCGAAACTATTTTTAATCGGCGACTGTAAGTCGATTAGTTCGCGATAGAGAGAAATATCACTGGACTGAGTTGATCAAAAGAAAAAAAAATTATGATAACGTCGATATTACGTGTAATCAGCTGAAATTTTGAATAGCTGTGAATGCGGCCATTATATTTTGAAGGAGACGGTTGCACCTGTGACTGCATTGTGCTTTGTAAGTGGATAAGGGTTATGTGGGTGCTAATGGTATTTGGCTTGGGAGTGTTTGCTTTAAGTTGTTTACTTTGGTCAAAAGTTTTTTTAACCTTCGTTAGACAACGTAAAAAAGACTCCTCAACCATACAACGTGGGGTAAGATTTACCCCATAAAAAATTGTTTCTGTTCTGTGCATGTATTGAATGGAACGTGCTCAACCATAGTTTCTTGTTCTCTAAACTTATAACCTAATGAAAAAACTCAAAAATATGCTATTTATTAACATTAATTGAAAAAAAAACACAAAACTTTCATAACTCTTGCGAAAAATGAACTTGACGTTCTTGTCTCGGAAAAATCAAATATTTTTGTTTTTTTTTTTGTTAGAATATATTTGTTTCGTTCAACATAAAACAATTGTGTATTTGATTTCAATAATTTTGATTTATTACCTTTAAGTGTTTATAATATATGAGGATCGCTTGATACGTCTTGTCTCGTTCGCAGATGTGACCAAAGAGAGAGAAAATTTAAAAGTACCAACTAAAGAACAGAAATAACTAACTTCAAGTTTATTTATAAAAGTTGCTTACTTCATTATTATTTTTAAAATTAACTGATTTATTTGATTTGAAATGTTTGTTTCAAACATATTCCAGAGAGGCCGGTAAAAAATAATTTTTAACATTTTTGAATTTTGGTCTTATATCATATTAGCTTAGTTGTTACATTCAAATATTATTTGAGGCTGATTACTTAAGCATGTACATTTAATTCAAAAACATATACAAGATATATTCAAATTAACATGGCAAAACGCATAATTTATTTATGGACCTTCGTGAGATACCTAATGCAGTTTTTACTTCCGCAACTCTTACTTTCTTATCTGGCCCGTAAAATAACTTAATGACTCTGGCCAATGGCCACTGTAAAGGAGCTGAATGCTCATTTTTTAACAGATCTAGGCTGCCTTCCTCAACGTTAGGATGACTACCGTACCATTTGGGACGGGCATTTAGCTGAGATATATTGCTTGTGCCACACTTGCCAGAAATGCTGCTGTATCTGCGTGCATCGTCTCCAAAATTTAAGTTTATTCAATGGCACAGTTGTAGAGTCAGATTCTGGGATAGCAGTTATGGGCCTTCCAATTAGAAAATGACTTGGAGTTAGATAAGTTAGATCAGAAGGGTCTCTTCCGATTTGAGTCAGCGGTCTGGAATTAAGTATTCCTTCTGTGCATACAATAATTGTATTAAATTGTTCATAAGTGAACATGTTAGGACCTATTACTCTTTTAAAGTGAAATTTGGCACTTTTGACCGCTGCCTCCCAAAACCCTCCGAATGTTGGCGAGTAGCTAGGTATGTAATTAAACTCAATACCTCTAGAAGTAGCGTAGTTTGTAACAGCTGCTTGGTGTTGGGTAGAGTTGTGTAATTTATAAAGTTCCTTTAGCGCATTATCTGCACCTTTGAACGTTTTTCCATTGTCGCAGTGTATGGTATTAGATGTATGGTATTAGGAAGGCCACGCCGTGAAATAAACCTTTTAAGTGCTGCTATAAAGCATTCAGTTGTCATATCTGAGCACAAATGCACGCATTTTATGACAAAGCAGACAAATACAGCAACATATCCTTTAGTGATTACACTTCTACGAATGGTAGATTGCTTAATTTGAAAGGGACCACAGTAATCAATGCCTACAACAGAAAAAACATTATTTTTGTTAACTCTGTCAAAGGGTAATGACCCCATCAGCTGAGAGGCAGCTTGGGCTTTAAATCTATAGCATGTTACACATTTATGTATTATTTTTTTAACTTCTCTACTACAATTAATGATCCAATACTTTAGTGACAAATTTGACATTAGTAATTTAAGACCAGCATGCATTAAGACTATATGCTCATTTCTTATGATTAAATCAGTTATGTGGCACTTTTTTGGCAAAATTATAGGATGTTTTTGTGAATAACTTATGTTAGTATTTTGCAATCGTCCAGAGACTCTAAGTATATTATTTTTATCAAGAAATGGTGCTAGTGATTTTAAATTTGACTTTATGCAGGAATTTTTATCAATGCATTTTAATTCCTCCTTGAAATATGCTCTCTGCACCATAAAAAATATTTTATTTTGAGCATTATTTAAAGCTGTTGCTGACAATAGTTTACTGGTTTCTTTATTACCTTGATTTCTACAGTTGTGAATAAATTGTAACATCCAAGCTGTTACTCTAACAATCTTGTCCCAGGATGAAAATTTTGTAAGAAAGTCGGGTAATTTAGGTACATAGCTGGTGACACTCAATCCAACCTTCTGGTCCTCGGGTGTTAGCCCTGTTTCGCACAAAGCATGATTACAAAATAATGATGTATTAGGTACGTAGCTGACTGATGAGTGCTGAATGGGACCGTTCCACCACAACGAATTATTGAACAACTCATTAGGATTGCATCCCCTGGCTAAACAGTCAGCTGGATTGGATGTTCCATCAATGTGAATCCATCTGCAATTTTCTGTTAATGAATTAATAATTTTGACTCTATTATTTACATAAGAAGGTAGGTCTTTTTCTGATTTTAGCCAACACAATACTACTAGCGAATCTGAAAATAAATATTTAGCGTCCACTTTAATGTTAGAATAAGTATTAATCACATTATTGTACAATTTTGCCAATAATAATGCTGCATTTAATTCTAGTTTTGGCATAGTAAGTTTGCCTTTTAATGGTGCTATTTTTGATTTACTGCATAGTAGGTTAACCGTTGAAGTGTTATTATTCACTACTTTTAGATAGATACAACATCCGTAACCAATGTTGGATGCATCACAATAACCCAATAACGCGATGTGTTGAGCGCCAAATATATTAAGACATCTTTTTATTGAAAATGTAGGCATAGATATTAATTGTTGATAAAAGCAAGTCCATTCATTGATAAATGAATCTGGTAAAGGGGAATCCCATTTTGTATTTTCTTTCCACAATTTTTGTAGAAAGTGTTTAGCCCTTAATGTAATTGGTCCTGCCAGGCCAAGGGGGTCAAAAAATGATCCAATAAAACTTAGGATTGATCGTTTAGTCCAGATTTGTGGCATACCTTTGGAACAACCCACTTTCAATGTATCCGATATTATGTCATAGCTTACACCCAGTGCCTTCATGGACACATTTTCCCTACAGAGTTCATGGCTATCAAAAAAGAGTTTATCATTCGGTATACCATTTAGTAGCCGTTGGTCATTTGCAGCCCATTTATGCAGATGAGAGCCTCCTCTTTGCAGTAGCGAAATAAATTGATCTCTTACCTCTAAAGCAGACTCGATAGATTGACTTCCAAATAAGGCATCATCAACATACATGGAGTTGCGAATGACTTCAGAAGCCTGTGGGAACTCTGAATTATACCATTCTGCTAATTCTTCTAGACATCTCGCAGCTAAGTAGCTGGAGCTTTTCGACATTACCTGATAATTAGCCAACAGTGGGATCGCCAAGCGTAGTAAATTTGCGAGGTTATCAATAAGTTAGCGTGTAAATTGTCAGTAGATATCGCAGTTATTGCTTTTTTTGTATGAATGAAGCGAGCAATTGATTTTTATTGCGTTGCGATTATGCTCGATATGCTTAAATATAGTAGAGGCTCAACCGAGGGGAAAATTGATACACAATGCACTTGGCCAATAAATTAACCGTGAACACACTTTCACTTATATTTTGAGGTTGACTATACTTTTGAAGTACATTACGTGCGCACCTCTTCTGACAAAATACTTTGCGAAGACCAGCTCTAATTTAGTTTCGGCACCAATTTTTATGTTTCGTTCAACATAAAACAATTGTGTATTTGATTTCAATAATTTTTATTTATTACCTTTAAGTGTTTATAATATATGAGGGTCGCTTGATACGTCTTGTCTCGTTCGCAGATGTGACCAAAGAGAGAGAAAATTTAATAGTACCAACTAAAGAACAGAAATAACTAACTTCAAGTTTATTTA
Organism: Odontomyia ornata; assembly: GCA_963969285.1. Lineage (NCBI taxonomy): Eukaryota > Metazoa > Arthropoda > Insecta > Diptera > Stratiomyidae > Odontomyia > Odontomyia ornata. The sequence continues at coordinate 457,696,798 of OZ017738.1, read as the reverse complement.
TAAAAATTGCTTACTTCATTATTATTTTTAAAATTAACTGATTTATTTGATTTTAAATGTTTGTTCCAAACAATATTATTTCCATTTCTTTATATAAACTTACATATATTTGGCTTTATTGAAAAGAGTAGAACCAGATCTTTACGTCAATAAAACTGACAACTCGCTCCTCAAATCAATACAATTTTAGCACAACAGTTTCGCATATTCTTTACATTTAGGAGCATTACAGCTGAAGCAGCCATTGACAATCTTCCTGTCTTTGTACCTTGGACAGAATGAACATCTTTGTGATCTTGCTTCGGTGCTAGTCCTGGGTCTTCTTCATTCAAAATTTCATGCCTGCGTCTTATATCTCGTGGCATATGTGGATTGTCTTTCCCTTTCCTGATATGGTCTTCAAGCAATGAAAGTCCCAAGCGCTTGATAAATTCGCTTCTAAGGTTGGTCTTATTCTTCTCAATACCGTTGTTGTTTTGATACGCGATGAAGAAGTTTATACCAGCATGATTTAACATTGAGAAAAACACCGTTAGAGGCTAGCGTTTACTGTAATGGGAAACATCATACGTTTGAGCCAATTTATCGACGACATCAACGCCGCTTTTTGTCGAGTTATAAAATGTTATAATAGCCGGTTTTGTTTGGTCACCGCTTTCTGGATCTACCTCGTTATCATGATGCAAGGAAGACATCATATTTACGCACTTTCGTGGCATTGGTACGCAAGAAACAATGGTCGTATCTTTTTTCAATCAAAAAAGAGAAGATTTGCTTCAAGTTTAGCCTTGAATTGAGGTAGAAGGCGCGCTTTGTTCGATCTTAGTGTACCAACAGCAGTCAATTTGTGACTCTGGAGCAAGTTTTCAGCAACTTCGTAGCTCATGAAGAAGTTCCAGATCCTGGTACACATCTCACCAAATGATCTACTACATCAAACTGCTTATTACTAACTGCATATGGGCTATTGTCAGGCTGTTTCCCGCATAAAATTTCAATCGTATAAAACAGTTTAGCATCTGCGAGAACATACATTTTTAACCCATATTTTGACGGTTTGGAAGGAATATGTTGACGGAAAAATCATTTTCCTCGAAAACTTATTAGTTTTTCATTAATCGTCAAATATTTAGATGGTGTATAGGTTGTAGTGAATAGGAGTTTCCATAATGTCCGTGAAGGACTGCAGCGATGTTCTGCTGCCTCGGCAGAGGAAGGTGTTGGTTCCTGCCGAGAATGCCCTCGTCCGGAGACGCGTGAATGCGCTGGCAGGCTAGCATTGCGGTGTCGTGGGGCGGGTTCGTTTCCCCGGCACGAGGACTCACTACAAAACATTTCGCATTCACGAATTGCTTGCAGAACTCAGAAGACGACCGAAGTCGCAAAATTGTAAATAACCTCCACGAAGGAATTATGACTTGTTACGAGAACAAGTGCAACCTGACAAGAAAGGCGAACTTGGGGTGATCTCGTCTTTACCCAAATAAATTCAGGGCCCACAAATGAAAGAGGGGCAACCGGGTGGTGGTGGAGCCCCTTCATACCCACCCAACCGGAATAAATCCAATGTTAACTTGTTGAAGTGGCCAGGTATTCCTCTTCTAAGTGGAAAATTCATACAACTTGAATTATATGAACTTTCCCATCAGAAGGGGAGTACCCCGGTGAACAATTTATGTCATAGAATTATACAATTTGATTGCATAATTCTATGCCATAAAAAGGCACTCAGCTTGGGCCACTCAACCCATGAAGTCACCTGAAACAGAAGGATTATATGGGATTATTAATGCCCGATGGCTGGCTCATTCGTAACGTGGAGAGCCTACCATCGTACCGGGTCCTATACCCGGTCAGAGTGATCGGAAAGGAAAGACCGATTTAGTTTGAAAATTAGCACTCCATTGTATTTAAGTGACTTATTTTAAAATAGATACACATTAAATTATTCCTTAAATCAATGTTAAGTTTTAAACCATTCATTTACTTCTGATTTCTTTGAATTGAAAGCATATTATTTATTAATATTTTCAGCTCAGACTTCTTAAATTTTTAAATCTAAGTGTTATTTTAATCCTTTTCCCTTAAAATTTGAGTTTTAATCTGGTTAAATTTCAATTTAATCTACCCATATCATATCCTTCTCAATTGACATCGATTTACATACATATTGAAATAAATCCTGGAATTTCATCATAAATATTTTCTTTTTGTTTTTTTTTCATTTTATCATATGTAAACGGAATTTTGTATAGGAATGTTTAAACGTGATATTAATTCTGCTTACGTAGAAATGAAATATGGTATTTCAGTTTTATTTTCTAAATAATATCAATTGAAATTTGCTGAATTACTAGGTTCTAACATGTAGTATTAAGTAGTTTCATTATAATGAATGTCGAATTTTCAAAGCAAAATGTTTTATTTACTATTTTGTAATGAAAAATCGCTGTGAAATGGTTATATGGAGTGCTATTTGTTTTAACCAGGAGAAAAAAAAAATCTATGCTTCTTCTTCCTTACGAACGATTCATTACTTAAGCATTTTTCAAATTAAATTTATTCACAATTAAGAGAATGTATTTAGCTTGTAGAAATTAGCAAAATATTTAAAAAAAAATATCTGGTTTAGAATTTGTATTTAAATCTTTGACAATTACCATTCACTACATCGATGACAGTGTCCCTTTTAAAATTTAGCAATAGTGCAGCGCAAAATGGGGCTGATGCAAGCGGATTTTGTTCCCGCTTATTTGCGACACTCGGAATAACCTCGCTCGTACGATGTTATGGGGATTGTTAATAAGCGATGCGCGATCCCCATTAGAAGGAAAAGATTATTACTTTACTGAAACACAAATACAACTTTATTAGGAAAACTAAAGAGAATTACAAGTATAGGAATGAATGTAGTTTGGACTACATGTTGGCGTGCGCGATGTTGACTCGTCGGAGGTTGCGAACGAAGTCCGCGTCTCGTTGACATGAGTTGTGAAATTCACTAATTCACTAACTGCTTGATGCGCTCCTTGCGGTGAGCATGTGGACGCCACAATGTGGAAATAGAAGTGCCATCTATGGGTGAACCCGCGGTGGTGATAATGCAAACTCGTTTCGGTTGTTTTTAAAATTCCAAATCGTCTTTTTGTAGATTCGATTAAGTTTTCAATTGAAAGCAATTTATGTTTATAATTATTAGGCGTAATTAAGGGGGGAATAAATCGAAAGAATAAGACAGGCACGCGTTAATTACCGACAAACAAAACAATTTTTAATTAATATTATGGTTGGAATGGGTGGAATTTGACAAATTTTGTGGGGTTTAAATGATACAATGATTTTATCGGTCATATAATTTAAGGGGTTAACCGTTTCGTTCTAAGCATTTGCATACCGCATTACACCGCAATTAGTTAAATTATATTCAAAAGATATTGAAATAAAATCACTACACATTAGAAATATTAAACAGTTTTAGAATTTTGTTTCCCGGGTGTTAAGTACAAAAGAAATTTTTTCACTTATTTTTCATGCGAAAAAAAAAGCGAGTGTTGCGATGGGGAAGGTGACTGAATCGACTGAATCCTTGTTAAATTGCGTTCGTGCTGTGTGCCTGTGTCAGCGCTGCTTTTAGAGCCATAGCTCCTAGATTACTACAAGGTATCCAGTCAGGTGTATAGACATCCTGGCAGGAACATGTCAAAAATGTCTCGCATTGGTGCCAAGCGATTTAAACCAGCTCTTGCCGTTCGAGTTGATGCTTCATTAAATCTCAAACTGTTGACCAAGAATGAAAATCTTCGTCTAGACATCGTTTGTCTAAATATTTCGACTCCAGTACCATCGTTACTCCACAAATCGATTACACTTTGTCTGCCGGACCTAAATAAGCCTGCCAAAACAAAAGTGCAAAAACGGCTTCCAATTCTTCTTTGTCTGTTTCCTTGTATGACGAAGTGGAAGGATTTTTAGCCCATCTTAAAGAAATCTTCTTGTTTGTATGTTTCAAAACAATATCCACAATTTTTTTGCAAAAAAGATCTCGAAACATTCTACTTGGGGTTTCTTGTCTCAAGCAATGCTTTTAAGTCCAGTGTAGTGAATTATAAGTTTCAAAAGTCCGTAAAGGACTGCAGCGGTGTTCTGCTGCCTCGGCAGAAGAAGATGGAGATATCTGCCGAGAATGCCCTCGTCTGGGGACGCATGAATGCGCTGGCAGGCTAGCATTGCGGTGTCGTGGGGCGGGTTCATTTCCCCAGCACGAGGACCCACTACAAAAAATTTCGCACTCACGAATTTTTTGTGGTCAAACTAAAACGAGGCGACCGAAGTCGCAAAAAGTGTAGGTAACTACACCGAGAGAAAAAGGACTTGTTCCGAGAACAAGTGGAACATGTAAAAAGGGGCGGACTTAGGGTAACTTCGTCGTTACCCGACGAAGCTCATGGCCCACGAATGAGAGAAGGGCAACCGAGTGGTGATGGAGCCCCTTCGCACCCACCCAACCGGATTTAAATCCATATTTGTTGCAGTGGCCAGGTATTCCTCTTCTGAGTGGAAAACTCATACAACTTGACTTGTATAAACTTTCCCATCAGAAGAGGAGTACCCCGGTGACCAATTTATGCCATAGAACTATGCAATTCGATTGCATAACTCTATGCCATAAAGAGGCACTCTGGTTGGGCCACTCAACCCGCGACGTCACCTGAAACAAAGAAGGATTAGCTATGTACCCGGCGGCTGGCTCATGTTGGGTAGTGATAGCCTTGTTACACAATACCCGTACACCCTATGTGTACTGGCATGCGCTGGGAGCTTGATATGATGTGTATCCTATATACACATCAAGGCTCCCGAGGAGAGAGAGATATTCCTGTATGATACTTATCTGCTACTTTATACTCGCCAACTAGATCAGTAAAAGAGTGTTTTTGTTTAATGTTTTAAGTTTTATTTTATTCTTTGTTTGGTCATATAATAACAAGTTCAGTTAGCTATATTAATTTTAATAAAATATTTACTAGGGAATTCTTTCAATAATTAATTTATTGCAGAGACGTATAAAGTTCGGGCATTTATGGAGCGATCAATGAATGAAATTTTCTGAAGTGATTAATTTATTAAAGAACTAGTTAATGAGGATTTATATTTACATATTTATGAATTTAGAGTGTTAATGGAGCAGTTAATTCGCACGATTATTATTTTCTTTAATTATTTTTGTTACCAGAGAAAAACAAACCACTTTAATTAAGACTTTAACTGTTGCTCGGGCTGACGCCTTGAGCACGCAGTTATATTAGCGAATCGATTGATTATAATCCAACTGCTAGCCCCGGGCACAAAGCCTTGGGACGCTAATACTCGGGCTGATGCCTTGAGTACGCAGTCAGATTGATAAATCAATCAATTACTAGTTCAACTGCAGGCCCCGGGCATAACTGCCTTGGGGCGCTGATACTCGGGCGGATGCCTTGAGTACGCAGTTGAACGTATCCCACTATTCACTTATCTCGGGCTAAGTGCCTTGAGATAGAATAAGCTCGGGCGCACGCCTTGAGCCAGTGAATGGAGAAATACTTCTCGATTGTCTTGTGTCTTTAAGTTTCTTTTATACTATAATTATGCTGACTTTATTGTTTACCAACTAAAATAATGAAGAAAATTTACCATTTCAAAAAAGATCAAAGTCCAACAACAAAACAGTTTAACGTATTAAGTGCCATCTCTCTGTGACTGGTGCAACCACAAAGCTAAAGCTTTCACTCGATTCGCAATGCATGTAACCAATTCGTTCCGCTGGGCGGTGCGTTCGATTGCGAAGTCTTGTGTGTATATGTTTGATACTTAATACGAGTATGGATACACACCCACTTCTGCTAATCCATGATACGACACCGTGCCCACAGATGCATTGATTACAATTTGCAGCTTTTCGTATGTATGTTGTCATTTACAGTACACAGAGAGGAACGACGGAACACGAACCGAGCAATATTTGGACTGCGGTTCCCGTAACATTGCCTCCCCGCTGAAAAGAAAAGTTCACGACTGGCTTGAAGAGCCATGTCGTGAAAGATATTCATTTTTGCTTGATTGTTTTAATTGGTAAACTTGGAATGTTGATTTAAAATTACTATTTTAAACGATTTTAATCGAATTTACTTTTTCCTTTGCTCATCGTTTCATAAAAAGTTATGACATGCTCCTTTGAATATTAATTTCTTATCGCAATATTTGTTTTTTCTTATTGAATCATAATGACTTGTAGTTTTTTCATAATTTTTGTTTTGAGTTACTTTGCTTGAATATTTTTACTAATCGTTTGCTTAGACTTATTAGGCATTTTAATTTGATTTTGTTTTGCTCCATTTACATACTAGAAGATGAATTATAATTAATTACACATTTAAACATTGTTTCGCTTATTTGTCTTTTACAATATTTTTTTTTGCTTTACTTTAATAGTTCTGCATTGCTGTAATTTATGTAACATATAATTTCTCTTTAATTTATCTTTATTTCCTTATTTTGCTTTACTTGCATATTAGAATATTAATGCAAATGAAGATATAACTATTTCACAAATATATACGAGTACAGTTTCGGTTATTTACAATATGCTTTGCATTTTCTTTACTTGAATCAGCTTACTGCAGTATACTTTCGTATTGCTATGATTTATGTAACATATAATCAGTTCTTTTTTTTCTTCTTTATTTTCTTGTTTTCTCTACCTACATTTTAGAATGTTAATGAAAATATAATCAATTTTCTGATGAACTAATTTCACATTTATGTACAGTTTCGCTTATTTGTCTTTTGCAACATATTTTCATATTACATGAAAGGTTTCTGTTGAAACTTTTGTATGTTTTTTTTTTTTAATGCTTATTTTTTTATTTACTACTGCTTTATTTCGTTATATTCCTTTTATTTTTACATTCATTCGGTTTTGTTTTTCAAGATTTAAACTGTATTATGTATATAGTTCGTTTGAAATTGCGTTACACCAATTTTTGGTTGTATTTCGTTTTCGGACTTTAGTTTTATTGATGGTTGGTAGCAAAAATAATGTTTCCAAAACATAAATAAAAAAAAGTTTTTGTTTTTTTTTACTTTAGTCTACTAAATTTTTTCTTTCACATTTGTTAAGGTTTTTTTCAATTTGAAAGAAAAAATCCTTCATTTGCTTCATTTTTCTTGCTTATTAAATTTTCATAGACGATAACGAAAAGCTTGCTAAATAAGCTTTTGGCTATGTACTTTGCAAATAATATATTATGTTAATAGGTTAGTAGGGTAATTTGTTAGTATATGAAGCTCTAGATGCTCGTTTTTTTGGGAACAACCCAGTTAAGTTGTCCATGGGGAACGTAAGATCGATACGATCGTTTTGTTCGGGAATTATTAGCTTTGCAAGGGAATAGCTTGCGAGTTGTTGTTGTTGCTTCATTGCTAAAGCTTTAATTGGTTTTATGTAGTGTGGGACCTAAGTCTTTCTCTTGATGTGGATCGTTAATGTTGTTAGTGGGAAACAAAGATTGACAATTTACATGAAGGTGCTTAAAAAGGTTTGAAGATAAGATGATAAGGAGAATAGCTTTGTCTCTGCAATTACGTGTGAGCAAATAGTATGTTTTTTTTCCTTTTCAAAGCTTTCACATGCGCCAGTTGCTCGGAATTCTATGCTATGTACATTGTACATGCTAATTTGTGGTTGGCGGGTAATCGTAATGAAGATGATTTGTTTCTATTAGGTTAGCTTTATGTAGTTTGTAGTGGGTAGGGCTTGCTGTGGGATTATGTAGCTTTTAAGGTATATGCCTTCAAACGTTATTTGATTGGTTCAAATTGTCTATTGCAACTCCTGTATTTATATGAGATAGTACAAAGGGAACTTTACTTGAATTATACCACTCTTTCTTTTAATTATGTGTAAAGCTGGAGATTATTGATAAAGCGAAGACAACGTGTTTTTTTTGAAGTATTTTTATTAAATAAGGAAACGTTGGGTATGTTATAATAAATGTTATTGAGGAAATAAAATTAGAAGGAAAGATCTTAAGCTTGAAAGTTATGATATAAACTTTGAATGATTTCAGCAAACTGTTAAGTTAAAAATATCTTGCGAGAAGGAGTATTCTAAAACGTATTCGAAACAAAACTATCACTATATGTTGGGCATGGGAGCATATAGTTTCGGCCTTCATTTAAGACCCTATATGTTCCGTCAAATCTCCCTAGTGAGTGTCTGTTTGATTTAGCATAACGCTGTCCCAGACTTTGCTGGAAGACAGAACAGTGCCGTGCGAGGTCACTTCATTAGCCGTACGTTAAAATTGTTGATCCCGATCTCGAGGATGCGTGTAAAGTGGAAGCGTTGGAAATGGGTAGGCTGTTAAGCAGAAATATTACGTTACAAATATCTTGCGAGATAGAGTCGCAACAAAACTATCACTATATGTTGGGCAAAAAAGCATATAGTTTCGGCCTTCATTTAAGACCCTATATGTTCCGTCGAATTTCTCCCTAGTGAGTATATGTTCGGTTCGGCGTAACGCTGTCCCCGACTTTGCTGGAGGGCAGTACAGTGCCGTGCGAGGTCACTTCATTAGCCGTTCGTTAAAATTGTTGATATCTATCTAGAGAATACGTGTAATATGTAAGGGTGGGAAACGGGTGGGTTTTAAATTTTTTGCGTTAACCGCAGGGGTTTAAACGATGAGTTATTTAGTAGTTAGCAGCTAGAATGTATTTATTGAGCAGGGAAACGTAGTGGCTAGTGGAAGCGTGTCTGCAAACCATTTTAGTTCAACAGCACAGAGGCTCCGATTTGTTGGTATATTGTCTTAATATTAAATGAATGTAGCGTGTATAGTGACTTACAACTAAAAATAGCGTGTCCGCTGACAACTAGGGTCCACGGCTCAGAGGCTATTGTCGGTTTCCTTACCGACTTGTAGTTAAGATTAGCGTGTCCACCGGCAGCTTCGGCTGATGGCTCAGAGGCTATTATGAGTTTTTGTTGTGCCTTATAACTAAAAATAGCGTGTCCGCTGACAACTAGGGGTAACGGCTCAGAGGCTATTGTCGGTTTTCTTACCGACTTGTTATTAAAAATAGCGTGTCCACCGACAGCTTCGGTCGACGGCTCAGAGGCTATCTTTTTTTTTACTTAGACTAAAGGCTGAGTGGCTGCCGACAGTTTCGTTTTGAAGGGACCACATTTGTGGCTCTCGACAGTGGGTTTTCGGAGAACCACTCAACTTATTTTGTTTTCCTATTTATTTATAAAAGCTTGCCGGGATTTATCAGCTTGACTGCCACTAGTTTCCTTTAAATTACTGCTTATACTATGAAATTGCAAATTGAGTGCTGAATTCATATTTTGTCATTCGTGGGGGAGAAAAAATGGGAATTGAAAGAGATATGTAATTGGTTTAAGGGTAAATTTGTTTGTATTGAGTTGGCCTATATTGTATTGAGCTATAACAAATAAAACTCATTTGTTTCACAGTTCCTACACTTGGATTATTTCAGTGAAACTCGAAATTATTAAAGTTTCTTGTTGAGCATTTGCATTGAAAAATTGTCTCTTATCTAAATTTGATATTCATTTGACGTGACGTGGTTGGTTTATTTATTTGCACTTTGATTTAACTGCATTAAAAATTATTGCTCAAACGTCTATTCATTAATTTCATCTTCATTAAAGGCTCTCAAGAAATTATTCGAATGCTAGATCAATTTTAAAAATAAGACTTGAATATTCATGTGGGTGCGCGTTATTGTTATTATTATTGTTTCAGTTGTTTGAGCGATAAAAGATGTTATGTTGATATAACGATGGACACGAGTTTGTTTACTCGTTATTTATGTTTTCATTATGCTTGCTTATGTTTGATGTTTACTTGTACTGTTGATTGTTTTGCATGTAAGTCAACTGAAACATTATCTCTTGGATAAGTTGTACGTTAAATTAAGTTTGAATCATTTGGAAGTTTATTTGATTGATTTTAAAATAGACTAGATTAGATTTTGGAACATAAGATATTGGATATGAAAATTATATGCTTGTTATTTAAATGATCAATGAGATTGGTTTTTTTTTTAATTTGAGGAAACTGATCTAGTTTCATTGACAATGTAAGTAGCAATGATAACATACAGGAATTGAGTGGTTTCGGATATCGGCTGGGAGGAAAGACTTACATCCCATTTAATTTTACTACACAATGCGCTACATTGTGGTGTTTGCAAAACCGATATCCTACCGGCTGCGCCAAATTGTTGCACAATACCCGTACACCCTATGTGTACTGGCATGCGCTGGGAGCTTGATATGATGTGTATCCTATATACACATCAAGGCTCCCGAGGAGAGAGAGATATTCCTGTATGATACTTATCTGCTAGTTTATACTCGCCAACTAGATCAGTAAAAGAGTGTTTTTGTTTAATGTTTTAAGTTTTATTTTATTCTTTGTTTGGTCATATAATAACAAGTTCAGTTAGCTATATTAATTTTAATAAAATATTTACTAGGGAATTCTTTCAATAATTAATTTATTGCAGAGACGTATAAAGTTCGGGCATTTATGGAGCGATCAATGAATGAAATTTTCTGAAGTGATTAATTTATTAAAGAACTAGTTAATGAGGATTTATATTTACATATTTATGAATTTAGAGTGTTAATGGAGCAGTTAATTCGCACGATTATTATTTTCTTTAATTATTTTTGTTACCAGAGAAAAACAAACCACTTTAATTAAGACTTTAACTGTTGCTCGGGCTGACGCCTTGAGCACGCAGTTATATTAGCGAATCGATTGATTATAATCCAACTGCTAGCCCCGGGCACAAAGCCTTGGGACGCTAATACTCGGGCTGATGCCTTGAGTACGCAGTCAGATTGATAAATCAATCAATTACTAGTTCAACTGCAGGCCCCGGGCATAACTGCCTTGGGGCGCTGATACTCGGGCGGATGCCTTGAGTACGCAGTTGAACGTATCCCACTATTCACTTATCTCGGGCTAAGTGCCTTGAGATAGAATAAGCTCGGGCGCACGCCTTGAGCCAGTGAATGGAGAAATACTTCTCGATTGTCTTGTGTCTTTAAGTTTCTTTTATACTATAATTATGCTGACTTTATTGTTTAACCAACTAAAATAATGAAGCAAATTTACCATTTCAAAAAAGATCAAAGTCCAACAACAAAACAGTTTAACGTATTAAGTGCCATCTCTCTGTGACTGGTGCAACCACAAAGCTAAAGCTTTCACTCGATTCGCAATGCATGTAACCAATTCGTTCCGCTGGGCGGTGCGTTCGATTGCGAAGTCTTGTGTGTATATGTTTGATACTTAATACGAGTATGGATACACACCCACTTCTGCTAATCCATGATACGACACCGTGCCCACAGATGCATTGATTACAATTTGCAGCTTTTCGTATGTATGTTGTCATTTACAGTACACAGAGAGGAACGACGGAACACGAACCGAGCAATATTTGGACTGCGGTTCCCGTAACAGCCTGCCACCGTACCGGGTCCTATACCCGGTCAGAGTTCCATAGAAATGAAAAGACCGAAGGTTTTCAGGTTCTAGCAATTCATTATTTTATTCTAAAACATTCATGAAAATTCCCAATGTAACAAAAATTATGCCTTTCTTAGATTTTTATGTTTCCTTTAGTATATATGTACTATATATATTTGTTTCCTTTTTTTTTTCTCTTTATACAAAAAAATGTGATCGTGTCTTCTAATTAGTGTTTGTACAATTAGTTCGTCATTTTACATTAAATAAGTTCGAATATTTACTTCCCATAAGAAAACTGAAATTCCGAATTATTAAAATATTGATGTAATAATAAACCCTTTTGGCTGGTATACAGAATGATGACTTAAATTTAACAAGTTGAAAAAAAAGGGCTATTAGTGATATATTTGAGCGATTTTATTTTTATTTTATTTAGAAAATATGTAATTATGCTTTCCCTTATTGTCCGTACATTGGCCTTTGGTTGCAACTTAAACCATTTTGTTTTCCCATCTTTGCCGGGAAAAATTAGTTGAGACCTTGATGGCGCGTAATCCAAGGTGGTTCCGCAAATGTTTCGTCATATCCCACGGCCATATCACTGCATAGGTTAGACGTTAGATGCCTCGCTAATGTGATCTGATTCGCTATCACTTGCGGTTTGAAACAGTTTTTCATCTAATAAAGTATCAGCTTCCTCCAACAAAGCCGTTAAAATTTGCTCATCCGATAAATTCCTGGCCATTGTCAATACAATGTGTCTTTGATTAAAATAAAATAATGTCAAAGAAATGACGAAAATAGTGCAACTAACGAGTAAACACATAAATCAGCACATTCATTTTACTAAAATTATTTTAAATTTCAACAAAAACTACTTTTGTCAAATAATATTTTGAAATCCTTTGCTCAAGCTCAAAGGCTTGCTGAACAATTTCACAGAATCCAATGTAAAATGATTTGAGAATTTCCTTTCGGCCAACTCTGTACCCCAGCGTAAGACTGATGAGCACAGTCCATTTAAGCATTAGTAGAATTATCATAGCTAAACTTGCCGACTTCTTGCCCCTGATTGGTTTTACCAAACAATGTTTCAATAGTTCCATCGAAGACCGTTGCATCCAGTTCGAATACAACTTCCGAATGCGACTGACCGTAAGTAGAACAATATAACTAGTTTATTTGAAAATTTCCTTCCGGCCAACTCTGTTCTCCAGCCTGGGCCGGGTAAGCACAGTGCGACTGAGCATTAGTAGGACTGGCATAGCTAGAATTGTCGACTTTTTGCCTCTGATTGATTTGCTTAAATAATGCAGCAATAGCTTTATCTAAGTTCATTGCATCTTGCTCAGCTACAGCTTCCGAATGCGTTTGACCAGTTGACGGTCCTGCTGCTGGAAGATTCCAATTGAGTTTTAAATTTTGGGTCGAAAGATCAAAGTCGCATGTTAGTTCAATTTGTGCTGGTTTTGCTTTAACACTGGACTCATCTGCATTCTGATTATCTTGGGCTGTCTCTTCCTCGTTAGTGACATCAGAACTAGGTTTTGATTCCCGCAGATTCCATTGCCGCTTAGGTTTTCGCAAGCCGAGGACAATATCTTTCCGCCGTCTGTTGTTCAACCATAATTTAACAATTGTTTCAACATAATCGCTCTTGCTGAACCATGTCGCTTGCTTGTAGAACGTTTCTAAAACGTATACTTGTTGCTCAGTAAATTTTGTCCTGTACCTTTTGTGCTGCTCTTCACTCATTGCTGCGCTAGTAACTTAACTGACTAATATCCAGTGTCGCTACCACGTTGCTGCACGCATTTGCAGATAATTCACTATATTTTGTTATTAACTGAAAAAAAATTCACTAACAAGCACTTTCTTTTAATAGTTTAACAAAATTATTGAACAACGCACAACTTGTTTAGATTTGTTTAACGAATTGACAAATGACAGTTCCTCATCAGCTGCATGATGATATTCGAAATCAGGTGTGTACAAGCAATTCATAGCTGATAATTTCTATCGAAAATTTTTTAAATGTGCCGCACTTCGTATTTTGTTTGTCGATTATCTGATGGAAACGTTGATTCAAATTTTAAATGCTAGATGATTATTGGAAGGAAAACAGGAAATAATACAATTTTTATGCTATTTCGAAATTAAGTTCGATCTTTAGCGGCATTTGGGCAATCATACTAAAGCTCATTCGTGAAAGCCAAAAAGCTTTCGAAAATTGCAGTGTACGTATATGAAATGTTTGCTAGTATTAATCATGTGTTAAGAGACTTCAGCGATTTGTATGAAAAATGAAAGCTCGCCGTCTCCAGTGTTGATCTCTATGAGTGCAGCGTTCAAATCCAATACACAAAGTGGCGGACTTTTTTGACCAATAGCTTGTTACCACTTTCGCAAGAGCTTATAGCAAATCATCAGCAGACAGTCGTGACTTTAATAGCGTATTGCAAAAATGTTTTACAGTCCCCTAAAATGATATGTTATATAAATACTTGAAAGTTAAGCCATTTAAACGTTTCCATGAAAAATATTCGTTACTTCAGTTGCTACTAAAATATCGAATTGCTCTTACCTTCTGACCTTTGGAGGACGCCATTTTGAATGCATGCTTTAAATTTTGGATTTTTAAAAATGTTTCTATCTTAGAGCTCCATCAGTTAATCTGCCAAATCTCATTCAAATCGTAGTTGCCCTCTCGACAGGGCAAAAGTATTAAATTTTTAGTGAAAATGGCAGCTAAAAATATTAGATTTTAAATTTTCGACTTCTTCATTTTTCATCCGATTTTGACAATTTTTTATTTAGAACAAGAACTTAGTAGGATTCTCCACAATCTCAAGTTTCATCAAAATCCGTTGGAAAGTGTAGCCACTAGAGGGCCATTTTGAAACTTGCGCATGTATGCGCACCAAAATAGCAAAGTATTTAGATCTAATTGTCTTCTATCATGAAAATAAATTTGATTTACATCGAATCAAAATTGGGTTTTTCAGAAGCCTGTGAAATTCAAAGTTTCAACTAGCCACCATTTTGTTTTAAGAGACCTGATCTCTAATTTTTTTACATAGTTCTTCAGGTACTAAAAGCCTTTACTGAAATACCGAATTTCATTGACATCGGTTGCAAAGTTTGGTCACAACCACAACAATCAATGTTTACATGTTTTTCGACGTTTGAGCGGCCGCCATTTTGTTTCAAACGGTTCAATTTTGGATTATTAAGGAATTCATCGTTCACTTCATTTAACCACTGTACGAAATTTCATCCAAAGATCACGTTGCACTGTGTCGAGATAAAAACACTTCGGACTGCAGTATTTTCCGATTTTCCAAATGAAATTTTATCGTGTCGCCTAATCTGATTCTTTCCACGACTTCAAAATAACCTGATTTTCAATATTCATGAACGTTATTTAAAGTTTTCGTTGGGCTCGACTCGTAATATTCAAAAATTTCCGCGACGACTCTCGCTGCAAACGCTTCTAATCAAAACGTTTACAAAAATAAATACACTCTGGACAAAATACAAACATGAAACCATAAAACGAATTGAGTTATAGTTAATTTGATTAAAACATCCACGACATATGTGAATGTTCAAGGAACGGACATGAAACGTATTTCACTCGCGTAAATCGTCACACCTATCGGCGGCACCACTTTTTTTTACACGGCACAAGTCCAAAATACAGTCAAGTTCCACTTTTCTGTAATAAAGTATCGCGTGGGAATGGGCCAACGTAAAATATCCACTTAAATTGATGGGGCTGCTCATGATTTTATGTTTGGTTACACTTTACTTACCTGAGCAAAGAAAAGTACTGCATGTCAGTTCCTTTTTCCTGCAAATAATGAAAAACTGCACACTTCACTTTGTAATTTACTCGCGTTTACTTTCGTATAATAAGCTTTTCATTAAAAATTTTTCAATTGTTCGATGCGAACTTCGTATTTTACGAATGATATGGCAACTGACAGCTCCACGCCAGCTGATACTTCCGCTTCGAAAACAGGGGTGTCCACGCAGTTTTTATGGATCAAATGCTTTTGAAAATACGGCGCGAAGCATGATTTTGTTGACATTTGTTGAAAAGAATGGAGGTTTGGGGATAGATAACGATACCTTGTGTATCAAATAAGAAGTAATAACTAATGATGACATTTGAACGTAATTTGCATTTCGACAATTGAAAAATTTTAGGCATCCCTTAGCAGCGGAATTTGAAAGAAAGTGGCAGGTTCCCCATTACTTAGGGGCTATTGATCGAAAACATATTAGGATTGTTCCACCTAAAGGAAGTGGATCCTATTATTTCAATTATAAAAAAACGCTTAGTAGCCAAAAGAACAGGCAATGACTAATGCCAATTGCGAATTTCCACTTTGTGGTGTTGGCACAAATGGCGGGATGTCAGATGGTGGAGATATAAATAACACCAAATTTTATGAAACGTTAGTTACCAGTGAATTAAGAATATCGAAATCACAGTGTGTTGAAATTTCAAACAAATTACTTAAAATATGTTTTTGTTACTGATGAAGCCTTTGCTATGCGTCCAGATTTTCTAAGGCCATATCGGCGAGAAACATTAACAAAGAAGCGAAGAATTTTCAATTACCGCCTATCAAGGGCGAGGTGGGTTTTTGAACACACTGTTACGTATCAGGATTTTCCTACGTAGTCATTCGGGATTTCACCCTGACCAAATGTTTGTCTCCCGCCAAGATTTCACCTGCGAGCCAAGTTACATTTTACCACACTCACGTATATGTTAACGTAAATTAACCATCATCATTTAAATGAATGTGTAAAAGTAGTAGGATTAGTTTTAAGGACGCAGTATTCAGCGAGAAATCAAACATGGCCGTTCGGGCTGAAAGCAGTTTTTTCATCTTCTTTGTTTAGTGGACATATCGCAAGAAGGAATTGGTTGGTGACTTAGCTGTTCGGTCTAGAGGATTTAGCAAGGGCGAACGTAGTGCAGCCACAAGAATTGGGAAGTGGTGAAGGACTGAGTGTCCAGCGGAATCGAAGTGTGCAGTGGAACGGTAGCGGCTGCTGCTAGATTGCAAGACGCAGCACAATCAGAGGATGCCGAGCGCTTCGTTCACGTCCTCTCGATCCTGTCTGAGGCGGTCGAGGCGAAAAGGAGGCAATCGAATAGCGCTGCCATCACGGACAGTAGCTAACCCCTTGCCTAATCGTCAAAATATTCCAGCACCAAATCTGGGTGCAGCACCGTCCGGTGGAGCTAATGTAGGAACGGCAATTGGTACAAATACTTCAACTGTAAGCTCACCGAACGGATCAAATCCTCCAAGCACATCAAATACAAATGGCGGCAACAATCCTAATGTTTCACCAAACTCATCCACTGTTCCAGCCTCATCGTCATCATCGACATCACCATCAGCATCATCCTCTTCCGCATCATCATCCTCCGCATCAGCATCATCCACATCAACAGCAGCACCTGCCTCATTAGCGCAGAGTCCAAACAGTGGCGGGAGCAGTAATAACATCAATTCAAATAGTTTGCCAAGTGCAAATAGTAGCATGATTGTTGCCAGTACAAGTAATACACCCCACACAGGAATATCGGGATCCACATCGCCAAGTGCAAGTGCTGCAACGAGTGCGTCTGTGATGGGATGCAGTCCATCAGTCACCGTACGACCTAAGACGAAAAATACCACCAAATCATGATGTATGGAGTAGTGGTAGCAGCGGAAGTGGTGGTCCATCAACAAGTTCTCAATATGCCAACAATACTAGTTCGCTTAGTTGCGATGACACGTGCTGTATGCTTCCAGCGAGAAAGCGACCGCGACGCATGTACAATTCATCAAATGAAAACTACACTTCTTCCGCTGCTCACTACCTTCAATATGAAATGCCCGATGAAGTTCTACTCACAATATTCTCCTATTTATACGAACAAGAATACCATTCATCTGATATTGCAGCCGGGCTGCAGTCAGCTGAATCATTTGACACTGAAGGAAGCAGCGATATAAACCCGATAACACCGAATCATAATCAAGCAATGCTTAAACCAGAAATAGACCCGGGAGCCGCACTACTGACATCGACCCCCGATTTAAGATGTTCCTCAACTATGAACATACCACCACCTGTAGAATCATACGCGGATGGAAGATATAAGGGAGAAGCAATTCACTCCGATGGAAATGTGATAGATATTTTATATGCAATATCGTGCCAAACATTACCTTGTGGACGGAAAGCCTATTGTGTTTGGATATGTCGCGATCCCGATACGGTATACGACATAGATGATGATATTAAGCACCAAAATCTCACGTTAACATTTAATAGCATCACAAGTACAATAGAAAACTCGTTAGGTTAAGACCTGTCACTCCGCAGTGATGTAGGTCACGATCACTGGAAACTAGGTCACGTCAGCTGGAACATCCACAACATCCAGTGGCAAGTGGACGCCGCACTGCATTATCCCCGTTCCAATGTAACTCGCAGTGCAGGAAGTTCCTCGCATGGAACACGTAAAACCACTCGCATGCGAGAGGGTTCAATTTCCTCAACTGGGAATTTAACGGCCGCGGACTACGGATAGGAGGTTTGCTGGAAGGGAGAATGGAGGAACGGGTCGCTTTTGGCGGACGACGGTGCGAGAAATCAGACGGCGAGATCAAGCTACGCAAGTGGGAATTGGCGATTGGGAGGATATTCGCGAGGAATTGATCAAAATCAAGTGGCGGTTACAGCAGACAAAAGAAGGGTTGTACGACATCGAGATCAGCTGACGGCACGAAATTACCAATCGTCTTCGGGGATCCCCAAAAATAAGGTATAATTTTAAGTGATTAAGTAAATATTGGCCAGTAGATTTAATGAGAAATTAGAAATTGGATAGTGAATTATATATTTGAAGCATACGAGTGTTGTTTCCATCGTGAGTGTCTTATATGTGAAGGTTGTAAAACTTGGCTCGCGGTAGGATTCCGTTTATTTCGGTCGGAGCGGAATTCCGAATATAATTGTGTCGAAAATTACGCGTAATTGCAAGGTCGAGCTGAAATAAAAGCTAGATTCTGCTTTCTGCTGGTCAGAGCGGAATCCCGATTAGCGTTGTGGGGAGAATTACGAAGACTGGTGAAAAATAGAAGCGAGGGTGAAAAATAGAAGCGAGATTTGTTTTTTTAAAGTAGGGAAACGCTGGTAGATTGGGGAAGTGCGCTACGGAGCCGCATTCTCGTTTGGCGGCTAATTGGGGGCCAGGACAAAACGAGTGGCGCCACCCACGTCCGTCTCCGGACGAGTTGAGCGGGTCCGCAGGTTCCTTCGTGGCGAGGAGAGTTGAACCCAAAAAAAAAAAAAACGGTGGTTCGAAATAAATTTTATTTGCAATAACGCCTTCGGAATTTCGGCGTCACGATTATGGGTTTTTCACACAAGGATTAATTTGAAACTGAATAACGTTCTTGCATGTTGCGCTTCACGCAACTTTTTGCACAAAATGTCCCCACCAAATTATACTCCTCCTGAGAGCATGGATCGGGAAAATATTTCAGATTGTAACGTTGAATTAGGAGAAAAATATGATCCCGAATTATTACATGACCCTCAGCCTGGGCTAAGAGGCCAATTTTTAAGAAGTGCTGTCGTGATTAGAGATGAATTCAAAGACTACTTTAACAATGAAGGGTCTGTGCATTGGCAGGATAAATTTATTGCGATTAATAAGAAACAGTGTTTTCAAAAAATTTAAATAAAGTACTTTTATAAACAAAAACCCATTAAGTTTTCTTAACTTTTACGCTGGTGCTTCTTAATTATCAATCGTGTTCTTGGATTGCCTAGATATTTCTTGATATCTTAAGAAGGGTAACAAGTCATAATACCACAGAGATGGCGTGTAAACTTTATCCTCTACAGCCCCTGATCGATAAGACTTGTTCGCTTCCATCAACTCTTTCGGAAAAACACTCCTCATTCAGTTTATTTTTCGCACCACCATTTCCCTTTTTTTGTGAAACTATCGAACTCTTGATGTTTGTTAACCAAAGCCGCATATGCTTGGTTCTTTGCAATACTCCTTGCATTTAACCTGCCAAAGGCACGGATAACTCTCATACAACGCGATAAATTCGCTCAGAAATTCCCGGGAGCATTGCCGAAGGTCAGACATACTTGTAAAAATGAGGCAAAAACGTTGCTAACCGTCCACACATACCAACTTGTTTGCGCAGTTCACGGATATTTATGCCCTACCAGCTCAAATATCGCTGCAACTGCACAGTTCTATGCGCAGTTGTGAAACGTTGCTTTTTTCTCGTCCACACGCAACATTTTGCCTGAAATGTTTTGGTTTGCGCAGGCAGAACGCTGTGAAAGACGTAGCGTCTGGACCAGGCTTAAGACTCCGAGCTGGAATCAGTTCGGAGATTCTTAAAAAGCAGATAAATTATAACAGTAAAGTGTTAAACAATTGTGTTCACTATAAAATCCATTAAAATATGTGAAACCATATGCTAAAGTTGGGTCATAAGTTAGAAAGTTGAAAAATTTAGTGTTGCAAAATGTAGGCTTGTGAAACCAATTACTATCACTAACGAAGCACTTCGAGCTTTGCTCCCTGACGTTTTGATTTATAAAACAAGCGACTCCACTGCGAAAATATTTTTAATAAGTTCGGGATAGAAAGAAATGTCACTGGAAGACAACGTTATCAAGTATAGGCTGTGAATACGGCCATTATATTACGAAGTTGACGGTTTGCGCATGGCAGTTGATTGATGCATGGCCAAATTATTGGCAATTGTGACATATGGCCTGGCACTACGTGGTTTTATCGATTTCACCTCGCAAATGAGATGGATATGATGTCATATGTTTCAGTTTCAGGTTTCGAAAGAAGAACTGTCACTAATTTTGAAGGACCAGATTGATGCTTTATGAAAAAGACCAATGGAATGGAACACTTGCAGTTGTAGGTCATTTTCAATCTTTTCAACGTAGAGACCATGCAGGTGTAGATACAATTTGCTCTTTACAGTATTTGGATAAGACCTAAAGTCCAAACATCTTTTTATATTACTTCTTCTCATTATTCTTTCTTCTCTTCTGTTGCGAACTGCTTTTGACTAGATAACCACTAGACAAGATATTATACCTTAGAAAACTGCATTTCATTTTGTTTGCGAAGTAAAATTAACATTGATTTATTTGAGATAAACTAACTGATTCAGATGAGGAAAATAATTCATTGGATTGAAAAAACTATATGACATTATCAACATTTCTTTTTAAATCACTTTTATTTTGTTTATTTTTGTTGCAAAAAACATATTTAAAATCGCCACATTCACTTCTATACCATAGTGCCACGTCAACATTTTATGATAGCGAAGTAGGCTGTTGTTCAAAACAACTCACTTGTCACTCTGTAATTCGTAATATTGTTTAATAAAAGTCTTTTGCAAATTAATGCGTTTTAATCTCAATGATTTAAAAAAAAAATTGAACCTTGAACGCTACATAAGTTACGAATTACCACATTTCGGTTTTTATCCTCAGGTAGGTATTAAGAGCGGTGCTGTTAGCTATGCTCAGTTAACTGTTTTGTAATTTGTCTGTGGGCCTTTAGAATAATTTTTCTTCGTCCGTACGCTCGAGATTTTCCGACAGAAATCGAAACTGACTTCTCATCGGTTATAGACGTGAAGTCTTGGAATGTGTCAACGGACTGTACCTAAAGGTCAACAAGTCTGGACACTCAGTCTTCTCCGAGGTGGCTGCTGGCAGGCTAGCTAGTTTGGAGAGGAATTTCTGTCGCAGGTCTTCCGCGAGCAGATTAAATCCGACAATTGATCAGCCACCGAATCAAATGCCCGATTTAAACTCGTCAACAAAGCGACTACACTCTACTTTAATCTGTTTTTGTTTTATTTTTTTTTTTTTTGGTTGCCGAGGAAATACAATCATGTAATCAAGCAACTTGTTTTGCAATAAAACAAACTTATTGTGAATGGAAAAACTAATCACTTTCGTTATACTGAATGTCTTTATTTTTAAAATTACCTTTAATTACAATTCAAACTACAATTGTGATTTGACGGAAACGATTTAATAATTCAACGTTGTTCGAGAGACTCTACTTTAAAAACTGGCTATTTTTTTTTTCTTTGTCTGCAAAAATTGCGGTATTCCGCTTCAGAGAATTACCGCTTCTTACAATTATTCCCCGATTCGAACATTTCTTAAAATTAGTATACTAATTGTTACCCGATTCAAATTCGACCATTTTTCCAATCAGTAAACTAATTAACATTTTATTTTTGCTGCCTTGATATACCTTTAATTGATGTTTGACAATTGTCATGTATTTGACAATTGTCATATGTCTGTTTACAATTAAAAACATAAACATGTAGTGTCGGCTTCGCGAGTGAAATCGCAACCATTTCCAATGTTGCATCGTATTTGGACGTTCGTGTGCTGCAGGAACCTTGTGATTCTTTATCTTCCAGGTATCCTGTGGAGCTGCAGCTGCAACACAACTGAAACAGCTAATTGTGATCAGCAAAATATTCGTCGGCGTGTATATGATGCCGTAAATGTACTGATGGATAAAAGGGAAATCCGTTTGATAGCTCTACGACCCAGTTCAGTGAAGTCAAAAAAAAAAAAAAGAAAACCAAAAGAAACGGGAACAAATCGAAAGGAAGAAACAAGAAGTGAAGGAATTAATACTGCAATAAATTTCATTTCAACTCCTGGTGGAAAGGAACATACAGGCTGAAAAGGAAGGAATCATTCCAACACTGAATTCATATATACAATTGCCATTTATGGTTTGGAAGTGTTAAAACGGGTGAAGTCGTAAATCATTAGACCTTGGCGAATTCAAGTTCAATATGGATGCCCAGATATATACGTTTAGCTGACTCTTATTTTATGTTTGGCTGCTTCATAAGTGCAGTTGATTTTTTCCGGTTCGTGGAGGATTATGGAGACAGTTTTTCGTGATGCCTCATCAGGAAGATCTTATTGTTTTGGTAATTAATTTTGTTTGTTCGTTGAAGCCAATGCCCTTGATGCAGGGTGGGGAGTCCGTAAAGGGTTTTTGCTGACCATTTCTAGGGAAAAACGGTTGGTTTTTAGAGTTGGCGGAGCTGCAAAATCGTGCGAGTTGAATCAGCCATATTCTGATCAGTAACTTCTGCCGAAGACAAATCAGATTTACAAGATGGGAATTTGATAGCCCTATGTTATTTTAGGCAATCGATAAAGAGTTTAGCCATAAGCTCGTTGTTTTTCCTGCGTTAGTCGTTTACCTTCATCTGAGTTTGTTTCAATCATCCATCTGTAATGGTTTTCTTCCTTTCGTTTTTGTCCGGGGTTTTCCGAAACAAACCTAAGCCTACCGCTCATCGGTTAAAAATATGAAGTCTTGAGGCGCATCAATTAACAGTCCCTCTTAAGGCCTACACGTTTGGAAGCTCGCAGTCTACTCCGAGGTGGCTGCTTGTCGGCCAGCTAGTTCGGAGAGGAATTTTGGTCGTGGGTGGTGCCGCGAGTAGGCTCGAATACAGTTTTTTAACCACAAATTCAATGGTCAACAATTATAAACATTTGTTAATAAAGTGTGTCACCGCCGTGTGCCTTTATAAGGCTTTGCACTTTGGAAGGCATGCTCTCATACGATTTTCTTATGAATCCTGATCATATCAAGTGTTCTCTATAATTTTCCTCTATTTCTGCATGTCATTGGGCTTGTGACTTCGTATTTTTCGCTTAATAATGATCCAAACGTCCTCAATGGGATTAAGGTCCGGGTTATATACCGGCCAAGGTAACATAGGTGTTACCCTCCGGAACTTTTTTGCTCCAGCCCCGATAATCCTCTTCTTTCCTTCTTTACCAACAGCCTTTTGTGAATTTTTCAAATGAGTTTTTAATTAATGCACAATGCATACTCCTACACAAAACAAAGACTATTCCCAATGCTTATTGTATTTTTGGTATTTGTTTACAGAGTTCAAAAATAAATTGTTTATTATTATGTGTTATTATTGCTGTTATTTGGTGTGCTCCTTATGAGGTCTCCTAATGCACTGACTACTTACTCGCAATTTTCCTGCTTCGATCGCATAGTCGCATAAAAGGCAAAAATGCTCACGCTCGCGTGTCCATGAAATGAATCTCCGCTGAGATAAGCGCGTCCACTTCATGGACAAGCGAACATCCACCGAAAGATGCTGATCACGCGTCTGCATACTACGTACTGCTTCATGGTCAACGATGCGGACGCTAGAGCGTCATGCGATCGAGTTTATCAGCAGGAATATTAAACACATGATATATGTTGAATGTGCTTACACACATTACATTGGGGAGAGAAAAGGTGTTTTTCGACATCAACTCGATTACAATTGAATGGTTTTGCTAGTTTTTTTTATGTTTTGTATATAATTTGAAAGGACACATGATATGTATGGAATGAGCTTATAACTCATGTGCGCAAACACATTCATGATACAATGGGTGAGTAAAGTACGATAAAATAAAAAATGTGCCTAAACTTACCTCGCTTCGCCAATATAAAATGCAATTCTAGGGAAACGGGACGAATTCAGGCATTATAATTTAGTAATAATTTGGACACGGGCAGGATTTCCATCCGGAGTCTGATGCGGTGGGCATCAACAGCAGGGACTCAATCCCCAAAATATCCTTATACTCGAAAATCTATGGAAAGGAAAAACATTAATTAAGGATTTATGAAAAATTGAAATCAATGGTATTTTTGAGAATACGTCTACGCTGTTCTCACCGATTTCTATCGATGGCACGGTGCAGAATCGTCTTGAAACACCACTTTCTCCATGTCCTCGGTTAAAGCTTCGATCGTAGGTTAAAACGCCCTTTTCAATCATGTCCATGTACCCTGCTGGGTTCACGGTACCTTCCAGTAAAATAATTTGTGCAACACCTCAACTTGTTATCAATCCCCATATGGTGAATGCCTAATAGTATGCTGCACACATTCATCACTGCATTTATTTCCTGCGATGACCATAACACCCGAATCTGAATCTATGGGGTTGACTCTGCTCTCGTTAGAGAAAACAACACTAGCCCAATCATTTACTGGCCAGTTTTCCCTGTCTTTACCCAATTTTAGCCGGGCAAAACGCATATATGCTGTTATAAGTGGTTTTTGGCTGTATGTTGGGCCCTCAAATGTTTTTCTCTTAGACGTCGCTTTACTGTTGAGGTGCTTAATTTGACATTATAAGCTTCCTTTAACTCTGCAGCAATTTCTGTATGGCAGTTTAAAACGATAACACAAAGACAATGGGATCAAGTGTCGTGTTCACGTGCATTGGTCTTCTTTGGACGCTTGCTACCAGATTCACGCACAAAACTTTTGTATTTTTGTAGCACTACAGCTCCTTTTGAGTCTTCACTTAGAGATAGTTAGAGTATCTCATTATCATGATCAAATTTATCGGCACTCCACAATATGATATGGTCCGTATCACGCTTTGGCCGTGTGTCCGTCCACTCATCTGCGATCCGTTCTGATATTAAACCAGCACGTATCATAACTGAACAGGCTTAAAGTCAGTCCGAAGAATCATTCGAACTAAATCTCGTTACCGTTCTCAGGTATTTTGCTCAAAATCTTCTAACTGATGACCCGTTGCACTTATAGTGTTTCGAGTGTGACCATAAGTCTGTGAAGGACAGCAGCAATGGTTTGTTGCTGCCGCGAGTTATAAAATCAATCGAGCTCAGTTGAGTTGCCCTTGCTCGACGACTCGTACGCGTGCTGGCAGCTAGCTTTCTGCGGTCTAGATTTCAGATCGATAATAAAATAATGCCGTTATCGCCAAGTCTCAAAAATAATGCACTCTAAAAACCGTTGTCGGTACCGACAGATCGGTTGCCGTGGTGCTTGGCTGTACACGGCCACACGTACGAGTATACACCTCCCAAAGCATTCTTTCTTGCACGAATAGTTGTCGAAACTTAAAAACTAGAATGAATTTTGCATATTAGTTACGAGGGTGGTTCAATAAGTACCCGTATTAGAGATGAAGACACCATTTAAAAAAAAATTTTATTTTCAACATAGTCCCCTTTTAGAAAGAAACACTTCTCCCGACGTTCCTGCCATTTTTTTAACCCCTCGAAAAAATAGGACTTATTGAACTCTCCAAAATACGCCTCTGTCTCGGCGATGACTCCTTGTTTGAGCTAATTTTTTCCCCGCAAGCTATTTCTTAATGTTAGGGAACAAGAAAAAGTCGCAGGGAGCCAGATCGGGTGAATACGGAGGGTTCGGCAGCAATTCATAACGCAATTCATGCAGTTTGGTGGCGAAAACTCCGGATGAATGTGCTGGTGCGCTTTCATGATGAAACAGCACCTTCTTCTTCGCCAAATGTGGCCGTGCCTCCTTAAATTTTTTGTCGGAGCGGTCCAATTACTCACTGTAGCATTGTCCAGTGATCATGGTTTCTCTTTCTAAAAAATCGTATAAGATGGCAAAAAAGTATGTTGAACTATTTCACTCTTGAAATTATTTGCGTGCAGAGACATCAAACAGACGACCTTTACCAAGCCCCAGTTTCGCTCAACTCCCCGACAACTTACCAAGACTAATTCGATAATTCAAACCGTCTAGCAACTTGTTTCACTCGGCCGGTTTTTGAGTTTCTTCATGCTTGTTGGAAGTTTCTTCAAGCTTGTTAACTAGTTGAATTGTGATGGTGTTAAGATGTTTGCGTTATCTCTTATAGTTGTATGAAAGCACGCTTGTGATTTGAATAAAACGACCATTTCCGAAGCACAAATTCTTCCCGTCAACTCCTTAAAGCGAATGTCTGGTCGGAATGCTCAGAGATGTGTATTTTACTCACCGACGATGCACCACGGGAAACGCCTTTTTCATGACTTTTGACAACTGCCACATGACTTTTGACAACCAATTATGAGCTGTACACAGATAACGTATGTCGAACAACGACAGTAAATGCTGATCATCACTGTCATCATCTATGTTGACAACATCATCAACGATAAACAGTTATCAATGCAATATTTCACAACATTATTTGAATTTTACAAAATACCTGTATCTTTAGTACATGATACGACGTCGATATGTTACACTCTTATTAAAACTTCAACAAATTCTTTGCAAATTAAATCAAATCATCTCTTGTAGACTGCAAACAAACAATAATTTTATTTTCTTTTAATTGTTCTCACTTTACAACCTGGCACAACATTCAACAAGCTGTTCACCGATTTGAGAGCACCTTTTCACAAAATACAAATGAAGCTACAATTGCGTTTACGCGATTCAGCTTTCAAATCTTTAATATGAACTCATCTTGCTATAATCTATTTGAAATATTTAAAACACAAAACTCACTTTGCTCCGGAATTCTCACGACTCGTTGTGGCAATTCTTCCGTGATGAGCTAAGCGTCTTCTCCCTCGCTATACGCCCCTCGATTTCACAAGGCGCAGGGTGAGGATACCCATGTAATTCCATGGAACTGTGCCCGCCCACGATACGATTTAATAAACACTTAAAAGGGGTTGACTTAAAAATAAGAAACAATTTATTTAATTTTAAAGACTTGAAATTTACAACTTTTTAAAATTTTGAATTTTACATTTTAAGATTCCGAAATGAACTGAAACGAACTGTTGTTTAGAAGCTTATACAGCGTTTGTCCGGGAAGTAATAGGACTGACCCGATTTAAAAAAACTGATTGAGCCAATCGTTACAATTCTTTAAAAACTTTCAAAGTAGGCTCCGTCTGCGTCGATGATATCCAAGCATTGGAGGCGTCACGGAAGGCATTCTCTGAAATAGCCTTGAGAGCCGCGGTGCAAGCTGCTTGGATCGCCTCTGTCGTCTCAAAATGCTTGCCTTTCATCGGCCTTTCTAGGTGAGGAAACAAAAAGAAGTCAGGGGGAGCCACATCTGGGCTGTAGGCCGGCTGCGGAAGCGTTGGAATGCCGGCCTTGGTCAGGTAGCTGTTCACAAGAAAGGTGGTGTGAGCCTTGGCGTTGTCGTGGTTTGAGTCTATTGCGCACTTCCAAGTAAAACTTGGCGTTGACTCTTTGTCCAGGAGGAAAAAATTCATGGTGGACGATGCCTTTGATGTCAAAAAAGACAATGAGCATCGTTTTCCCTTTGTATTTGCTCATTCTTGGCTTTTTTGGGCGAAGAGATGCCATCGTGTGCCACTTGGAAGATTGCCTCTTTGTCTCGAGATCATACTCAAGATCCATGACTGTGATTACGTTTTTAAAAAAGTGGGGGTCACTTTCACACATGTTCAAATTTTCTTGGCACACTTCCACTCGCCGCAATTTCTGGTTGTCAGTGATCACTTTTGGGCCCATCTTCGGCCACAACTTGCGCATGTTTAAATGCTCTTTCACAATGTGGGCAATTAAACTAATACTTAGTCGACGGTCTGAGTTCAAAACTTCGCGTACACGAGTCACATTGTCGGTGTTTGTCGAAGGTCTTCCAGCACGGTCTTCATCGGCGACCTCTTCCCGGCCCTCCGAAAAGGCCTTGTGCCACTGAAACACACCACTTCTTGCTAAAGTATCATCTGGGTAGGCCTGCCTCATCATATCAAACGTCTCTGTCGCAGATTTACCGAGTTTCACACAGAATTTAATGGCGAACGCTGCATTTTCGGCTTGCACCACTCACGGAAACATGTCCCGCGAAAAAGCCTGTCCTGACTCTCCAGGTGCTCGGAGATAACTGAACAGCCGCTCGTTCGTTAGCTAGGAACCCCCTCTACCGAATCCAGTCAGTGCGTGCGCGATCCGAAGTACAGTCGTGGCGGAAGAAAATCAGTCCTATTACTTTCCGGATAAACCCGGAATTGTATAATGATAATTTGTTGAATGGCATTTTCCTAAATGTGGGAAAATGCAATCGTTGAAGGTCTGTTCATCTCCGTGGGAATTACTGATACGGTGTTTTTTGTGGAAATTATTGAAGTTGGACGTCTAGCTATACTCCGTGGGAATCGCTGAATTGATGCTTTTCGTGGAAACTGGTTATTGTTTTGATGTCGCATTTAGAAGATCGCTGCTGAGTCCTCCCAACTTAAAATCGATTGTCCTGAATCGTTCAAAAAAGGGTAAGTCGTTGAACCGTCCTGCTATCAGGTTGTTGTTGCAGCTTTGAGAAAAGTCAGGAATCGTTGCTGACATGCTATTAGTGTTTGGTCTTGCTACCGTTATGATGATTTTATTTGATTTGAATTTGGCAATGATTTTCAAGGTAACGTATGCTGTGGCAAAAAAAGATAATTATAGAATATGATGTAATCTTCTGTATGTATCTCCACGAAGTGCGAGCGGTGACGGTCTTCAGATGTAAAGCGGTGACTGCCATTTGACAGTTCCTAGTTTAAGCGTGTAATAGATCGATCAAAACAATTCGCTGTTTCCTTGATTCCTCCGAATAAAAAGTTTACAGAGCAAAAAGATGACGACAATTCTTCTGGATCTTACTTCCATGAAGGTGATGATCCAGTCAAGATCGAAGTTCCTGGTGAATATTTAAATTAACTTTTGGTTGAAATGATTTGGTTGGAATTTCAGATTTTATGTCGGGAACCTTATTTGGCTATTTTCTCTTTTCGATTCCCAGACATGCTCCTCATGTCTTCCATTTTCATAATTGTTAGAAACACTATGATCAGGTGCCTGTCAAGCAATACGGTAATTCTTGTGAATCCTTGTTATTTTTTACGAAACATGACTTGATGAACTCGCTATATTTTTCATAGAGCCTTGCCTCTTCGTTTACACTTGTTTTGTTGACGTATCTGCTATCGTAAGATTATCATTAGTTCTCTTATTGAAGACTTAACAAATCCAAAGGGAATTTCCCACTTATGTAGAGGTCATTAACTTAGCTTTCATGATCCAGAATTATACTCTATACAATTGCACCACTTTCTTATTCCAAACTCAAATTAATCTCAAGCTTTTCATTCATTTTAATTAGGCTTTTTCGTGGCTGCATAGTACTCAGTTCTTTTGAAAACACGATTTGTTCTCTAACACACTCAACTTATTCAATACTAAGTTCTTAAGATACAATTTACTTTCTAATTTCAATATTCTAACTCGTCATGATACGGAACGGAGTCGTCATGTTACACCACAAGAGTTGAGGTGCTCCTTTGGAGCTTACAGATCCGGGTAAGTTCGTCCAGAGACGGGCTTGGGAGCGCCATTCGCTTGTCCAATAAGGCCCCGATAAGCCGCCAAATGAAAACTCGGCTTATCAGTACAAGTTTACCGCTCTTCTTGTCCTTGATTTTACACTCCCGTTGGTGTGTCATCAATTTCCCGCAGATATCCTTCGCTTCAAATTCTTAAATTCCACTTCCGCATTTGAACACACTTCCCTTCGTCGTCTCCACTAGGTAATTTCCAAGTGTGCTTCGTCCGCCAAACTTTTACCACTCATTCTTACACAAACAAGCCCCGTTCCCTTTGTTCACGGAGGTTTATAAACCTTCGGTCAAACAGATCCCCGGTCAACGTCCAGGAACTAACTTTTCACGATTTGAATTCCCTTGCCGGTTATTTCATTGTTTTGGGATAATTCATTCCGCATCAAACCTAGCCGGAGTCTGCATTACCTTTCCAAGTTTCCGCGTTCACCTGACGTTTGCTGGCAGTTGTCAGGTTATTGTTTATTTTGATGCGCCGGTTTATTTTGACGCCGGGTAAATTTAATGCGCCGCGGACAAATAGTATGTGCTTTATTCCCAATATTTCCTTGAGTTCATCTGGAAGTTCGTGAAATTTTACTTTTCTGCATCAATGTGTGAAAATATCCGTGGGTTTGTGTGCGCAATGTGATGGAATTGTGCGTGAAATCGTCGTTTATGCTACTAGATCCCCGGTAAGTTACATGCGCAGTTTACGTTTTAAGCTAGGGAACCAACTTACATACGCTTTGCTGGAATTAAAAGCGATTTTGAGGTTGCACTTGGTCGAACGCCAATATTACTTCCGAAGCAATTTTCAATATTCAAGTGCTTAATGCATCGTATAACACTTAAGCCGTCATTGAAATTCATACGTGATTTATCATTGAAGCTCATACGTATGGTTGGATAAGGCGGCTAGTAGCATTTGATTAAGTTAATCCTCACTTTCTGTTTTACTCTGCGTAACACTCATAGATGTCGATGAGTGCACAAGTGTCGATCGAATGAGCCAAGTTGACCAAGCACATAAGCATGAGCCCAGACATCGTACATATCATACCAGCGGGAAATTAAGCGCTTTAAAAGCTCTTAACCTTTCCATACTCGCGCCTAACGGGATCAGACATATACTCGCGCGCTGTGTCTCAGGCCAAGATTTGATCCCGTCTGCATTATTTTGAGCATTATTGGTATGATACACATAGAAGAAGCTATGATGAAGTAAAAGCAACAGGAAAACATTAGAATGTAAACTTTATTTGGTAAAAACAGTCTTCCAACTCAGTGTCTTGAAAAGGAACATAACTTTTGATATTGAAGCTTTCATAACAAAATTAGACTTTTTCATGTGCTAATGATTAAAAACAAATTTTAATTCAACAAATATAAGCATTTATATGAGAAAATTATACAATATCAGGCAGTAATCTTTAAGAGGCTTATTTGTGTAGTAGTCTGAATATACCATAACTGCCCGTTCGAGACAAAAATATTTTTTGGTGTTCATGTAGTTATATCGTGTCTTTCGGTTTTTTTTTCATGAACAGAAAGAACAACGACCTGTTTTATGATTATCTGATGAAGGTTCCGGAAGATCAAGCTTTCATACTTCTAACAGCCTTTGTCTCAGTGCTTTTGGCAAACTTGTAATCAATACTCGCTTTTTCGGGTGAGGCATAATGAGTTCATATGAAAGCATCTCTAGAAATTTCCTGCGATTAGTTTTTATATTGGAATAGTCAAAACCATATATTATTTAGGAATTTATCCCTGCAACATTCATGAGGCTGTAAAGAACAACCAAAGAGCATCGATTTGTTCCTCTAGCGCAGTTATAGGCCTCACACATTTTGTCTACCATGTCAACGCCTCCCTTTGTAGCATTATAATCCATTATTATTTCAGGTTTACTAGTTTCTCCATTTATTTGTGCATCATTGTGCAGACTAGAAACAAGCAAAAGAAAATTATTTTTTCTGGGCACATATGAAACGAGAGTGCAGTTATTTTGGTGTCCAAATAAACTGGAATTCTCTCTTCGGCCTTTTACATCAGTGAATTCCTTTGCCAGTTTCTTCTTATTTTTGCAATTGTGCCAATCATGATAAGCTTTTGATCCGGTATCAAACTGTCCTGTAAAGGAATGCCAGTGAAAAAATTATCACAGGTTGCATTTCGTCCAGATTGATCAATAAGTGCACAAAGACGTTTGATTACTAACGAAGTGCGTTAAGCCCTTGTTTCTTTGTTGTCAAACCTTGGACATTGCATTAAGAGGTACAATCGAATCCAGCTAATCGTTAATCGATAAATCTCTGGTGATGAACCATCAGTCCCTAAGAGGTCTTTTGGATTCAGGCAAGAATTCCATCTAACACCAGAAATAATAAGAGACCGAGAAATGCTACAATTTCCCATTCGTCAGTAAGTCTGTAGTCCCTTTCCTCTTTGAATTAAAGTAAAACCCGCTCAATGTGTTGGTTCATATGCTTGGTAATTTGCTTGATTATTTTATTAGAAAAAGTTAATTTCCGAATCTCACCTCGATCTTTTGCAAGCCTTGCTTCTTGATTTATGTACACCAGGGCGATGCAGAACAATGTTATGAGCTCGTGTTCAAACAGTCCGCAACAGACCATTTTTATTCCATCTAGTGGTGTTGTCTTTACCGATGTATTGGTTGTCAGGCCTTTGCAAAACCTCTTCAGATTCGTTCGATGAATTATCCTCCTGCTCGGTGTCGTTATTTAAGAGCATCTTCCACTTCGCTGTCACTCATGTCATCGTAATTTGAGTCTGAATCGTCACATTCTAGTAGTGCCCTTATAGTTTCTTCGTTTAGTGTGGTGTAATACTTCAAATATTATACACAACTTAAATAAATCAATACATTTCATTGAATAATCTTATAAAATTCAAAACCAGTTACTGACTTGCAATAGTAACAGATCTACTCGTGTCATTCCCACAGACTTGTAGTAATTTAGTAGCCCACATAGGCAAACTGCTCAAGGGATCTTCACGAAAAGAGCAATTTCATAATAATAATAATAATAACGCAATAAGTGCGGGCCAATTCGATACGCAAGTTATCAATATTATTATTACTAACACGAAATAGACTCCGCCACTATCACCGCTACCATTATCGATAAAAAGTTTTTCCGATCCTTACTCAATGATCTTACAAGCAAATTTCAATTCACTAACAAATAAACCTATAAGCACGAAATTTTGTACTCCGGTCATTTTAAGCCTAACTTGAAGAAATTCGAAATAACATATTTTGTAAAGTCCGCGTTTTTCGAGAAAATCGGTGTTGCGTTTTCGCAATTTTCGCTGAAAGCAGTGTACAAAATTTTTGAAAAAGACAGTTCTTGGTATTGAGTTTGAATTATTTTTATTGAAAATAAATTAATGAGCCTTCGATCTTAAGAAATATTATAACAAACTTATAAAAACCTAAATGACTTTCAGAATGATGACTTTGGAATTTTTCTTGAGTATTTCATTTTATTTATTGTTTCAAATAGTAGGAATCAAAGCATTCAGGATGAAGCGGGATATTGCATTTCTTGCAAACGAAAATGGTTTGGCTTTGGCAACCGCGGCATCTTCGACGTTTTTCGGTCTCGACAATAGAATGATTAATGTTGTCAAAACGAATAGCATCATTCGGTTTTCCTGCTCTAAGAAGTGATGATTGATCTCGAGACTCTGATCGCAACAGACTATCAACAACAAAAAAACGTGAAGCTGTGACATTGGTGTCCCTTTCGTAAACTTTTTGCAAAGGCAATGTATTTACCATGCGTTTGTTAGTGCTGTATCGAACGCATTTACTAAAAGTGGCTGGTACCACTCTTTTCCCTGTGTTGCGTTGCCGAATAAATCAACTTCGTCCGTCGTTTTATTATAGTCTCAAATCGCGTTTGTCATGGGAATGTTTATATGCTTTCTTTTCTTTCGGTCAAACCGGTCAAACCGCTTAGTTTATTGTAATGACTTATCCATCAAATGATTCGACAAAACTGTTATAATCGAATTTTCATGTCAACGTATAGCTGCAATGTCATTATTTTGATCGAAACAAATGTCAGTGGAACTACGACCTTGCTTTTTCATTGCTTTTGTATCACATAATTGGTCCTTAGCAGTTCTATTCTCACAAACAGTGCCTGTGAACAAAAAGGAAATATTTAGTTACACATTAATATTAAATTCAAAATCATAGTACCTGACACATAAATATGTGTGATGTAAAAAAGCTCTCAAAAGTTATAGTGACAGCAATCTGAATACTACATTCTCACCTAAACCGAATTTGGTAGATTTTTCACTAGTTGCGCCGCCATAAGGAATAAATTGGAATAAATAGCCTGCATCCGAACATAAATTCGAATATTTGTATTCAAACCGCCTCTAATATACATTTTCGCAGAGTGGCGCCCATAGTGCGGAATCATTTGCTCATCCATGGATATGTGATGAGCGAAAATGCGAAACTGTAGAGTTTATAGTTGAGTGTCTTAGCAAATTTATCATTATTATTTACTGCAAACATGAAGATAACATACGTATGTCTTGATTGCTTTAAATCGATCTCGCCTCATTGCAGCTTTAACAATATCACACCGAAAAACTGGTTGATCAGACCAATATGAATCAAGTTGGGGCACTAAATGCAGTCCAGAAAAATACAATATGCCAATGAATTTTCTGAATTCATTGAAACTCGCTTTGAATTCTTGATCATTTAACTGGCCTATACATTAGTTCGCCGAACAATAAAGTTGATGATATTGTAATCCATGAACAGCTCTTAACATTTCAAGTGGATTTAACTGACCTGAATCAAATAAGTATTGCATTGCATTTGTTATAAATCCGGCCTATAACTCAACCGGATACATTCTTAGGCACCACGGAAAACTCGTTTTGGTGACTTTTTGACCACTTTGTCGGTTCATAACGGAACTCAGTTTCTTTGTTCAATCCCACCAGATGGATTTGCGGTTTTCTGTGCCAATAATCCATCTATCAAAAAATCAGTTTCATATTGACTATACTTTTCATTTATGGGATTTGTGTCCCAAAAAATGTATTTTTGGGAACAACTTTCCCAACGAGCTCGTTGAGAAAGACATTATTCTGATTTAGAAGTTGTATATTATCGTCCATTTCTTCGCAGTCACTTGTGTTGCCAGCATTTTTGGGCGGGAGTATTACAATATCCGTACATTCTGCGGCGTCAGAAGCTGCACTTAACAGCTCCACAATTTCACGAACGGTTAAATACTTTTGACACTACACAGCACTATAGTATTGCACAATAATCAGAAAACACTAACGCAACTACTCGTAACCGAACCAAAACAATCACTATGAAAAATCTGCCAAACGAATCTGAGCTCCATGTGTCAATCAAAGTGACTAACACTATATTGCAACGCATCCTAGAGTTATTTTTAAGATACGAATGATACTTGTAATGTGACGCCTACGCCTGGGAATCGGAGGGATTCCGATCCCGAACCCTGGCACCCGGCCAGATATGTATGACTTCGAAGTGCAAGCAGACTTCATCTTTCGTGCAGATATCATTGCGCCGAAAATATTTTTCTTCAAATATTTATACTTGTGGAGAAATATTTTCTGTCAATGTGATCCGCTTTAGTAAAACACTGATACATTTCGAAGCATATCTATCTGGCAATGCCTCCCACAGTTGCGATCCAAACGTCAAAAAGGTACAGAAGGTGCGCGGTTAACTGTCCGATGAGTGAGAGTGAAGATTGTTCTAGACCAAAGTGTTTCATTTGTTTAAGCTTTCACTATATACAGAAAAGTGTGGTGATTTTCGACATTTCGGTGGTAGAAAACAAAAATTGCGAGCGAATGTTGTCCAAAATTATTGTTTCATTGATGATTTTGCACAAATAGTCTTCTGTATGAAAACAACGGTTATTCGCAACAGTTGGACGCATCTTTCTCTAGAATCTAGGAATGGTAAGATCGGTGTGTTGCCGCATCTGCGAAGCGAGTGATAATTTACTATTCATTTTTAGAAAAGGAAACGAAAATGCTCTTCGCATGCTTCAATCGATTGCATCATCATCGATCACCTTGACTGACCGCCTTCCACATCATATCTGTCTACAATGCAACAATGAGTTACACGTGGCATACAACTTTAAATGGTGCTATGCGAGTACTTATGCCAAATTGACAAACATTCTGAAATTCTCGCCTAGACATGCTCTTGAATTTACATCAAACATTGATACAATCAAAAATAAAGCTGACATCACGAAGAATTCTACCAATATCAAAAGCAATACAGACACTGAAGGCGGAGAAAGTGTGGCTTATGGGAATACTAATGGAGCGGAGGATGGTCCAGGTGACCAAGGAAAATCACTGCCGAGCTCGGTGGTAAGTGTCCAAAAGTACGTTTAATAACTCTTACAACGTTATGATCAGGGAATCATATCAAGAAAGCCGAGTATATTTCCTTTGTTTTGCATATTGTGGTGCGTTTACATGAATTTCACAAAATGTCACCATCATATTTCACTTTCGTTGTCAACTGTATATTCAATCCTTTCCAAAGTAATTTTGACGTGCTGTGATTATTAAAGAAAACGGAGTAAATTCTGAAAACATCATAATGAGAAATCATAGTAGAATATATCGGTTTCCCAAAAATATTTGTTAAATTTTAATTCAATTGTAACGTCCAAGTACTTAATAAGCTCTCCGTATGAAAATAATAAGAAAACTACTAAATTCAAATCACCCTAAAAGCCTAACTAGACATATGCTATAGAACATCAGCATCCCTAGTAACCGTGACAAACGTGCAAATATATAAACCTTATATAATCTGTCAATTGAAGTCAGATTTTAAAACAAAATGGTAGCAAATAATAAATTTACCTGATTCCAAGCTAGATTTTTCAAATATTTTTCAATGCAAAATGGTTCGATCAACACACATAATTATAAACTTGGGTCAAAATAAATAATGAAAATTGTCCAAAAAAAAAAAAAATCAATTTAATTTGGTTGATACTAGGAAAATTCATTTATACTGGGATCCTAGGTTTGTACCAGGTTTTAGAACATGGTAGACGTAAGTTTTATGTAGCATACTAGGTTCATATAGCGAATATCTGTCTAGGCTTTTAAGATGCTAATCTGAATTGTGTCATTACCTGAGCGTGCTGAATCCAACCTCAAGACTATTCACTTTTTGGATGTTTCACCTTTTGAGCTGAACGAATCTCAGTTCCAAGTTTTGTAGATTCCTTGTCACTATAATGATTCCAGTGATCATCAACTGAGTAACGCAAGCAAAATTGTTTCGATTGCTATTTGATGTAATCCAGTTATAAATCATATCAAAAAGACTTGAATATTAAGTGATTAGATTTTAAGTGCAAGTGTAATCGCGCAATTCTTCCGTTTACTTGGAGCTGTGACGCTGAACATTAGCCTCCTTCCGCCTACTAAATTTTGAATTTCTTTTGAAATGGAGTAAAAACCTATTCGAGAATTTCGTCGCTGTGTCTATATTCTTGTATTGCTTTCTGCATTTAATTAAAGGGTACGAAAGTTTTTCAATCTCGTAGTAATTGATAAAAATAACTACTAAAATCACATAATTTTCAAATTGTGGCCGAAAGTCGAACATTGAGATTTTCATGCAGTAACCACCGTTTAAATTACAAAAACATGAAATTATTCAAACTATTCTATGACTCTAAAAATTATGGTTCTTGTTAGAAATTGGCATCAACGGTGCAAGTAAAATTTATAAATTTAAAGTAATTAATTTGAAAAATTAACTTTTAGAATGTGCACTATAATAAGAACTTTCGTTTAAAAAAGAAAATAAATGTAAGAAAATATTAAAAACGCGTTTAAAATATAAAGCTAATACTTTCACTCCGAAAAACGTCTTGATTATGTATTTTTGTATATTTTGGCAATACTAAATTACTTAATTTCGATTTAATCATTGAAAGTCGAAATTAAACAATCCTTTCAAAGAAAAATCTATGGTTTAATCTTTATTGTAAACAACTTTGTAAATGTTAATTAATACTAAGGAAATTCTCTAATCAACTATTTACCTATTATTAAGATTCTATAACAAGATTGATGTATTAACTCCTTAGAAATATTTTAAACACACTTTTGTCTATATATACAAGAAAATCTAATCCTGCATCTAGAAACTTGAATATAGAAAAAAAAAATCTATCGCCTCTCCCTCTCTCTATTAACCCGCCTTAAGCTTGTAAACCCGATGACTGATTTTTTGTGTGAAGAAGTTTACCCTTAAATTTTTCTAATTCCTTCCTCCTTTCTGTAGCTTTGTAAATGAGCCTAAAATATCAACCGCATGAGAAACTTCATCCTGTGTACAAGATTGCATGAATTTTAATGTAATGAAATTCTAATGTAAACAAAATCAAACCACTAAAATTAGTAAACCCATTTTAGAACAAAACCAATATTGAAAATGAAACCGTCTTGAATATTTCAAAACCAAACAGATTTTAACCCTTATACCGACATGAAAGCAAAAGATGTAAATCATTAGTGCTCAATTATTCATTATATTCATATATGAGTCATAGTAATATATTTCTACGTATATACATGCCATAAATAATTACATATACATACTAGACATTTTATCAATAGAAAAACAATAAATATACGTACAAATCATTTTAGGTTAATAAATAATATTAAATTTTAAGAGGAACAAGAAACAAGAAAAAAAAATATT
Organism: Odontomyia ornata; assembly: GCA_963969285.1. Taxonomy (NCBI): domain Eukaryota; kingdom Metazoa; phylum Arthropoda; class Insecta; order Diptera; family Stratiomyidae; genus Odontomyia; species Odontomyia ornata. The sequence goes on along the minus strand of OZ017738.1, from coordinate 457,658,152 downwards.
CTACTTGTAATAATAATATAAATCTTGTAATGATTAATTCAGTTTAACAATTGAAGTACATTATTAATATGAGACCATGACATTGCAAGTATAACACCTGTTAGATGAGAAAAGTGTAAAATGCTGTAAAAATTTTACGTAAACGATAATTTTGAATGTAAATCTCTGAAAAGTAAAAATGAATTACTAAAGAAGCAATAAGCCTTTCCGTTCCGCATGCTCTTTCTTTTGCAGCGGAAGTGATGACCGAGGGTAAGTATGTCTTGAAGAGGGTTAGGTTTTCATAATCTGCGGATGATTGATTTCTAGTCGGTTACGGTCCGCGGTACCCTTGTTTGCGCTCGTTTTTTCTTAGAGTAGGTTATTTTAGACTTGAGGTAGTTTAGCTTATTTTCTGGTACCGCGTCGGTGATTCGGTAATGCGCCTATGGTGATTTTGTTGTGTTTTGATTTGAGATCTGTGGAGAGATCACATCCAGAACTAACGTAACGTAGGTTTCCCGTTCTGGATGAGTAGTTGTTGACGCGTTTGGAAATCGGGCATGTGAACCGGTGGCTGAGTTACGTAACTCGGACTTAGTCTGCTCGCGTAAGACCCGCGACCGAAACTCCTCTCCGAACTAGCTAGCCTACAAGCAGCCACCACGGAGTAGACTAAGTGTGACCGGACTTGTTGACCTAAAGGGACAGTCCGTTGTCATTTCCAAGACTGCACGTCTCGAACCGATGAGAGGTCGGTTCTGATTGCGATCGAACGAGACGGAGTAGGAAACCGTTACATACTGCATCAAGCGTACGTTGCGAAAACGAAACACGTGATTTTAATGGTGCCTGCTGCACTTTTAAATTGTAACAACGCCTTCCTATATAGATTAATATAAAATTTGTAATCTCTTATTCATAAATGTGAGAATCCTTTGGAAAAATTTTAATTTCTTAGCATATTTTTAAAAATTCAAAAAAATGCTTAAAAAATTGAAAAACAGTCATTTTCGCGACTAAAAAGAACCCTGCCTCATCCGCTAAGGCAGCAGACCATCGCTGCAGTCCTTTACGGACATTAAATCTGCCTGAATTCACTATACGGATTTCAAAGATTCTGTGAAAAAATTGCCCACTCCAAGAAATTTAACTCACTTCAACTTACAAATACTTCACCATTTATTTCATTAATGGCGTTAAGAGCAAAAATTGTCTGGCGCATTTGAGCTTAGAACAAATATGTAGAAATAATAATTTTTGTTTAATGAAAAATCAGTTGCTTTTGATTTTGATATGTTTCTCATCCCGATTTCGTCATTGCAGCGTTTTCTAGGCTTGTTCCTTTCCAAATTTCTATTATTAAGTTGTTCAAAAATTTTGGTTGGGTGACGAATACCTTTTTTAAAAGCTGCAGAAAATTCTCAAATTTATAAGCAGAACAGTTTTTGACATTGCCAACCTTTTCAACACAATCTGCTAAATGAAGTTCTTTTTACCTACTTTCAAATTAATCCAGTGTATAACATCCAAAGGAAACTGCACCAGCAAACTATCACTCACCAGTTTTTACACACTTGCACGATATTTTCATATGGCTTACATTATTTTTCTACCGCACGCACAAAAGCTTTCAAACCTATCCCAGGTAATTAAAGAATTCATCCACCCCACTCTCAAAGCACGGCAAATTATCTTATTTATTTCCAATTCTCTATCTGTTACCCTACAAATAGGGAACTTTAACACTTCATTCGATGAATGACGCTGCAAAAGGCAGCACGTGCAAAGTGCATGCACAAAGTTGTTGAATTAAGGGTGCGTGACTGTAACTTACGAGTAAGTCACTTTGATTAAAATACAACTTTACTCTAGTTAGAACTTTTAATTTTTTCGGTCTTTCAGTACGAGCTCACAAACTGGACTGACTTACAATCTTAGGTCTTAGAGATCTTTAGCCTGGTGAATCATAAAAGGAGTTTCGTGATTTTAAATTATCAAATACTTGAGATATTATTCATTCAAAACTCATGGGCACACATATTATGGTGCCATAGATTTCAAAACATGGATCTGTGAATCCGTTGATTATTATCCTTTTTAGATTGCCACAATCCAAATATATCCTGCAAGACTTCATTAAATTTAATCTTTGCAAATTATTTTATAATATATCACTTACCACAAATATAACGAACAAACCAAATTGAGGAACCATCACGCCCGCACTATGGAATAGTACATAACATCCTTGGCCATGATGGTGATACGCTTCACCAAACAAACCAATCATCACACACCTTGAGTGAATTCACTTCTTTGGAAATTGTTGTTAGGCCCTGAAAAAGGCCATTTTTCCATCATTTTGAGGACGAATATGACGAACAAGTTGATCATCATGGTGACATTCCTAGCACGAATGTCACACAAACTGGCATCTTTGAATAAATCAAAATTGATGAACCATCACACGGAAACGTGCAGAATATCCGCTTCACATTATGAGTATGATACGGGAGACAACGCGCAATTTTGATGGCGTTCAATCCATATCATTGTAAGCAATCGTGTTGGTACCGAAAGCTTGCTCCTAACCATTCACTGCATTTTTGGTGTTTTGTTCCGTTTACAGTTTTCGTTAATACGTCAGCCAGCATTCGTTCTGTCGATAGATACTGTAATCCGATGCGCCCTTCGTGCGCGTGATTTCTTATAAAATGATGTCTCACATCAATGTGTTTTGTTCGCGAATGATGTTTGATATTTTGTACCAACTTCATTGGGCTATATAATTTGACATTTTCACATTTTCCGCCGACGTCGTTTAATAGCCCACGCAAGTAAAGCACTTCTTTCGTGGCTTCGATATCGCCGAGTACTCTGCTTCTGCACTTGATAATGCAACCGTGCGCTGTTTGCGCGCTTCCCAGCTAATCGCTGCTCCGGATAACATGAATTCGTATCCTGAATATGACCTCTTGTCATTTACATCTCCGCCCCAGTCAGCGTCAACTATTCCGTATAGCTCGTGCTCTGTCTTTTGGTATACTATACCGTGACTTTTTGTCCCTTCCAGATATCTTAATAACCTCTTCGTCGCTTGCCAATGTTGTTCATTGTAATTTGAATTAAATTGACTTAAGAAATTTACTGTATCCGAAATATCTGGTCGTGTTGTGACTGAGAGATACATTAACGTGCTGATAAGTCTCTGATATGGGTATTTCCGCATATCCGCTTCATTTATTTTTTCTGGTTTTTTGAGCTTTTCGCTCAATTCCGTTGGTGTCTTCACTGGCTTGTACTCCTTCATATTAAATTGCTCCAGGATCTTTTCCGTATATTTCCACTGTGTTTATGACATTTCACTTGTATTCAAATTTTGATTGAATTCAATTCCTAACCAGTTTTTCACTTTACCGAGGTCTTTCATTTCAAAATCGTTGTTTAGCGATTTCTTTAATTCATCAATCCATTTATTGTCATTCGACGCCAATAATAAGTCATCTGCGTACACTACGACAGTCCGAACTTTTAAATTTCTTCGCGCACTAGATAAACAAGGATCTTGCCTTGTGCCCTTTAAATTTAGTTTTTCTAGCTTGTCGGTAAGCCTCTGGTGCCATCTTAGTCCCGACTGTTTAAGTCCGTATAGCGCCTTCTCTAGCTTACACACTGCACTGTCTTTCTCACTCATTTGCTTAAGCCACTTTACCGCTGTCTCTCTCACTTGTTTGTCCGTTGATGTCGCACTTTCATTTGATGTTATTTTCACCAATACTTTCCTCAAGTTTTCAGATAGCTCCATATAACCAGTGTCTTTTAATTCGCCGTTTAAATATGCCGTTACTACATCCATTTGATGTATTTCAAGATTCAATTCAGCTGATAGCGCTGCCAATAATCTTATGAATGTCATCTTTGCAACTGGAGAAAATGTTTCATGATAATCTTCCCTTTAACGCTGCAAGCATCCTTTCGCGACTAACCGCATTTTTTTTCTTATTGTTTTCTTTTGTATGAAAAACAAAGCGATTTCCAATTATTTTTCTATTTTTTGAGCGTTCCACGATTTCCCAGGTTTTGTTTTTAATTTGCGAAATTTATTCATCTACCATGGCTTTTTCCCATGCACTCGCATCATCCGAATTTTGCGCTTACCAATTTCTTGGCTCCGAATTGCTCACGACGTTTGCGTATTCAGCTTTCTCGAATACCTCATCATCATCTGCTTCGTCCACTATTATCGAAGGCACTTCATAATTTTTTTCATATGACGGATGATATATTTTTCTGAGTCTTCCTACTGATCCCGTACGTTGGATTATAGGTCTCCCTCCGCCGCGCGTAGCTGTGTTGCTTACACTTGATGATTGATTTCTGTGCTGTCGTGTAATGACGATATTTTCTTCTTTGTCACTCCCACTTTCTGTGTCTTTCTTAACCTCTAGTTCCACAGATTTATTGTCATTGTCCGATTCACTCACATCAATGTCTATTTCGTGTTTTATTGTTGTAATTGGTACGTCAAAAAATCTATTGTCTTGACTCACAATTAATTTGCACTTTTCTTGTGACTACAAACGATAGGCATTCGATTCTGTCGAATAACCAACTAACATACACGGCGATGATCGCGAATCGAATTTATCTTTGTGTCCTTTTTCGAAAACGTACGCCTTTGTTCCAAATGTTCTCATGTGAATTAATGTCGGTGTTTTACCTGTCCACTCGGTATAAGGCGCTTTCCTGTTTAGCGCTTTCGTTGGGCATCTATTACTTATGTAACACGCAGTATTAATCGCTTCTGCCCAAAATGTACGAGTCACTTGCGCTTGTTTTATCATACAACGCGCCATTTCATCCAGTGTCCGATATTTGCGCTCTGCTATACTGTTTCGTTGAATCGTGTACGGCGTAGTCAACCGTCTTCTAATTCCGTGTTTCGCGAGAAAAACGTCAAACTCGCGATTGCAATATTCGCGTCCATTATCCGATTGGAGCGCTTTTATTCTTTTTTCCGTAAATCTTTCCGCGGCGGCTTTAAAATCTTTAAACGCGTTCAACATTTCTGATTTTTGTTTAAGGGTGTACATAAATTTCGCACCACCTTGACTTGTCGTCCGTGCACATCACTGTGCACTATTTCCAATAATTGTCTTGTGCACGGACCCTCAGTTTTCGGAAATGCTGTGGCAGTCTGTTTTTCACTAATGCACACGTTGCACGTTGTTAATCTTTCGTCTAGTTTAATTTTTAAACCGTATACCGCACTGCTTTTTGTTAAGGCTTTCAAATCTTTTTCATTTAAATGTCCGAGTCGATCTTTTGTTGCATCCTTTTCTCTACTCATTTTTGGATTTTCGCACTCGCTGTGGCGCACATAAAATAGTTTTACCTATTTTTTCAGTGCGTAGGCACACTAGGCATAACTGCATAACATTATAACTGCATCATTTTTTTCTGAAGCGTACCTTAAATCCTTTCTCGATGAGACTTGCTACGGACAATAAATTTGTTTTCAAATCAGGAACGTATAATACTTTTTCTAGTATTATATTGTAGAGTGTGATGACACACACTATCTAAAAATAAACACAATTAGAATTAACGACTCACTCATTCATATTTTAAAACAAATTACCCATTATCATTGTCATTCAAAACCAAAACATGTTACGGTAATTCATTTCCGTACACAAACGCCTTGACATTGAATTCAGAGCATGTATACATATCTCAGATTACAAGAAATGTTCTCTACAGTACATTGCCATCATAAAATGTTTTCCCTTTTGCATTGTACTAAGCTTCATATTGCACCACTGCTAGAAGCACGGCTAAAGATATTGTATTACATTTCACTACTGAATTTTCATTCATAGTCTTGGCGATTGAGTCATTATAATGTTTGTAAATGATAATTGGAGTATGAATATGAAAAATGAGGATTTGTGAGTTAGCAATTTAGTAAATTGTATTGATGACACATTGGTCACATGAAGAAGTCTTGTTCACAAATTAGTCATTAAGGAATTTAGAAGTAATTAATTAGGTCATCGATTTTGTATTTAAGGCGCTGTAAATTGTATGAAATACACATTCGATTTTTAGAAGTCAAACTGCCTTCTTCGGCGTTTTTCATTCTTATAAGAAATATCGGCTCTTCGGATGCCATCAAAAATAGCGCTTGCGCTGTATTAGGTAGATATATTTTGTGAGCATTATAAGCAGAGCGCGAGAAAATAGGCACGATAAATGTCGATTTTAGGCACCTAAATAGTCTCGTAAAATAGCAAAAATAGGCACGAAAATAGGCTTAATTCTCCAAAATAGGCACAAAAAAGTCTCGAAAAAATGCAATAAAATAGATATTTGTTCAGTTTATTTGGGAATTTTATTTTTCTATGATTGAAATGAAATATTTTATTTGTTACCGCGGTTACAAAGCACAATACAATGTTGTTTCAAATTATGAAATAAAAAGCTTCGACGTTTGATGGTTAAAACATCTGCGTACATTGAAAATGAACGCTCGACATCCGATGATGTAGTTGGACAAAATTTGTATAGCGCAAGTTCAGCTGGTGAAAGTTCCAATAAAAATTGTTCTGTTGGCTGTGCACGATGATTCAAAACATTGTTGATTTCAACAATAGTTTTGAAACCGGGATTTCTTTGAAGTACTGCTTCCATCTTGCGGCCAAATGCTGGTTCATCCAATGCGTTCAGTGATACACGGATGGATGTGATCAAATCAATGCTTTCGTTCAATGGTAGCCCTTGTGTTTCCAGTTTGATTGTTGCTGATACCAGCTGTGCAAAATGAGTTTTGATATATGCTAAATCAGTTTTGATAGTATCGTCAGCAAATAGCTCCTTGGCCGTCTTAATCGCTTCAGAATCGTCGCTATCGAATGAATCAATTACAGACTTGACCGGTTCAAAATGATCGCAGTAGTATATTGCTGCTTTCAGCCATGTACACCAACGTGTTATAATTGGCTCAGGAGGAAGCGCCAAATCTGGATTCATTTCTTTGAACTTCTTTTGCCGAGAGGGTGTCTGTAAAAATACAGTTTATAAATTTCAATAATTATTTGTTTGGTGATTTTTATCAAATGAAATTGAATTATTCAACTAGTTTCATTTTTTAAGCATACCTTTACAAAAACGGCTTTCACTTTCGATATCAATCGATTGACATTCGGAAATTTGGTGCGAATACATTCAGCAACTCGATGCAGCCCATGGGCAAAACAAGTCAAATGAATCATTTTTGGATATAGAATTTTCAGTGAGCCCATGGCTGCAATCATGTATGCTGCTGCATCCGTCAGAACAGCACGCACATTATTGTATTGAATACCTAATTCAAACAATAAAAATTCTTAATTCAAATTGTTTACGCAATCGATAACAATAACCAAAAAAACAAAAAATAAGCAAACCATCTGGCCAAAGCAATAGTAGCGAGTCGTTGAAAAATTTGGCCATACTGGAAGCATTAGCATTTTCGACAACATCCATGCTCAATAGATAGCACTTTTCACGCTCTGGAATGTTTTCATCGCCATCCAAAATTCCAAAAATGAAATTAACAACCAGTCTTTGTTCCTTATCGGTCGTCTCATCAATCGACACCCAAATGTTTTTATTCTTTGCTTTTTCACGAAGCGATGCCATGCATTGATCGTACAAATTGGGTACATATTTGTTCCGTAGTGTGAATTCACTTGGCAATGTTTTTTTTGTGTACTTTTCAAAGAATTGTACGACGGATGGATGAACGGCTTTCTTCAAAGGAATGTTTGCTTCTAAAAACATTTTGCAAAAGTCCATCTCGAATTCGTTGATTTTTTGTTCTGGACGTGGTTGTTGATGTTGCGTCAGTAAACTTTGTTGGAGCGATGGACCACTGTTTGAACGATCTCTCTTTTCAACATTGTTCTGGTGTGTTTTGGTAGCAATGTGTTGCTTCACATGGGAAAGTTTGTCAGCGGTTACCTCGCACTCACAATATTTGCAAAATAAAATCGAATTATCTGTACGAAAAACGGCCGGATATTCTCTGACCATTCGCACACGAAATTCACGAGGAGTTTCCTTTGTTTTACCCATTTTGATGTATTGAAATTGAAACGCACCCAATGAAAATCGAAACTCAAATGACGACACTGTTGTATCGCTATAGATTATTTTTATTTACGTAACTCATTTGCTTGTGATTTATTGGATAAACAGAATTTAGTAAGCAGCGCATTGACGTAGAACGTTCATGATGTATTTTTAACATTCAACATATATGAATTGTTATTCTGTGCTTTTGAAATCACTTTATTTACGAATTTAAAATGTATGTGAGCTCAAATTGTAATTTTTGAGCAGAAAAAATAACAAAATAGGTTTTTTTAGGCTCGATGCATCAAAATAGGCACGATGGACCAAATTTGGCCAAAATAGGCAAATACCTAGGTTCTAGGCAAATGCCTAGAATCTCGCGCTCTGATTATAAGTAATCCCCAAACTTACAATATGGCGATCCTGCCAACTCCTCTTAGGTCGAGCAAATATGGACGGTCTTGAGGAATTGTGGGAAGAACTAAGACCGAAGCAGAGTCCACCAGAGGAGTACGAGCCCGAACCAGTAGCGGCAGATATACCGCAGTACCAACCATCCACACATGTATCAGGATGAAGCAACCTGTCCAGCAGGAAGTAGTAGCACCCAAAAGAAAGTGCAGAGGAGACCAGAAGAAACTCTTCGCGAAGCTAAAAGCGTTGGAGTTAGCTTATCAGAAGTAGCGAAAATGGGGAACAACTGCTCTACTAATGTCAATGAGAGCATTTTCGTCGAATATCGACAGGCGACAACTACAGCAACGATTATATTTTTTTTATTATTTTGTGTGTATATGTATAATAGGGTACATAATAAGTATGTTAATAAGAAAGTGGCTAGGTTAGTGAATGTATAAGATAATATCATAAATTATCCCAATATACTCTATTTAATTATATTCCTCTTGTGTTATTTGAATATTAATGGACGCTATAAAAGAGCTTGTAAAAGAAATAGAAAAAGTTTTGGCAAATGAAAGGAAAAGCGTTAATAGGTTGAGTAAAATTGAAACTTTAAATGAGAAACTAAACAAACTAAGAGAAACTGAGAGGAATTTGGGTATCTTGTTCGAAGCAACTGATGAAGATTGCTTAGAAATAAAATTGCAATTTAAGAAAACTGCAAAAGAGTTAGAGAAGATATTGTGTGATAAATTAGCTGCAGTTGCACATAAGAGCAAAATGGGTGACTTTGATTTACATTTAGCGATCAAGTCTATTCCGCTATTTGACGGAAAGCCAAAAGAGCTTAATGCATTCCTTAAAATTGTGGAGTATATAGATAAAACTTTATCAAGTGAGGCAAAACCACAACTTATCGATTTTGTTTTAAATGTCAAACTGGCTGATAACGTACGAACCGCTTTGAGTACTGAAACTCCGCGTACTTTGAATGAGTTAAAGACAACTATGACGACTAGATTTAAACTCGCAAATACAATAGGGATAATAATGATAATAATAGGGGTAGAGTTCACGTTGTCCAAGAACAGGGGAACGTACAGTCCTCCGGAGAGGAGTAAATAGGAGTAAATAGCAGATAATTCAGACCCTCCCGGAGCTGTAATAGTAGAAAATAATCCTAGCTCCGGCAAAATTAATTATGATGTATATACTGTGACAAAAAATTGTCCAAATTAACAAGAATACGACTCGACTTGTCTGACTATGATTTTGAAATCATATTCAAGCAAGGAAAAATGAACTGCAACGCGGACGCACTATCGAGAATAAGAATTGATTCCGATATACTGAAGACTATGATACCGCTAGAACGAGATGAGAAGGTGAAAAAGATATTAGCGTTAACTCGGGGAATGTCTGCTAAACAAAAGACAGACTTAAAAGGTAAAAATAAAGACGATGAACCCAGGACAACTGTAAAGCCTGATCAACTTTACGTTTGGGATTGCACGTCACCATCGGACATAAGAAATGTCACGAAATTGAAATTTATACTGCGCAATAATCATCAGTTTGAAATTGTCCGGACAAACAATGAAGTAATTGTATACTGTAATGGTGATAAATCTAACGAGAAACAAGTTTCCGTTAATGGCAAGCCTACAGTACTTACAAATACAGAAAAACCTTGTAAAGCAATCTATAACGATAATTCCAGTATGATATACGTATCTACCATGGAGAAGTTATTAGATGAATTAGTTGAAATGAATATTCATGAACTAGCTTTATCGGGTGATGATGAGATATTTGAATTCATGCGTGAGGCTGAATTCAAAAGTATGATTAATATGTTGCAACAAACAAATAAATATAAAGAGCGCGCAAAAGTCAGTATAATGATTTATGAACCCCCCAAAAATATAAAGGATACTGAAGTACAAAATCAGTTAATACGCGAATATCATGATATACACCACAAGGAGGTCACTTAGGTATTAGAAAAACTTTACTTAAGTTGAAGCAAAGATATTGCTGGAAAAACATGAATAGCATGGTTAAAAGATATGTCAGCAATTGCAAAAAATGCAAGATAAATAAACAAATAAGAAACACAAAGGAAAATATGGTAAAAACTGACACACCAACAACGAGTTTTGAAACCATAGCTATTGACGTTGTCGGACCTCTTAGAATCTCGAATAACTATAGATACATTCTAACTATGCAGTGTGAACTCACAAAGTTCGTAGTAGCCGCACCTATGGAAACTAAGGATGCGAGAACAGTAGCTTCTACATTAGTTAATGAATTCATACTAAAGTACGGTCATTTCAAAATATTGAAATCCGACCAAGGTACTGAATTCACTAATAATTTAATGCAGGAAATTTGCAATCTATTGAGAATCAAACAAATCTTTTCTACACCATACCACCACGAAACGTTAGGTGCTGTAGAGCGTAACCACAGAGTACTAAATGAGTACATTCTGGCATTTTCAGAAAACTCTGACTGGGATAAGTGGATTTCGTATTACACGTTTGCATATAATACAACCCCCCATGTAGACAACAATTATACTCCATACGAGTTAATATTTGGAAAATTACCGTATCTGCCAGATGACATTTTAAGCAAAAACGAAAAGTTTTACGACCTAGATAACTATGCTAAAGAGTTAAAAATTAGATTGCAATATGCTCTTAGAAAAGCGCGAGAAATGATTGAGATAGTAAAAGAAAAGCGAACAAAAGATACCCAGGCTCATCCAATAAATTTAAAAACAGGAGATTTGGTACTTGTGAAAAAATATAATAGAAAGAAACATGAGACTCCTTATACAGGTCCATACACTGTTATTGAAATTAAAGGCGTTAACATTGTAATAAGTATTGATGGAAAATTAAAAGAAGTTCACAAAAATAATGTAAAATTGTTCAAACATAATTCTAAAATTTGAGTTCACAAAAATAATTTAAAATTGTTCAAATGTAATTCTGAAAATTAATTAATTAAAGTCGATATTTGAGTATTTAAGATAATGAACTTAATTAAGTAAACATGAGTAATATTAATACAATAAAATAAAATTACTAATACATGTTATGTAAAATTAGTAGATAAGAATTTACCATAAATGTTTGTATTATATCTGTAATGTGAATAAGACTCACGATAATTCGAGTGTTCCATACTAAATTTGAATCTAGTACTCCACACTTTTTGGGGTATGGGTGTAGAGTGTGATGACACACACTATCTAAAAATAAACACAATTAGAATTAACGACTCACTCATTCATATTCTAAAACAAATTACCCATTATCATTGTCATTCAAAACCAAAACATGTTACGGTAATTCATTTCCGTACACAAACGCCTTGACATTGAATTCAGAGCATGTATACATATCTCAGATTACAAGAAATGTTCTCTACAGTACATTGCCATCATAAAATGTTTTCCCTTTTGCATTGTACTAAGCTTCATATTGCACCACTGCTAGAAGCACGGCTAAAGATATTGTATTACATTTCACTACTGAATTTTCATTCATAGTCTTGGCGATTGAGTCATTATAATGTTTGTAAATGATAATTGGAGTATGAATATGAAAAATGAGGATTTCTGAGTTAGCAATTTAGTAAATTGTATTGATGACACATTGGTCACATGAAGAAGTCTTGTTCACAAATTAGTCATTAAGGAATTTAGAAGTAATTAATTAGGTCATCGATTTTGTATTTAAGGTGCTGTAAATTGTATGAAATACACATTCGATTTTTAGAAGTCAAACTGCCTTCTTCGGCGTTTTTCATTCTTATAAGAAATATCGGCTCTTCGGATGCCATCAGAAATAGCGCTTGCGCTGTATTAGGTAGATATATTTTGTGAGCATTATAAGTAATCCCCAAACTTACAATAATATCATCATTATTTTCTTCGTTTGGTAATATTAAATTTATTTGTCCAACACCTTCGATCGTCGTTGATTTATTGCTTGCCAAATTCAACGTCATGTTTTTGTTTGAAAAGATTATAAAGGCTTCTCTGTTTGAGCTCATATGTGAGATACTACCACTATCCAAGCACCATGAATTTTTTTGTTCATCTGTAGGTGTAACTAAGGTAGTTTCTGTTGTCATAAACGCTTTGTTCAGTTTCATCACAGAGATACTAACTTAAGAATTAATACTTACATAAAATTTGTTCTGTAATTAAATTCATAACTGGTAATAATATACTTTCTCTTTCATTGTTATTATTTCAACCAGCAAAATTCATTTGAATGCATACATATTGTATTATATTAAATATCCATACACGTACTTGTCTTCACGTTCTATTTCTCACGACAAAATCCAGACGAAATGTGATCAGTTTTAAGTTCAAGATCAAAACCATGTGAAATACTCGGTCGGAAAAACGAACGCTGAGTTTGCGTCTCTTCGCCGGTATGCCTGCCTTTGTCTATGAAATGTAACTCAATCTCTTCGTCGTATAGCAAATAAAAGAGTAGATTGAATTAAAAATATTATTGGGTTTATTTGAGTACAATATTATATTCGTTTTGGTGGTCGTTATAGTTGGACTGTTCACGTTAAACTGATCACTGCTTATAAGTGCCCTCTTAATCAAAACAAGCATCCGGCGCGTCTATTGCGCTGTTTGTGTGAGTGTATATATTGCCTCTCTAACAATGACCAAATATGAAAAGTTAAAAATTTATATATATAGAAATACAACATAAAACAATCTTATGGAGTTAACTTACAATTTTTTATTTACTCTTTATTCGATGGGGTAGTATTGAATTTTTCGGAAACAAATCGAGTTAAGCCGAAAAAGTCAGTGATGGGTACTTTATTCGGATCTCGGTACGAGTATGATTTGAGAAAGACTACTTGTGTAAGGAAGTTTCGGTTGAAGCACTGTTTTATCGAATTTTTACCACAGGACAGATTGGTCTGAAATTTTATATTCCGGAGCAGTTTTTGATTGCAAAACCGATGATCTGAGGAAAAATTAGATTTAAGTATTTTTTCAATTAAATTTAACGATAAGAAGCACCACATTCTTTCGTCGGTTTACAGCTACCAAATTTATTTCTTTTAGAAAAGTCTCCTAAAGGAAAGAAGGGTGTCCTTCTAAAAAATAGACAGATGCCCTCCTAAAGAAGAATAGTTAACATTGAATGTCTCCTCATCTTGATATACTCGTATTTGCCACAAACTATTTCAGCGCCATCGGGCTTCTGTTAGTATAAATATGTTAAGGTGAGGAGACATTCGATGTAAACTTCTTGTTTAGAAGAGCACCCTTCTACACAAATGCCCAGAGCAAATACGATTCCTTGCACTCACCTGGCTGTCAAAATTGCGCTTCGCCTCCCTTATAATACACCGCACCTACGGTAAAAAACGCGTTTGATATGTACTTTATAAACTAAATAAATTAAAACTATTTCCACGAATTTAAAATACATTCGCGTTTGACACTTAATACTGTCAATTGATGTCATTATCACAAGTACAGCTGATGAGTTATCAGCTTCGCTAAATACGATAGGAGTTTTCCTATCATATATCTTCACCCATGCTATTCAATTCGCAGGTATTTGCCGCGCTTGAATTTCACCCTAGTTCATCTGCTAATCTCAGGCGCAAAACTTTGTCCTAAAAAGCTCTACCTCGTAAGGGTAGTTATTCGCCAGACTTAGGGTTGAGTGGGGTTTTGAGGATTGAGGTGTGATAACTGTTGAAAATGAATCCTATAACTTTGAGAATTAACTATGATTTACATTTCAGGTATTAGGTAAGTGTTAGGCATTATTAGGTAAGTATTAGGCATTAAATCCATCGCTAGTCTATTAAATTGATTAGCAATAAGAAATGCCAAACTCTAAAAAGAAAACTGTTAACACACACGTCCCGCCATCCAGTTAAAAGGGACGTGTGAAAAGTTTTCGATAGGGGAAAGGCACCCGCATTCTCACCGACGAGAAGTAAATAGATAATTTTTTTCCCAAAGCTCTATTATGTTTTATATGAATTTTCTAATGAATGCAAGTAGTGCATTCACGGGTGCATTCACTACTTTATGGTTTGCTGGGGGCGTTACCATTCCTATATTTATTTTTTTAACACATTCAAGTTTTCTCCGAAACTTTGAATGTGATGAAATCAGTCATTTCTGGCTGTGAGAGAGTAGGTTTACGCAGAAGTAAAACGCCGAATTATGTGACAAAATGAAAAACAGTTTATTCTCCGATGGCATACTTTACTGAACAGGTTACTAATAATGATTTTACAAGTCGTCTTGATTGTTGAGCTATGAGAGTAGTGACATATTTTTAAGAGATTTGATTGCAATTGAAAGCAAGGGCTAAGAATTTTTGTTTGTTTGAATGTGTTCGCATGGTTGGGATATATAAACGAAAAATGCAACACTCCTGCGTCGTTTATAACTTATTTCTGGTGAGAACATTGTGAAGCACGTTGAATCGCTTTTTTTGGCAGAGCCTTTGTGAATGCGTCCGCGACTTGTTTCTCGGTACGCACGTATTTCAGTTCATTTTCTTTCGACTGAATTTTTCTCTAATATAATGATATCGTGTATCTATATGTTTCGTTCGCCTATGATATTCAGGATTTCTCGTGTCTTATCGCGCTTTGGTTATCAACAATTGAAACCGTAGAGCAGTCGTTTCCATTTCCCGAATCGCGTAACTGTTTTCACAGCCATACAATTTCCTTAGCGGCCGCAGCTGCTGGAACATACTCGGACTCAGTCGCACTCTGAGCCACAATCTATTGCCTTTGTGCGCCCCCAAGTTACAGGGCCATTTACGAGAAAGAAAACATACCCGGAGGTCAATTTTCGCATATCCACGTCCCCGGCAAAATCGGCGTCGGCATAACCATAAATCCGTTAGTGCTCCCGCGGTTTGAGTACTCGATACCGTAATTTTTTGTTTCTTGCAAATATTGAAATAACGCCCTGCCAATGAACTGCGGTGTGTGCGTTGAAAAACCGGCTGACATTGCCCACAGCAAAAGCAATGTCGTGTTGCGAAACAACGGACAAAAACATCAGGCATCCGACTGCCTCACAATGCGGCACGGTCGTGTCATTCGCGTTTTCTTCGGCTTTCGACAAAATCACTTGCGGGTCTGCTGGAATACTGGAACCCTTCGCCTCAGTCATACCAAAACGTTCGAGTATCTGCCTCGCATATGCGTTCTGATGTATAAACATTCTCTTTACCGCTCGATCACGCTCGATTTCCACGCCAACAAAATAATGCTCATCATCGTCAGTAATACAAAACTCGCTTTTGAGACAGTCGATCATTTCATTTACAATTTTGATCGATTTTGTCGCAACCAAACTATCATCCACAAACAATTCGAGGGTAACACTTTCGCCGTCTATCGCACCGCGAATCACGCACGGGTCGGTACTGCTCTGCCTCAAACTGAACTTTTCAACAACAAAAAAACACACGAACTTCTGGTTCCAACATCGTGAGGCCTGTTTGAGCCCGTACAAAGACTTGTTGAGCTTGAGAACCACTAGCCCTTTCTTGGCAATCTGCAGACCTTGAGGTGGTTCCATATATATTCCCTTTTCAAGTTTGCAGTGTAGAAACGCCGTGCGTATGTCGAATTGCGCCATTTCAAGATCCTCGTGTGCCACTGTAGCCAGAAAGACTCGGAGTTTATCGTAACAAATCACGGGTGCAAACGTCTCGGTGTAGTTCACACCGTATTCCTGTTAGAATCCCCTCGCGTATAAACGAGCTTTATATCTTGTAGTGAAATAGGTAAAATGTTCAATGTCCATAGAGCTGCAGCGATAGGCTGCTGCCTCGGCGAAAGAGGATAGTAGGATCCGCTGAGATTTGGCCTTGTCTGAGGACGCGCGTGAATTTGCAGGCAGGCTACCATTGCGGTGTCATGAGGCGGGTTCATTACCCCAACACAAGACCCACTACAAAAGAATTTCGCATCCACGAATTTCGAGGGTCAAAGAAATATCGACCGAAGTCGAGAAAGGACTGCTAAGGGTCGAAAGAATGGTTGCTTCAGAAGACAAATCGGGCCTGGAGAAAACGGACGGACTTTAGGGGACTTCGTCGTTACCGATGATACTTATGGGGCATCCAGGTAGAAGTGGTGCCCCCTCCCAACAGGGTCAAGATCCAAATGTAGACGTGGCCATATATTTCCTATTTAAGTGAAAAACTCATACAAACATAATTTGTATGAATTTTTCCCTTAAATGAGAGATATAAACGTGACCAATTAATGTTATTGTATTATGCGATGGAATCACATAACACTTTACCATAAAAGGGCACGCGAGCCGAGGGCCACTCTACCCGGGCAAGAGCACCTGATACGCATTACAAAGGGAGAGCTCGCCCGATGCCCAGCTCATTATAGCAGAGGGGCTGGCCAACGTGGCGGATCCCATACCCGGTCAGGTGTAACGAAAGCCGAATGGAAAGACCGAATTTTTTTGTCTACTAATTCAACATTTTTTTTGCTTGTCTTTCACTTTCAAAAAAAATATATTCAATTATAAAATTTAGAAGAAACATATTTAAAAGCATTTTTTCGACAATTAAATATAAAGCTAACTTCAAAATTTCTTCTTTAATTTTTGTTTTTATCCATTACAAAATTTTTTATTATTTCCTGAGGCCAAAATGTTATCTAAGTATTTGCACGAATACAATTTACGTTTACAATCTGATTTTATAAGCTAATACTATTTATTTTTTTTATATTAAATAAATTGATTAAAATATAATTTATATTTAAATAAATCAGATCTAAATATTTTTATGAAATTTTTAAAATAGAAGAAATATACAAAAATGAAACAAAAAGGGTGCTCAGCCTCCTCACCCTCGCCGGGCGCCCGCAGCTGATGTGAAAACATAATTAAGGTTTTCTTTAGACATTATTACGCACTTGACTATATTTCCAATGTGAATGCTATGTATTTTACAATTTTTCCCATAAATTTTCAGCAAATGGATTTTGGTGCGAACGATTTGCACGCACTACGATTCCCTCTGCGTTTTTCCAATTCACGAAACGCGGGACGATAAATTGTCCGAACATTTCGTGGGAATTCATTCCAAATGGATACTGAATTACCGAAAATTTTCCACAGCAATCAATGTCAAAAACGAAACAAAGAAACCGCGAAAACATTCCGTTCGATCTAGATTCTCGAGCTCGACTCCCCTTTGTTGCTTGTTGTCACCTTGCGAGACCATTTGCAGTTGATGAGCCTCCCACTCATTCCGCTGCACACTTGCCTTTGCCAATGCAATACGTGCATGTGCAGCGGGAAAAGATGCTGCCATGTCCGCATTTTAATTGCAGATTTGAAAAAAAATATCTTTTTTTCTTCGAATCTGCAATTAAAATTTCGGATAGGGCTTATGAAGGTTTTCGAGCAGTTTGCTTAGGCGACTGCTCGATTACTGCAATCGGCAAATGGTTCCATCGGTGTCATGAATGACCTTGAAGACCCACTTAAAATCGATAGTCTTCTGATTCTCCTTCTTGGAAACGATCTCCCAGGTTTGATTGCTTTCGTAAGCGCGTAGCTCATCGTCAATGGCTTCATCCAGCGTCTTGCCTCAGAGCATGAGACAGCTTAGTCAACACTGCTGGGAGTGTCGACTTGAGCGAAGTCAGCGTTGTTTCTGGACAGTCTTCTGGTTTCAGCTCGATTTCTCAGAATTCTCGGCTCGTTTTGAATTTCTGGGAGACCCACGGAGTCATTCTCGTTCTGATCGGGCTGCAATGTGGGTTCTCTCTCGTTCTTGGTGGGATGAGGCGCTTCAAGCTCCCTCTCGTTTTCGAGACGAGGTTCTTCAGATTCTCTCTCGTCAAATCGGAAGTATACTTCAATCGCTTTGTCGTTTTCAGGTGCGTTCTGACAAATTTTCGTTGAAAATGACATTGCGAGATACAAAGACAGTTCGTTGTTCCGGATCGTACAACCGCTAGTTAGTAGATTCTCCCTCGTACCCGACCAGAATCATTTTCTTGGCCTTTGGGTAAGCTTTCTTCGAAATTGAGTGGGGACGTGTGCATAAGCATCGCACCCAAAAACACGAAGATGCCTCACATCTGGCTTTCGACCTGTCCACAATTCAAATGGAGTTTTCTCAGGATGACGTCACGAGGGAGTCCTATTAAGGACGTATACTGTGGAATCCATGGCTTCTGCCCAAAGATACGTGGGGAGGGATGATGCCTGCAATATCGTTCAAGCGCGTTCGACGGTCGTGCAATTATCTCGATCACTTCGGGCGTTCTGCTCCCGAGTGTACGGCACTGTTGTCTGCAACTGGATACCGCAGTTTCCCAAGAACGTCTTCAATTCAGAGTTTATATATTCGCGACCATTGTCTAATCGAAGTACTTTCACAGTTAAACTTATTCGATATCCACGTTGCAAAGACACGGAAGCGATCAGGTATCTCCGACTTGTTTTTCACAAAATAAACGTTTCTGTAGCCCGATGCGTCGCCCTTAAAATTCACGAAAAACCTCGCGCCTTTTATCGTGGGTGTTGACATTGGCCCTTCAACGTCCGAATGAATAAATTCGCCAGGTTCGGTATCACGAATATCGCCATCTTTCTTAAACGGAAATCTGTGTGATCTCCCTGATTGGCGGGGCTCACCAAAGAAATCCCCGTTTGAGGTCAGATTCAATCCCGTCCTATTTTCGCTTTTGACATTTTCCCAATCGTCTCGGTATTAATGTGTCCGAATCGCTCATGCCACCGTTTCAAACTACTCGATGCCATGTTCGACTCTGTGTTCGAAATCGATTTCGTCTCAAAACACAGCTGGTAAATATTGTTCCTCTGTCTGATTCTCTGCACTACAATTTCTCCGTTGCGTTGAAGGTGAACGAATTCGCCTTTGAAAACAACATCGATATTGCCATTCTATACTCATGAAAGCGGTGCCTCAGCATTAACTTGCTCGCCTCCGATGTTGGTTCATGGATTGTGACGAGCTTATCCCACATGTCTTTCGACGTATTGCACACAAAAAGAGCCTGCATAATGACTGGATCCACTGCACTCGAGATCATGTACATAACTTTCGCATTTTCCTTGACCCTTCGGGTTTTACGCGAGATCCATCGACAACATCGATTATTCCGGAAGCCGTCAGGATTGCAGTTATTTGAAATTTCCACGCCTAGAAATTCTTTCCGTCGACGTTCGTAACGTATTTCGCCGAAATCTCGTCCACCATTTTGTTTGCTCGCGTCGTCTGACACATGATCAGGATTCCTGGGTAGCGCGAGGAACGTTTTTCACGGTGACTTCGCGATATCGCGAATTTCTCTCTCGTTTGTACGAACGCGATACCTGGGCCCATAACCTCTTGGATATAAGAGAAGGTTTACGCAGAAATAAAACGAAGAATTACGTGACAAGATGAAAAAGCTTTATCCTCCAATTGCGTACTTTACTGAACAGGTTACTAATAATGATTTAACAATGGTTCTTGATTGTTGGGCTATGAGAGGACTTACATCACTTTAGAGCTTTGATTGCACTTGAAAGCAAGGGCTGAGAATTTGTTTTTGTTTTGGATGTGTTCACTAACATTACCAATAACACAGAACCTGAGTACTGGTGCGTTCCCGGGACTCCACTATCACAGAACCGGAGTCCTGGTCCAATACCAGGACTCCACATACACTAAGCCCTGCTGCAGTATCAGCATCTTCAATTTACCACCTGAATTGTAGCACAAGGACCTTCGATTCGACACCTTTAGTCCTTGTTCAATAATAGTAGTACCGGAACTTCCAAAAATTACCTGAGTCCCGATCCAATACGAGGACTCGAAAAAAGTAAGTCCTTATTCCTTACCAAGGCTTCCCTTTGCGATATTAGTCGCTTAAATACTCGCGTCGCGTTAACCATAGATCCAGGTCGGTACCAGAATCTATTTAATTTCGAGTTGAATCGGGTCAAACTCTCGATTAGACTGACACTAATTAACAAAACTTTATTATCGAAAAATTTATATTTACACTTGCGCTTTTATGATTACTTCCCAAAGACGCTGAGCTGGCTTGGTTCCCATACGTGAACTTTATCCGAGCCAGACTTATCAACCTTTGAAGGATCGCGTTGCAACGTTGGAGTGTAAAGTTGCTGACTTAGCGTCAGCAATCTTACCTGAGGAACTATCATTTGCTGACATGGCTCATGTAACGTGCGCATGGGAAACAACCGCTTGGTAAAAATTAATTCCGCTATGCGGGGAATGACAAACTATATGCAGTATCGATGCAAAGAATCGAGCTGAAGAAAATTTTAAAATATTTATATATTTGAGGTATTTACTTTACTGAATTTATTTATTTGTGTAAGACAACACCATCAATGCCAATATCCAATAGCAAGTATATTTATTTTTCTGCTAAAGATATGTGTTCATCATCATCATCATCGTTCATCGTCATCAATCATCAATCCAATTCATCTTAAAACTATCTTCTTAATTTCACATTTAAATTAACACGAGCAAGTAAAATATTGAATTTCTTTTAATGAACATTTTCCCACGAGCAACCAGTCGCGTCGTCAGCAAAATGCACTAAGTCAAGTTCATATTTACTATCATATTCACTATGAAACATAATTCGTTTGAATTTTTCCTTCAAATGAAAAATATGAATTTATGTTAAAATCATATATGATGGAATCACATAACACTTTAGCATAAGTAGGAAACTCAAGCGGAAGGCCACTCTACCCTGCAAGAGCACCTGCAACGCAAAGAGAAGAAGTGAGCTCACCAGATAGCTAGCTCATGAGTGGAGGGCCAGCCAACGTGGCGGGTCCCATACCTGGTCAGAGTTCATCTAAATTAAAAGACCGAACGTACAATTAAATTATCTTTTCATTTCCTTTTTCTATCCAAAAATTATTTTTTTTTAACTTAGTTTTTCTATTTATAAGAAGATGATGTTTTATTTTTACAAATAACAAATATTACACTAATTCTTATTTAAATTTAATTATTTTATGCTCAGCATTAAAAATTTGTATAATTATCGTCCTCTCTTGTATTTCTCTTAAATAGAGATCTCAATTTACTGTCTCGTTTTGTTTTAAGTAGATAATTTAATGTCGAGCTCCTTACAAAAGCACAAGTAACTGAACTAACTCCTTCATGTCAATGACAACAGTATGGAGTTAGGATTCAAAATTGTAGTGAAATGAGTAGATTACATGTCCGTCCAGGACTGCAGCGATGGTCTGCTACCTCAGTGGAAGAGGATGTTGAGATCCGTCGAGATTGACCTTGTCTGAGGACGCGTGAATGCGCTGGCAGGCTAGCGATGTGGTATCGTGGGGCGGGGTCTTTCCCACTAGCACAAGGGCCCACTACAAAAAAAAATTCGCATCCACCAATTACAAAGTCAAAGAAATGACGACCGAAATCGAGAAGGAGGTAATCTCAAAGAGTATTGCTGACAGAAGGCAAACTGGGCCTGGGGAAAACAGACGAACTGGGCCTGGGGAAAACAGACAAACTGGGCCTGGGGAAAACAGCCTCTAAAATTTGCTGCATGACCCACTTGCTTTCATCGAACACCCGCTACTTCTTTATCATTTTTATCGTTTTCTTTGTCTACGCTACAATTCCCAATTTCATGTTCGTGAAGGCATTTGACGCATCTATTTTTCATATTGCAATTTATTGAGAAATGATCAATACGCTGGCATCTATAACACTGTATAAAGTCCAACCAACTGAACCTCTCAATCACTACATTCTAGTTTAATAGGTAACTAATCTTTAAAAACGCATTTACATCCGAGTTGGCACCAAGCTTTATTATATAAAAATTTAATTTTGGCATTTTTCTGTTAACATATGGTATGATTTTTTCGGCTGAACCAAGTCTCAAAGCATTTAATGCGCACATGATCTCTTCCACCGTATAGCCTTTACATAAGTTTTTAAAATTAAATTAAAACTTTTATCTTTAATATCCGAATTGGTGAAGTAATTACACTGTGTCTTCTTCAAAAGATCTACAAAGATTTCTTTGGTTTCCAAATTTAGACAGTTAATTACACATCTGTTTTTATTATAATTTTGGCTAATGCTAAAGTTACTTTTATCGACACCTCATTTAATCACTTCATCTATCAGATTTTTAATTATGATTCCATATACGAGTACTATAATTGGAGAGATTTGATTTCGACTTTCATTTACCTTATCTACGGTATTTTTTGGCCCTTTCCCTTGTCCTTGTTCGTTATTTTTCTTGATATTCATGTTTGCGGTCGTGTCTTCCAAAGTCACACTTGCTGATCGTCCATTTTCCGCATTGGCTTCCGCGTAATTCCTCTGTATTTTCTTTTCCATTTGAACATCATCAAGGCAATCCATTTCCATATCATCACAATATTCAGTTTTTTCGTTGTCTTTAATTTTTTCTTGTGTTATTTTCTCTTGGCACTTCAGGTTTAAAAATGTTTTTTTCAATTTGGTGTCCATTGTCACTACTTTCATTTCTTTTATCACTTTTATTTTCATTATTAATTTCACTTTTACTTTTTTTGGTCTTTTTCCTTTTAATTTTCCCGCCATTTCTTTTAAGTTCACTATTCTCGTCTAAGGGTTTCGACTTATTTCCAATTAATTTCAAATTTTCTCTTTTCATTAATTTAATTTCTTCCGCCATTTGCGTGATCTGCACATTCAATTTCGCATATTCACTCGCTATTACTTCTTTTTCTTCCGCCATTTGCGTAATTTGTTTTATATATTCACTTTTTAGCACTTCTTTTTCTCCCATTTCACTTTCACTTCGGCATACATTATCCATTTCACAACTTTTTACTTTCTTACTTAATTCCTCCATTTTGTCCTTCAACGATTGATTTCCCGTCACTAACTGTTTATTCATCCTAAATAATTCATTACCATCCATTTTTTTAACGTTCTTTTAAAATGAGCCACACCACTTTTAGCGTCTCTTTTCACTTTTACTTTCATTTTTCAATTCGTTTTAATGCACTTTTCCTACACACACTGTCTCTGCGTCACACTTTTAGCGTCTCTATCGCTTTTTCCTTGCACTTTACTTTCACTTAGCGTTTCGTGCACTTTTCCCAGCACATACTGTCTTGGCGTCACTATTTTCCCTTATCGAGTGTAAACACTCGGCACTTGGTCGCCCGAGACTTTACAGTCCTGTTCATTCAACCACATGTGTAATCGAAGGAACAAGAGCTGCACACACATACGATAACTTTTTCGCGACCGCGATATGGAGTCACTTCACTGTAGTAGTGGGACACTATTTTATTTTTAAACAATATTAACTTCGATAACCTACGATCCGATCGCGACGAACGCTTCCATAAGACTGAGTAGGCTCCAAATGTATACGAAATCATTTATGTAAATGCTGTAACATGGCAGTGCTGCAAGCTCTATCGAGCAATAATTTCCACTTGACGCAGTGGTGGCGAACCTGAATGGATTTTGTTTAGAGATTTAATAGTACTTTAACCTCGATGGACACAAGCTGATTCCAGCATATGCTACCATTAAAAATTACGCAGTTTCGTCGAAATGACTGATACTCATCAAAAAATGTCTCTGATTTTTTTTTATTTTTCTTGATCAATGCTTCTTCAATTTTGACATAATTTGCCATGGCGGTGGTTACGAGAGTGTCCACGGGGGTAGAAACAATACCATCTTAACAGTGGGAAGACTGTTGATGAAGAGAAAAGTTTTGTAAACAATTATTATAAGTTTGTTCTATGTTTCCACCGTCATTACTGTTATGAGACTGTTGTATATTTTCGTCGTTATTACTGTTATGAATCTGTCGAAATTTTTTTTGTATTCAATTTGCCTGTTTCTTCGATCATTCGTTTCCTATGGTTGTAATGGGTTTGGCGAATATTTGAATTAAATTTTGAAAATTTTATTTTTCTACAAATATGTTTTATTTCAAATCCTCTTTGTTTCCATTATTTCTAAAATTCTATTAATATCTCGAGTAATTTCTACCTTGGGTTATTTCTTTCCATTTACGGTATTTATTTTAAGGTTGCATATTTTCCTATAGATTTCCGCTGTTTCCGTATCTGGCCTGTAAAGATGCTTTAGAGCCTTTTTTATTTATTCCCAATTGCCTGTTCTTTCAATGTTATTGATTTCTTGCTTTGCTTCTCCTTGGACTTTTTCAAAGAATGTGATTCTTGCTTCTGCTTTTCTATTTTCGATAATACTGATGCTGGTAATACCGCGTACTTGAGGCGAAGCTGTAGTAATGGGGAAATCAGGAGGCATCTTACCCCACCCTCGCCAGTGCATAGCTTCTACCACCGAGCAGCTTTAGCCAACATGCTTGTGGTGGTGTAGTGGCCATAGAATTTAGTGAGAGCTGGTTGACACCATGATTTGAAAAGCTCCTGACCACTTGTAGGTCGGAGGTTGTTTTGACATTTGGGATTGGAGTTCAAGTTTGGGCTTTTTTCTTTGGAGGAGGAGAGACAGTGCACGTGAAGGCGTGGAGGTTAGTTTGAAGATGGATAGGTAGAATTCAGGCAAGACGTAAGGTAATAAGTTTGTCTGAAAGGCTTAGTTTATCATTAAAATAAAAATCGTCTAGTGTAAATTTTGAATTTGAATGACTTCAGTTACTCTAAGATTTTTGAGGTTATCTTCAAACAATCTCTGTAGTGGACAGTATTCATTATAAACTCGTCAACAATCCACTAAGTAGCAGTCACATCATGGGCCTTTCCAACATCGCTGAAATGTATAATGTCAAATTCACCAGAGCCAAGTTCTAAATCAGGTTTAACCAAAATAATTTGGAAACTTTGCGACACTAATATACACTTCGTACGATTGGCCAGCTTGAGTGGTGTAGATGTTGTAATACTTAGCGCGTATGGAAGTTTTCGTTGGGGAGAAATTAGTTAAAAGTTTTTGTGTTTTGGAACTTAAATTGGGATCAATGATAGGCATTGCCCTATTGAATTTTTAGTGTATTTACCTGTATATTCCAGCTCGTTCTCGAATTAGTTTTTATTGCTTCCGTAGCTGATGTTGGTGTTGTGGCAAACGATGTTAGTTGAAATACACATGATGTTGTGGATGGTACTGCTGGTGAGACCTTTGTTATAACCCCAGTTGATTGTAATGTCCATTCATCTCCCGCTACTCCTGGAAGGGAAGGATTCCTTGCACTCCAAAATTTTAGTCGAAATATTAGTAAGGAACCACTAAACAATGTAAATTATTAGCGTTAAGTAAGATTAGGTATTAAGCAAAAAAAAGAAGCAGCTTTTCTTCGCCACCGAACTTCAACTCCGCTCTCACGACGAGAGATGGCAGTAAAATTTGTGAAATTCTTGGCACACCCGATTATGTCGCACCTGGAGTACTACAATATGATCCATTATCATTGCAAACTGATGTATGGTCGGCTGGTGTATTGGCCTATGTATTATTGACTGGATGTACACCATTTGGTGGCGGTACAAAACAGGAGACATTTTTGAATAGTTCACAATGTTCGATAAGATTTCCCGATGAATTATTTAACGAAGTCTCACAGGAAGCTATTGATTTCGTCAAAAGTACATTGAGAATTAAACCAGATGATCGTCTCTCCGCATTTGAATGTCTAGAACATATTTGGCTTAGGGATGAAACGCCAATGGGTAGTACATTTCTAAGTGTTACACGTCACATCATCGCCGATACGATTCAGCAGACGAAGAAGACTGCGATCCCATTGATGTGAAGAAAACGAATGGATTTGCAGATTACCGCCAAAATGATTTCAAACCGTCGCCCACAACTACAACAACAACAATGAATGGATGTGCTAGTGAACGTTACAGCAATCAAAGATCATCCAATAATGAAATTGAAACGAATCGAAACCGTTACAAATACAATTCATCCAGATTGACTCGCCACAGCAGCAGCAGCAATGGTCTAGTGCATGATAACGATGTTGAAAATGATGAAAACGACAAAGAGAAGTTTTAAGTGAATGCAACCACAATGTCGACAAATCATATTAGACTTTCAAATTTGCAAAAAAACGGACACAATCACGAAATGAATGGGAAATTGAGCGCACAATCCAAATTGCATTCAGTTGTATCAAACACATTGCCAACAACGACATCGACGAAATTGTCGACGAGCAGCAGTGGCAAATATGTAAATATTGAAAGCTGTAATAATAGTTCGCCCTTGAAACATTACCACTCGACAACGAATGGGGTTAGCAATGGAATAAGCGAGTCAGTGGACTACGTTCGAAATTGCATCGACAAGAATCACGAATGGCGTCCACGCGAAGATCCGTACTATGATCAAGATCAGGAGAATAAAGACAATCGAAAATATGCTGAAGGTAAGAAAACAAAGGGTCGACAGCAATATGTAAAACGAGTTATAGTGCATCCGGCTTTCCACAATAAGTCGTATTTGGAATTAATCAAAATAATGGAGGGAATAAATCAAGGTGAAGCCATCATAAGACCTTCGAGTAAAGGGGCGAATTACTTAACAGTAAAGTGGAAGGTGTGCAAGGATGTTTATCAACACATTCATGTGCGTGAGAAGGGCAAGGAGAATGCCTTCAGTTTGTGACAAAATCTTTGGATTGAAAACGATGAATTTGAAGATCTTGTTAAAATTATCGCTCGTCATGTCACACACGCATGCTAGGGATTTGTTAAGCATAAGTGTTACCGGGAGACAGACGGTGGTATGAAAGACAAAATGGAAGAATTGCTGAAAACGAGAGTATTTGATGATTGACGGGTTCGCAGTTATTAAAACACGACTTCAAATTAAATAAATATGTACTTAGGAAATCCTCGGACTTATCGCCCGACAAACCGAAATATCCCTTTGCGGACACAATTATGGCACCGGTAACGAAGAGGACCACTGAGACCCGACAGGGCAAACCCAATACGGTACCATAAACGCGTACCGTCTTTATTTTGAAATATTTTGCGAAACAAATCGAAATGGTCATTATC
Source organism: Odontomyia ornata (assembly GCA_963969285.1). Classification (NCBI taxonomy): domain Eukaryota; kingdom Metazoa; phylum Arthropoda; class Insecta; order Diptera; family Stratiomyidae; genus Odontomyia; species Odontomyia ornata. The sequence continues at coordinate 457,630,524 of OZ017738.1, read as the reverse complement.
GATAATGCAGGACTGTGGGCGAAAGAAAGATGGCCACCAAAAGAACAGGGTTTGCGTCCGAGGTAAACGCTGTAAGGTTATGTAGCCATGGTGAATGTTGTAGTCTTGAACTTGGGTTCTTCAACTCAAGTCAAAGAGGCGTTGCGACAAGGTGATAAAAGAGCCAGCGACGGTGAAAGCGTTCTCTTTTACGGATACTACACAACAAGCCAACAGGTGCGAATATTAGAAGGAAGGAGCGTCGAAGAATCTAATCAGGCAACGAGGAAAAAATTTTCTCCAGACAACAAGGAAGAAAATTGATCCAGGCAGCGAGCGAGTTGAAGTGCGAGGATTTTGACCATCGACGGGGCCCCCAACTTAGGTATTAAGGAAAATTTTGTAAGTGCAAGGAATTTGAGTTCATAAATAATAACATTACATGATACTTGCGATTATCTTTGAATTATAATTTAATTTTTTTATACGAATTTTTCGTTTTTTGTGAAAGTGTTTCAGCCAGTGTATACGCGCGTGGAGCGCGCAGTATTGGTGGAAGACGTAGACTACGCCTGGAGTGCATAAAAATCCTTCCCCTCGGGGATTCCAATCTGCTCAGTCGATTTTTTTTAGTGGAAGTTAGTGCGAATAAGAATCCTCTCTGTCAGGGTTCTCAAATTTGCGTAGTTGGTGTCTTTTCCTTCAGTGAAAGTGGTATAGGCGGCTCGACGAGCCGGGTAAAGGCCATCAGCGATTATTTTAGTGAAAGGACCATTCTCGGGAGCCTCAAGCTCGCCAATTGGCTCCTGGGGCGCTTTCCTACCCCGTCTCCACGGGCTAGCCGGGAACCCAAAGCCCCCAACCGGAATCGCTTGGTGTAACATTAACATTTTTAACGTAACAGTCTGATTGTTATAAGAATAAAGATTAGTTATAAAAATTAGATAGAGTTATTGAAATTTTGTGGGGTATAATTTAAATGTAATGCTTTGTTATATGTATCTTTAAAGTGGAAATAAACTATACACAGCTCGAGTTAATACTGATATTTTATTAGGTTCGGAAACGTTGTTTAACTTGTTGGAAGCTCTGAATAGAGTAAGTGTTATACTACTAGTATAACATCGTTGGATACTGATGCCGGCATGAGAGTTTAAACAATGAAACATTAGAATCTATACAATGACAACTGTTGATGTGTATGACACCTTTCCTCCTCTTATGGAATTTCTAAGGGCCATAGCGTTCAGGTTTTCTTCTGGTTGATCTCAGCTGCGAAGGGCTCGTTGATTCTGCAGTTCCTTCTGGTACTTGTAATGGATGGCCTGTCAAATTGGCTGTACTTCAGCTGTTGGGCTTGTTGCTCGATCGTTAGTTTGTTGCATTACTTCCTTTATATCAAGAGATCTAGAATGAGGCTTGTCCGTAACGTCGCTCACGTTTTGCTCGAGTGATTCGTTATCGTGATATTCGTTTTTAAATTAATTTCGCAATTGGTGGCTCTGATTTGGTCGATATGGCAAGTGTGCCTTTATAACACTATTGTTAAAGAATCGCGCCTGAACTTTATCTCTAATGTCGAATGTGCGCAGATTTGAATTTACTGGATTTTGTTTTTCTCTGAGCTCACTGGCTGTGTCTCTCTTCACTAAATCCAACCTGGTTTGAATTTTCCGTTTAAACATTAGTTCTGATGAGCTGGTTGGTTGTTGAGGTTGTTGTTGTTGAGTTTTGAACTTTCATTCATTATTGCTTGTCGCCCAATCAACCAACAAAGTCAATGTGCAATCGTTTCGAAGGAAATGTTGGCTATTACCACGGGTTAGGTACGGCTTTCTTCGCAGCATCTACGACATCCTTGCACCAGCTCCTTGATATTACGCAGCTGCGAGCAAGAAGCTTCATACGTACGATTCCAATAAGGACTTCGTGTAGTTCCTCCAATATGCGAGCCTACAAGATATTAGGTTATCTTCACTCGAATCCCTTTGAAGATGCTTCCATCTTCTATCGAAAAGTTGGAAAAGGGTTCGTTGAATGACCAATTTTTGCCTCTTTTTAGTGCGTTGTAATATCTATGGCATTCCTAATCTTTTGATGTTTCTCACTTGATTTCCTTTCTGGTTACTGGGCTTGCTGCAATATAAAAGATTTGGAAAATTGTGTATAACCCTTACCATTTCAATCGATAGACGATTGTACTGAAAATCTTAAAAGAAAGTCAGCGTTGCTGTGATTCTTCGTATTACTGTATTTTATATTTTATTTTATTAATTTCCAATCACAAAATAGATCCAGAACATGAAGTAAGAAATTACCATTTATCAAAATAACAATTCAATAATTATGAAAAGAAAACGCAATTGAAAATTACATGTTAAGAATTCTCCGTAGGTTGGACTTGAAAATTCCAAGCGATTCCAAAGGAGGACCAAGCTGAAGGTATTCATGGTCACGGACGAGTCGGACCAATGGCGAATAGAAATAAATATCTGTCCGTGCAAAAGGAATGGAGTAGAATTGGGTAGATCTAGTGTTAGATGGAGGACGTATGCAAATAGCATCTTGAACATTTGATGATAAGTAACCCCGAATAAGCATGAAGAGCAAACATTGGTCGAGGTATTGTCGCCTTACCTCTAAGGAAGGGATGCCAAGGTAGATAAGACGATCATGATAGGAACAGTAGGCTAGTTTGAATTTATAGAAAAGCGAGCGAGTAAATTTTCTCTGTACGGATTCAACCGCGTGCAAAAGGTATGTGTGATGGGGAGACCATATTTGACATGCGTATTCTAAAATAGACCGTACGAGTGAGATATATAGACGGACACATGTTGAGGTGCTAAAAGAAATGTGTGAACAACACAGAACAAAGCCCGCGATTCGAGCTGCCCTGGATGTCATATGTGCAATATGGTGGTCGAATTTGAGCTGTACATCAAACGTCGCACCTAGATCCTTAAAGTGATCAACTGATGCAAGTATAGACCCACCAATCGAATAGTCGAAGCTAAGAGGATTATGTTTATTGGAATAACGCATATGGAAACATTTAGGAACGTTAAGGATAGAACCCTGAGGTACGCCGGAAGTTGGGGAAAAGGGGGCAGAGGAGAAACCGTTCCAAATTACAGAGCAAGAACGGTTGAGGATAAAGGAACTGATCCATGCAAGGAGGTGACCGGATATTCCGTATCTACTGAGTTTGCTAAGTAATGTTTGGTGGTCAATGCTATCGAACGCTTTGGCAAAATCATTGTAAATCACATCGACCTGGCACCTGGAGTCCCATGAACCCATGTTGCTTAGCGGAGAGATTCATATGGAGTGCCTCGTAAATTCGTGATTGGACGATTCTCTCTAAAATCTTGCCCAAAGATCAGAGAAGAGATATTGGCCTATAATTGGAGACGGAATTACGGTCACCGGATTTATGGATTGGAAAAATATTGGCACGTTTCCATGTATCAGGGAAAACGCCCGTAGAGAGACTCAAATTAAATATTAATGCAAGAGGAAAACTAAGAGAAGAGCATAGCGATTTTATGAAGAAGTTAGGAAGGCCATCAGGTCCAACAGATCCGCTTGTATCTATCGAGTTGATGATATCTTCCACTTCAGAAGAGCTGGAGTTGCATATAACTCATTTATATGTAGCTGCAAACAATTCCATAAAAAGTAATTTAAAAGCTATCGGAGCCATCCGAAAGAGTGATCGATATCCGCGCGACGTTAGATAAGCTTCAAATGTAGAGCAAATTTGTCGTATAGATTTACATTAAGTTGATGTGAAAAGGGTGAAATGATCCAATTAAAAAAAGTTTAGCTAATGAAGACTACTGTTGACTGCTATGAGCACACCTCCGCCGTTTAATTTGCCAGTTAACCCTCGGTTTCTATCTTGTCTAAAGACAACATGAAGAGGAAGGATTTCTTCATCCGTAAAATCGTCTGTAAGCTAAGTTTCCGAAAAACAGATAACATCATCATTGACAATGTAAGAGGCAAGATTAATTTCACTCCGCTTGGTCCTTAGACCGCGAACATTTTGATAAAAGACGTTGAGAGAGAATGACGAGTCAGAATGATTTAGTCTTTCCGATGAGACTTTCCGGAGAGACGAACATTTTTTCGAGGAGTCTGTTCAAAACGCTTTACTAAAATACCGGGTGGCCAAAAGTCTATGTTAAGCAAGAATGAAAGGTTTGCCGGAACCGTTAACTTGAAAGAGCCTACAACACGATTAGGGCGGTCGTCACGTGTAAGTTTAATCAATTCCAAAAACTGCGGAGAATGGTCTAATCCAGCAGTAATATATAATTTTAATTCCTCGATAGATGTGTCCGCGGCTACACGGGAAATCAGGAGCGATAATGGTAGTGAGACGATTCTGATTGCGGGTAGACCCACTAAAGTGCCGTTATTTGCACTGTTACTGCTCCTTAGAGATTGGTCATCAGTAGATTGTTGCGCATGGCTAAGATTCGGAGGCTGCGGACGAGCATCGTGTATATGTTTGCTCGCGTTCCGAGGATGATGGCCCAACGATTGGGTGTTGATATTCTGGGTGATATTATTGACGTCCGGTACAGAAAGGTTCTTTCCCTGCTTACCAGACTGGGTAGATTTGCTTCTCGTAGTACTCGTCGTCACAGGGGAGTAACCAAATGAAGCGATCGGTGATTTTGAAATGCAGCTAGACTCCGTCATATCCAATTTATCACATGAAGATAAAGGCAGAGGGTTTGATAGGCTACGATTAAATGGAACCGTAATCGGTAATAGCGGCTGATCTTCAATATCGTCAGTCGATAGGAGTTGCGCAATTTCATCCTCAGCAATTTTAAGCATATCTCTTAATGCATGTACCGAAGAGGAAAGCGTATCTGCAGTGGCTTTTGCTTTACGCAATCTGGTAACGTAGGCAGCTACATTATACTTTCTGCATTTATGGCAATACCAGTAGACACCAGTATCTCTCTTCATAATTGCGTCAGCGGTGGGGCCCGACAATTCCATGCACTTCGCATCAAACGGCAATCCACAAAAGCCGTAGCAGGTGACAAACGTAGTTTTGTTGTTTTTGTCGATACAGGTGCGTGCTGCGCAATTTGCCATGATGCCGAAGTTAATAGTAATAAATTAAAAAGCCAACTTACGTATACGATCAGCTTAACGATGTACGTATATAAAAATTTCAGTTGCACTGCACAGTATATAATTGAACTAAACTGGTTTGGGTCTATGTTAGATTAGGCGTTTACCCGGTGTAAGGAAATAACGAATATTATGTGTTGTGGGCATTCAACTCACTTCCAAATCCAGCGCAGACAACAACCATAAAGTACTCATAGGATCTATTGCACAGTACGAAATCACGTTTATTGGGGCGGTTCACTCGTAGGTGGCGTTGACACTTGACAAGAATTTGAGAAACGTGTGAATAATGTCTTTGACTTTAAGTACAAAATGGAAAAAAAAGACACAAAAGCACCGTCACTTAATCAATGAAGCACACCACTTTAAAGTACAGCGACTAAGCATTGAACCATGCAAGCAAGTATGAAAATAATCGCGAGTAGACACTAGGAAAGAACGTTGAAAGCACAGCGAGTGTGCGCAATAATATTGAACGTGAATGGGGCGCCTTACTCTTATATCACTATCCCGCACTCCGCGCACAAATTGAGAAATCAAGTGTGTACTGTTCGCCGATTTTTTTTGCAATGATCACACATGACGTTGCAATTGGTTAATGGTTCCCCTTTCAGCTATTTCACTAGCGTTAGGGCACATATACTCGCGTAGAAGTTTTATGAAGCTTTTGTAATCCAGCGTAAGGCATGAGAGGATTTCATATAATTTGGGGCCTAGTCAATTTATGAGTATTTGAACGCACTTTTTGTCATTGCTTTTGATCGGTAAATTTCGTAATTTAAGGTAGTTTTCTCCTTATGTACGCATCGAATTTTTTGTTTTCCTCATTGAACGGTACAAAATGTAACCCTTACACATTACTTCGATCTGCTGCACTTGCCACACTTTGTTGTTGAACTGTATTTGGAAGCTTGAGCTACACTCCCGACAGCTTTTTGATGGCTTTACCTAATGCTACTTCTGCCATTCGATTTGTATCAGTCGAATTTTGAATTATTGAATCACGATTATAAGTTTCACCGACTGTTAATCAGTACGCATCAGTCTAGTAACGTAAGTTTGCTTCAAATTCCATTCTTACCATAAGTTTCTTCTCCAGTTGGCTTTTATCCTCGTCGCCAATTGATATTTATCCGGAATAGCGCGAATAAACTATATACAGCTGTCACCCCTATGTTGTTGGCTGCACGTTTTACTTTAATTCAGGCCATTGGTCCAGGTTTTCGAGGCAAACTACGCAAATTACACGAAAGGGATAGCATCCCCAATCCGTTTAAAAACTCATTCGTTCAAAAGAAACGGTAACTATGTTAAATGTAATTATAAGCACAAGACTCAGCTCGGTTTAGCTTCATTTTCGCGCGGCAAAGATACCAAATCGTTGACAGATCACCGCAGCAGGCATACATCAATAACTTACACGTCAACACTTAAGGCACGGAGCCTTTCCCGACCGTTTTTGGCTAGCGGATCTAATCGCAGTTGCTCAGCATGCTACAATGTTGCATTATTATATTATCGATGCTACACAGAAGTAGGGACCAAATAAATAGCATAAAAATTGTCTACCCGTAAATCAGTTAATGCCGGCACATCGTAATCGTTCGAAACAACTGAAAAATCAGGATGCCAGTAATAAATCGTCTGAAGCGCCACCAATATCTACCAGTAAGCAATCAATCAAACGCTGCAGATTCGAAACGAAACCGTCGTAAGAATTCTATACAAAGCATTTCAACCCCATAACGATCGGCATCTGAAATCATCGTAGAGTCAATTACTTGTGGTGCTGACAATCCCACTTCCAAGAAGATAAAGAAGAAAAAAAGTTACTGAAAGAGCAATACAACAGCAACTACAACCACAAAAACTGGGCCAATGTGAGAATCAGCAACTGCAGAAGCTGCGTTGAAGAATACTACTTTGAAGTCCTCACTTCACGTGAAAAACAATGCTACAGTAGCCAAGTAAGTGCATGCCTAAATGAAACTCAGGAACTCCATAATGTAGAGTTCAAACAAGAAAGAAACCCGATCTTGCCTCCATCCCGATTAAGCGGGAATGATCGAACTCCATTCAATTTAAAACTAAGATGGAATTAAGATGCAAAAAAAAAAAAATAAATTGAGATCAATATGAACCCGAGGAAGCAATAAATCCGACTTACTAATAGGGAGGGCAATCCATCTTCACAACACACAGTACACAACATCAAAGCAAACAACTTCGTTCTTGTCAAAACAAATCAATGCTTGTTTTGGCTGATGACAACTGTCCTACTGACGTTTGCAGAATTCACCTTTTCCTCACACAGATGATCTAGCAGGTAAAATTGTCGTTGAGGTGAAAAGCAGTTGCAACGACCGGAAAATGAAATCACCTCTGAGTGAAAATTCAAAACAATTGAGTGGGACGAGGAACAATTTTGAGGGGTTTGAACTTGGGAAGTTGATTGACCGACGAAGTCCCGGAAGAAGGAGCCGCTAGGCGGAGGGAAGGTAAGTTAGAAATTCTGGCGCGCATTGATTACTTCTACTCATTCCAAGATTTTCTCTCGAGACGAGCGGAGGTGGTAGCAAAATGTTTAGCGAAAAGTCAAATCGTGCCGCGAAAGTTAATCAGTTCCTGGTCACTTCTTTTCTTTTTTTCGCCGTCTGCGGCAAAACGGCCCCAACAAGTACGGTGTAGCTAGGTAAGCCGGCTTAGTAGTTGTTAATTCGCATACAATTTTGATTTGTAAAAGAAAATAATTTAAATTGAAATGAATGTAAAGGAAAATAATTTAGAGTGGAATAAGCTTTATTTGGAATTGAGACAAAGTATGATCTAGTTAATTGATTTGATCGCAAAGTAATAAAAACATTTGCAAAGTTAAAGCAAACGGATTGTATTTGATTTCACTTTCGTCGAAGACGTTTCCGGTAATCTAAAGATCGGGTGATCGCTCATTTGATTTAACCGGCAGGTTTCACTCAAATTATATAATTGGCTTAGTTAGTGTAGAAAGTGCTGGCCAACTGGGCAGGGACCGGATGAATCCCTGATTTAGGAAGTAGATTTCATTTGCTTCCAATTTCCTTTCGGTGCTTTTTTTGAAGGAAGATTCAGATTACGAGGAAGAGCTAGGCATTTCGTGAGCATTTCACGTCTTCTTGTGAGTTGTTTCTTTTTTGGAATATATGAGATGGAAGACTCCGGCGAGCCATAAACTCACTCGGCAGTTCTTGGGGCTCTCAAGGTGTGAGTAAGTGGCACCTGCGACCCGTCCTCTGGGGACCTAACCGGTACCAAGCAGCCCACCGGAGTATCCCCTGTTTAGAGGGTCACACAGTTCGAGTTTATACTGATATTTTATTAGCTTCGGAAATGAGTTTTACTTGGTGGACGGTTAGTATGACATCTTGGGTACAAATACAGGCGTGAGAGTCTATAAAATGGCAATTGTTGATGTGTATAACACTTTGGGTGTTATTGGACCATACCCTGCTTTTGATGTCAATTTTGGCTGAATTGAGGCGGCAGCATGTTTAATCGACTTCTCGGCTTTACAATCGCTGGCTGGCGTATACGATACAAAATCAGACCAATCATTGTCATTATATATCTTTGATACGGTGCTCAACTTTGCTGCAGTTGCAGTGGTTCGATGATCATATTTGTACTGAGTTCCTCTATTTGTATTCGGTGGAACTGATACAAAGTCAAACCAATTGTCATTATCTTTCTGTTTTTTTAGTGAAGCTATCACTGTTGCTGTATTTTCTGCAACATTTTGTACGTATTATTGTGCGGTTACATATTTAGCTGGCGGGAAAAGTTGTTCAAGGCGCGATAGTTCTTCCGAGTTGTTGTCTGAATTACCAGATCAATTTATTTTAGGCTTCAAACAAATTTATTATACAGCTTGAGTAGAATAACAACAGGACTGAGGATCATTTCATCACTAATACCGGGAGTTCCTATTCTACTTCTAGGCCTAAAGACTAATATTGTTTCCGTTTGACTAGTTACTACAGTGCTGATCGAAAAGAGGCATTTGTTTCACAGGTGGCTTTTTTTGTAGGGATTGAGTTGGTCAGTAAATGACAACGCGAATCCTTACTTAGCTAACTATAAATTTATTCAAGAATAACAATTAAATATTTGGGAGTTACACGTGTTGCTTGATTGATGGTGCGTGTACGACTGACCGCTTAATGCAATACATCTTCAGACAATGAGTGTTTGCGTGAATTTAGTGTGGATGCTTGCATGTGTGTGAGAAATGTTTGGTGCGGGTCTTGGAATACTGTAGCTGATCGCTACAACTACTCCCCCCCTTTGAAGAGAAAAGGAAAATGAATTAATTTTTGTTGCTGTATCTCATACGTTTTCTGCGTTTCCGTTGGGGTGATGAATCGCTGCTCAACGAGTCGGAAGATGATGGTCGAAAAGACGTCATGCGTCTGCGTGACGGGTTCCGATGACGTACTCAAAGCTGGAGCCGTATGGCCAGACGTCGACGGAGTTGGTTCGTTGTGTGGAGGCGGTGGAGTTGCATACTCTGGTTCGTCGTCAGGAAGCATGAAAGCTGGTTTAAGTCTGTCAATGCTTACCGGCGTGTCGACGTTGCGAATTTTGACGATGTAGTATCGGTCGCTTCGCCTGACGACTTCGTATGCACCTTCATATGGTTGCTCGGATACTAGCCGAGGTGCTACGTGAGAACACGTGGGTAGCTCTTTGAAGATAATGATCGGTTAGTTTCTGTGTTGAGACATTGGTCGAGGTCGTAAGTCAATGAAATGGTTACGAAGTCGTTGTACTAAATCGGCTGAGGGCGCGTCGAGTTGTCCTGATGGTGCCAAAATTCATCGGGGAGTCGTATTGGTTCGCCAAAAATTAGGTCAGCTGGCGTCGCTTGTACGTCTTCTTTCCAAGCAGCCCGTATACCCATCAAGATGATTGGTAACGTATCAACCCATGCGTTGGATGTGTGACATCGAATTGCAGCTTTTAGCTGACGATGAAGACGTTCGACGAGATCATTGGATGCTGGGTGATATGTCGTTGTATGAATGTGCTTCCTGCCTAGTAAACGAGCTAACGCGTTGAATAAGTCAGCCTCGAATCGCCGCCCTTGGTCAGTGGTGATTCTGAGTGGTAATCCGTAGCGATAGATCCAGCCAGCAAAAAATGTTCTGGCTACGCAATCTGCGGAGATGTCGTCGAGTGAAAAGGGTATTTTTTTCTCGATATGTACAATCGTTGACGCATGGGATGAATCAGACGGTCGTATTTTAATTGCATCTAGAAGTTCGGTGATAAGATTATCCACGACCTGTCGTTTGAAATATGGAATATGGTAGGGCTTTGACACAATTGGCTGATTTGACTTGAGCGAAATGTTCATTTTAGTCGTTGAACATTTTCCAAGTTCAAAAATATTTGTTGCGAATCTCGTTCGAAATTGAGTCAATAATCGCTCTAACTAATGGCGTTCATCGTCGGTCATATCCCATATTTAAAACTTCACCTTCCAGCGAACATTGTTCACCACGAATGAGATACCAAGACGACACAAAATATCACGTCCCACCAAAACATCGTGCTCCAGTAGTTTATCGTCAACATCCAGCAACTCGGGATTGTATGGCTGTTCATCAATATCTATACTGTTCGCGCATTTATTGATAAAATGATATGCACCCCTAGTGTATCCATTAATTTTAACATTGCAAGGGAGAATATCTCCAACTTCCTTAGCGAATGACGCTCTTCTTAATCTCTTGAAGCCACCTGAGTCCACAAACGCGGGAATTTGACGATCTCGGATTGTGACTATTTTCACTATTTCATTAACAGCAGCGCTTGACTGGGTTTCGTAGGTTTTTCGATTTTGCGGGTTACGTTTCACCTCGGGACGGTTGCTAGTTTTGTGATTTGTGCGATGGCACTTTAAGCATCTTTCACGAACGTTGCGGTTGCGGACAACAAATAGAAATAATACTTATGTCCTGGCTTAAAACAGTTGAACCACACGGCTACGTTTTGTTTGTTCGGTGGCGGTTCCATTTCAATTGCACTGGTCTTCTTGTATCGGCATAGCGACGAATTGCTGATAGCAGTTCATGACAGAAATTGAATTGTTGTATCGATGCAATTTTTCCGATTTTGGAAAAATTGCTGGGGGTCGCCTTGGGGTCCTGGTGCGCTGGTGCATAACTGGTACGCGTATACTTTGGATGGTGGGACTGATTGAGTTCTTCGACTGCGGATCAGCCTGCAAAATGAATTAAGAAGACAAGCTATGAGATCGCGTTGGCCACATGGTGTGAAACGCCAAAAGGCCGAGAGAGGTTCTCGATCCAAGCCAGCACCTCACCCCTCACCATCTATTAAGATACACTTATCAGCTGCCCTGATTCTTTGTAGTTTCTGGAAGTTCCAGTATCGTGATATTTAAGTCTTAACCGGAAGACTTCTGCTTGTCTTGCTTTGCGTAGAATATGGTATTTCCATAAGCTGACCCGTTTTTTGGTATTTGAAATAAAACTTCTATCACATTCTCCAGAGCTATTCGTTGTTTAATTTTACCCTCCATACTCAATATTCAAAATCTCACCACAATTAAGGATCCAGCTCAACGGACCAAAATGTTTGAACAATTCCACGGACCAAATTTATTTAATTGAAAAAATAAGATTCGCACAAATTCTAACTTTATTTAATATTTGCATAGGCTCAAACACGTTTTCTTTAACCTCTCTACGACTTCTGTAGTATATCTCTCATCCCCAACATCAACCCTGTGTTCCTAACTTTCTATTCAAAATAGCTTGTAACATTGCGTTGACCATCTATCTATGACATCTATCATTAAACATCAGGCTTGACAACTATCAGTACAATTTCAGCGTTGATACAAGTATTTCAATTGTTGATTATTATAATTTATACGGCTTGAACATCTGCAATCTTGAAATTTTTCCCGTATTCGTGAGATGTTTCAATGTTAATGACATCCACGTCCATTCCGTAGTATTTTTTCGACTCGTTATCAGCACTCATAGGATAGCAAGCAAGAGCAGAGCTAATATTTTGAGTATTTGGGGCTTCATATGATGATTGTTGCATGCACATCACCACGAATGGGACAACTTTGGACTCCACTTAATCACTTAATCTCACTTTCCGTTTAAGCAAACTTTCACTCGAGGAAAAATGTTTTTCGCATTTATTTTAAATTTAATTTCGTTTTTGAATTACAAATAGGGGGATGCAGTTTTTTTCATATGATAAACCACGACTTTTATTTTGGCATGTGCTCGCACACTCATTTCACACACGTTCACTTTGACAACTCTCGGAAGAGTCAACATGCCAACTTGGAGTGAAAGTTTCTTAAACTAAAATTTATTACAAATAATTGTGAACGACCAAACCTTACGTAAGATAGGAAACCATATGGTAGCAATTTGTATATGTATTTGTCGGTCTTCTATTGGACAAGCTTCCGTAGCTGTCAGCCAACAGTGGCAAAAGCAAATGCTTGTATCGCGTAATATAAAGTATACTATTTCCCGAATTAAAACATACGAAACGCATTCCGTGCATGCTTAAAATTCACCTTGCACTGTCCACTGTACTACTTCAAGACGAGAAAATGAAGCACATGTTTTGCACATGGTAGCTAAGCTTTGAGAAGGAAACAAACTCCTATTCATTCAACTTGGAAGGCGAAAAAAATTAGTGTATGAGAACTGAAATAATTTTCACTTCACTAGAAGCGCTATTGTGTTCTCCGCGGACCCATCAGGATTTCACTGTATAAATTCATTTTTCATTAGCATCTCCACAATTCTTCATATACCGCCTTGTAAGCTAGCGGGCAAAGGTTGTTTTCACCTAATTGCTGATGATCTTCAGAATTTTACTAACACAACAAGTTACAACAAAACTTCAAATCTAAGTTTACAATCAAAGGGTGGATTATTCTTAATTCCATGCACACTTCAAACATGTTTTTTAATTTTAAAGTATATGTATATAATGATTTTTTATATTTGTAGTGTCAATTGATTGGGCGTATGGGTCGTTACCAAAGATAACGGTTTTCAACAAACATACTTGTACTGTCAAAAATTGTGAAGTAGTCTTGCATATATACATATAATACAATATTTAATAAGATAGAAATTAAATAAGGTTTCGTATCAACTAAACATTAGATTATTTCAAAGAAAAATAATAATTTCTACAAAAAATTTTAATTGTCTATTTTCAATATTCATGTCCATTTGTTCTACATAAAATAGAGTTAATAAAACATATCGAATATAGTTAGTCCATATATAAACATAAAAACGAAAATGTAAGGAACAATAAATATCGAAAATTTCCACGAATAAAAAATATTTATAAATTAAAAAGATTAGCTAATAAGTATATATTCACTGGGATAGTAAGAAAAATATTTAAAAATAATGTGCACCTTAGCATAATCAACGGCATATAGTTTGGTGACTTCTAAATACTTTTATAAGCCAAAGAAGCAGCGACAAAAGGACTCAATAATTTATTTAACATTGATTTAATATTTAATTTTTATTATGTTATGAATTGTTTTCTGATGTAGTAAGCGCTAGTCTGTAAAATAAGAAATTTTAAAAATAATATCCTTGAATAAAAAAAATCAATCAGTGTTGTGGATAATAATATTTTCTATTAATTTAAAATAAGGACAATGTCAAATGAAAAATAATTTTTGTAAAAATTCATGTTAAACTGTAAATAACTTTCGATTTAAATAAATCAACTTTGAATGAAGGATCGCTTTATTTAACCTGAAAAGCGAATGAGATTTCACTATTCATAAAAACTAATTTTTCATACTTTATAAAAGTCAAAAAAAAGCTTGACCAAAAATATTTTAAGTTTTGATTAATTTTGATCGTCCAAATCACAAAAATTGAAAGGACCTCAAATAAATATTGGCTATGTTACAATGAATTAATTTTCAATACAATTTTGTTACTTTTGTTTTAATTTTAAAATTGAATTAAAAGCTTTAATTTACAAAATGATACTATAACAGTATGTATAAAATTTTTAAGGAAATATTTCCAAGGAAAAAACAATAGAATTTAAGATATTTAAAATGGAATATAAATTTTAAAAAATAAAGAAAAATGTAATGCATTTATATTATATACTTATATTAATATCTTTAAATACGAATTTCATGAATTTCGAATAAAGTTCTGTGATATATTTTCACTGTAGTTGGATGGTTTCTAATTATTTTAATTTTTGGCAATTTATTTGGTATTGAAGCGAAAGAAAGAAAGTAAGTACTTAACAATAATTTTGAGCGTAATTTTCTAAATTTTTACCCATCTAAGGTGAGTAAAAAAATCCATTCTAATATACTATGGGCTAAACAACTTTTCTGGTCGATGATTCGAGTTATGCATCGATCGCACATATAAGAACTTGTTGAAATATAACCAAGAGATCACTAGTTTATTTTATCAATAGAAAGCCGCCATTTTGTCCTAGCTTAAATAATTTTGCTGAATGCTCGGCCAATTCAACATGTTCATTAAAGTACGAAAAATGAGAATTCATTGAAATCAAATCGAAGTCTTCTAATATTTCAATTTATTTCAACGTATTTGTGTAGAAAAGAAAGGGATATAGAGATGGCGCGGTCCACCGCAACAGGGGAATCGGGATAGTCTCGATCTGGCCGTCGGCGCACGTGGTTATAATAAACAGAAATAAAGTATACAACTAAGACATAACTAAGTGTTTTTATTTACTGGTGCCCATTTCATTTTTCCACTAGTTTATTTTCCTACATGGGGCCTCGTCCGGGAAATTGAGAAGGTTTATGTGAAAATTAACTGGTGTTCGACATGGCAAGAAAAAAACAGTGACTTTAACTATGTTGAAAAATTACGGAATACGAGCGAAGTGGAAGAAGATGCGTGTAGGCTCACGGTGCCGCAGTTAAAAGAAATGTTAAAAGCAAAAGACCTTAGTCTATCGGGAAATAAAGCTGAATTAGTGAAATGCATTGCCACAGCAAATCCGTCGGGACAGTGGATGGTGGAATTTTGAGAAATGGCGGAAAAAAATTGAGTGAACGGTGCGGAGACTGTCCACGAGCGCGAAATCGTTTTATATAAGCGCGAGAAAGAGTTAGCTGAACGGGAACTCGCCTTAGCGCGACGCGAAATAGAGATGTTACGGAGTTGGTGATAGTGTTAGTGGCGACAGTGGTAGTGGTACCGAGAACAATGAAGACGTGTATGCCGACATAGAACATTTGCGGGTAATGCGCTCGAGTTCGGTGGTGCACACTACGCCCAAGATAAATGTTGTGACGCTAACAGACCTCAATGTTTTCGATGGAAAGACGGATATCTACGAGACATGGGAGAAGCACGTTTTGTTTTTACGACGGGCGTATAAACTTGACGATGATACGACGAAAATATTGATAGGAACACGGCTAAAGGGGAAAGCAATGGAGTGGTTTCACTCCAAGCCGGAGTATATTGCGTTGTCCCCTGACGAACTTTTACGGGAATCGAAGATGTTTTATCGCCAAACGAATAAAATTATAATGCGACGACAATTCGAAGATCGGATTTGGAAGAGAAATAAGACGTTCTGTGACTGCGTACATGAAAAGACGATTCTCGCAAATCACCTTGGCCTGGACGAAGAGAAAATTGTAAGCTATGCCAAATTTAAAATTGCGTGACGTGGCTCGTTTATAGGGTTTTGGGTCAATGCCCGCTTTACTACTAGCGTTTGAGGAAATACCCTTGCAAGGTCGGAAAGGCTCGACGAAATCGAACGAAAATGCTAGTGGTGAAAAACGTCCAAGCGGTATAGTATTGAAGCGATGTTACAACTGCGGGGATAAAACACACTTGAGCCGTGAGTGTCCGGATAAGTTGAAGGGGTTGAAGTGTTTTCGGTGCAATATGTTTGGACACATTAAAACACAATTCCAAGGAGCACAACAAGAAATAGAACGGGAGGCAGATAGAAAACACTGTAATGCATTAAATACAACGGACAAAAAAGCGTACTAAATAGTGAAGGTGTGCGGAAAGGATATTAAGGCTATCTTCGACTCTGGCAGTGATCTTCACTTAATGACGAGCAGCACCTACGAAAGTCTGGATGCACCTGCTTTGAAGGCGTCGACAGTACTCTTCGATGGCATACGTTCAGTTGGTTTGAGAACGCTTGGTAGCTTCACTGCACTGGTATGTGTGGATGGATTTAATTTTGTTTTGCAGATGCACGTTGTTCCGGACGATTATGTTGTAGCCGATATTTTGCTCGCAGCAGAGCTGACAAACCCCGTTGAAGTACGTCTAAGAAATGGCAATGCTATATTGGTAGAGCTCAACGCTGAATCTCATACGGATAAGCTCGAAGTAAAGAATAACTTCCAAGACACAGTGAAGGAGAGTATGCGCATAAACGTCGTTGAAGGGCCCAGTATGCAGTTGCCGCACATTAAAGACCGAACCATAGGCCGTACACTAAGAGATTTGATTGAAAGCTACAAACCGCGACCGACAAAGAATACCAGTAGGGAAATGAAAATTATCCTGAAGGACGATATTCCAATACAACAAAATCCAAGACGCTTGTCGGCGGAGCAGCGCGAAATCGTGAACGATCTAGTCGATGGTTTGATCGAAAAGGGCGTGGTGAGACCTAGTTCGTCGGAATATTCTAGCTCAATAGTATTAGCAACGTAAAAAATGGAAAGATTAGAATATGTGTAGACTATCGTCTACTAACAAGAATATGATAGGGACCGTTTCCCGTCGCCTTTGATCGAGGACCAGCTGGATAGATGCAGGACGCCGTCGTATTCACTACTCTGGATTTAGAAAATGGATTCTATCATGTGCCAGTTGAAAAGAACAGCATAAAGTATACGGCGTTCGTTACACCGAATGGGCAATTCGAATTCTGGCGCGTTCCTTTTGGTATCTGCAACTCACCGGCAGTTTTTCAACGACACATCAGAGCAGTATTTAGAGGCCTGCTGGCGGATAGAACCATATTGTCTTATTTAGATGATTTGATAATTCCGACCAAAGATGAACGAGATGGTTTAGAGAAATTTCAAAGAGTGTTCAAGGTCGCAAGTGAACACAACGTAACGTTTAACTGGGGAAAGTGTATATTCCTGGAAAAGAGAGCAGAGTACTTAGGATACATTGTCGAAAACGGCACTATTAGGCCAGGAAAGAAAAAAAGATGACTGTAACAGAGTTCAAACGACCAAAAACAGCGAAGGACGTACAAAATATTTTAGGGCTGACCAGCTATTTCCGTAAGTCTATCGAAGGGTTTTCGACTATAGCTCGTCCTCTCTCTCTAGTCTGTTAAAAGACGGAATAACGTTTGATTTCGGAGAAGAGCAGACTAATGCGTTTCAACAGCTAAAGGACATACTTGCACATGGTCCCATTCTCAACTTGTATTGGTTCGGATCCGAAACAGAATTACATACGGACGCGTCTAAGCAAGGACTCGGTGCCATACTTTTGCAGAGAGAATATGAAGATGGAAAGTTACATCCAGTTTACTATGCAAGTTGGAAGACGACGCCTGCAGAGAAGTATACGAGCTTAAAATTGGAGATTTTAGCCGTTGTGAAATCATTGAATAAGTTTCGCGTTTATTTCTTGGGTAATCCGGTGAAGATTGTTATAGACTGTCAAGCTCTTGCCCGAACCATGGAAAAAAAGGAGACGTCCTTAAGAGTGGCACGTTGGGTGTTGTTAATCGACGAATTTAATAACACCTTTGAACATCAACCTGGCAGGGCTATGAAACACGTGGATGCTTTAAGCCGATATCCCGCATCAGTAGATCTTATCGAGAAGAGAGTAGACGCATTAATGGAACGAGTGTACCGAGCCCAGGAGAACGATAGCGAACTACAAAAAATCATTCAAGATATTAACGACTTCAAACTGCGACAAGGAATTCTTTGCCGCGAAGAACGAGGAGATCTTCTAGTGGTTGTATCCAAGGGAATGCAGTACGACGTTGTAATAAGTGCGCACGAACGTGGTCATTTCGGCATGAGGAAAGCCGAATATGTTCTTAGACAGAAATTTTGGTTCCCGCACATGCAAGCCCGCATAAGGAAATTCATCGATACATGCGTAGTCAGTATATTAGCCGAGAAGAAACACGGAAAGCTGGAGGGTTTGTTACATCCGATTGACAAAGGTGGTGGGCCACTAGATACCTTTCATGTTGATCATCTTGGACCGATGCCGTCGACCAGGAAGTGTTTTAAACAAATATTCGCTGTTACGGATGCATTCACCAAGTTTGTGTGGCTGTATCCAACGAAGTCAACGACAACGGAGAAAGTTATATCGCTGTTGCAGAAACAAGCCACTGTTTTCGGAAACCCTCATAGATTGTTTCAGACCGAGGGACCGCATTCACTTCGAATGCTTTCGCCGAATATTGCAGAGAATACATTCCCATCACGACGGGTGTGCCACGTGGTAATGGTCAAGTAGAGACGCTAAACCGAGTGATTATCCCAGTGTTGACGAAGCTGTCCATGGAAAATCCAGCAGAGTGGTTTAAGTTTGTTGACAAAGTCCAACAGAGCATTAATTCTTCGTTTAATCGTAGTATTGGAAATTCACTATTCGAGATACTGATTGTAATAGCTATACGTACGAAAGACGACTTGAAGCTGCGTGAAATGATTGAAGCTAAAATCGTAGAAATCTTTCAGAAGGAACGATCGGAACTGGGAAGCAGAGCTATGGACAACATGAAGAAAGTTCAAGAAGAAAATCGCAAAACGTTCAATCGATGGCGTAAAGCCGCAAGCCCGTATGATGTCGGCGATATCGTAGCTATTAAAAGGACTCAGCTTAGAGGAGGTCTAAAAGTCCAGAGGAAGTTTTTGGGCCCTTATCGGGTTATGACAGTTAAGCCTAATGAACGGTATAAAGTTGAAACAGTCGGTGACCACATAGGACCCAAGGAGACTACGACGTCAGCTGATCATATGAAGCCATATCCAGAATGTCAAGATGCAGGCATGACTGGTGAGACTTCATTCGAGGAATCGTCGTCCGAGGCGGAAGTAGGTTTCGGGGACGGTGCAACTATCAGAAAGGCCGTGTGTAGGAAAGAAAGAGATATAGAGATGACGCGCTCGACTGCAACAGGGGAATCGGGACAGTCTCGATCTGGCCGTCGGCGCGGGTGGTTACAATAAACAGAAATAAAGCATACAATGAAGACATAACTGTGTTTTTATTTACTGGTGCCCATTTCATTTTCAGTAAACTTATTTTCCTACATTTATTTAACAAAAAAACCCGACTGAACCTAACCACCGCGAATCCCAGGCTCAATTGCCTCCATGCCTTTCATCCAACAATCATAAGAGCATTTATCCTACCCAGCAAACGCTCACATTGCAAAGCAAATGCATCTATCCATTGATTCAATGTTATATTGAATCAATACCTCGAATTCAGTCTGGCACTGTTTATATTTCACATCGTGAGAATCGCTGATTTAGCGTCCGTGCCGTGGCCGCGTCCAGCGCTTATCGCATTGCACATTTGAATGTGCTGATGATGATAATGGATTCCATGGATTGGCGATGCTGACCTTGTTGAGATGATGATTTAAATTCAAAATGGTATGTATTTAGTTTATCCAACGGATTCAAAAGGGTAAGTATTCAGATTATCCAACATCCTGCCGGCCCAAAGGATGGCTGGTTCAGGATGAATATCCACATGCTCTGCAATGTTATCCAAAGAGGTCTTAGGGGTCATCGCAGCCAGCACACAATTGTCTTTATCGATAGATTTACGCAGATACGTGTTCACTTCACATGCGTTTTCCCGAGAATTCAAATTGTGAATACGTTCTCTGAATTCACATAAAAGTTTGTCTAACTACAGGAAAGATTCGTCTATCCACAAGACTCCCGAATACCTGAAGGTGAAGCTGGCACAGTTGGGACAGTTGTGGACAACGTTTAACGTAACCCACCAGAAATTGCAACCCTACACAGGGACTTATCCGCAATACCCGTACTTTCAAGCCCAGTATTTCACTAAGGTCAGCGCGGAATACACGAAAGTAGAGCAAAATATGCGTCAACTTCTGCGCTTTCTGGAAGCACCATCAACCTCCGCACGGTAGGGGTTATGCATCCTAGACAGTGACGGCATTCATACGTCGGGCATTTGAGCATAGTCGGACCTTATTCGGCTTAACAACTAAAGTAACTGATGAGATTCTTCGATCACACCTAGTGCCAACATCCGATCAATTTCGGCATATAACGAATTTCCCTTCTCGAGAGATATGGCAAAATGTCCCTGTTTGAGGAGTTTAGCATCCCCCACATCTATCGTGTGAGACACCAAAGTTGTCCTGCCGAGACCTTCCTTCGATGGGCGAACCTCGTCCTTCAATAATTCGTCTAGTTGGATCGCACGCAACGTCTTCCTCGACTGCCTCACCCTCCACCAGAAGCTCCGCATCCAACGCGCCTCGCTTCTTTCTCAAAGGAGTGGTGATAACCATCTCCAAATTGAAGATACGCTAACGGGCCGCTAAATAATTCCGCAGTCTAACATGAAACCGTGACGTTGGCTGTGGAACTTCGGGAGAACTGTGATTGGCAGTGAGAATCAGCAAGGTTGGTGTCGTATCCGGGGCTAGGTCAACCGCAGCAACAAGGAGTGCTGACGGGTGTTTGCGACACTCGCTGGCAAGTTTTTTCGCAACTTGCAATCTACACAATCCAGGGCGTAAGTGTCCACTTTTCTGCAGCTGTAACAGAAGACCATAGGCACGGCTGGACATGCAAAGAGTCTGTGTATCGGTTGTTGGTAGTTCCAACAGACCGTAGGGCTTGCAACTAGCTCTCCGAAAGGTTGGTCAGTTTCTAGTTCAGACTCACGATCCAGAGGGACTCCACTTTTCGGGATATATGTCGGCGTGACCAGCTGCTACTAATTCTACAGTATGAGTACTTCGTTGACTAGGTCCCGTCATGCGAAGTTGTGGGCGAAACGTTCCTCACCGTTCATTGAGTCGTTCTTGTTTATGGAGGCGTAAGGCTTGCATGGTGTATATTGGCAAATGAAGGAGGCTGATTTGAAGCTCCCACTGTATGTTCTCCCCGATAGTCTCCACCAGGTCATCCTCGGCCATAGGTGTTCGTACCCGAGCCGTTAGGTGTAGTATACCGGTATAAAATTGGTCGAATGTTTCATGAGGGCCTTGTTTGCGCTTTCGTATTTGTTTACGCAATTCCCGTTCAGTGAGACCAACATCGAAGTGGTTGAGGAGAGCAACACAGAAGGAATGCCAATCAGGGCGTGCTATGGATTCTTTAAAACTGCACTATCATTCGGTAGCAACCCCGTTAAATAAGAGGTGTGCGTGTTGAGGAAAGTTCGAGATGTTTCTTCCCAGCGTACTGGCTACTAGCGGTTGTCATCCCTGGAATGGTAAAAAAATATATAAAAAACTCCTGCTAACTATATAAAAAATACTGCTTTCTTAAAATAAAAATATATACAAAAACTTAGTTACTAACTTGTAAGCGGCCGATAGTGGCGAGTTGTACGCACCCAATCAAAAAAAAAGTTGTTTAGTGAATCCTTCCCTTTCCAGCAGTGCCGAAATTTCCATAAGGAAATGAAAGCGAATGGTGGCCTGCCGAAAAGAGGCTGCTCCTAGTCGATTTAAAAATGTATCCAAACCCCAAATACATTACAAAAAACCGTCTCTTATCTACGTTAATTGACTTGACGAGATGAGTGATGGCGTCATCGTAACGAGTTTTGTAATAGCTCAAAACCCTGATGCGTGAAAGCATTCCGGGCTTCGCAATCTCAGCATACGCCACCGAAAGTCGAACCAAAACCACTCATCTATCACGCATAAAACGATGCAGGGATCGACTGGTTTTCATTTAGTTCGTTCAACACGCATCGATATCAGTGGCGTAGGGTGTAGAAATCTGTCACACAACCTTATCCGCTGGTTGAGACATCTAAATATAGGGGTAACAGATCTGTGGGATCCAGGTTATCACAGGGTTACATCATCCGTGAATGGTAGATTTCGTGTAGTGGCTCGGTACGTGGTGCCGTACTTTGGTTTGCATTTTTAATTAGAGTAGATTGATTCAGGCTGGGATTCAAGTAGTTTATTTCAGGCACATCGTCGGTGAATATTCAGAGACGGGTAATTTTGATTGAGGATATTTATTTTTTTTCATTTCCTCCTGTAATATATATCGAAAATCTTTTAGTTCAAACTCTAAATCCTAATTACAACTGCAATGAATTTACATTTTAAAGTCCAAATTAAATTCCTACCGAAATTCCAATTCAAATATTAAAATCCTATTTGAATATGTAAATAACCTCTTGCTCAATTCCTATCTATTAAAAGATCTCATTACACGTACGACGTGCGCCAGAACAATATAGGAAACAAAAATAAAACATTTGTTCTCTAATTTCATTTGACCATGCCGAGCAATTGTCTTCACGTTCAAAGACAAGTTCATTGTTGATATCTAAAGGGTGTTAGATTACGACTGCATTGAACTTGACTTTGACTATGCGGATTCAATATATTGTTTATAGAAGTGTCAGTTTACAGTCAACAGAAACATTTTCGCTTTATGCATTTGGATTCCCGTATGGAGAATCCAATGGAAATGAATAGATATATTTTTTATGCATACGATAGAATACACATGTATGTATGTATGTATGCACATTTTTTATGAATAGTTTAGAATGCTCATGAGGATTTCAAATCACTGGTTAGTGCATTTCCGACGTGTAGATTTTTTCTTAATAGATTTACGCATGTGAAGTTTTTTCTTATAGATTTTAAGGAATGCATATACCTTTTGTACAGTTTTATGTGAAGCACGTTTTCCTTACCAATGCATTTTTAGCATAAGAGTTTTTTCATTATACTTTTCTTATGGACTATAGATTTTCAGCTTGTCAAGATTTTTGTATAAATAGGCTAAGGGAAAGTAAAGAAAATATAGTCGTTTGATATACTTTAAAATTGCCACTCGCCTTGCGTATATATTCATAGACTGACATTGCTGCCTAAATTAATCTGGCCATCTAGCCTAGTAGTCTGGCATTCTGCCAAAACCCAACTTTGAATTTCTCATACAGGCGCATACGCCAAGTATTCCGGCAAACTCTGCCTTAACTGCATGCGCACCTAGACGCTGTGATAATCTTTGGGTAAGCCACGACACTTTAACTCTTAAATTTATACCTCTAACACAACACTCCTTTTGAAATGGATGTACAGCCGGACAGAGAATGAAGGTAAAGTAAAGTCAATTTGATGGTAGTTGATTGACGCGTTTTCAATTGGGCTGATACTTGTATTTTGTACTTAGTCTGCTCGTGAAAGATCTGCGAACGAAGTTCCTCTCCAAACTAGCTAGCCTACAAGCAACCACTTCGGAGTAGACTAAGGGTATATGGGTACAGTCCATTGACACATTCTCAAACTTCATGTCTACAACCGATGAGAGGTCGACTTGGATTTCCTTCGAGAAATCTCAAACGGACGAGAACGTGTAAAAAATAATTACAGATCCAAAAATATGGCTTCTTTTTTTATAAAATTGCACTTATAGTTTTGAATTTTGAGTTTATGTGCTATTAAAGTCTGAAAGATTTCTGTCAGTGATTTGATATGAACGTTTCAAGAGGTACTAAGAATCAGGATGTCGTCTAAATAAACAACACACGTTTTATTCACAAAATCTCTCAACACATCAATCACTAAGCGTTCGAATGTTGTTGTGCATTGTTTAGACTAAACAGCATTCTTACAGCTCATAAGTTCCATGAGGTGTTATGAAGGCTGTTTTATGTCTGTCTTCTTCTGTGACTAAGACTTGATATCCTTTTGCTAAATTGATTGTTGAAAAATATTGACCTCTATCTAGTTCAGCGAGGATAGAGTCAATATTTGGCAATGGGAATTTATCATCCAATGTTATATCTCCTGTTCTCCTGAGCTTTCAGGTTTATTTGATACTATAATAAGAGGACTTGAATACATCGAATTACTCTTCCAAATAATTATTTGTATTTCTAATTCTGCTAATTGTTTTCTTACTTTAGTTGGATGCTTAGGAGGATATTTGTGTGAATCTTACAACCTCGGGTCTGGGTTTTTTTTTTGTTCCAGGTTGTGCTGGAATTTTGACAAATTCCAAGTTTTCCACAATATTCTCGGACTCGTTTTTCTAAAATATTTTGAAACGTCAATATTTTCTTGCACACAAGGAAAATATAATCGTTGTCCAGTTACAAAGGACAAATTCCTAGCAGTGTAATATTTGCACAAATTATTCCTTTCGCCCGATTGGGAAATGCTTGAAAATACAACTTTCTTTTCTCAACATCCCTATTAAAATATTTTGAGTTCTTATCGTTACATCTGACAGAAGTAAAAACACCTCTATTTATTGGACTGCTACACGAGAATCCCGTTCCCACCAATCGTTCAGCAACTGTGAACGATATTTTTTATTTGAATATATTCAAATTGTAACTGCTGTTTTGTAGTTAGTGCTGCCACCTATTAGTTCATATGGATAACAATTTGACAAGTTCACGTCGACATCCGTTCATCTGCGCAACCTTCCTTTTGCATCAAATTCTTCCCCATCAACGAACGTCATTCCACTGCACAAAAATTCCAGTCACAAAATCTTATTCCTCCGATCGGCGCGAAGGCGACACTTCGACGACGGTAAATTCTCTGCCTGTTTTGTGTGAAAAAATGACGGCTGTGAGCATATTTCTGGTTGCAAACAGCATTCTTGTGAAGTAGAAGTGAACGTGAGTGGCGCTTATGAATTAGCTGTGAAAATTCCAATACAAGCTATTGTCGCATTTACCGTTTCCGTGCAGTTTTCATTCCGTTTTTGTGTATCGTGAAATTCCAGAGGCAAAAGTTAGCAGCAAGTTGGCTGCTGCTGCCTGGCCGAGTGTTTTGTGTCAATTTTTCGTTTGAGTGACCAAAAGTCCCCACATTTCGAGAGTAGCGTAACGCCATAGTCGACCGGTTGGTGTGTTTTGGGCCATTTTTCGGCTGAAATTTAATGCGATAGGTGCGAAATTTTTCGGTTTCAAAGTGCAGTTACGATTCGGAGCGACACTTGATGTATTCTTGTTGCCTGCGACGGAGAGTGATTGCGAAGTGACATTCGGACGGAGTTTGCGACAAATCTGAAAGTGCTGGATAACTTGCTGATATTTGAAAACGAAGCAGTCTTTGACGCTCGATTTAGCTACGGGAGGCGATTTCGAGTCAAGCATAAGAAAGTCGCTAAAAAGTGTTGAGAATTTTTCTTCGTTGAAAAAGTTTGAAGTGTGTTCGACAGGGGTGTGTGGCTCGTTCCGTTGCGCTGCGCGTGTTTGCTGTTCGTGGCGTTCGGGCGCGATGCTATGAGCAAGTGTTTGATCGGTTGTGCAAAAAATTCAACTCAACACTCACACCACCACAGACTTGCTTGCAGCAGCGAATTGGGAATCTCATGCCGACAAGGTGAGTTTGCTGAGTGTGTGTATCCAATTAGTCCGTCATTTTGACGGAGAACGTTCGGGTGTTTATGTGTGCGTTTGGACGATTCAATTGCCCATTTGTGTACAAGAACGGCGAAAAGAATTTCCGCGGCGGCCGTCACCGACGCAACTGTTGTCATTTGATCAATCGACCGTCGGCTCGCCGTTGAAAATTCGTGTGTATTGTTTTTGCCGTTCGACCAAGTACCGGTGGAAAATCAACTCGATCGGCGTTCCAACGGTATCGGATTGATGTTTTCAACTTTGAAAAGTTTTGTGGAAATGTTTAATAGATGATTTGTGTGGCGATTGCATAATTATTGCTGACGGCATTGTCCAAGAAAAATTTATTCGCATTTGGCGATTGAGTCATTTTTGTTGACATCGTGTTGACGGGAGTTGTGTTGCTTAGTGTCAGTGACGGCGCATTGCGACAATGCGTTTGTAAATTATATTTTGTTGCTGCCTTGTGCGTTGGAAAGTGACTGAAGGACTGAAGGGAACAAGAACTGTCAAATTGGAAATTGAATGTTAGTTTCTGACTGCTGTATAATTATTTCATTCAGATCAAATTTACTGTTGTATAAATTGAGAAGCTAGGTCGGAGATGTTTCCCATAATCTCGGATTGCCTTCAAATTTGTGTTGGAAGCTTCCTGGCTGAGCATATTGTTCGGGATGGTTCCCTGGCACCATGCCCAAATCAATATATCTAATGATATTACTAACGAATCTCACTGGAGAACATAAGTGGGTACTCAAATATATTGCGTATGTTTCCTCGTTATTAATTACTGCAAACATAAACTCCATGTAACAATTTATACAGGCAAATGTGCCCAGGTTTTACTAGCCGATATTTTATACTTATTTAATCCAGAAGATGGAGCAAGATTTTCTTTTATTGTAGCAAAAGATGAAATCATATTTACACGGATAAGGGAATCGGAGGACCAATCCAAGATCCAAACAGAGGTACACGTTGGGTAACCATACCACGGTCTTCCAGTCGAAAGTTTTTGCCATTAAGGCAGCTACAGAAATCGTCGACTGCACATCCTTTCGAATAGCTTACAGCGTAGCTTCACAGCCATTGCAATTGTAGGCGGCCCCTCAAAGCCGCACCTAATTGAAAGGAAGTAAAACTAATACGGGTCCCTGGACTAGAGCAAAACAATACAGTGAATGAACTTCTTGATAATCTATCAAATAGAAATGAGGTGATTAATCGGAAGATTGACGATTTGCTAAGGATGAACAATGCTAATAGTGTGACACTGCCAATGATTTTCGTTTCTGCATTTTCGAACATTTCTAACGAACGACCATCTCCGTATATGGATATATTATTTTTCAATAAAATTTCAAGCAACCATCAGACGGAATAGTGGAGAGAATCAGAAAGACCCACGCCAGCTAAGGCAATTATTCCTTACATAAAATAACTGATAGGGACATCATACTTAAAACAAAAAGCTCGACACATTGTTTCCCTCTACGAAGAGGGTCCTCCGATGGGGGGAGGCCATCGGTCCCGGTAGACCGCCAAAATTTGGGCATGAGCGCCACCCGAATCAACTGTTTGACCCCCGTAAGCCGCCAAGCGGGTATACGGCTCTTCGGATGCCAAAGTCTCCCTGATGACGCTAGCTCCGGATCAACCAAAAAATCAATTTCGTTTTTCAACGTTTAGGCCAACATGCTTCCAAATAGTTTGTCATCCAGTCACATTCCCATGGATAGGATTCGTCTCATCTTGATCAACGTCAACTCCATTGTTACTATACATCGGCGTGATTATCTCCTTGAATTTATTGCTAAGCAAAAGCCTGACATCATACTTCTCACTGAAACCCACCTCAATTTAGGGCACTCCATGACATTCAAGGATTTTGAATTCGTAAGAAACGATAGGGTAATAGGTGATGGGGGAGGTGGCACCGGAATATTGGTTCGAAGACCCTATTGTTTCCAAAATATTGAAAAAGTCGAATTCAAAAGCTTTGAATCTCTTGAAGTGTCCGTTATCAAAATCTCACTTCGTTATCTCTGCCTATGCAACTGGTGAACTTCAGATTTCCGAAGTGATCCCCCCGAAGTTTTAGAGAAAATTTTATTTATCAAAAAATGTTCAGGACACTGTTATCTACATTTTATCTCATTGGAGCAAAGTCGTCCGATTTAAAATACAAAAAGTAGGTGGCGCTAAAGTATCATTTTTTCAATAAAAAAAATTATTTTTTTTATAATAATATAAATGAGAAAGTTGTTCGTCATAAAATTATCTACAATTTTTGTTTAAACAATTTTTTTGTAAAACTTACCGTTAACGAGCTGTAGGCGAAAAGATGCAGTGCAGCATAGTTAACGGTTCCTTTCACTTTCGCCGGGCCGGTCGGCATAGTATACTCAAATAGTAACCACACTCCATCAACCCTCCGGAAAAATTTGAACAAAAGCCGAACAGCGAGCCATAAATCTTCGGTAGCAGGTAGATGGTAAACGCTGATGCGAGGAATGGCGCGAATATAAACATATGCGTCGATGAGAGATTTCAGGGCTACCAGAGCTAAAAAATCAATAACATTGCAGAAAAACAAATTCGTTCCATGCAATCTTTTAGTTTTTTATTAGGATTTGGCAGCACTCCTATGTTCTGAAATGCGTAAAAGAACACGTGCGTCGGAAATTTTATTTGCAATTTGCTTTGTTTCTTGAGCGCGCCAAACATGGGATCAGCTGTCATGCCCCGGATCAGCTGACGTGCCCCTGGGAAAATTCAAAAAGTGTGCAACACAGGGTAAATGAAAGGTGTGGCTACTATTTGAGTATACTATGGTTTGGACAAAGGACTGGTTTCTAGCATCTGCCTAAACCCTCACTGGCGTACATTTTTCAGTTGCCATGTACGTTTTGAAGAGTAAAGGCATCTAAACTTTGCTCTCTCAAAATGGAAGTGTGTTTCGTTTGTGAGAAAAGTGTTGATGTGAATGATAAGAGCACCGTGAGGCAAAAAGCTCGAAAGACGCTGATAAGAGCAAGCAAAATCAGAGGTGATTCTGACATCCAAAAATTTCTTGAAAATGAAAGCAACGCGGTCGTGGTCCACATCCATTGCCATAAGCGTTACTCAGATTCACGTTGTGCTGCAGCTGCTGCTGCTCGACAAGAGTGGAGAAGGTATTGTATGCAATATAAATTCTTATCAAAAATTAATAAAAAAAACAGTATAAATATTTACCAATACGATAACGATAACTTATTTGTAAAATGAATGAGACAGACGGACAGACAAAATCGATTACAATAGGGTTTTGTATTTTAGTACAAAACCCTAAAAACTTTAAATTTCGCAAAAACTGTAATTATAATAAACAAAGACGTATTTAAATTTCATTGCAATTTAATTATTTTAATTTGATAAATAATAGACATAATAGACAGTTACATTCCGGCTAGTTTTTATAAATTTTACTTGACAAACAAATGCATAAAGCAATCAATAAATTGTTAAAAACTACTTTGATTCAAAACTAAAACGCATTGAAGCCCATGTTGCAAACTTTTAAATTGAAAAAAACGCTACATAATTTTCTATTCTTTTGTCAATTTGTTAATCTGTGATTAACACTGGACAGGCAGTTAATCTGTGATTAACACTGGACATTGCACGTAACTACAATCAGGAAGATGTTGCCGTTCTTTCATTCAAGTGGACATTTCAACTATGCTAAATCTGCACACCTTTAATTGCAAGACATGGCTACGTTGAAGGAAAAGATGACACCTGAGGAATTTGAAGACTTCACTGAACGTGGGTTTTGCACAATTAGGAGAAGCGACAAATTTTTTTCAGGGATATCTCCAGATCAAACAATTGAACAGACAACGATGCGGTTAGCAAAGACTCGAGGAGGTTTGACAGCACCAGGTAGAAGGATCACGGAAAATGAAACGGCAAAATGGATTTTAAGCATGTACAGCTTAATAAACATTTGTGAGCAGTTCGAGTTGTTTGCCGGTGTTCACAGCCAATCATCTGAGCAACACGTTGAGTTACGATGTAAGCGAATGGAAAGAGACAACGAAGATGTTGGAAAGTTGGACTCCTGGTTCGCCAGCCATGACCCGTTTCCAAATATTCCAGAAATAGTTTCAATCAGCCCAGGCGTAGTAGGTGATGAAACTATTAACTGTCATCTAGCTGAAGAAGAGGGCATTAAAATGGTGCAGAACATGACAGGAAACTTTGGCGAACTGAAGTTTGAACGAAAAAAGGCAGTGAAACCGTTGGCAATCATGACAGCAAAAGTTAAAGTGGATGATACTGTTGTCGCCATCGATCCGATGCTACTTTTTCAACGTATGGCAATTTGCCAGGCTTCACCAGATGAATTGAAGAGATTTTTAACGTTCCAGCTTTCGCCTTACCCATTATCTCTGTTCGACGAAAATGGCATGCGAAAAGGAACCAAATCGACTTTTTACAAGGAATTCACAGCTGTATCGAAACCAAACCTCGGAGATAATCCTCTTTTTGTCTTTGATGGTGGATATTTGTTGCACAAAGTGACGTGGGACAAGAACATGAAAATCAAAGACATCTGTGCCAAGTACGTGACGTACCTCCAGAAGTATTCTGCTCGTGGAAAAACTAAAGTGATCTTCGATGGATATTCGCCTGGCACAAAGTCTGCTGAACGCTTACGACGATCTAACAGATACACCTCTCCTTCAATTGAGTTTGACAAAACAACCGTTATCACAGTTTTGCAGAAAGTGTTTTTGTCGAACGACAACAACAAGGATCGTCTTATTCGTATTCTTAAAGGAGAACTCCAAGCTGTTGGTATTGAAAGTGAACAAGACTATGAAGATGCAGATCGTTTGATAATTACTACAGCTTTCAAAGAGTCCGCCAATTACGACTCTGCTACAATTATTGGAGAAGACATTGACCTTCTAGTTTTGCTCGTCGCGTTGCGCGAAAACGAAGAGAATGTGTTCTTCAAAAAACCACAACATGGAAGCACCGAACGCGTCTACTCATACACATCCTTCAACCATCCGGAATTAAGTTCTCTTGTACTGTTCATTCATGCCTTCAGTGGATGTGACACTACTTCTGCTCCATACTTGCTGGGAAAACAAAAATTTATCTCCGTTCTGAAAAATAACAAAGTTCTGCAAGGTTCTGTCAAGGTTTTCAACCAACCATATTGCAGCACCAACATTATCGAAGCGGCAGGACAAGAGATGTATACAGCTGTATACAGTGGTGTCAAATCCGGAAACAACCAAGAAAACTGAAAAAAGTCGACATTCAAGTACCACAGATGAACAATTTTTGGACGGCAGCCAGGCAAAAGAACTTGCATTACTTCGCTTCCAGAAATTCACTCAGTCTGTGACGAAAACAAAAGTGAATTTAAGTTCTCTTCCACCTTCGGTTGATGCAGCGAATTTTCATAGCCGACGAGTTTACTTTCAAGTACAATCGTGGTTGGAAAATTATTATGAACCAACGATCTGGGGGGTGGAAAGAAACTTCTCGAGGATTGGATCCAATAAGGATGTTACAAGAGCCAGCACCAGAAAAACTCATGAAGCTCATCTCCTGTGGTTGTGATACCAGCAACTGTGGATCAGCTTGTGGGTGTAGAAAGGCAGGTCTCCACTGCTCGATTACTTGCAAACATTGCAGCGGAGAAAGTTGTAGCAACACACCACCCATTGAAGAAGATGCAATTCCCTTTGAAGAAGATGACTTGGATTTTCCCTCTCAAGTCGTTCACTGGCGACCGACGACAAGCAGCAACATTGATGACAACGGAGAAAAAAGAGACGCAGAATCGCTGAATATAACATGTACAGAAGAAGAAAGCAATTCTCCAGCCGAACCAAGGGTAAAGAGGGCCCGGCGCAGTACAAAATAATTTAGAACCTTAATTATAATTGACAATAAAATATAATTGTTTAATAAAACATATAGAAATGAAATGTATAGCAACTTTTTTCTTAACATAACCCAGAATTTTCTTACTTCAAAAAGAAATTTAATTTTATCACATGTAATTAATTAAACTCGTTCCTTTGAGTCATAAAAAGATGCAAAAATGTTGCAAAAATGTTTACTAGAACTAAAAGAAATAGTTAAATTAAGTTTGAAATAATATAATTTTGCATTGACTTGAAACATTTACATAACTTCAAAGAAAATTCAATTGTATTATATGTAATTAATTAAAATCATTACTTTGAGTCACAGAAAGAACCAATTACAATTACAAAACTGTTCACCAAGAAGTTACATTAAGTTCGCAATAATCCAATTTTGCATTTTCTTCAAAGATTTACATAAATTTGACTCAAAATGAACATTGCATTGGACGCAAAATCAACAAAGGTAAAATTGTTTTATCGTAAAATATGCAAAATACAAATTGAATTGAATGCCAAATCGACGAAAGTTAACTTTCTGTCATAATAAAATCACACAATGTAAAGTTTAATGCTTGAAATTAATAAATAAATAGTTACGAATTTTAAATTTAAAAAAAATTAGTCTTCACATTTTGTGTGAATCTTTTACTACTACCTTCAGTTACATTTGTTTTAATTCAATGTTGACCGTTTACAACAAGCAGTACTAAAAGGTTACTATTATTAATTGTTTATCAAAATTATTGTTAAAAATGAGAATATTAAGTAAACATTACGGTCTATTAATCGAAAAATAATGTTTCGATAAAATGAATGGAATACACGCATCGGCGCGGCACATAAATGTACGACTTTTACACTTTGGCAAGCTCCAGCTCGTTAACGGTAAGTTTTACAAAAAAATTGTTTAAACAAAAATTGTAGATAATTTTGTGACGAACAAGTTTCCCATTTACATTATTATAAAAAAAATAATTTTTTTATTGAAAATGCCAAAAAACCACTTTGATACTTTAGCGCCACCTACTTTTTGTATTTTAAGTCGGACGACTTTGCTCCAATGAGATAAAATGTAGATAACAGTGT
Organism: Odontomyia ornata; assembly: GCA_963969285.1. Lineage (NCBI taxonomy): Eukaryota > Metazoa > Arthropoda > Insecta > Diptera > Stratiomyidae > Odontomyia > Odontomyia ornata. The sequence continues at coordinate 457,597,691 of OZ017738.1, read as the reverse complement.
ACTGAACATTTTTTGTTAAATAAACTTTTCTCTAAAACCCATCGATTCCGAGAAAAGCGCGTTTCAAAATGTTTTTGGATTTTCTCAAAAGCAGGGGGGGGGGGGGGGGGGGATCACTTCGGAAATCTGAAGTTAAGTTTTTTTTATGCCCCCCTATCGATTTATCAAGTCAAATCCCAGTAGGTCATTTCTTAGACCAAACCTTTTTCGTGCTATATTTACTGTACTAGAAGGCCAAAAATATTTGCTTGCAATAATCCGACGAGTAGTTCCTATTCCAGGATGTGCTAAATATTGTGAACAATTTTGAAAACTTGTTCACGAAATTTTTCTGGAATGTAAGGCCTGATAGTTTTATCAGAAATTTCACAAAAAACTTCAATATCTGAATTTGGCAAATTAATTTGACTAAACTCAAATTTCAAATTTGTTCTCAAGTTTGTCAAACATTCATCTACAATTTGTGCTTCTGAAATAGCTTTGAAATCTATTGTACTAGGAATTTCTATTTGAGAAAACCTAGAAAAAGAATCAGCAACTACATTCTCTTTGCCAGAAATATGTCGAAAGCCTGTAGTAAACTCACTAATAAATGTTAGTTGACGGAGTTGCCTTGGAGAAGCTTTAGCTGGGTTTTGCCGAAATGAATACATTAACGGCTTGTGATCTGTGAACAGCTCGAAAGAACGACCTTCAATGTAAAATCTAAAATATTTTACTGCTTGATCTGCCGCCAACAGTTCACGGTCATAAGTACTATAATTTTTTTGAGCTTGATTGAGTTCCTTAGAGAAGAAACCTAAGGGTTGCCAGTCATCATTTATGCGTTGTTGGAGTGCTGCACCAATGGCAATATCTGAAGCATCGACAAAAATTGCTAAAGGAACATCCATGTTAGGAAAAGCTAATACTGCTGCTTCGAATAATTGTTTTGAAAAATTAAAAGATTCAATAGCTTCTGGAGTCCAGTTAATTTTTCTTTTGTCTGACTTTTTAGCTCCTATTAGGTAACTGTTAAGTAATGCATGATGTTGAGCTGCATTGGGCAAGAAACGACGATAAAAATTTATCATGCCTAAAAATCGTCTAAGTTCTAAAATAGTCTCAGGTAATTTGAATTGAAGAATATCTTGACACTTGTCTGGAGCTGGACGAATGCCTTCAGACGAAAGTAGGTATAGAATGTATGTTCTGGCTCACTTTTTTCATACAAATTTCAAATGTTGTCGAGGGTGTGTGTCTTGGGTGCATGGGTGTGTATATTAGGGTGGTATCGGTGGATGCCTGAGATAAGAAGGTATGAGTCCGGAATAGGTGTGGATGTTATGGATGGTTGCGGCGAGGGTGTGTGTCTAGGGTATGTGGAAAGGTGTATCAGATTAGTGTAGGTGCGAGCTAGATGGCGCTCTGGGCGGTTGTTCGCAGGGCTTGAGATCCTTTAGTGCGTGACTTATTGAAGGCGTTTGGTTCGAGCGATTTACTGGGTTACGATAGGCGGGCTGGATTTTTTTATGATGCGAGTGGCTGCGTGGGGACGAAGGGAGTGGCTGCGTGGGTGACTACGTTATTGACGGGTGATGGGTCTGCTGGTCAGCGAGTGCTCTAAGGCATGGGAATTTGTTTCGTGGGTGCTTGTTTAAGGAACGCATTGCTCATCGATTGGATTGGCGAGTAAACGTCATGCGTGTCGATTGTTCGAAGATGTAATTTGAGGTGTAGTTTTTATGGCGCGAATGGTTGCATGGTGACGGAGGGCGCTGCTGTAGATGGGTGACTTTGCATTATGGATGGGCGATGGGTTTGCCTTTCGACGGGTATTCTAAAGCGTTACAATTTGCTCCGTGGGTGCTTGCTTAAGGTGCGCGTTGCTCTTCGATGATCATCGGTGGATAAGGCGTGTGGAAATCACCGATTTGCTTGATCACGTTAGGCGTGCTGGACGTTTTTCATGGTGCGAGTGGTTGCGTGGTGACGGAGGGCGCTGCTGTAGATGGGTAACTTTGTATTATGGATAGACGATGGGTTTGCCTTTCGACGGGTATTCTAAGGCGTTACAATTTGCTTCATGGGTGCTTGGTTAAGGAGCGCGTTGCTCATCGATTGGTGTCTTTGGCTAAGGATCAACGGCCGCGTGTGGAAATGACCGATTCGCTTGATCATGCTAGGCGTGCCGGAAGTTTTTATGACTCGGTCAGTTGCATAGTGATGGAGGGCGCTGCTATAGCCGGGTGGCTTTGCATTATGGACGGGCGACGGGCTTGCCTTTCGACGGGTGTTCTAAGGCGTGAGAATTTCCTTCATGGGTGCATGCTTAAGGTACGTTTTGCTCCTCGTTTGATGTCTGTGGTTAAAGATGGATGGTATCGTAGATGTGATGCGCGTCGCTTGTTTCCACCGAGGCGGATGTTATGAGCCGTAGAAATTTGTCTCGTGAGCGTTTGGTTAAGTTTCCGCGTTTCTCATCCAAGGATGCCTGTCTTTAAGTATGGACGGCCTTGTCGGCGATTCGGAATGATTTGCGTCGCTTTTTGGAGGATCGTTATTGGGGTGTAGATTTGTTCGGCGGTGAATGCTGTAAGGCATGGAAATTGTCTTCGGGGATGCGTGGCATGTGCAAGTGAGTTTGCTTGCTAAGTGTAGTGTTTCGTTCGCATAGACTTCTCTGTTGACGGGAGTTTTAGGGCATCGGAATCTACAGCGTGGAAGAGAAGTGGCGTGGCATACACTGCATTGCAATATGGTTTTGCTTGATGGAGGCGGATTTTTTGTTGTTTTGGTCGTGGGCAGCGGGTAACGTGATGCACGGCATTGATACGTGTTTTCATAAATGTTCATTCACAGATGCGCCTGTTCTAGTTTGCTGATTATTATTTACATTGATCGTTTTTCAGTTTTTTTTTGCTCGAATACGTCGTTTCTTTGTTTTGTGACTCAGTGCTATTGCATATTATTGCTTGTATCGGTTTCATGTCAATAGTACTTTAAGAATCGTCAACAATGTATTTAATTCGGTTAGACTACTATGTTGATTGCTCAAATCTATGGATGCAGTAATGCGTTCTTGATATTAAGTATAGTATTAAATTTTAGTTTACTTGTGGCAGCATTTTGTTTGTCTTCATCATCATCGCTTATTTCTTAGAGCAGTTTCTATACTTCATTCTCTGATTTTACTATTATGTAGAAGTATGGCACTATATTCATTCGTTTTTTTTTTACTTTACTATAGGATGCCCATTGGTTTTGTTCAAAAATTCTAATAATTTCTTCCAAGATGAGATGGTGATAATTTTGTTCGTACATCATATGATTTGTCCCTTTTGATAAGTGCTTGAGTCTATTTTTTAGATCACTATGTTGAGATGTATGTTTTGGGTATCTATTCTAAATTTGAGATTATTTATGGATGTTGTATAGGAAAGATATTACGGTTTATGGCTTCTGGAATGCTACTTTTTTATGATGGATGTAGAAATCATCGTGGTGGTCCTAATGAGTAGGAATATAGACGCATTTTCATTGATTAATTTTGGGTACGTACTGAAAGGAAGAACCTAATATAGAAAAAAGTGAATGCGGTAGGTCATTGACATTAGGGGTTTGTTGGTATTATTCTTTGTTTATGCCCATAACGCATGGAAAAATATTTTTTAAGTCATGCTAGCATTATAGGCATGCACTACATTGAATAAATTTTTATATTTACTCTGAATTAGGTGCTGTTATTGTGGGTCTGTATTATTTAGTTTAGGTAGTTTCATGAGTGTCAGTATAATATAGAGTAAAACTATTATTTTATGCTTGTCACATATTCTACACAGTATGTATGATTTTTTGACATTTCCGAATTTCTTTAGGTATATTTTCATTGAGAACTTGTCGATATTCGAGTATGAGAATCTCTAATTTGATATCTCCTCAGGAATGCTTGCATGCATGGATGATGCCATTTAGCTGATACTTTTCGGATGCATATTATCGCTTTTAGTGCCTATATGATTGCATGAGAATTTACAAATCTCATACTTTGTGTGCTTGTATTAAGCGTAAAGTCACTTCAGCTATAGTCATATACATTTTCAATATTTGAGCATTGTAAAATACGTATTTCCTACATTTCAAATATGCTAGATTTATCATCATAGGGATTGTCGGGTATGCCCATTGACATATTCAAGTATTATTTTCACATAAGTAAAATCTATTCTTGTTGAGTTTTTTCTTATCAGAATTTTTTTCTGCTGGATGCTTGGTTGAATTTTTATAGGTTTGAAGAAGATCTAATTAGTTTCCAACATAAAGGGTATGTTTTGGGTTAGCGCACTGCTACTATAGATCACTTAGGCTAATGTTTATGTAAGATAGTTCGGTATAGATAACGATGTGTGGTAGCATATGAGTTTACGGTAGGCTATTTTTAGATCGATCTCATTGCATCTTGTATAGACAAGTAGCATATGTTATGAAGTGTTCTTGATAAGGATGGTCGCGAGTCATTGTAGGATGTTAAGAGATGATCATTACTTTCAGGAGGTGTTTGTCTGCTGTTAATTTGATGAACAGATGTACACTTGAGTTGAATGAACTAATGAGGATTTTTTTTGTCTCTCATTGGCTATTTATGAATGGTAGAGTTAAGTGTTTGATATTTGAGAGTTTCGGATATGCTAAGAATGTTTAGAACATTATGCTTGGTTGTTTAAGATATTTGTTTGCTTGGACGGTTGTAAAACAGTTGATAAAATTAAAAAAACCTGTATATTTTTCTGATAAAAATAATTTATTGAGTAATACTACTTTTTAACATATATTACTAAATGTTGATAAAATCTTTAACAGCACATCTGATAAATAGCTATATATTTTTATGTATTCTACAGTATATTGAACAATTTTCAAGTTAACTCAACCCAGGTTTATTCAGCTGCACTATTTAAGCATTAGGACCATACAAATGTATAATAAGTCCTCTCACTTCTTTTTTAATGTTTATTGATCAATTTATTTAGCCTCCTCAGCATATCATTGTAGTTTATGTCCCCTTCACTCTAGTGCAAACTGTTGATGTTTCAATTCCAATATTGTTTTGGTTGTATGTTATGAAAATTGTATGTCCCTTGATGAATTACTGATGAGCATTTCCTTAAACTTTTTCATTCTAATAGCGCTGGCCACCAGTTGGCTCTGATTTTGTTTGGACTATTTATACTACCCGATGCTATGAATTATTACTTTGTCTTATGTATGCGAGACTGCAGGAGTATGTACTGTTTTATTAGTTTAAAAATATTTCTTGTCTCTTGATCGTATGAATGACAAATGCATGTATCAGTGCCTGATGTCGTATTAGAGTTGGACCATTCACATATTTGGTAGTGCATTCCATATTTATTAGATACTTTCTCACCCATATTACCATATTGAAGCATATAATTCTCGATTCGTATTCGGTGTTCAGGAAAAATATCACGGTACTCTTCCATGAAGTATAGGATAACCATTGTAATAGATCTTATCGCGGTGAAAGTGTATTGACCTCTGTTTTCCTAGTTTTCTTGACGTCGCTTACGTTGGTTTGCTGAATTTTAAAAACCTCATAATAATCCGTAGAATTATATGTAGTCTAGTGATAGAAAAAACGATGTGCTGTCTTTAAGTTAACATACATTCATGTCCTAGTTTGTACAGTGCAGCTAAGATGAGGGTCTGTTTCTCAATATTAAATTTCAGTATTTTATAGACTCAAGAGATTATACTTGATTTCAAAGCCTTTCATAATAGTTTGTAGTTTACCAAGTCTCAATTTCCAATTTCCTTATGAATAATTCCTTTAAGTGAAGTAAAACATTGTTTATAGGGTTTTTAGTATTTTATTTCATCACATGGAAAATTAGATCATTACATAGTACTGGTATTTCATAAAAAAGCCTAGAGTAGTTTATATTTATAAATGATGTTTGAGTTGGAGTGAAGAAGTCGTTGATATCCAGTTTAAGTACGCTTTTTTCTCTGCATCTTGCACAATATTGGTCATAGTATTCCTTCACACGATCGGTAAGCAAATTGTTGTATTGCATGACAATGTTGAAAAAATCCATCAAGATGAAAAGCGTGAAGAGCTCGGGATGTTTCAGTATTAGTCTCTCTCCTCCAATAGGTATGTAGAAGAGTTCAAGAAGTCCAAGCTGATTTGCAGGGAACTCATCTACTCTATCCTTGAGATCAATGAGGTATTGGCGAAGTGAAGTCCATTGACTGTTATCTAACTCCAACTGATTTTGTCCACTGCATTGGAAGATTATTTTCGCTTGAAATGTGAGCGGGTCAAATCCAAGTATTACTTTGCTTTTGTGGAAGCCTTCATCAAGATAGTATGTATAGTTCAGCAAGAGCTTTTTCTCGTAGATTCGCTGTTTCTCTCGATTCTTTTTTAGTTTTTTCTCTTTCATGTTCACTTTTCTGGCTGAAGTAGCCTTATCAGTCTGGCCGGCCTTTTCATGCTTCTGACTGACTGACGAAGTTACTGGATCTGCTCCGTTCATTTTAAATGACTGCTCCTAGTAGTAAAACTAAAAGATGTATATTTGTTACACCAGCATATATATTCAAATCTCTGCATTTACAGATGGAGTGGGGGCGCAAGTTCAATATGTGTTGATAATTCTATTGCATAAGTAAACATGTTTCGCCCTTGAATGCTGTAATGTTGCTTACTCTCATGATTTGAATTCAAAGATAAGAAAGTGCTATGGAGTTAAGATTTGAACCACCAAGCTAACAGGAGTAGGAGTCAGTAACAGGAAATGACACTTTGCTCCGTATTTCCTTTAGAATTTTTAGGAGTACTGCTGGGCTACAATAGATTGCTTCTAGGCTAATTAGCTGTCTTTTTATCTGTTAAACTATCTATTTAGCTGTCACTTTTGCTGATGAGCTGTCTATCTTATGTGTAATGCTGTCTTTTAAGCCGATTCCCTGTCTGTTTAGCTGATATGCTATCCTCTTGAGCTGTCTATTTAGCTGTCACTTTTGCTGATGAGCTGTCTATTATATGTATAATGCTGTCTATGCAGCTGTCTATTTAGCTGATGCCCTGTCTGTTTAGTTGTTATGCTGTCTGCTGAGCTAACCGTTTAGCTGATAAGCCCGTACATTTAGCTGGTAAGTGGTCTATGTAGCTTTCTTTTTAGCTGATGCCCTGTCTGCTTAGTTGATATGCTATCTCTTTAGCTGTCTGTATAGCTATCTTTAGTTAATAAATTGAGCGTTTCACCTTACGTGCTATCTGCCATTCGGTAAATTCATTTGATTGTTGATAATTATCTACCCATAAAAAAATTCTTACTTTCCATACAGTTGCAGTCAGCTTTTTTTTTTACATTTACTTTAAATGTCATATGCTCATCACGATTTACGTTAGGCCTATTGGTTACCAAGACTGCATGTTGATCATCTTCCAAGTTATTCGTAGGCATACATGGGTCAGACAAGAATCTTCACGTCTATGTTGCTCTTCTGGTGAACAAATCTTGATTAGGAGCAAGCCATTGTTATTTGCTCGAGAGTTAATTGATCTTATTTCACACTGATGCATTCTTCATAAGAATGAGTCAAGTCACCATTCTTTTTTATCTGCGTCAGTTTTTCTCTTGACCTCTGTCTATCGTATCTATATGATCCTCTTTCTACAGCAATTCGATTTCAGTTCTCTAGGTTTTCATGTCTTCATAGGATTTGCGGCCTATGGGACCCTTATTGCTCACTATAATGTTCCATTGCATTGAAATTATGTTGCTACACTTATGAACTCATCCAATCTGCCCAAAAATCATATGATCCCATGGATCAGCCATTTGAATCATTTTGTAAAGCACAAACTTGTTGAATAAATCTCTACTTCATGCAAACCATTGCTAGGGCCTTAACATGAATTAGTTCAGCCTGTTGCTTAGTCGATGTATTAAGGGTTTATAGTGGAACTTATTAAGTATATTGAATCATCTTGGCGTTCTCATGTATGATCAACCCTTTTGGATTATCCGGGATATGCTATGACTGGAACGATTTTTTCCCTATCATTGAACAATTGAGTAAAATCTTGATACCTCCAACTGACTAAAAATCTGTCATTGATTCATTTTCAGCGAATGTTTGAATGGTTTGGAAGACTTGAGGCTGCATCATTACTCACAACCTGTGAAATGATTAAATATCATGGACAAATGTGTCTACATATGTACATTATAATAGCTATCAAATGTCTATGTATTAGTATCATATGATCGACTGGTCTCTTTATCATGCAAAGAGGGTTATCCACAATCACCGATCAGTTGAGCCATCTGATACGATCATGAGTTGCCTGTTCAGCAGTTGAACTTTGGTCAACTTCACACCAATATGTTTTCTCTTTCGCACCTGCTAGCCCAATTGCCTGACGAACTCAAGGTAGCCTTCTCTCTCACACCTACAACTCGAGTTGATTGGTAAGCAGAAGGTGGTGAAGAGCCTTACAGGGCTTCTACCCAGCCTGCCTCGTGGCATGCATGCATGATGATCCTCGCAGAGATGCAGAATAACCTTCTACCCAGCCTACCCCATTGCCATGCAGGCATGATGACCCATCATCATGCATTATGACGCGTCATAACGCATGATGACCGGTCATTGATGCCTGCGTGGCAATGAGGTAGGCTGGGTAGAAGGTTATTCTGCATCTCTGCGAGGATCATCATGCATGCATGCCACGAGGCAGGCTGGGTAGAAGCCCTGTAAGGCTCTTCACCACCTTCTGCTTACCAATCAACTCGAGTTGTAGGTGTGAGAGAGAAGGCTACCTTGAGTTCGTCAGGCAATTGGGCTAGCAGGTGCGAAAGAGAAAACATATTGGTGTGAAGTTGACCAAAGTTCAACTGCTGAACAGGCAACTCATGATCGTATCAGATGGCTCAACTGATCGGTGATTGTGGATAACCCTCTTTGCATGATAAAGAGACCAGTCGATCATATGATACTAATACATAGACATTTGATAGCTATTATAATGTACATATGTAGACACATTTGTCCATGATATTTAATCATTTCACAGGTTGTGAGTAATGATGCAGCCTCAAGTCTTCCAAACCATTCAAACATTCGCTGAAAATGGATCAATGACAGATTTTTAGTCAGTTGGAGGTATCAAGATTTTACTCAATTGTTCAATGATAGGGAAAAAATCGTTCCAGTCATAGCATATCCCGGATAATCCAAAAGGGTTGATCATACATGAGAACGCCAAGATGATTCAATATACTTAATAAGTTCCACTATAAACCCTTAATACATCGACTAAGCAACAGGCTGAACTAATTCATGTTAAGGCCCTAGCAATGGTTTGCATGAAGTAGAGATTTATTCAACAAGTTTGTGCTTTACAAAATGATTCAAATGGCTGATCCATGGGATCATATGATTTTTGGGCAGATTGGATGAGTTCATAAGTGTAGCAACATAATTTCAATGCAATGGAACATTATAGTGAGCAATAAGGGTCCCATAGGCCGCAAATCCTATGAAGACATGAAAACCTAGAGAACTGAAATCGAATTGCTGTAGAAAGAGGATCATATAGATACGATAGACAGAGGTCAAGAGAAAAACTGACGCAGATAAAAAAGAATGGTGACTTGACTCATTCTTATGAAGAATGCATCAGTGTGAAATAAGATCAATTAACTCTCGAGCAAATAACAATGGCTTGCTCCTAATCAAGATTTGTTCACCAGAAGAGCAACATAGACGTGAAGATTCTTGTCTGACCCATGTATGCCTACGAATAACTTGGAAGATGATCAACATGCAGTCTTGGTAACCAATAGGCCTAACGTAAATCGTGATGAGCATATGACATTTAAAGTAAATGTAAAAAAAAAAGCTGACTGCAACTGTATGGAAAGTAAGAATTTTTTTATGGGTAGATAATTATCAACAATCAAATGAATTTACCGAATGGCAGATAGCACGTAAGGTGAAACGCTCAATTTATTAACTAAAGATAGCTATACAGACAGCTAAAGAGATAGCATATCAACTAAGCAGACAGGGCATCAGCTAAAAAGAAAGCTACATAGACCACTTACCAGCTAAATGTACGGGCTTATCAGCTAAACGGTTAGCTCAGCAGACAGCATAACAACTAAACAGACAGGGCATCAGCTAAATAGACAGCTGCATAGACAGCATTATACATATAATAGACAGCTCATCAGCAAAAGTGACAGCTAAATAGACAGCTCAAGAGGATAGCATATCAGCTAAACAGACAGGGAATCGGCTTAAAAGACAGCATTACACATAAGATAGACAGCTCATCAGCAAAAGTGACAGCTAAATAGATAGTTTAACAGATAAAAAGACAGCTAATTAGCCTAGAAGCAATCTATTGTAGCCCAGCAGTACTCCTAAAAATTCTAAAGGAAATACGGAGCAAAGTGTCATTTCCTGTTACTGACTCCTACTCCTGTTAGCTTGGTGGTTCAAATCTTAACTCCATAGCACTTTCTTATCTTTGAATTCAAATCATGAGAGTAAGCAACATTACAGCATTCAAGGGCGAAACATGTTTACTTATGCAATAGAATTATCAACACATATTGAACTTGCGCCCCCACTCCATCTGTAAATGCAGAGATTTGAATATATATGCTGGTGTAACAAATATACATCTTTTAGTTTTACTACTAGGAGCAGTCATTTAAAATGAACGGAGCAGATCCAGTAACTTCGTCAGTCAGTCAGAAGCATGAAAAGGCCGGCCAGACTGATAAGGCTACTTCAGCCAGAAAAGTGAACATGAAAGAGAAAAAACTAAAAAAGAATCGAGAGAAACAGCGAATCTACGAGAAAAAGCTCTTGCTGAACTATACATACTATCTTGATGAAGGCTTCCACAAAAGCAAAGTAATACTTGGATTTGACCCGCTCACATTTCAAGCGAAAATAATCTTCCAATGCAGTGGACAAAATCAGTTGGAGTTAGATAACAGTCAATGGACTTCACTTCGCCAATACCTCATTGATCTCAAGGATAGAGTAGATGAGTTCCCTGCAAATCAGCTTGGACTTCTTGAACTCTTCTACATACCTATTGGAGGAGAGAGACTAATACTGAAACATCCCGAGCTCTTCACGCTTTTCATCTTGATGGATTTTTTCAACATTGTCATGCAATACAACAATTTGCTTACCGATCGTGTGAAGGAATACTATGACCAATATTGTGCAAGATGCAGAGAAAAAAGCGTACTTAAACTGGATATCAACGACTTCTTCACTCCAACTCAAACATCATTTATAAATATAAACTACTCTAGGCTTTTTTATGAAATACCAGTACTATGTAATGATCTAATTTTCCATGTGATGAAATAAAATACTAAAAACCCTATAAACAATGTTTTACTTCACTTAAAGGAATTATTCATAAGGAAATTGGAAATTGAGACTTGGTAAACTACAAACTATTATGAAAGGCTTTGAAATCAAGTATAATCTCTTGAGTCTATAAAATACTGAAATTTAATATTGAGAAACAGACCCTCATCTTAGCTGCACTGTACAAACTAGGACATGAATGTATGTTAACTTAAAGACAGCACATCGTTTTTTCTATCACTAGACTACATATAATTCTACGGATTATTATGAGGTTTTTAAAATTCAGCAAACCAACGTAAGCGACGTCAAGAAAACTAGGAAAACAGAGGTCAATACACTTTCACCGCGATAAGATCTATTACAATGGTTATCCTATACTTCATGGAAGAGTACCGTGATATTTTTCCTGAACACCGAATACGAATCGAGAATTATATGCTTCAATATGGTAATATGGGTGAGAAAGTATCTAATAAATATGGAATGCACTACCAAATATGTGAATGGTCCAACTCTAATACGACATCAGGCACTGATACATGCATTTGTCATTCATACGATCAAGAGACAAGAAATATTTTTAAACTAATAAAACAGTACATACTCCTGCAGTCTCGCATACATAAGACAAAGTAATAATTCATAGCATCGGGTAGTATAAATAGTCCAAACAAAATCAGAGCCAACTGGTGGCCAGCGCTATTAGAATGAAAAAGTTTAAGGAAATGCTCATCAGTAATTCATCAAGGGACATACAATTTTCATAACATACAACCAAAACAATATTGGAATTGAAACATCAACAGTTTGCACTAGAGTGAAGGGGACATAAACTACAATGATATGCTGAGGAGGCTAAATAAATTGATCAATAAACATTAAAAAAGAAGTGAGAGGACTTATTATACATTTGTATGGTCCTAATGCTTAAATAGTGCAGCTGAATAAACCTGGGTTGAGTTAACTTGAAAATTGTTCAATATACTGTAGAATACATAAAAATATATAGCTATTTATCAGATGTGCTGTTAAAGATTTTATCAACATTTAGTAATATATGTTAAAAAGTAGTATTACTCAATAAATTATTTTTATCAGAAAAATATACAGGTTTTTTTAATTTTATCAACTGTTTTACAACCGTCCAAGCAAACAAATATCTTAAACAACCAAGCATAATGTTCTAAACATTCTTAGCATATCCGAAACTCTCAAATATCAAACACTTAACTCTACCATTCATAAATAGCCAATGAGAGACAAAAAAAATCCTCATTAGTTCATTCAACTCAAGTGTACATCTGTTCATCAAATTAACAGCAGACAAACACCTCCTGAAAGTAATGATCATCTCTTAACATCCTACAATGACTCGCGACCATCCTTATCAAGAACACTTCATAACATATGCTACTTGTCTATACAAGATGCAATGAGATCGATCTAAAAATAGCCTACCGTAAACTCATATGCTACCACACATCGTTATCTATACCGAACTATCTTACATAAACATTAGCCTAAGTGATCTATAGTAGCAGTGCGCTAACCCAAAACATACCCTTTATGTTGGAAACTAATTAGATCTTCTTCAAACCTATAAAAATTCAACCAAGCATCCAGCAGAAAAAAATTCTGATAAGAAAAAACTCAACAAGAATAGATTTTACTTATGTGAAAATAATACTTGAATATGTCAATGGGCATACCCGACAATCCCTATGATGATAAATCTAGCATATTTGAAATGTAGGAAATACGTATTTTACAATGCTCAAATATTGAAAATGTATATGACTATAGCTGAAGTGACTTTACGCTTAATACAAGCACACAAAGTATGAGATTTGTAAATTCTCATGCAATCATATAGGCACTAAAAGCGATAATATGCATCCGAAAAGTATCAGCTAAATGGCATCATCCATGCATGCAAGCATTCCTGAGGAGATATCAAATTAGAGATTCTCATACTCGAATATCGACAAGTTCTCAATGAAAATATACCTAAAGAAATTCGGAAATGTCAAAAAATCATACATACTGTGTAGAATATGTGACAAGCATAAAATAATAGTTTTACTCTATATTATACTGACACTCATGAAACTACCTAAACTAAATAATACAGACCCACAATAACAGCACCTAATTCAGAGTAAATATAAAAATTTATTCAATGTAGTGCATGCCTATAATGCTAGCATGACTTAAAAAATATTTTTCCATGCGTTATGGGCATAAACAAAGAATAATACCAACAAACCCCTAATGTCAATGACCTACCGCATTCACTTTTTTCTATATTAGGTTCTTCCTTTCAGTACGTACCCAAAATTAATCAATGAAAATGCGTCTATATTCCTACTCATTAGGACCACCACGATGATTTCTACATCCATCATAAAAAAGTAGCATTCCAGAAGCCATAAACCGTAATATCTTTCCTATACAACATCCATAAATAATCTCAAATTTAGAATAGATACCCAAAACATACATCTCAACATAGTGATCTAAAAAATAGACTCAAGCACTTATCAAAAGGGACAAATCATATGATGTACGAACAAAATTATCACCATCTCATCTTGGAAGAAATTATTAGAATTTTTGAACAAAACCAATGGGCATCCTATAGTAAAGTAAAAAAAAAAACGAATGAATATAGTGCCATACTTCTACATAATAGTAAAATCAGAGAATGAAGTATAGAAACTGCTCTAAGAAATAAGCGATGATGATGAAGACAAACAAAATGCTGCCACAAGTAAACTAAAATTTAATACTATACTTAATATCAAGAACGCATTACTGCATCCATAGATTTGAGCAATCAACATAGTAGTCTAACCGAATTAAATACATTGTTGACGATTCTTAAAGTACTATTGACATGAAACCGATACAAGCAATAATATGCAATAGCACTGAGTCACAAAACAAAGAAACGACGTATTCGAGCAAAAAAAAACTGAAAAACGATCAATGTAAATAATAATCAGCAAACTAGAACAGGCGCATCTGTGAATGAACATTTATGAAAACACGTATCAATGCCGTGCATCACGTTACCCGCTGCCCACGACCAAAACAACAAAAAATCCGCCTCCATCAAGCAAAACCATATTGCAATGCAGTGTATGCCACGCCACTTCTCTTCCACGCTGTAGATTCCGATGCCCTAAAACTCCCGTCAACAGAGAAGTCTATGCGAACGAAACACTACACTTAGCAAGCAAACTCACTTGCACATGCCACGCATCCCCGAAGACAATTTCCATGCCTTACAGCATTCACCGCCGAACAAATCTACACCCCAATAACGATCCTCCAAAAAGCGACGCAAATCATTCCGAATCGCCGACAAGGCCGTCCATACTTAAAGACAGGCATCCTTGGATGAGAAACGCGGAAACTTAACCAAACGCTCACGAGACAAATTTCTACGGCTCATAACATCCGCCTCGGTGGAAACAAGCGACGCGCATCACATCTACGATACCATCCATCTTTAACCACAGACATCAAACGAGGAGCAAAACGTACCTTAAGCATGCACCCATGAAGGAAATTCTCACGCCTTAGAACACCCGTCGAAAGGCAAGCCCGTCGCCCGTCCATAATGCAAAGCCACCCGGCTATAGCAGCGCCCTCCATCACTATGCAACTGACCGAGTCATAAAAACTTCCGGCACGCCTAGCATGATCAAGCGAATCGGTCATTTCCACACGCGGCCGTTGATCCTTAGCCAAAGACACCAATCGATGAGCAACGCGCTCCTTAACCAAGCACCCATGAAGCAAATTGTAACGCCTTAGAATACCCGTCGAAAGGCAAACCCATCGTCTATCCATAATACAAAGTTACCCATCTACAGCAGCGCCCTCCGTCACCACGCAACCACTCGCACCATGAAAAACGTCCAGCACGCCTAACGTGATCAAGCAAATCGGTGATTTCCACACGCCTTATCCACCGATGATCATCGAAGAGCAACGCGCACCTTAAGCAAGCACCCACGGAGCAAATTGTAACGCTTTAGAATACCCGTCGAAAGGCAAACCCATCGCCCATCCATAATGCAAAGTCACCCATCTACAGCAGCGCCCTCCGTCACCATGCAACCATTCGCGCCATAAAAACTACACCTCAAATTACATCTTCGAACAATCGACACGCATGACGTTTACTCGCCAATCCAATCGATGAGCAATGCGTTCCTTAAACAAGCACCCACGAAACAAATTCCCATGCCTTAGAGCACTCGCTGACCAGCAGACCCATCACCCGTCAATAACGTAGTCACCCACGCAGCCACTCCCTTCGTCCCCACGCAGCCACTCGCATCATAAAAAAATCCAGCCCGCCTATCGTAACCCAGTAAATCGCTCGAACCAAACGCCTTCAATAAGTCACGCACTAAAGGATCTCAAGCCCTGCGAACAACCGCCCAGAGCGCCATCTAGCTCGCACCTACACTAATCTGATACACCTTTCCACATACCCTAGACACACACCCTCGCCGCAACCATCCATAACATCCACACCTATTCCGGACTCATACCTTCTTATCTCAGGCATCCACCGATACCACCCTAATATACACACCCATGCACCCAAGACACACACCCTCGACAACATTTGAAATTTGTATGAAAAAAGTGAGCCAGAACATACATTCTATACCTACTGACGAAATGAAACGACCAAGAAATTTTACCTCAGTCTGTAAAAATTTACATTTGTTAATGTTAATTATAAGACTATGTTCTTCTAATCTTTCAAAAATAATTTCCAAATGAGCTAAATGCTCAGAAACTGATTTAGATGCAATCAGGATGTCGTCAAGATATACAAAACAAAAATTTAGATCTTTCAATACAGAATTAATAAATCGCTCGAAAGTTTGCGCAGCACTGCATAGTCCAAAGGTCATTCGGGTAAACTCAAAGAATCCAAACGGTGTGCATATAGCTGTTTTCGGAATATCTTCGGGTTTGACTGGAATTTGATGGTATGCCTTGGTAAGATCTAAAGTTGAAATTGTATTGCAATCGGTCAGAAAATGAGTAATATCCTGAATATTAGGAATCGGATAACGATCTGGACCGCTTATGGCATTAAAACGTCTGTAGTCTCCACAAGGACGCCATTCACCATTACTTTTTTTTTACCATGTGTAATGGTGAGGACCGTTTGCTCTCTGAAGGACGGCAGATGCCTTGTTCCAGAACAAAATTAAATTCTTTTTTAGCTGACTCTAATCGGTCCGGAGCTAAACGTCTAGGTTTGGACATGATTGGAGATCCAGGAGTAACAATTTTATGTTTAATATTATGTACTGGAACTTTAGTGAAATCAGATTCTAAGATAATTGACTTGAATTTAATCAATAATTCTTTAACATTAGGATCAACATCCGATTGAACGTTAATTGATAAATTTGAATAATCTTCCTTAGAAATAGAAGTTATTGATTTAAGATTGGTAACTGGGTCAGTTAAAGCTTTATTAGCTACATCTACTAAAAAACCGAAATGACCAAGGAAATCTGCTCCTATAATGGGACGTGTAATGTTGGCAATTATAAAGTAAAAAATAAAAAAAAAAATGAAAGAAAGTATATACCCTTTAATTCTACTATTTATTTTAAATTTAGTATACAATTGATTTGTTCTCTACTTGAGAACTTCCTCAGTACTACTATTCCCTAAACTATAAGTGTCCTAATATTTATACTAAACTCATTAACGTATTAATATGAATCTCTAATTACATCTAATCCCTCAAAGTACTTTTACTTAATCTCTAATTACCTGATCCTTTACCATTCAAAAATTTGTTTATCCTTAATTACTGCTTAACTACCTTCATTATTTTGTAAGCTTGAATAGCCAGGTGTATCCGTTACCTGGGTCGCCGTTCCAAATGTCCTGCGTCTTCCGATTGAATATCTCCAAGCTTTCTGCTACATCAAGCTTCCATCCGTTTGTAACCGTTTTCAGCATGCTTACGTTGTCCGCAGTGATGTCATGTTTTTCAAGGACTTTATGCTAGGCTACTTTTGATTTGAAGTTTTTTGCATCCTGCTTTTTGTTTTTGTTGACTGCTTCCCTTAAGTGTTCATTCCATCTGACACCTAGTGATCTCCTCGTTTGTCCAATGTAACATCCATTACATTTCGTACACGATACCTTGTAGACTCCACTCCGCTCCATTTTGGGAATGGGGTCCTTGGTTGATCCAAGCAAGTTCTGTATTTTTGTGGCCCGGCTCGTATAAACTAGGTCGATGTCTACGTTCTTCATAGCCCTCTTCATTGTTTCCGTCCTTGAGTCAAACGTTACAACCAACCTCTTCCGTTGCTCGACTTCCGCAGTTAGCGTTGTGAACTTTTTATTGAAGATCTCCTTCGTTCGTTTGGCTATCAATTTGGTGACTTCATCCGTAGGGTATCCATACCACTCGGCTAGCTTATAAATGTGGGACGTTTCTTTTTTCAGGCCTTCCTTTTTCAATGGAAGCGTGAGCATTCGATTCACAAGCCAGCTAAGTGTCGCCCATTTTTGCTGTTTGCAATGGTTTGAAGTGAAAGGAATTATCCGCATGGTGTCCGTTGGTTTGCGGTATATTTCGAATTCCAATCCATTAGCTCCTCTACATACCATTACGTCAAGGAATGGTAGCCGCCCCTCCGAGTGGAATGGATACCCTACGGATGGAGTCACCAAATTGATAGCCAAACGAACGAAGGAGATCTTCAATAAAAAGTTCACAACGCTAACTGCGGAAGTCGAGCAACGGAAGAGATTGGTTGTAACGTTTGACTCAAGGACGGAAACAATGAAGAGGGCTATGAAGAACGTAGACATCGACCTAGTTTATACGAGCCGGGCCACAAAAATACAGAACTTGCTTGGATCAACCAAGGACCCCATTCCCAAAATGGAGCGGAGTGGAGTCTACAAGGTATCGTGTACGAAATGTAATGGATGTTACATTGGACAAACGAGGAGATCACTAGGTGTCAGATGGAATGAACACTTAAGGGAAGCAGTCAACAAAAACAAAAAGCAGGATGCAAAAAACTTCAAATCAAAAGTAGCCTAGCATAAAGTCCTTGAAAAACATGACATCACTGCGGACAACGTAAGCATGCTGAAAACGGTTACAAACGGATGGAAGCTTGATGTAGCAGAAAGCTTGGAGATATTCAATCGGAAGACGCAGGACATTTGGAACGGCGACCCAGGTAACGGATACACCTGGCTATTCAAGCTTGCAAAATAATGAAGGTAGTTAAGTAGTAATTAAGGATAAACAAATTTTTGAATGGTAAAGGATCAGGTAATTAGAGATTAAGTAAAAGTACGTTGAGGGATTTGATGTAATTAGAGATTCATATTAATACGTTAATGAGTTTAGTATAAATATTAGGACACTTATAGTTTAGGGAATAGTAGTACTGAGGAAGTTCTCAAGTAGAGAACGAAACAATTGTATACTTAATTTAAAATAAATAGTAGAATTAAAGGGTATATACTTTCTTAAGTTCTACTAAAGGCGGAATATTTTTAACAATTATAAAGTGCCATGAAAAATCTCTTCTAAGTCCCAAATTTAATGTTAATAACTTTCTGCCATATGTATCAATGGAAGATGGATTAGCAGCAGAAAGTTTAAATCCCGATGAAATTAATTTCAAATTATTTGATTTCGGAATCACGGAAATTTCCGAACCTGTATCGATTAAAAAATACTTCTTTGAAGAATGATCGAGAATTAAAAGGCGGCTAGAAGAAATACTACTTAAGTTTGCCGCCGGAGACTTAAGAGGATTTAGTTTTTTGAATTATTGAGTCTCCTTAGAATTTTTGTTAATAAATTTGCATGGCTCAATACACTTATGTGCATTGACACCAAATTTATCATGATACCAACAAAATCCTCTATCTTTTGAGCGTCTGTTGGATGAACTACGTTAACGGATACCTTGAAACTGGCCATCATTCCTTCTTGGACTTCTAAATCTTAATGATTCTCCAACAGCCTTAGTAAGTTCTGCAATTTGACTTCTTAACTCTGTTATTTGTTGTTGAACGTTAGGTTCTGATTTGGAGGAATTCGCAAACGAAAATACTGATGGTCTATTTGAAACTTCAAAAATTTTATCAGCACTTGATGCCAGATCATTCAAAGAGCTGGACCGGTTACATGCTAATATTGCTTGCATGTTTTCCGGTAGTCTTTGAAGCAATAATGATCTTAAAAGATCATCTGAAACCTTATCCCCCCCAAGTTGTTTCATCTCACGAAGAAGTTGTGAGGGCTGTCTATCTCCTAAAGTGAGATTCGAAATGAATTGACTTAATCTCGTATACTCACTTGCTGAAAGTCTGGAAATTAAAGCTTCTTTTAAAGTTGTATAGGGAGTAGTGGATGAAGGATTATTCACTAGATCAGTAACTGTCCTAATGGCTTCAGGATCAAGAGCTACCAGAACATAATTGAATTTAGTTAACTCCGTCGTAATCCCAGCCAGAGCGAATTGTGCCTCCGAACGCTTATACCATGTTTCAGGAAACTCCTTCCAAAATAAAGGTAGCTTCACTGCTCCAGCGTTTACTGTAGAATCCCCTGAAGGACTCGCAACATGAAAATTATCTTGAGGCATAATTTAATTTATAATAATATAAGTATTCCTGCAAAAATAAACCCCTAAGGGTTCTGGGTGCGCTACGCTGGATATATCCCCCCTGTCGCAGGATATATCCTACCCTTAATCTGCGATCTAATCGGTAAAAAAATATTTAGAAATTTTGAGAAATATTTGAAATATTTAAAAATTCTGGTATATATGTATGAATTTAAAATGTGTGTAATTGTAGAATGTAATGTTGTACATAAATTCTCTTACTTAAATTCCTTTACGTTTCGGTTTGTAATAGTTCCTTGAAAATCGTTCTTGATAAAACTGCCAATTGATCTTTGCCTCGCAATATAATGTCAGAAATATCCACAATCTGGTCCTAATATCGATCAAACGCAAAAACTCCTCTCGTCACCCTGCCGAACGTGACAAAATCTTCACTTCTTCAATGTCCGCCCAACAACCGATATAAGGGAGTTGTCGCAATTTATCTTCTGCAAACACGTCAATTTTCCAACCAGATTCCGAGTTCGGGGAAAACTTAAGTGCTTGTCCGACATGAAAGTGAAAAACTTATTGATAATGAACTTGACGGCAGACGACAGTGACTGCGACGGTAACTAGCCTGGAGGTCTTGAATATAACTAGCCTGCCTTTGCCACTGTCATTCACTGCCAAATTCTCGGTGATGGTTGCCAAATCTGAGACTGTTGTGTTGATTCCTTGCATAGAATTATTGATAGCAGGGAGATCGATGTGGTTCTCCCGTTCGCGTAGTGTAGCACTGACACCAACAGGACTTTCCTTTGATTCTAAATTACTTCCTACAATATCTGACTTTGCCGAAGAGAGAACGCTCTCAGCTATAGCCTCGACTGTTCGCTTCCAAGCCAAATTATCTGCTGACGCGGCTTGCTCAGACGTGGCTACCGAGTTTCTATTTAATTCAGTGGCATCCGGCAAAGACGGTGTTGAACACGAAGATCTTGAATTTTTGAAGGCGCTTGTTCCTTATCGAGGTTACCAATTTTTCGTAATGATTGTTCATAATTGTTAGTTAGTAATTGTTTATAAGGATAAACTTTTTCTTCCTACAATTAGAAAGATATTTTGAATGAATTGAATAATATTTTATTATATAATATCAAGCAATACAATATTTGAGAACGAACTGAATGAACTGAATATACTGAATAGACCGAATATAATTCATTCATTTACAATCTATATATATATATACAATTCCAAAAATAATATAGGTATCTAGATTTACATTATATGTCTAATATGTCAAAAGTAAAGTATTTTTATGTAAAGTATATTTTATGTATGGAATGAATATTTTTGAGTTATTTTGAATTATATATAATATAACCGCCACATATTCTTGCTGGTGACCTGAACGCCAAACATACATCATGGCTGAACGCCACTTATAATCCAAGAGGTGTTTTCCTGAAATCGTGGATAACAGAGAACCAAGTTGAATATAGGTGCAATCTATATGGCTCGGAGTTCCCAACATAACCTAGGACAAATTCATATTTGGACCTCTGCATTGCTGACGCAAGACTTGAATTCAGCTTTTATAGTCCTCAACGGAAACTGCAGTTGCTTCCTTATGATAGCGACCATAACGCAATCGTAATGGAAATCAATAATCACAGGGATGATTTCTTCCTCATTCCAGCTTAACACGAAAATCATCGGTTGAATTTCAAAAAAACAGACTGGGGAAAGTTTCAAAAGAAGTTTAATCGGGAGCACTAGAAGCAACGTCCCCCTTCTGATGATGGCAACTCTTACTCAATGGTTCCTAATGACAGGAATCTAACTAACGATGAAATAGATGTCTATTTGTCGAAGTTAGAGAAGCTGACGTTCGAAACGATTGAGAAAGTAGTTCCCAAGATTAAACATCGAAACAATATGGAAGGATATGAAACACCAACCATCGCAAGGTTGAAAAGATTGGAAAAGCCTCCTTCTCACACGCGTCAACAATATTTATCGACGATTTTTGGACTACAACCATCCCTCGTTGGCTTTGGTGAAATTACACCTGAAGAATGTCCGGAACTTAATCCGTTCATACTTCAGGAGTGAGGTCAGCAATCAACGGCGGAAAAATTGGGGGGTTTTAGCCCACAGGACCCAGATGGCGTTTTCGCTAAAGTGAATAGCATATTCCGCAAGAAGTCTCGAGTGAAGGAATCGAATCTTGAAGTCACTAGTGATGAGACAAATCTTCTCGAAAGGGCTGGTATCGAAATTGGTAGTACGACTCCGGATAGAAAAGGAAACAGGATTATTTGTGAGGGATTGCATAAACTTGTCCTGATTGGAACACATTTTGAAACGATTCATCTACCAAACCCTGAGAGAGGGAATGACATATTTTCAGAGGTTGTTGGAGTAAAAGTTTTCGAGTTCAAATTAAGCCTGAACGGCCAATCAATTCTTCATTTCAATGAAACATTAACATCTGACCTCATACCGAGCTTGTATCTTATTGATTATTTTGTCAGCTATGAAGACTTGTGTTTCATATTTCGCAGGATAAACAACAAGAAATCATGTGGTACTGATGGTATTTCAAATGTAGTTCTCCGACATTCGCCTGAGGATGCTATTAGGAATTATTGCATATTGTTCAACAACATGTTGAGGAATTCATATTTCTCAAATGAGTGGAAAAAGGCTAAGGTATTTCCGATCTTAAAGAAAGGAAAAGAATCTCCATGCCCCAAAAGCTATCGCCCAATCAGTTTGCTGCCTAGCATCAGCAAAGTGTTTGAAATGATACTCAATAGAGCATTAAACGCCCACATTGAGAAATATGAGTTGCCGAATTGCCAATTTGGTTTTCGTTCCAGGAAGTCGACCACACATGCAATAACGAAAGTAACCTCAGACATCTGTTGGAAACTAAACAACAGAGAATGTGTTGGAACATGTCTCATTGATATGGAGAAACCCTTCGATACGGTTTTTAAACTCCTTGGCAGGTTCCCCAGACACCTTGTCGCCATGATGTCCAATATATTATACGCGAAATCGTTTGTTGTAACTGACGGAAATCTGACAACAATGCGCGAATTCAAGGTCTTGAATGGTATACAGCAGGGAACAGTTACTGTGCCTCTGCTCTTTTCAATCTTCATTTGCAAGCTATTGAACGGCTTTGATTTTAACGTCTCGCCAACGCGATCATTGGTAGCGTTTGCTGATGATCTGATCATTTATACGGCAGACCGAAAAGCTACAATAGTTCAGAGCAATCTCCAAAAAATTTTCAATGATGTGCAGCTGTACACTGAAAATTGGCGAATGTAAATCAACGCGCAGAAGTGTGAAACAATTTTGTTTCGGAGAACGCTGCAGGGGGTCAGTCAAGACCTGAAACATAATTGGATCTTGCACATGGTGCAGAATGGATAGGTTTCCGGCTTGTCCAGTTTTTTTTCTGGGGCAGCTTTCGGAATTATGCTCCTCCCCATATGCTACACATCTCATGTTGAATCCACAATTGGTGGATACGTGCCCGAATCTTTGACACCGATAGCATTGAACCAGATCACTCCTTTTGGGGCGTTCCCATACGGCTCTTTGGTTCAAATGTAGCGCAGCTTAATTATTTCCTTTTTATCAGCTTGCGATCCCACTGTAATCCTAAATAAATCCAGGTCGATTTTATTTGCTCTCGACCATGCAGTGGTAAGTGGACTGACAGTCTCGAGGCCTAAATTCGGGATTTGTCTGGCTATGTGCTCTCGAACAGCCTCCGCTCCAAATTCTGAACTAATACCCCTTAGTAAAAAAAAACTCTTAATTTAAGTACCGAACTGACAGATAAGAAGTACTACATTTATTCGTCAATTGACAACCCACACATTTATTTAATTGTGATCAGATGTTGTCATAAAGCACAATTGAAGAAATTAACTTCTAAAAACTAGAAAGGTGCCCTTGTCAAGAATAGAATTGTGTTATATGACAAAATCTGATCACAATTGAATAAATGTGTGCGTTGTCAATTGACGAATAAATGTAGTGCTTCTTATCTGTCAGTTCGATACTAAAATTAAGAAAATTATATTGAAAAAGTTTTTGAATCGGATTTTTCCTCGCCTTATCGGTTTTAGAATTAAAAAGTGCTCCGGAATACAAAATTTGAACGCAATCTGTGCAGCGGTAACCATTCGATAAAACAGTGCTTCAACCCTAAGGTAGTTTATTGACCATACTTTAGCAAACATTTCCTTTTCGATTGTAGAATAATTCTTTTCATGATCATTCAGTGTTCGTGAAATATAACCAATAGGATGTCCCTTCTGGGATAGTATGGCTCCTAGAGCGAAATTACTTGCACCAGTGGTCAAGTCAAAAGTTTCGGTGAAATCAGGATGTTTTAAGACGGGGTCAAGGGTTATGATTTCTTTTAATTTCTTATGGGCTTCAATGTAGTCGAGATCATCGAATTTAATTTTTGAATCCTAGTCAATGGAACGGCGAGTCTACTATAGTCTTTAATGAATTTCCTATAATAGCCAGTGAGACCTAGAAAAGACTTTATTTCTTTTTTTTGATTTCGGAAGGGGAATATCCAGAATTTTGGAAGTTTTTTCGGGATTTGACTTTATTCCGTTTGGAGTTACCAAATGTCCAGGAAAAGTGGTTTCTTTAGCTAAAAAGTTGCATTTATCTATTTGGATTTTGAAGTGGGCTTGTCTCAAGAGTTCAAAGATTTTCTTTATATTTTGCAAGTGTTCTTCGAGGGATGTCCTTAAAAATCAATATGTCATCAAGGTAAACCACACAAATTTTGTTAATAACTTCTGAAAGGAGTTCGTTTATCGTCCTTTGAAATGTTGCTGGTGCATTCTTTAATCCAAAAGGCATTCTTAAAAATTCATAATGCCCAAGGGATGTAGAAAAAGCTGCCTTAGGGATGTCGTGGGGATATACTTTTATGTAATGAAAACCTTTAGTAAGGTCCAGGGTGGTAAAGAATTGACTTCTACCTAAATTTTCCAGAAGAGAGTCTTTGTTTGGTAATGGATATTTATCGTCTATAGTTACAGCATTTAATCGTCTGTCATCGATTGCAAGTCTCCATTTTGGAATACCAGAATTATCCATTTTCTTTGGTACCATAACTAGGAAATTATTATTGGATAGTCTAAAAAGTATTGATCCTTTTTAGGGTTTTGTACTAAAATACAAAACCCTATTGCAATCACGACCTGTGTCCGTCTGTCCGTCCGTCCGTCTGTATATCACAGCAGTTTTTCTCCGAAACTATAGAGGATGCAGCCATGAAACTTTGTGGAAAGGTCAGAAGTGGTGACTTCTTGAAAGTTCAAGGGTGAAAAAAATTTCAAAGGGGTTTAAGGGGGGTTTCCCTATATAGGGAGGTGACCCCTCAAAAAACCATTGGTACTCGAGTAGGGGGCCATTGGAAAGGTCTTAATGATATCTTTTCAAAATAAGTCTTAAAATTGCCATATTAGTACCGAGGGGGGCAGGGGAAGGGGAAATGTACGAACTTTTCACGTAAACCCCCCCCCCCCCCCCCTCGCGATTGGACACTTTCCATCCGAAAAATCTGAAAAAAATCACGAATATAGGCCTTAATGAGTACAACAACAACAAATACATGAGAAGTCGAAATTCACTCAACTTTGTTAGTAATAGTATGATTTATCGATTTTATGTTTTCTTAAATAAAATCTAAACGGTACCCTTAAATTCAATAAATTGCAAACAGATGACTATTTATAGGATTGATCTTTTCTGAAAGTTTCATGAAGATCGAATAGTATTTGACGAAGTTATAGCGATTTGAATTTTCCTGTATTACTATGGAACAATATGCCCTGTATTACTATGGAAACATATGGCTATGGAGCCATATGCACTTTTTACCGACTTAGACACTACAGCTTTGCTGGGATTTGCAAGAAAATTGCAGGAATGATAGGTATCATGAAGATGAGTACATACAATTGAAACTAGTCGAAGAGGCAGGAGAGAGCTCCTAGCAAAAGGGCTTTGTAACCATTCTAGGATTCGAAAAAATAGGCCTTGAATCGATGGCGATGGAGTGGCCCCCGAAAAAAAAATTTCATGAAAGGTAGCCGACATGTGTATCAACTGAAAGTTCTCTATGAGAGCTTTTCAAAACAGTTCTTAAACTGACCGTTTTTGCTTTAGTGGGGGCACAGGGGGGAAATACATGAAAAATGTGTTTCCTCCCTCGCGAATGGACACCCGTGATCTAAAAAATCTTAAAAAACTATCAAGGGAGATATTTATGGGTAGAACTATAACAAATACCTCAGAAGTCAAAATTCGTTCAACTTTGTTAATAATAGTATGATCCTCGAATTTCACATTTTCTCCAATAAAATCGTCTTTGACATGTTTCTTGATTTTATTCGTTGCTGGTTAATGCATTTTGTAAGTTGAGTACAAAACCCTTCTGACATGAGCATAGGTCTGTCTACCCAACTTGTTTGTCACTAGATGGTGTTCGTTGTCATATATCGGGCAATACTAATCAGATTGAGTCAAACTGACATGCGTTTGTAAGGTGACATTCCAGTCTACAATTTTCATATGGACAGTTTTGTATTTCGTCATTCGTGTCAAAAGTTGGATTCATTTAGTGAAATTTCTGAAAAAATTCGTTACATTTTACAATATCACTACGATCAAAGTGCGAATGCATCGCAGGCTCGTGAAAAAATTTGTGGTGTCTACAGTCAAGATATTTTATCAAAAGCCACTGCCAAGAGGTGGTTCGCTCGCTTTCGTTCTGGAAATTTTGATGTCAAAGATACACCTCGCTCAGGTCGACCAATCACTGAAAAAGTCGATGAAATCTTACAAAAAATTGAAGAAGACAGAATAATAAGCACATTTTA
The DNA here is from genome assembly GCA_963969285.1 of Odontomyia ornata. Classification (NCBI taxonomy): domain Eukaryota; kingdom Metazoa; phylum Arthropoda; class Insecta; order Diptera; family Stratiomyidae; genus Odontomyia; species Odontomyia ornata. The sequence continues at coordinate 457,570,687 of OZ017738.1, read as the reverse complement.
CAATATCACTACGATCAAAGTGCGAATGCATCGCAGGCTCGTGAAAAAATTTGTGGTGTCTACAGTCAAGATATTTTATCAAAAGCCACTGCCAAGAGGTGGTTCGCTCGCTTTCGTTCTGGAAATTTTGATGTCAAAGATACACCTCGCTCAGGTCGACCAATCACTGAAAAAGTCGATGAAATCTTACAAAAAATTGAAGAAGACAGAATAATAAGCAGCCATGACTTTGCCAAGGAACTGAATATCCATCACCTATCAGTTTTGAACCATTTGCGTAAGGCTAGATACATAAAGAATCTCGTCGTTTGGGTGCCGCATGAATTAACACAAAAAAAAGGTTTATCGACCGAATTTCCATTTGAGAAATGCTAATAAAACGCAACGAAATCGAGCCATTTTTGAAGGAAATCATTACGGGGGATGAAAAATGGGTAACATACGAGAATGTCGTTCGAAGAAGATTATGGTCAAAAAAAGGTGAATCATCACAAACGACTTAAAAGCCAGGATTGACACTAAATAAGGTTATGCTGTGTGTTTGGTGGGATTAGAAGGGAATTGTTTATCATGAGGTGCTAGAACCTGGCCAAACACTCAATTCGGCTCTGCACTGTCAGCAATTAACCAGATTGCAAAAAGAAATTCAAAAAAACCGACGAGAATTGATCAATAGAAAGGGCGTTGTCTTCCATCATGACAATGCCAGACCACCCACATCTTTGATGACCCGGCAAAAATTGACAGAGCTTGGCTGGAAAGTTATATGCCTCCACCGTATAGCCCAGACCTTGCACCATCAGACTACCATTTGTTTCGGTCTCTGCAAAACTTCCTTAATAAAACGAAATTCACTTCAAAAAGGGACTGTGAAAATCACCTGGCCAAGTTTTTCGCCGATAAATCACAGAAGTTCTATACAGATGGAATAATGGCTCTACCCAAAAAATGGCAAAAGGTCATAGATAATAGTGGACAATATGTACTTAAATAAAATCCATTTTAAATAATAGAAATATTCAACCGAAAAATGACAAAAATGCTCAATAATTTTTAGACACCAATATTTTTTGATTGCTGTCCCATTACAATGAATAAATGGGAACAATAAAAACAAGGCAAATGATGAAATTTACTTGCTAGAGAATTTCTTGTTAATGCAGATAATAGGGGAGTTAAATTTAGTAATAACAGAGGATATAAGTTATAGGAAATCAAATAAATAATAAAATATACGCCGCATCGAATTTGAAAGTGATTAATGAATTCCAAACCAATGAGCAAGTGAATACCGGCAGCGGCCGGTATTCGGCAACAATACTCAATTATTAAAAATTTATTTTGATAATTTTTATTCTTTTATTAAAACAAATCAATCTATGGACGACTCCAGGGGTCTACTATTATTTTTTTGGAGGCAGTCAACACCTGCAAACTCCACAATAACAATTACATTTGCCACACTTCTCACACGAAGGGCTACCCATACAGCTTACACGCTTATCACGGAGCAACACGGCAATGTCCTGAACTAGGGCTTCATCTAAGTTTTCTATTGACGCAGGATCTAAAATTTTCTCCGGAAATCCAAACGAGATACCAGAAACTGCAATGAAAATAGTGAAAATTAAAATCAACTTCATCTTAGCTTGCACTGCTGTGGTTTAGTCTTAAAACTGAACTGATAATCGTGAAGTGATTCCAGTGGACTTTTATACTGAGCTAGCAAGGAAAGCTGGAACATTTTACCACTTAGACTTTTCTTTTGTAACTGAATATCCAAACATTGCCAACTATTCTTAGAGTCAGAAGCATTGAATTACAACCATATGCAAACAAACTATCAGAGTTAAAAAAGAAAAGCAAAACTTGTCGTTAATAAGCTCTGGCATTAGTTCCTATCGCGTCGGGTCGGTAAAGTCCCTTTAAAGATTTTACTTGTATCTCTACTTTATTAAAGTCTAACTTTCAAGCAAAGTGTCACACCATATTCTATAGGGGAATCACCATCATTCGGAATTTAATCTGTGAAAATTGCAGTCGCTACGTTTATGTGTCTAAATTACATAAAAACGGAAAATACTCATTTATGATGTTGAATTTATGCAAATTATGCATGCAGAGATTCTACAGTTTATGACGTTTTTCTTCTCTACCCAAAAATAATTTCTACTCGTAAATGAGAAGTCAAAAGTGTTGTTTTAATATTTTGTAGAAGAAATTTTTAATAGCGTGCGTTAAAGTTTTATAGGCATGCATTTAAAATAAATTGGATTGTATAGTCGGATTTTATCATCCTGTGTGTTTATGAGCAAGTTAGTAGAATTTATGAAAATTGGCGGAAATCTTTTTGGTTTACTATTCTGATAGATTCTTGTTGAGCTGGATTTTTGTTTTTATGCTTTACTTTCTTAGGTAATCCTCTGAACTTTTGACATTTCCTCTTCTCTTAATTTAAATGATTCAATCAATTTTCTGAAACTCCTCATTGAGTCAGCCACGATTAATAAAAAAACATATTTTGAGGATAGTATAAAACTGGATTTTATTGCAATATCAATTAATACATTCAACCTCGCTTTTTAAGATAAAAAATATCTGGTGTTCCTCCTTCACGCTTCAATCGATGGTATCGTCCTTGCAAAACTGGTGGACTAACACTTTCGATTGTGCTTCCTTCCGAGGACGTGATAAAAAGTCCCAAAATCGCAACAACGATTGCAATTGCAAAACCAAACTTCATGACTTCTTAGTGCTGACCTTTCTCGCTACAATAGAAGTATACTCTGATGATTCCATTGAGGCATTAGCGGGCTTTTATATAGTTGAACTTAATTTGCAGTGTCATTCTGTTTTTAAAAGATTTGCATTCTTGACGATAAATCATTGCATTACTGAAATAATAATATGGAAGATTGATTTGATTTCACTGAACAGGTTGGGAAGTTGACTACAGACTAAACAAGTTTACAGCCAGCTTTATCTTCTAGAAACTAGAATTTCTGGTTCGATTTCGTTCTACAATTTCTCATGAATCTAGAGGTCATAAAGAGGTCCTTTCATTACGTTGCATTTCACTCCGTTACTTAATATTTTGATTTCTTTTCATGTGTGGTAAAAATTGTTCTGCAAGATTTAAATGCATCTTTAAGGGGGATTCTAGTTTTTAATCGCTCCTGTCATTAATTTTAAGAATCAATTAACTTTTCACAAAATTCAGTTTCAAAAAATTAAATTAATTTTTTACAAATTAGTCAAAAGCAATTTTTGATTTTCAATGGAAAAAGCATTTATCGTCAAAAGGAATCGACCCACGGATTTATTGAATATTATCTGACTTCGATAAATCGACAAAAGCAAATAAGCCGAAGACTAACTCGGGACTGCTGTATATCCTGAGGAGAGTAGCAATGCGAAATTGGCGGCAAGCGTCAATAAGAGAAGACACACGAGTAACCCGGACTCCTCAGATGGCGGGCGTAAGACTCAAGTAGTGGAAGACAAACAAGAAGTGAGTGGACTTCAAGCTGAAATACAGTAATTAAAACTACGACTGAAAACGTTCGAAGATATGTACAAGAGAGCGAAGAAAACTCAAGATGTAGAACCGGTAAGGCCAATAAATACGGAAACTAAGGCGAAGAAAGCCGTCAAATAAGTCATCCCAGAAAATATACTCAGTGCTGGAGGCGCTAACGACAGCCAGAATTACTATGCAGCGCTGGACGGACTCCAACAAGAAATGGACGTTGACGAAAGTACTAAAGGTAATGTTAGTCAAAATAACAATGATAATTTTATCCTTTGTTTAGTCTGTATGGTCTAGTGGTTAGAGCATGAACGCATAAGCCGAAGGTCCCAGGTTCAAATCTCGTTGGGAGCAACGTGATTTAGTTCGGGGGATTTTTCGGACGGACTATGAGTGTTCACTCAGTGGTGATATGTGCTGATTTAATTAGATCATATCATAGCTGAGCAGGCACACGGGAGCATGGTACTGACCAAACCAACATCCAAAAAAATCAATACGGTCATGAAAATGAGATACTCTAACTATCTCTAAGCAAAGGCCCGAGAGGGGCTGTAGTGCTACCAAGAAGAAGAAGAAGACATGGGTGTTTATTGACATAAAAAGAATCTGACGGCTTTCGTATTTAGAGACCCTTTATAGAGGCGCAAATATTTTGCTAATTAAATTGAGTTGCACACGGATGGATGACATGTTGAAAATCGGCGGATAGTAAATTGTTATAAACATTAAAAATAGATACTGGTTTCGCCCTTCCCACATTTGCTGTTTACACATTTCACAGTAATTACCATACAAAGGTGATAACTTGTCGGCTTAAATAGCTCAAATAGTTAATTCCAAAAGTTTAATCAGCACTTGCGTTGCCATTAATATATACATTTTGAATTCTTTTCTGAACCATCAGGCTGCTAAAAATATTAAGCTGTAAATTTTCGAATTTTTTATTTGTCATCCGATATGCATAATTAAATTAAATTAACTTGCCTGAATAACTTATAATTTCAAGTTTTATCGGAATCTGTTGAGAAACTTGGCTGCTAGAGGGCTACAGAAATAAAAAAATTTTGAAGTCATCCCCCTGTATGGGGAGACCTCCCTTAAATACCTTAAAATATTTTCTTGCACTGCAAATTTCAAGAGAAACCACTTTTGACCTACGTAGAAAATTTCCTTATTCTAGACAGACAGACAAGTCGTGATTTTATAATTGTTTAGGGTATTGTTAAAAATATTTTACAATATCCTAAAAATGGTCTGCTTTATGAATACTTCCAAGTTAAGTCATCTAAAACGTTTCCATGAAAAATATTCATTATTTCAGTTGCCACTAAAATAGCGGATTGCACTTGCCTTCTGACCTTTGGAAGCCGCCATTTTGAATGCATGCATTTGATTTTGGATTATTTTAAATCTGTGAGTGCTAGGAATGTGCCAAATCTCGTTCAAATCGGAGTTTCACTCTAGAGAGGGTAAAAGTATTCAATTTTTAGTGAAAATGGTAGCTAAAAATATTAGGCTTTAAATTTTCGGCTTCTTTATCTTTCATTCGATTTTAATATTTTTTTTGCATAATGCAAGAACTTAGCACACAGATCTATAATCTCAAGTTTCATCAAAATCCGTTGGAAAATGTGACCGCCAGAGGGCCACAAAAACCCTTAAAAAAATCATAATTAAACCACCTCCATTTTGAAATTTGTACATGCATGATCAACAAAATATCAAAGTCTAGATCTAATCGACTTCTATCTTACGACTAAGTTTCATATCGGGGGGAACTGCTGGTCGACAGGAATACTCTTGGAGGCTAGCATTCTTTGGGGAGTTCCGCCCCCCACGTACCCGAGGAAATTCCCGCAGGGGGAATGCCGGTCGACAAGAGCACTCTTGGAGGCTAGCATTCTATGGGGAGCGCCGCTCCCACAGACCCGAGCATATGGGGGGCGCCGTGAGGTTCCCTCCTGGGATGACAGATAACGACTCTGATTGGATCTGGATTACGCTTTGGACAACGAACTGGAATTGATGCTTTGGGCTGGCGGATATGATGGTTTGGACCTAGTTGCTTTGCACAGTAGCGCCGAGGCGACACTCGTGTGTGAACGGCTCCAATTCAACTATCATACCGTCTCCGTCCCGGTAAAACCTTGGCATGCCTTGGAGTACGTTCGAAGTTCGCATCATTGGGTTGGTGGTGTAGGTTCGGTTGAGACGGACTCCCGATTAGCGCTGGTCTGGCTCTGAGCACTTGTCCCCATAAGGGCTTGTGCCAACCCTCGCATGGCCTCCCTGCTCTGCAAAGATAACCATGGGACCAAAAAGGCGACTAAACACACGAACGGAGATAGCGGGGGGCCCAATAACACTGGAGCAATCAAAAACATATAAAAAGGTTAAAAAAATGCAAACAAATAAATAAAAAATAATAACAACGATGTTAACAGTACATCGAGAGCGGTAGTAACCATGACAAAAACGACGATTAATCCAATGACAGTGAAGACGGTCGAAAAACGGAGATTAACAGACAGTCTGGTTCAGACTGAGATTCCTGCGGCGTTCGGGCTCAGCAAAAAAATGATGCGAACGCCAGAGCGTCCTATTTAAGAAAAGCGGGAAACTCTGCAGGACGCTTCAGGTGTTCGAGCGGCGGAAGATAATATAAAGAGCATCGAAAATTCGATGGTCACTACTGCGATCGTTACCGAAGGGACCGATGCAAGGGTCGCAAATCCCGACATAGTAAAAAAACATCCTGAAGCCAACGAGGAGATTACGGCACGAAAAGCAACGAGTGACCAGACAAATAAAGCGATGTTGTGTGATTACACCGCCAAAGTCGAAAATGTGGCGGAAGTACTGCATTCGGAAACGGAAAGCGATAACCTCTCCCAAGGATTGTCGCAAAGTACAATTGCCGCCCAGCGACACAAAGAAGAATGGCTATTCCAAAAAGCGGGAGATGTTCCGAAAAGAATACAATCTGCATGCGACTCTCCAAACATCAGCAAAGCAGTAAAGGTTGGGCTCCTTGAACTAGAGGAGCTCCTAGATCGCATAGGGCACTATCGGAGGAGCTGGTTAAGGGCCCAAGACGAGCAAAAGGCTAAAGAGGCGCTGGAGGCGAAATCTAAAGGCAGTTAGCTCCACTTTTAAAAATCAATAAAAGAATGGCGTCGAGCCCAATTGAAGTAGATCGTGATAAAAGAAGGAAGGAAGAGGCACTTGATGGGCGTAGAGCACCAGATCACGGGTTCCAGATAGTGCTTACAAAAGGAGCGAAGAAAGCCGCAAAGAAACTCCTTCAAAAAGTGCCAGAAAGTAAAGTTCGCACGGACGCTCAATCAGAAAAAGGACTTGATGCAAAACAGGAGAGGCAGCAGCCCCGACGAAGACCCCGGCAGCAGGAACTGCTCGTGAAACCCCAAGATGGCCGATCCTACGCGGAGCTACTGCGGGACATCAGGGGAAACGTAAGGCCCAAAGACACCAACATTACAATTAAAGCAGTACGACCAACGCGGTCGGGCCACATACTGGTCGAATTCGGAGTAGAGGCCGGCAATAAGGAAGCATTCTGCGACGCAGTAAAGAAACTATAGCCTCGCTCGAACCGATGGCAACGATCGAAATAAGAGACACTGACTGCGTGATGGATCTGGCCGAGGTAGAAGAGGCCATCAAAAAGGAGTCTCCTAGCGTGGGAAGAATCAAAGCGAGACTGACACCAGAAAACAATAGGGGACAACGCATGGCCATAGTTGACTTGACCGAAAAAGACGCCGAACAGTTCCTGAACAAGGGCAAAGTAAGAAAAGGGTGGGTTGTCTGTAGGATGCGGCGAAGAGCAACTCCTCTTCAATGTTTCAAATGCCTTGGCTATGGTCACACCACACAAGTATGCAAAGGACCCGATAGGAGTTCCCTATGTTACAAATGCAGTGAAATGGTACATAAAAGGAAAGAGTGTACGAAGGAGGCACACTGTATTCTCTGCATCCAAGACCTGATTTTGGACACGTCTTGGGATCAGGAAAATGCCGGGTGTTCCAGGAAGCCCTAGCCAAGGCAAAATCAAAACTTCGATAACCCGCATCCTGCAGCTAAACCTACACCGCAGGTCAACCGCCCAAAATTTGCTTGAGTAGTTTGCGAGGGACATGAAAGCCGACTTCTTGCTGCTGAGTGAGCAACACCATAATAAAAGTCCTGCATTATGGTATTCTGACGAAACTGGTACTGCCGCCATCTGGATTCGGAACAGTGATTTCCAATCGGAAAGTTGTGGACGGGGGGGATGGTTTCGTGTGGGTTCGGTGCTCAGGGACCATCTTCTTTAGTGTGTACCTAATGCCGAACGAATCGATATCATCTTTCCAAGCCAAGCTGAATGCTCTGGAGGGCGCTGTCTCGAACGCAGAGGGCAAAGTGCTCGTTGGGGGCGACTTCAACGCTAAAGCAATCGAATGGGGCATGCCTCAAACGGCTCCGCGGGGAAAACGAATCCTGGAAATGGTGGACATGACGGCCGACTTTCCGCCGTATTGGCTGTGAAGGAACCATACCTGACGTGACATTCGCCTCGGAGTCCTTAGTACGTACCCAACTGGAGAGTATTAGAGTACTACTCAGCCAGTGATTATTAGTGCATTCTACTGGAGATAAGCGGTGCTGTCTCCCGACATCCGTGCTCTCGGCTTTCTACAATTGGATGGAATATCGAAAGGATGGACGTCGAGAGGTTCGTCAAGGTGCTCACAGCAGATGCACCGTTGCAGGGAGATCCGGAGGGGACGGAAGAAGTGGCAGCTCAAGACGTGGTGAACTCAACTATGAGCATCATCATAACTGCTTGCAATGCTTCTATGCCCGTCGAAAACCCCGACACGACAAGCCCCCAGTGTACTGGTGGTCAACTGGAATCGCTGAAAAACGAAGGGAGTGTCACAAGCTTCGGCGTGAAGCCCAACGGGCGCGGAACAGTGACGAGGCATGCAACTGGGTGGCAGCATACAAGTCGGCCAGGAAATGCCTTCGCAATTTGATCAACAACAGCAAGGCTCGCTGCTGGCAAGACCTAGTGTACAATGTGAACAAGGATCTGTGGGGCCTTGGCTACAAGCTAGTTATGCGGAAGCTTGGCGCCCTACTTGATGCGGAAAAGATGGACGAGATGGTGCGGGCACTCTTCCCCGCCCATCCCATCCGTGTTGACGCTGTCCATGGTGAAACAGCAGTCGAGTGTCCACTCTTCACAGAGCCGGAACTGGAAGAGGCAGTCCTTTCGTTGAAAGCGAGGAAGGCTCCAGATCCAGATGGTGTTCTAGCTGAGGTGTTGCGGCTTGTCTATCACCATTGTCCTGACTTGCTGCTCAGCACATTCAACGCTTGCCTACGGTACGGGGTTTTCCCGGTACGATGGAAGTAGGCGAGGCTCGTGCTGATCAGCGAGGGGAAGGGAAATCCCGAATCACCGTCTACATACCGCCCGTTATGCATACTACGGTTTAAGGCAAGTTTAATGATTTTTTGGCGCACAAAAAAGATAGCACATACTGCTTTTCTCTTAAATTAGTCTAGTTTTTCTATCAGGCCAGTTTAGTTTCGACTTTCAAATAGTAAACATCACAATATAGACGTTCAGGGCACACTAGTGAAACAAAACAAAACAATGGGTTTCAGTCTTTTCCAAAATGGGACGAGGTAAGATGCTGAGTCACTCTGAAATTAGTATAATTTTGAAATTACGGCGACAAAAAAAAAATTTTGAGGAAATTTCACGAATCATTGGCAGAAGTCGAAAGGTAGTGATGAATTTGATTGCGGATCCGAAGAATTACGGGAAAAAGAAGTCACCAGGTCGACCACGAGTTTCACCACGAGAAAAGCGTCGAATTTTGCAGGAGGCTTCCAATTCTGCTCTCACTGCAAGGGAAATCGGCAGACGAGCTGGCGTTAATACGAAGATACGGTGATTCAAAAGTCGCCACTTATTCAACGCCGGAAGCTAAAGAGAAAACCAACGTTAACTTCTCTTCACAAGGAGAAGCATTTAGCGTTTTGCACGAGCCATATTCAATGGAAAAAAAGTGGAGGCGAGCGATGTTTTCTGACGAAAAAAAATTTAATTTAGATCGTCCAGATGGCTGGAGATATTATTTTCACGAATTCTGTAAGGAGGAAATAATTTCAAGCTAGCATGGTGGAGGATCAGTGGATTCGGGGTGCTATCGAGTTTAACGGTCGGTCGGAATTAGCGATCAACAGTGGCAAAATGAACTCTGATCGATATGTACAGTTGTTAGAACAACAGATATCTGACGGTCTAATGGCTATCGCCCCGATCTCAACATAATCGAAAATTGCTGGGGACAGCTGGCTCGACTAGATTACGCGGAAGGTAAGCAGTATGCAACAGTGGATAAGCTGAAAACAGCAATAATTCTATGTTTGGGTGAACTTTCACGAAAATACATTTAAAAAATTATACAAAAGCCTTCCAAAAAGCATTTACGTTGTACTTAAAAATAGTGGAGGTTCGACTAAGTATTAGTAATTAAATAAAGGCTATATTATCTTTTCTTTGTTTGTTTTTTCAATTATTCCCTCCAGGTGTGCTATCTTTTTTGCGAACCTAGAAATCATAATATTCGCTCAAAAGCCTCAACCTTTGTTATTAACCGTATGATATTCAGGTAAAAATGTGTATTTTAGTGGATCTGCTTGGTTTGTAGAACATATTAAAGACCTGCGTCTAGTAGTTTAGGAAATAATGAGATATTTTCAGTTGTGCTATCTTTTTTGCGCGGACTGTAGACACGGTTGGGAAAGTGCTAGAGAAACCCATCAAGGGAAGACTCACCGACGCAATTCGTGCTGCTGGTACCTATCTCCTCGACAGTACGGCTTTAGAGCAGGACGCTCTACCATTGATGCAATTGCAGAGGTGGTGAACGCGGTCCAAAAGGCAGAGGCATATAGTCGCGCCAAGCGACGGATCGTCTTGATGGTGACACTTGACGTCAGGAACGCCTTCAACTCCGCTAGATGGGTGGATATTATGGGTAACCTGGAAAACCCTTTTCAAGTTCCAGAATATCTAATGCAGCTTTTGAGGGACTACCTAAAGGACCGAAGCCTGCTCTACGATACGACACAGGGCCAACGAAGAATGGAGATCACATCGGGTGTTGCCCAGGGATCTATCCTTGGTCCGGACCTTTGGAACGTGTCTTACTACGGGCTACTAAGACTCGACATGCCAGATGAGTTGCGCTGGTCGGCTATGCGTATGATGTTGCGGCTCTGGTCGCTTGACGCACCGTTGACTAGGGGCAACTTGGGCTACGTATGCTAATCCGCCGGGTGAAAGACTCGATGACTGCTCGCGGGCTCAGTTTAGCACTGGAGAAAACTGAAGTAGTCATCTTGACAAAAGAGAGAATCCCTAGAGTAAGGATGATCAGTAATGGAGATATGCGAATCGAATCAAAGCCATCGGTGAAGTACCTGGGGCTACTGATAAACTCGAAGATGACTTTCTCTGAGCGAATCAGGGCAACGCCTGAGAAGGCTTATTCGGGAATATCGGCTCTGAGTCGACTTATGGCCAACGTAGGGGGACCCAGCTCATCAAGAAGACGCCTCTTGATGAGTGCTGTAGTGTCAGTACTACTGTACGGAGCAGAGGTATCGGGCGACGCTCTCAGTAAGGAGATATACCGAAAACGTTTGGCACAGGCACAGAGAAGAGGAGCACTGAGAATTGCATCTTCGTATCCGACAGTCTCTGATTCGGCGGTGAGAGTTATTGCAGGCGTGATAACTGTCGCTCTCCTTGCTATAGAGCACCGTGCTATTTACCTGCGCCGAAACGAGGATGCGAGGGAAATGGTTGTCCGCGAGGAGAGACAGCGTTCGCTCAACGATTGGCTGCAGTCTTGGGTCAATTGCACGAAGGGAAGGTGGACTGCGCGCCTCATCCCGGATGTGAGACCGTGGCTAAATCGAAGGCATGGTGAGACTGACTTCTATCTGACGAAGCTTTTGAGCGGGCATAGGTGTTTTCAGTCTTACCTGCACAAGATTGGTAAGTCACGGTCCCCAGATTGTCAGTATTGCACAGGAGAGGAAGACAATGCCTGCCACACATTTTTTGCATGCAAAAAATGGGACAGTCTGCGAAGGGACCTCTACAGGCAAACGGGAGAGCTCACCCCGGATAATATAGTCGCGGTGATGCTCGAATCGGTTGACAAATGGAACCAGGTGCCACATTATGTTCGGGAGGTCCTAAAAGATAAAAGGGACTCACAGCAGCTGGGGGCGTTGGGGCTGGGGGATTGCTTGTCTGGCACTTCCTCTTCCCCTCTCACCTCCCGCTAGAAGACGGGTCTCCCAGCTTGAAGGCGCCTCACGGCGTAACAAAACGAGACCTGGCCCGAAGTAATGTGTCAAACGGTTCCAGGCTAGGTTCTCAGGTTGACAGGGGAGGTGTTTAGTGGGCAGTCCAGTCGCCCTCTTGTGAACATGGGAGTCCCACACTCTGTGCGTAAATGGGCATTCACCTTCCTACCACAAAAAAAATGTGTTGAGAAATCGCTTTTGCACTGCTACTGGTTCGTACGCGTCTCTTCGAGGTCAGAAATGTTAGTGTAAGTGAACGTCTATAACGATTAGGAGAAGACTGGGTGAAAGTGATTTAAGGGCTTTTCCTTCAGCTCGCACCCCACAACACCGTAGAGCTAGACTTGGTTTTGTGCGAGAATATTATGATTGGACTATGGAGCAGTGGAAGAACGTACTGTTTTCAGATGAAAGCAGAATAGCCTTATGTAGTCCAGATGGGTGTCTTCGTGTCTACAGACGTAAAAATGAGAGGATTGCTCGCCGAAACAGTGGGTTATCAGGCATCAATAATGATTTCGGGAGGTATCTCTTATGAGGCCCGTACCGATCTTGTCGTCTTTGATGGAAGCAGTGTGAACGCTCAGAGGTACGTGGAAGAAGTTATCCAAGACTATGTCGTACCGTTTGCTCCATTTATTGGAGAACATTTCAGGCTAATGCATGTTGCCATGTCGCTAGATCTGTGACACAAATCCTTAATGAAGTCGGAATTCAAACTTTGTCATAACCAGCGCGTAGTCCCGATCTCAATCCTATTGAACACGTTTGGGACAACCTTAAAAGACGTGTTCGGGCAAGAGTACCAGTGCCTATTATCCTAGGAGAGCTCAAGACCGCAATTTTAGAGGAGTGGCACAATATCCCGCAGTCGGGCATTCAGGATGTCATGGATGGTCTTCCAAACAGGCTTCGAGAAGTCATTACTAAATTTGAAGTCAGTGACAAAAAAATAAACTTTTTCTTGATTTAACAAAAATAATCAGTTGAAAGAAATCTTGGAAAAATCGATTTTGTGGAGGAAAATTTAATTAAATAATTTTTTTTCATTTGTTTTGATGTATTGAAAGCTGCTTTCAGCATACCATTCATCAAATTTGTGTAAAATTTGATAGTTTGGGAAAAGCGTGTATCGTTCCATTTTTATTAATGGCGTAGTTTCTACTTGTCAAATGTCAAAAAATGAAAGCTTCAAAAGTGACATCTACCGAAATAACGGGGTATCCAAAATATGACCTCTTATTATAAAACCCTTTATTATTTTGTTAAGTGGAAGTATTAGAATGTTATATATATTCTGCACTTTATTTCCTTCTAGGTTGGTGATAATGCCAATTGTCTTTATATACTATGTTAGTAGACTGTTTTAAGTTGAATAAAAATTTGACTTTCTGTCAAGTAATTAAAGAGTGTGTTTTAATACAAAACCCTTTTGACATGAACGTAGTTTTGTCTACCCAACTTGATGTTTATTTCATTCAGCACAGTAGAATCGAAGTAAATTAATTTGCTTGTTCTACGAGGTTTTTCAGTGCACACTTTATATTACTCACTTTCCGTAATAACCGATTCATGGAATAATCAAAATCCCAAGGATGCTAGTTTTCAAGCGATGCTACAGAAACTCTTCAGTAATAACTCATCAATAATATTTTATTTAAAAATCAACCAATCGTCACAATTTATACGGTTAGAACAAAGTCAGATCCTTCACCAAAATGAATCAGACGGTCCTTTGGCTCATCTTCGTTGGTGACTGGTGCTGGCGCTGCGCTAGGCGATCCATATGCCATTGAAACAAAGACTATTAGAAAGATAACGAAAATTACTGAAAGCTTCATTTTGAATACTATCGCAACAAGAGACTTGATTTGTTTGATAGTTGAGAATGAAAGTGAATCGACTTTTATATCAATTGTAGTGATAAAATGTGATGGGATGAGTACAACAATAATGCAAATGATTATTTTAATTTCCATATAAATAGAGTGTAAGATATCGGTAAGCCACGTGAATGACGCTTTTCGACTTCTTTGAGTCATCTTCAGACACTGATGATGACTTAAAGGAGTCGAAATGCATTTGCTGACTCAAATAAGCAAGGCTCCTCGGCTTTTCGAGAAAAAACACTAAAGATGCCAAGCAAGCATGGAATCGTATTCAAAGATATGAAAGTAATCGCAGAGAGAGTTCAACGAAAAAAGGATATACGGAAGTTATTTTTTATTTATTTAATTGGTTTCTTAATTTTTGTTTATTTGATTTTTATTTTTTCCCGATGGAAATTCAAGTTGCTTTAGTCCCTGTAGGTATTGGGGGACGGTATATAAAAGAAAGTGGGTTTTAGGGAGTTTGTTTGGGGTTCGGTGTTAATCTGGAAGTCTTGGAGCATTCTTATGGGAGAGAGATAATATGGGGTTTCAGAGGGGGGAGTACTATTGAAGAGGTCCCGGATTAGATTTGATTCATGTATCTGCCATTTAGCTATTCGCTTTTTGCTTGTTTCAAGCATTGTATTGCTGGATGGGGGTCACTTTAGTTTCTTGGTCAAGAACGCTGTTTTTATAGTATATTTTATTGGCGCGTCGGTATTTCGATATACATTTTCGGAGTATCCTCCTCTCAAAGATTTGCAATTCTTCGGCTAATGTTGGTGAAATTGTCAGCCAGGCTGGGAAGGAGTATGTGATGACGGGGAGAATTAGGGTTTTATGCATGAGGAGTTTCACATTTGGGAAGACGGATTTGGAGGATAGGAGGGGTGAAATTAATGCAGCAGCTTCTTTGGCTTTGTTTTTTGTTTTTCTTGCATTTGGGTTCATTTTGAACCTGTAGTTGAGATTCACTCCCAAATACCTAATATTATCTTTTTTGTTCACCATGTCCCCTTCGATAACCGCCCTTATCAGTTTGCTTTGCTGAACAGCTATTTTGTGCCCTTTACCACTGGCGTTACGGGAGCATATTATTTCCGATTTAGCAGTGTTGATTTGGAGCCCCCAATCCTTTAAATAGCGTGCTATAATGTCAACTTCTCTTTGCACCATTTCCATGGCGGAAATGGGAAGAGTGTGACTGGCTAGAAGTAGAATATCATCCGCGTATATGATCATGTTCGGGTTACTGGAGATGTTTTGGATTCTGTTTGTAGCGGCGGTATGTGGGATGTCATGTAGGGAGAAGTTGAAAAGGTTTGGTCCCAATATGGATCCTTGTGGGACTCCAGACGGGATAGGTATAGGTGTTGAAGTTCGGTAGGATATTTCAGTTGTTAAATATCTATTTTGTAGGAAGCTGTCAAGGATACGCGTGAGGGCCAGGGGACAGTTGGAATACATGAGTTTGAATTTTAGCCCATCAGTCCAAACGGAGTCAAACGCTTTTTGTAAGTCTAGCGCGCATGCGACTGTGCATTGTTTTTTGCGCCAGTTTTTTACGACGGTTTCGTGCACAAGCATAATGGCATGTTCTGTGTATTCTTTGGGTTGGAATCCGAACTGAAACTCCGGAATTAGCTTCGTTGAAAATGTTCTAAAGCTTCGTAGTATGATTCTTTCCAAAATCTTACCAATATTGGAACGTAAAGAGGTTGGCCTGAAGTTTTTTACGTCTCCGTCGCAGTTTGGTTTAGGGATAAGGATAAGGTTGCCTCGTTTCCATCTTTCGGGAAAGTAACCATTGTTGATGCAATTGTTGAGGATGATTGTTTAGCTTTTGGCGACAAGTGCGCCGGATATCCTTAGTACTTTATTGAGAATACCGTCTAGGCCCGAGGAAATTTTATTATTAAGACCAGCTAGTATATCTTCTACTTCTGACACGTATGTGAAAAATTTCTTGAATGCTTCATATTGGGGAGATACTGCTTTGTTGGTGTCAGAAAATCTTATAAGGTATGATCCTTGGTAACCGATGTTTCTAGTTCTTACAGCCGATATCATTTCCTGTGTTTTTTCGTTCTCTGGGACTCTTTCTCGGTACAGGTTTCCGTAGAATGAGGAGATAACTTGCCGCTTCTCTTCAGGTGTAGAGAAGGGTAGCCCTCTGTGCTTGATAGAGTTCCTGTCGATGTTAAAATTATATGACCGTCGGCCCGTTAGTATATTAATTTCTCAAAAAACGTTTGAAGATGGTTTGAGTAAACTCAATCTTCTTTTATAATGTTCATTCATCTCACGTCTTATTTACCACCTTATGCGAATGTTTAGTTCTGTGATTTCCCCTTTAAGAGTAAGGTTTTCCTGGTTTATACGATTATTATGCCGGTGGAAGATCCGTTTAAGCCTTTGAGTTTTCCGTTTTTGTTCCTTTATCTGTGTTTTGGTGTCTTGCGTAAGGCATCTGTGTAGCCATTGTTTCGGTTTTTCTTCCGGCGCATGTGCATCTATTCGTTTTAGTATAGACTCGGTTAGGTTCTGGATGTGGATATTCGGTTTACAGGGTGAGGGGGGTAAATCGTCTTGGAGGTCTTTTCTGAACTCTGCCCAATCAACAGAGGCATAGGAGCAAAATTTTTTCGGTATTTCTTCAATAGTGGTTTGGTTATTTAGGTGAAGGGTTGGTTTCAAACAATAGTGATCGGATATCGATGGTAGAGTTGCACATTGGTAGGGAGTTGTGTTACCAGTAGTAGGTCTTGCGACACTAGAAAGTTGTCGAAGACGGAGCTGCTTCTTGGGTATGAGGGGACATCTACGTTGACGATGGCGCATGTTAGAAATGCGCTCGACAGGAACCATTGATATATTCTTTGGCCGTTTGAATTCCATGTGGAATCACCCCAATGCTCATGTATCGCGTTGAGGCCTCCGCCGAGGAGGATAGTATCGTGATTAGCGGCTATTGTTAGTATTCTATTAAGGGTCGGTTCTATGGAAGGTCCCAGGTTTCCAGGGATGTAAATAGATCCAATTAGTATTTTCCCATGACGACTACCATTGTGTCTTCGCATGTTTAAAGTTGCTAGTGTGTAAGAAATGCCAGGAAAGTTAAAATTTATTTGGTCGACTGATAGGTGGTCTCGATATAGAATAGCGGTCCCTCTGCCTGCGTCGTTTCTAAGTACTTGGTAGTTTTCTATACGGACCTTGTGTGTCGATTTTAAGACTGTTTCGTTAAGGAAAACTATGTCTGGTTGAATGGATTTTGTAAGGTTAGACACCAATATTCAGATTATTTCCCCCCCATACAGGTTAAGGTGAAGCTCAATGAGCAAAACTGGCTTATCCTGTGTTGGCATGCCATCGTATTTCGGACAGAATTGGGCAACCTTTTTAAGGAGTTCCCCTGGTGACACTCCTAAAACTTGGACTGTTTTGTAGTGGAGTCTTTGAAGGGGGTTCTCTTGTGTTACTGCGTTCCGGGGCATAGTTGAATTTCTTCCACTCGTAGCTTCCGAGTATAGAGGCACTGATTGTGCTGGTGTGCATATATTTGAAAGATGGGGTTGAAATGGGGGTTGTTCTTCTATTTTTTTAAAGCGCTATCTTGTCTACTAATTTTCTCCTTTCCGGGCATCCGGAGAAGTTTGATGGGTGGCCTTTCTCTTTGCAGAGGACACAGAAACGTAGGTTGCTTGTTTTGTCAATGTTCTTTCTTGGGCATTCTTGGGGGTCGTGGTCCTCTTCACAAGCTACAAATTTTGCCTGGAAGCCACAATTCGCCGAAACATGGCCGAAGCGCTGACTTCTATAAGACTGGAGTAAGTCACTCCTTCTGGGCTTTTCCCATGTCGCATGGAGCTTAAGGAGGCGGTCTTGGTCTTCTTTTTTATTAAGGATTATTTTGTATAAGCCTAAATTCACGCTGTTCGTTTTAGACCATCCGGTGGTTAACGGTATAATATTGTCGATGTCTTCGCTAACCTGTGTAGCTCCGAATGCCGAGTCTACACATCTGAGTATGACTGTATATTTTCTGCGTTCCGTTGGTGTGAAGGAGTAACCTTGCGCTTTAGATCTGCGGATCAAATTCAATAATTCATCATGGATGGCGACTTCGTCAACTGTAATTTTGAATTTGCTCGCGCTCAGGCGAGTAATTCTATACTTCGTTGTGGGGCTCTTTTCCATGATTTTTTTTACTGTCATTACTGTGATTCCTTCCACGAATATAGGGGGACACCATAATTTTCAGAGGTACACGTGTTATGCTTGGAGGTTATGTTTGCTTCTCCCGAAAGAGGCGCGTATGGGTTTGGATTATGGGGAGTTGGTGCTTGGATAAGAATGGGTAGCTTTCTTTTAATTGCCAATTTATCTTGAACCGTTCTAAATCTTTCCGATTCCGTGTTGATCAGGTCGATAATTGTCCTGTTTGAGGCGTTTGTTGCCGCTTGCTCTACTTCTATTGTTCCTAACGGTAGTATTTCTTTCTTGGCCGCTTTCGTTTTTGGTGGGAGCGCCTTCTCATCATTGTCCACCTCGGACCATCTTTGAATTGTTGGGGACTCGCTTTGTACCTTTGCTGCTGCCAGTTTTCCGGGTTTGATTTCTTTTGTTCCGATATACTTGTATTTTATTTTCTTTTTTTTTCTTTGATTTTTGACTCCTTAGTGCTTTCGCTTGCGATGTGTTCGGTTTGACGAGTCACCATCGAAATCTTGCTTGTTTCTTTTTACTGACATTTCTCACCGAAAATCACTGCTATACCTGTATGTTAATAAATAAATTTAATTTCACTTTACTAGGAGCAGTACTTTAATCTCAGGGGACTACTAACATTTCAATCCTAAAAGCCTCCAGGGATTAGCCGAAAGTATTAAGTTTTCGTCGATGTGGTCATATATGGATAGTAAAAGCTAAAGCTGTAAATCCAGTGTTTTCTTTATCGAATTCTAATTTTATTTTTCTTCTATTTTATTTATTGTGTTTTATTTTTGAAAACTTGGATTTTAGATTCGATGATTCTTAGAATAAAGAGAATGTCTTTTGCGTTTTTTTGAAGTTCAATTCGCTACCTTTCAAGGGCAAAAATTTAAAAACTATAATAATGATAGATAAATCACTTTCTAGTGTAGAAATAATTATAAAACCGTTTAACCTCGGTGTTTAAATTGAGATATGAATAAAAGTTAATCAATATTGCCATTTTTCTTCTACACCAAATCATCGATAGAATTTCATTATTACTGGTCGGTCTGCCATGAATATTAATTTAAATGAATAAAGATGCATTTTGCTATTGTGAAATTTATTGAATGATAATTTTTTCATCTATAAATAATAACTGATTGCATATGCTTGGAATCTTTGTCTAAGATTTATTAAATCAAAATCAATTTATTTTCCAGTGATTCTGATCTTAAAAATATATGGACAAATTTCAAATTAATCATGTTATGTAAACATTTTCATCGCAGACGTTTTACTAAGTGCATCGTGACCCATTGTTAAACGCTTGAAAAGTAATTAAAATAAATATGAAATTTTTAACATTTATTTGTCCTATTTTAATTTAAAATGTCGGAGCATATCCGCAAATTACATACATGGCTTACTATAATTAAAATATTATTTTGTTTATTTGATTTCGATTCAAAAAAAAGTAGAAAAATTTAGTTAAAATATCTTTATTATTTACGATCAAACTAATAAATCAAATTTTTTTTATTTCAGATTCAATTCAACTATTGAACTTGGTAAGTTTCTGCTACTGATATATGTTCAACTTAAGGTGCTTGTTTCGTCCGCCTATGTTCCTAGTAATACTCCTTTATTTATTTGTTGAATTCCATTTAAAATTCGATTACAAAACGGAACAAATCAAGCTAAACAACGAAATTACAAAGAAAATAATTCATGATAAATTTAAGATTATGTATAATACTATTAACAGATAAAGAAAAAGTACGAAAGTAGAATAAGCAAATATACATCAAAATCAATTAGTTGTATAAGTAAGAACTAGGAGTCTCAATTTTAGTTTGAAAATAAAGTTTATCATGCTTCCTAATCATTCGCAAAATGGGTGAATGAAAATACATATTTGTACGAGCATACGGAACTACAAAGAAGTTATTTACCCGAGAAGGGCGTGTATCTAGACGGAATGCAAGAAATACTGATCCAGATAGATACGACAGGACAATAAGGCAAAGGGAGGCTAAACGAGTTTCAAAGGGTTGATATGAGAGTTTGAACTTATAGAACAAGACACGAGTAAATTTACGCTAGACATTCTCTAATGAGTTAACGAGATATGGGTACCGAGGAGACGAAACGACGGAGGAGTATTCAAGGATAGGACGGACAAAGGAAAAGAGAAGGTGGACACTTATTGAATTTATGAGCATGTCTGAAAATGAGTTCCGATAGTTGTGATGCTCTAGAGATAACATTAAGAATATGAGCATCAAAACTGAGCAGAGAATCAAAAGCAGCACCAAGTTTCTTAGCAGAATTCACAACAGCGGGAAGAACATTATTTAATATATAGCTAAACGCTAATGGAGATCCCTAGAGAAACTATGATCAGTATTGGAGAGTACCTGGGGCTACTGATCGACTCGAAGATGAGTTTCTCTGAGCAAATCAGGGCAACGGCTGAGAACGCTGCTTCGGGAAGATCGGCTCTGAGTCGACTTATGGCCAACGTAGGGGGACCTAGCCCATCAGGAAGACGCAGCCCATCAGGAAGACGCCTCTTGATGAGTGCTGTAGGCTCAGTGCTACTGTACGGAGCAGAGGTATGGGGCGACGCTCTCAGTAAAGAGGTATACCGAAAACGTTTGGCACAGGTACAACGAAGAGGAGCACTGAAGATTGCATCTCCGTATCCGACATTCTCTGATTCGGCGGTGAGAATTATTGCAGGCGTGATACCTGTCACCCTCCTTGCTAGAGAGCGCCGCGCTATTTACCTGCGCCGAAACGAGGATGCGAGTCAGATGGTTGTCCGCGAAGAGAGGCAGCGCTCGCTCAACGATTGGCAGCAGTCTTGGGTCAATTGCACGAGAGGAAGGTGGACTGCGCGCCTCATCCCGGATGTGAGACCGTGGCTAAATCGAAGGCATGGTGAGACTGTTTTCAGTCTTACCTGCACAAGATTGGTAAGTCACGGTCCCCCGATTGTCGCTTTTGCCCTGGAGAGGAGGAAAATGCCTGCCACACATTTTTTGCGTGCAAAAAATGGGACAGGCTGCCAAGAGCCCTCTACAGGGAGATGGGAGAGCTCACCCCGGATAATATAGTCGCGGTGATGCTCGAATCGGTTGACATATGAAACCAGGTGCCACATTATGTTCGGGTAGTCCTAAAAGATAAATCGGACTCACAGTAGCCAGGGGTGTTGGGGCTGGGGGATCGCTTGTTTGGCATTTCTTCTTCCCCACTCCCCTCCCCTTAGAAGAGGAATCCGCCAGCTTGAAGGCGCCTCGCGGCGTAACAAAACGAGACCTGGCCCGAAGTAATGTGTCAAACGGTTCCAGGCTAGGTTCTCAGGTTGACAGGGGAGGTGTTTAGTGGTTAGTCCAGTCGCCCTCTTGCGAACATGGGAGTGCCACACTCTGTGCGTAAATGGACATTCATCTTTCTACCACAAAAAAAAATCCCTCTAAGAACAAACATACAAATCACCCTCCATTCTTTTATCTTTTTCTACGGATTGAACTGAAGTTGAATCCTTAATCAATTTCCTTAATCCTATTGTTAGTCCTGGTCCAGTTGCACGGCCCAATATATTTGTAAAGCTACTTGCTTCCCCTTTAATTGTTCCCCTATCCCATCTGTTTAATCTTAGTCTTTGTTCTGGAACCTTTCACACTTGTTGGAAAGAAGCAAGCATTGTCTCGATATTCAAAAGTGGTGATCCTTTATCAGCGACTAATTATCGTCCTATATGCCTACTGTCTTGCTTTCCCAAGTTGTTAGAGCGCCTGGTTCACAACCGACTGTTTGATTTACTGGGTCCAAAGATAATACCTCAACAACAGGGATTCCTCAAGAGTCGATCAACAACCACTAATTTAATTGAATTTACTGTCATTTTCACAGACTTTCCTAAAGTCTTCGATACTGTGAACCATTCCCTTTTGTGTTATAAATTGAAGTTGTATGGAATCACTAAAGCCTTTCTCTTCTCTGTCTTCCTAATTCTCCGTTCGCCCATACCGCGTGTGTCTTCTTGGTGCTAGCTCCTTGCTCTTCTTCTCTTCATCTAGAATTCTGCAAGGCTCCATCTTTGGCCCCCATTATTTTTGTTGTTTATCAATGATCTTCCATCTCTAATTTGTTCACCTTGTCTTCTTTTTCCCTACAAACTGTTCTACTGCCTTAAGCTACTGATCTAAATCATATCTCTTTTGCTTCAACATTGCTAAATGCCACAAAATGACCTCTACACTTAAGTCGTCTCTCGTCGTTTTCAATTATACTTTGAGTGTTGCTCCCCTCCTAGCAGAGAGTACGTTTAAAATTTTGTGTGTCACGTTTAATCCGTTACTCAAATTCGATGCACATACTCGTACTTTGAATGTGTTATCGAGGGCATCAAGAGTTTCAGGAAATTTAGCAACATATCTGCCGCTGTTCGCTAGTTTGTTTGTCTTGTTCGCCCACTTCTTGAATATTGTGCTGTCATCCGGCCTCCTCGTTGCTTCTACCTTCATTCATCTTTGGAGTGCTGTCAACAAAGATTCACTCGGTCTTTATTCTACAAGTTTAAATTAGCCTACCAATTCTATATGCATCGTTTAACCTTCCTCTGTCTATTTACCCTGAAGTTTCGTAGTGTTTTCTTAGACCAGTGTTTTTTGTATCAACTCTGCCGCCATCACCTTCCTTTAAATTTACCCACCGAATCGCATACCCGACAGGGTGTATACCCCTCTCGGAGTATATATATTTTGCGGTACCATTTGCTCGCACTGGTCTCTATTTACACTCTCCTATCTCTTGCGCATAATGAGAAACCAGGATTCACTTGAGCTTGGTCCTTTTCCCTCTTCTGATTTATGTTTCAAAGCTAGATTAGAAGACGAAGTCATAAATTACATTTCATGATTACTGTGTTTTGTTTTTTTTTTAGAAACTGTTATAAACTTGTTTTATCTCATTTCTTTTAGATTTGTATTTTGCCATTTTGTTATTGGACTTTTGTCTGTTAAATGGTTAGTAAATAAATGTTTAAATGACGTTTCCTCCACTATATGATTGTATAATTCCGTGGTCAAGAGTATATTAGAGTAACGTGTTCAGTTTTGTCCCCTCATCACGCCTACTTAGCGTCTGAACCTTTCCTTCCTCCCCACATTCCATCCCTTGTTACTCGTCGAACTTTTCTTGATAAATGGTTCTTGTTCAAGCGATGCAATGGCTTAATACGCACTCCCATTGCAAATAACACTTTTCGTATCAATGGTGTTCTATCTCAGTTACATGTTCCCTTTGCCAGATTGGAAGCCTATTTTGATTCAGCTTTGATTCGTCTTCCTCGTACCTCTAATCAATTGAAGCTTAGGTGGACTGCACGGCTCATCCCGAATCTGAGACCGAAGCTAAATCGAAGGCATGGTGAGACTGACTTCTATCTGACCCAGATTTTGAGCGGGTATATGTAGGTGTTTTCAGTCTTACCTGTACAAGATTGGTAAGTCACGGTCCTCCAACCCCGTGCAAAAAAACGAGATAGGCTGCGACAGGAGATCTACAGGGAGACGGGAGACCTCATCCCAAATAGTATAGTCGCAGTGATGCTTGGATCGGTTGACAAATGGAACCAATAGGCACATTAGGACCGGGCAGTCCTAAAAGATAAAAGGGACTCACAGCAGCCGAGGATGTCGCGTCCTTGGGATCGATTATCTGGCATTTTCTCTGAAGGAGCAATCCAACAGTTTGAACGCGTCTAACAGCGTAGCAAAACAAGACCTTTCCCGAAGTAATGTGTCAAACGGTTCCAGTCTAGGTTCTCAGGTTGACAGGGGAGGTGTCTAGCCGCTCGCGAGAACGAGTCTCACACCCAGTGCGTAAAAAAGGATTTTCTGTGCACACTTTTTGACTTTCAGAAATAATTAAAATGCTAAGGATATTAATTTTCAAGCGATTCTGTAGAAACTCTTTGATAATAAATCAATAATATTTTATTTAAAAATCAACCAATAGTCACAATTTATACGGTTAGAACAAAGTCAGATTCTTTACCAAAATGAATCAGACGGTCCTTTGGCTCTTGTTCGTTGGGGACTGATGCTGCTACTGCGCTAGGTGATCCATATGTCATTGCAACAAAGACTATTAGAAAGACAACGAATATTACTGAAAGCTTCATTTTGAATAACTAATCGCATCAAAAGACTTGATTTGTTTGATAGTTGAGATTGAAAATGAATCGGCTTTTATATCATTTGTAATAATAAAATTTAGTGGGATGAGTACACTAATAATGATGTTGATTATTCTAATTAATTTAATTTCCATATAAATAGTGTGTAAAATGTCGGTAAGCCACGTGAATGACGCTCTGTTCCGACTTGATAATAGGTTTTACTACAATAAGCAAGTTCAATTAAAATTATTTTTAATAAAACTGAAGCATGATGAGATCTTGATCGGAAAGATCAAGCG
The DNA here is from genome assembly GCA_963969285.1 of Odontomyia ornata. NCBI lineage: Eukaryota > Metazoa > Arthropoda > Insecta > Diptera > Stratiomyidae > Odontomyia > Odontomyia ornata. The sequence continues at coordinate 457,546,186 of OZ017738.1, read as the reverse complement.
AATTTTAAGAGTTTAAGAGCATTGAAATCATACAATGTGACTTTTACCCGGTTTGTTTCATCGCACTTACATGTCTGAATTGGTTAACACGTAGTACGGATTTCGGGAAAATCTCAAGGGGGAAGAAATTTTCGTAATTAAATTTTAAGTATCGATTAAAAATGTTCCAATTAATCAATCTCGCTGAGAAAAAGGAGTAACTAAGAAAATTGGGGCAAAAATGGACTTTATTTCTTTAAAAGCCGTTGGGCCTTGCTTTTTGGAATGAGCAGAAGCGTTTCGCCTCCTCTAAGTCATCTTCAGTGTCTGAAGATGACTCAAAGGAGTCGAAACGCGTCGATCACGTGGCTTACCGACATCTTACACACTATATGTATGGAAATTAAAATCATTAGAATAATCAATTGCGTTATTATTGTACTCGTCCCACCACATTTTATCACTCCAAATGATATAAAAGTCGATTCATTTTCATTCTCAACTATCAAACAAATAAAGTCTTTTGATCCGATCAGTTATTCAAAATGAAGCTTTCAGTAATTTTCGTTGTCTTTCTAATAGTCTTTGTTGCAATGGCATATGGAGCACCTAGCGCAGTAGCAGCATCAGTCACCAACGAAGATGAGCCAAAGGACCGTCTGATTCATTTTGGTGAAGAATCTGACTTTGTTCTAACCGTATAAATTGTGACCTTGATTGAATTTTGAATAAAATATTATTGATGATTTATCACCGGAGTTTCTATGGAACCGCTTTAAAATTAATATCCTTAGAGTTTTAATTATTTATGAATCGGTCCTTGCGGAAAGGGAGTACAAGAAAGTGTGCACCAAATGATCTTAGGGCAAGCAAAATTAATTTATTTCAATTCTACTGTGCTTTTTTTTTTGGGAGTCGATGTAGTTATTTAATATTTGCAGGCTAAATCTCTCTTGGTTTTTTTTCAAAAGCCGTCGGGCGTTGCTTTTTTTGAGTGAGAAGATGCATTTCAATGCTGAAGATGGCTCAAAAGAGTCAAAACGCGTCTACTCACTCAAAAATGCAAAGCAAACATCTAATCCTTAAAATGATAAATCATCACATTAGGCTTATTAGAATTTTCGTTGCGCTTACCAGCTTAGTATAATTTACACAATTTTCGAATACATTTCATCAAGTGTGATCTCATCTAATTTTTCTAATGTTATATATGATTTTGTTAAATTATGTATGATCATCGTTCTAATGAAAAAAAAATTACTCAGTGAACTTAGGTAGTGTCAGTAATTTTTTTTCTCTCGATATACAAGGTGCTGTCCAAAATAAACGAAACTTTTGTCATCAATATTTTTTTGGTGGCGCCATCTGTGAATGAGATAGTGCGTTGAAAAGTTACATCCTTCCCTGACTTCCAGTGAAAGTTTGGATGTATTTGGGTCAATGGAAGCGAAGTAATTGCATCTAAAGAGGCAGTATGTTGGTGTCATCGGTACAAAACTGAGTTTCGAACAAAGAGCTAATATCAAATATTGTTTAAAATCAGTAAAACGAAAAAAAATTATGGCGATGATCGTCTATCTCGTGCCAGAGTTCATGAGTGGTTTACACGTTTCAGAGATGGTCGGGAGCACATAAATTACGAGGAACATACGGGCCGCCCAAAATCAGTGATTACCGAAAACTCCATCAAAATTGTGCGTGAATTTATCAAAAATGATCTCCAAAACATCGATTCATCGCATTTCAACCGATCATTTTGAGCTTACGAAAGGTCTGTGCACGTTTTGTTCCAAAATAAACGAGACTTTTGCCATAAAAATCTACTATTGTGACTGATTTTTTGACTATAAATCGCATTTTAACCATCAATCAGTCACCGTATTCGCCTGATATGGCTGCCTGTTGCTTCTACCTATTCGGAAAATTGCATTTGGCCATGAAAGGAAAACGCTTAGGGGGAACGCGCAAAGCAGTGTATCGAGACCGGAAGAGACTATTTTGAATCAATAAACTCGAATTTATCAGAACAAAACTCCTGTCGTTTCTATTTTAGCTCAGTCTCGTTTGTTTTGGAACGCACCTTATACGTATTTGATTTGTTCAATCCACAATTGGACGAATCCGCTTACGCTATTACTATAAATATAAGCCTCTTTTTTGGCACCGCTTATTTTGAACCACATCTGTGTTTTAGTTTCTGTTTCAGTTGCCAAACAAGATGTTTATTTTAAAATATTTGGCGATATAATTTTAGGGTGCTATAGCGTTTTATTTTTAAAAGTTTAGGCTAGGTGATTTTGAAGTAATAGCGCTTTGTTCTAAAACAATAAAGTTGAAAAAAAGATCCCACGGTGGTAAATCGCATTTAGGCGATCTTTCTTGACCACCAACACAACACAACAAAACACTCAGTTAACTGCATCTCGAGCTTTATTCTTCTTCTCTTCTTCTTAGCACTACAGCCCCTCTCGGGCCTTCGCTTCCTGCAAATAGCGCCTCCAACTGTCTCGGTCCATTGGCCGCGTCCTCCAATTTCGAAATCCAAGCAGCGATGAACTGCCTTCATCGACCGAGTCAGACCAGCGTTTCCTCGGTTTCCCAACTGGTCTCCGCCCTTCAGTTCTCCCAACGAATACGTGGCCAGCCCATTGCAGCTTCCGCAATCTTACAATCGTTGAGACCTCCGGTTCATCAAAAATTTCATACAACTCATGTTTGTATTGAATTCGCCATTGGTCCCCGTCTAGCTTCGCTCCGATTATTGGCCTCAGGACCCGTCGCTCAAAGGCGTTCAATATATTTGCGGATGCTTGGGTTAGGGTCCATGTTTCACACCCATAGAATAACACAGGTCGTATCACAGATTTGTATACTTGGAGCTGATCTTCAAGATCTTCAAAACTGAATAAAATATTTTATTTGCGAGCTGTATTCTTCGGCGTATTTCGTCTCTTTCATTACCCGTTTTCGTTATTTTGGCGCCTTAACACACAAATTCGCTAACATTTTCGATACTGTATTCGCCAATGTGATTTGTGTATTTGAGGTATTTTTCCTCGACTGGGTCATGACTTTTGTTTTATTTTCATTGATTTGTAGCCCTACTAGTTTTGCTTCGCTGTCGAGTTTCAGGAAGAGTTCTTTGGCAGTTGTTAATGACTGTGACAAAATGTTTATGTCGTCCGCATAGGCTACTACTTGGCTCGACTTGTATAGTAATGTACATCGCGTATCGACAGGTAGCTTGCTTATGACGTAATCCAGAGCCAAATTGAATAGCAATGGGGCCAGCCCATCTCCCTACTTTAGTGAGGTATTTGTGTCAAAGGCATCGGTGAGTTGGTTATTGATGAGGACTTGGGAGGTCGTCGACCGCATTGTCATTTTGGTAAGACGAACAAATTTGGCTGGGATGCCAAAGCAAAGTATTATTTCGTACAGTACGTTACAATCAATACTGTCGTATGTTTGCTTAAAGTCAACGAAAATTTGGTATTCGTCTATGTTGAACTCCCAGCATTTTTCAAGTACCTGCTTGACTGTAAACGATTGGTCTATTGTCGATCTACCTGCTCTAAAACCACCTTGATACTCCCGAACAATACTGTTGGCGTATGATCCGATTTTATTTTCTAAGATTTTAGAAAATATTTTGTACGCCGTGCAAAGTAGTGATATGCCTCTATAATTTTCGCACTGTAGCTTGTCACCTGTTTTGTGCATAGGGAATATAATTGATTGGCTCCACTCTTTCGGCATATGTTCTTGTTGCCAAATGTGCTGGATGACTTTGTGAATAGCTTTATGAACACTACTGCCAACATATTTGATGAGCTTCACTGGAATCTCATCGATGCCCGGCGCTTTATTATTCTTTTGGGCTTTGATGATGGAATAAACCTCATCCAGAGTTGGTGGGGCCAATGGAAGCTCTCCGCAGACATCTATATGCTCCGATGTTGTGGAGCTGTGCTGAGGATTAAGGAGGGTCTTGAAATATGATGCCCATCTATCCTTAACAATGGTTTCATCAGCGACGATATTGCCGATGTTATCACGACAGAGCGTGGTTTTGGGCTGATAACCATGTTTCAGGCTTTTCACTACTTTATATGCTTGTCTTATCTTGTTGCTCGCTAAACTTACATCTATACTTCTCAATTGGTCGTCATAATATTTTCTTTTCTTAATCCTAATCGCTACTCTTCTGAGATTTTCATAGTGTTCTCTCTTCGTCCTGGTTTTCCTACCTACGTGTTTTTGTACGCCTGATTCTTTTTATCTAACGCATTCTGGCACTCATCATCGAACCAATTATTTCTCTTGCGCCAGGCTTGAAGTCCAATCGTCTGTTCTACCACGGTCTTAATAGCCGTTTTCACTTCCATCCAAAACTCGTTGCTCGTCTTTAACGACGCGTCTGGTTGTCGAGGGTTTCCGTGAAATTTTTGGCCACAGACGCCGTTTGGAGCCTTTCGATGTCAAATTTTTGTAGCGGGTCTTAATAGCCGTTTTCACTTCCATCCAAAGCTCGTTGCTCGTCTTTAACGACGCGTCTGGTTGTCGAGGGTTTCCATGAAATTTTTGGCCGCAGACGCCGTTTGGAGCCTTTCGATGTCAAATTTTTTCGCCGAATATGCCTTTGACATATAACATCGATAGGTTAATTTGATCAAGTAATGATCTGAGTTATGTTACAATTGACTCCTCGGTATGTACGGACGTCAAGTAAGCTCGAGCCCCAATGTTGTTGGATCAGAACATGATCGATCTGGTTTTGTGTGTTGCCATCTGGTGATACCCAGGTCATTTTATGATTGCGTCGATGTGGGAAGCAAGTCGGACGTATGACTAGATTTTTGCTACATACAAAGTCAATCAGGCGCTAGCGGTTGTCATTTGTCTCATCGTGGAGGCTATATCCTCCAGTTTTTCCCCAATGAGATAGCTCATTGCCAACCTTAGCGTTGAAATCACCCTAAATTATTTTGGTGTCGTTTGTAGGCAATGAGTCGCCCAGTCTTTCCAGGTGATTGTTGAACGTTTCCTTTGTTTCTTCGTCCTTTTCTTCGGTCGGGGCGTGAACGTTTATCCGCCAGATTTTGAAAAATTTCTCTTTTATGCGGATCGCACACAACCATTCGTTTATTGCCATAAAATCAATAACATGCGATTTGGACCCCCTATCCACAATGAAGGCCACTCCGAATTCTCGTTTTCCAGTAGGCTTCCCACTTTTGAATACTGTGTACGATCTCATGTCTTGAATGTCGTTTCGAGTCCAATTCGTTTCCTGGACTGACAGTATTTATAATTGATATTGACTGGCCTGTTGTAAAAGGTCCTTAACAGCGCCAGGATAATTCAGTGATCTGACATTCCAGGATCCAATGCCATAGTCCTATATTCGTTTGCGAGGTCGTTGCCGTGCGTCCAGTCCATTCCATGTAAATCCATCCATGTAAATGGCCTAGCACGGGCAGTGGTACCCTCCCCAAAAGAACCCTGCACAGACTGCGACGACCAAACCCATTATGCCGCCTGGGGATCAAGGACACTCCCCTATTTCAAATGTCTACGACTGCGGCCAATATCGCGGCGTGTCAGGGAAGTCACTCATCTCTACCAATAGGTGGTCAAAAAAACAAATGGTTCATCACATGCATCACTTAAATGTATTCGTGGTCATCATTAACACAAGACAATCTTTAAAAAGGTTTCGGATTGTGATTTATGAGCTCAAATAAAAATTGTATACACTATTTGAATTTATTTGAGTTCTTTGGAATCTTCAAAACAAAACGCTTGAAAAATAAACTTCCCCATTTATTGACTGTTCATTCATTTGCTTCCACTAATTAGAAATTCATATGCACATTCAATATCTGCAATTTAGCTTCGCATTCCTACTCTCAGCTATAACCGCAGCAGAGGTTATTGCTGGGCTATTCCAATCAAAAGCTTCATATTCAAAATGAATGGTTTAGGACAGAAAATCCATACATGAAATTTTGTGGGTCAATGCTTTTCAAAACTTTCAATAAAATGCCATAAAGATTTAAAAAAATCAATTGCAATCGTAAATTAAATATAAATCTGTGAAAAGCTGCAATGATTGGTCGGAAAAGCCACCGTCAGTGACCGACGGAAAGATATTAAGGTTGCGCGCTTGATTGATAGAGAAAGAGAGAGAGGGGGCAGTTGATTGAGAGTATTGTAGTAAAACGTAAAACTAGGACTTTTATATTAGCCAAAGCCACAAATCGTGCCAACCAGGGTAAATATTTTATTTCGCTCCCATTTTGCAAGCTTATCCTTCAATATTATCTATTTCCTCTAGATCAGCGCTGTCCGTTTCTTTTGGCTCCACTCCCGCGTTCGTATCCGTTTTGATACTTTTAAATACACGAATGATGATGGCAGTCAATCATCTTGCCGGATGAGCTTCCTTTTGGTCGTCATATCACTGTGCACGATAGATATGAAATGCAGGCATAACGATGAACGGGCAAAAGTTCGAACACTCAAATACATACATACTCGTATTTATTTTTTCTGGAGCGGAAAGTTCAAGTTTTCTTTCAGGATTTTCAACCAGACCTACACTTACCTATCCGTTAGTGTCAATGTGAGAGTTTGATGGTATTTCAATGCAAAATTGGAGCCTGTTTCATTTCTTTGATGGTATCCTAAATGTCCTTGCATGTTTTCGACAGAAAACCTTTAATATAACATCTATATGTTATCTGTGCACTTAGTTTTTCTTAGAAGTGAAAAAAACCCAAGTTAGCAGGTTTCCTCTCTGCTCTTTCGGAATCATCTGTGTTCCTTTTTACTTTTATATATATTTTTTCCTCGTATCCATTAGAAGCGAAAATACGAACAAAACACAAAAAAAGAATTGGAATATCTCAGAGGATATTAGAACGACGAACAAAGTAGGTTGTTGTCTGCAGATCCTTCACGTTCCATTTGTTTGCTCTTGTGTTCTGTATGCTGTAAGCTGTGGCAAATTACTGGCGAAATCTTGAGTATAACCCCGAAATAAAGGTTGGGCGAGGATATGATGAAAAAGATGCTTTCTTAGAAGATATTTGGAGCATCGTTCAAGGTTAACAAAGGACATTGGTAGACTCTTTAGTCTAATGAAGGATTTAAGAGTGTCGTGAGAAAATGAGGAAAACCTACAAATTGGGTCGTTTTGTATGGAAATTGAGTAGAAGGCGATAATGTCATAAGGATTTGATTTGTTAAGATGTAAATTGCGATAATTTTGGAAAAGGACGTGCTTATAAATATATTTTTAATCAGAAAAATGTAGATCTCCTAGTAAATGTCATAAAATATCATTTTATGTGTTTCATAAAGATTAATTTTTAAGAAAAAGCACCATCAAATGTCCCCGTAGGGAGAGTGCTGGTTAAGAAGGGTATTATTGGAAGCTAGCATCCTTTGGGGAGTGCCATCTTCACGTACCCGGGGAAGAAGAGGTCACCGAAGGTGCCTCCACGGACTACGACCTGCCAACGATCACTGAATAGGATATTGAGTTAAAACTGACGATATATGTTGGACCTAGTTATATAGCACGGTACCGCCGAGGTGACGCTCGCACGGGAACAGTTTCAATCGAAGTATCATACCGTCTTTGTTTCAGTAAAACCTTGACAGGCCTCGGAATACATTCGAAAGTCGCAGCGTTGAGTTGTTGGTATAGATTCGGTTGAGACAGAGTCCCGATCAGCGAGAACCTGTTACCATAAGGGCTGGTACCAACCCTCGCATGGACTCACTGCCCCGCAAAGATAACCATGAGACCAAAAAAACGACTACACATACAAACGAAGATAGCGGTTCCGAAGGAGAACCGTTCGGGTACGGTAAAAAAAACTTCGCGCACTCCGGAACGCCATATGAGGAAAGAGCGCATAATGAACCACCCGAAGATCGCAAAATAAATGACGGCACAAAAAGAAAAAAGCATGGAGACTAACGAAGTGCCGTTGTGCGATGTTGCTGAACAAAGGCAAAATCAAAAAGTGGGAAACATTTTGAAGAAAATTAAATGTGAATATGACCCGCAAAAACCATTAGCTAACATGTAAGGAACGGGTTCCTCGAGCTAGAGGAGCTCCTAGATGGCATCGTTCATCGCTGGCGGTGTTGGTTGAAGGCCATAGAAAAGCAAAGGGCCGAAGAAGAGCAGAAGGCTAAGGAAGAGCTGAGGGGTGTCTACCGAGAAAGTGCACCCAGCACCATCAAAAGAATGGCATATAGTCAAAACGAAGGAGACGCAATTAAAGGAGTAAAGAAGGCACTTAATAGGTATAGAACGTTTGATCAGGAGTTCCAGATATTGCTGACATAAGCTGGCAAGGAAGCCGCCAAAAAACGCTTCCAAATGATTCGGAAAATAAAGTTTATACGAATCAGAAAAAAATCAGGGAAAAATTCACCACGAATACTCGGGTGGTAGAAACTGCTCGTGAAACCAAAGGATGGCTGATCCTAAGCAGAAGTTTTGCGGGAGATCAGAGAAATGTAAAGCCCGAAGACACCAAAACTGCCATTAAAGTAGTGCGACCAACCCGGTCTGGAATTTGGAGCAGAGGCCAATACTGAAGAAGCATTCTATCGTGCTATCAAAAAGGTTCTCGGCAGAAGAGCAACTGTAGTTTCACTCAAGCCGATATATAGATCGAAATCAGGGACATCGACTGCGTCGCGGATCTGGCCGAGGTAGAGGATGCCATCAAAAGGAAGCTCCCTAGCTGAAGTAGGTTTCAAGCGAGCATGACACCAGAAAACAATATGGGATGACATATGGCCATCATCGGTCTGACTGAGAAGGATCCTCAACAACTTCTGAATAAGAGAAAATAAGAATAGGGGGGGCGAGGTGTCATCTGCAAGGTACAGTAAAATGGAGTACCTCTCTAGTGCTTTAAGTGCCTTGAGATCCGATAGGAGTTCCCTATGCTACAAATGTGGTGAAATGAGATATAAAGGATAGAATGTATGACGGAGGCACACTGTACCCTTTGCAAGGACGTTGATTCAAGACCGGAGTATCAGGTTTTCCTAGAATCCCTAGCCAAGGCAAAAGAAAAGCTTTGGTGACCCGTATCTTGCAGGTAAATCTACACCTTAGTACAACTGCTCGAAACCTGCTTGAGCAGTTGGCGAGAGACACGAACGCCAACTTTTTGCTGCTGAGTAAGCAATACCACGGCAAGAGCTCTATTATCATCATCATCAAGCCTTGGCCTCCAGCATTAACCTCCTCCAATCATCAGGGATCTGCGACCTCATTCGCCAGTTGATCACATCCAGAAAGGATCTGCTGTCAGCTTCTATGGTGTCTTCTTATCGAGTTCTCGGTCTTCCCACTGGACGTCTACCTCGTGCACTACCCTTTATTATTATTTTAGCTAGGCGGGTTTCTTCAATTCTTTTTACATCGCCCGTCTTTTGCGATTTGCGTAATTTTACGCAAGTGCAAACAACTGTTTCGTCAAATAGTTCATACAATTTATCGTTGTAACGTAGTCTCCATTCTATTTCTGGTTTCATGGGGCCGTAGATTTGTCTGAGTAGTTTGCATTCAAATATATCCACTGCCTTTTCGGATTCGCTCGTCAGGGTCATATTTCACTCCCATATAACAGCACATGTTTGATATATGAAGTTCGTCAATCGTAGTACCCTGAAACCGGTACTGCCGCCATCTACATTCGGAACGGTGATGATTTCATAGTGGAGGGATATGGACGGAAGAATGGTTTCTTATGGGTTCGATGTTCAGGGACTTTATTCTTTAGTGTATTCTAACGCTGAACGAACCGATATCATGTTTCTAAGCCAAGCTTAATGCTTTGGCGGACTTCAACTCGAACGCAGATGGCCAAGTACTCGAATCGAAAGGGAAATGCCTTAAATTGATACGTGGGGAAAACGAGTCCTAGAGATAGATGGTGGCCAAGACAGGGCTCGTCGTGCTGGACACTGGCGATACACTGACTTTTCGCCGTATGGACTGTTATGCAACCACAATTATCAGCACATTTTGCTTAAGATTCGTAATGCTCTCGACTTTCCACGGTTGGGTGGTAAATTGGGGGGATAGACGTTGAGAGTTCCGTGGAGGTGCTCACGGCAGATGCGCCGCTGCTGAAAGATTCGCAGGATACTGAAAAGCTAGTAGCTCAAGATGTGGTGGACCCAACTATGAGCATCATCACGTCTGCTTGCAGCGCTTTTTTGCGAGACCCCGGCACAGTAAGACTCCAGTGTACTGGTGGTCGAATAATATCGCTGAAAAGCAAAGGGAGTGTCGCATACTTCGACGTGAAGCTCAACAGGCACGAAACCGTGAGGACGCATGCAACCAGTTTGCAGTATATAAATCGGCGAGGGAATGCACTCGCAACAGTAAAACTCGCTGCTGGCAAGATCTGGTGGTCAATGTGAATAAGGATACGTAGGGCCTTGGCTACAACCTAGTTATGTAGAAGTTTGATATCCTACACAAGCCCTGCATATCTGAAGCAGTGAAAATGGACGAGATAATACGGGGACATTTACCCGCCCATCCCGTCCGTGTTGACGCTGTCTACGGCAAAACAGCAGCCGAATGCCCACTCTTCACGCGGCTGGAACTGGAAGAGGCAGTCCTATTGTTGAAATCAAGGAAGGCTCCAGATACAGACGGCGTTCCTGCTGAAGTGTTGCAGCTCATCGATCAAGATTTCGCTGACATATTGCTCAGTACATTCAATGTTTGTCCGCGGAAAGAGGTCTTCCCGGAACGTTGAATAGTGGCGAAGATCGTACTGATTAGCAAAGGAAAGGCAGATTCCGGATCGCTGTCTGCATTCCGCCCGTTATACATGCTAGACACAGCTGGGAAAATGCTAGAGAAACTCACCGACGCAATTTGTGCTGCTATGGGCCTATCTTCTCGGCAGTACGGCTTTAGATGAGGACGCCCCACGATTGATGAATTGCAGGGGTGGTAAGCGCAGTCCACAAGGCGGAGGCACATAGCCGTACCAAGTGATGATACTTCCTGTTGGTGACACTTGATGTTCGGAACGTCTTCAACTCTGCTAGATAGATGGATATTCTGGATACGTTGAAAAGTCCTTTTCAAGTTCCAGAATATACGAGGTCTGACAATTAAGTAATGAGACTGATTCCATGAAAACCGTATATTTAAAAGTTATTCCACAACTTTGCCATCCCCTTCAAAGTAATCCCCTTGGGCAGCTATACAACAATTCCAGCGCGTTTTCCCTGCTTCATAACATTTCTGGAACGCTCCGACTGGGATGTCCGCGAGTAATCTCGTCACGGCCGCCTGTATGTCCGTAATCGACTCAAAATGGGTTCCTTTGACCACCAATTTTATTCTAGGGAACAAAAAAAAGTCACAGGGTGACATATCGAGCGAATAAGGTGGCTGTTGTAACACGGCGATCCTTTTAGAGGCCAAATACTGGGATACGCTGAGGGCTCCTCAGAAAGGTTCTTTGGAACCATCTTCACGCACAACTTTTTCATCCCAAAATCGTCGGTTAAAATTTGTTCCGAAGCCAACATTCGAACTATTAAACGCCGATCTTCACTGATTAGGGCGCGCACGCGCTTCGCATTCGCGTCAGTCCGCACGTCGACTGGTCTCCAGCTCCGCGCCTCGTCTTCCACTCCCCTCCTTGAACTCTTTATGCTATCGAATCTCCTGGGCACGACTTAGAGCATTATCACCATTCCCTTTTACAATTTTAGCGTACGGTTCCGAAGCTGTTTCGTCCAATCTGGCACAAAATTTTATCGCGATGCGTTGCGCTCGATTTCGTTTCTCTCCATTTTCGTGACGAGCACCACCAACACACGTCTACTCAACACGACACAGCAAGCAAACTAAACAAGCTACAGCGATGGTAAATATATCAATAAAGAGGTGAAGGATGCCAAGGAAGAGGAAGGGAATAAAATTAGTCTCATTACTTAATTGTCCCACCTCGTATTATACGGTTTTTGAGAGACTAACTGATGGACCGAAGCAAGCTTCATCATACGATGCAGGGCCGAAAAAATATTGAAGTTAACTCGGGTGTTGCTCAAGGATCTATCCTTGGTCCAGACTTGTGGAGCTATTCATTTGACAAATGGAACCATGTGGCGCCTTATGCGCAGTCCTAACAGAATAAACTAGGTTACCTCAACCACAGAAAATCTTGTGAACTTGATTTGTTCTTTAAAAATTCAGTAACATACTCAGCAAACCCCCTATCACAATCATTGATAGCTGCGCTAACTATCAATCCCAACATGATCACATGAAATTCAGCAAACAGTTTAGCCTACATCAGCTCTCCCGAACTTAATAAACCGTTCGCTGATTTCTCGGGAAATTCACTCACATCTATATGCTACCCAAGTAATTCAGGCTTAGGGTTTTGCACTTTCAAAAAATCGATGTTTTTTTTTGTCTAAGCTTGTAGTTAAACATTTCGAAAATATATCCGCAAAATTTCAAGTCGATGCGAGCAAAATTCTTAAAGTTATGAATAGTTGGTCTTTGCGCCTTTAAACTGTAGTTCCGACAGCCGACAGCGCGCTTTCCTCAAAACCACTTTCTCAAAGTCCGTGTTCACTAGCATTTTAAAACTACTTGACTAATTCATATCAAATTTAGTACTACATTTTGCATATAAAATACCTCCCCGACGGTCAGTTATAGATTTTTTTTATTTATGGGGTTTTTTGTACTTATAAAATGGCTGAATTTTTCATAAAAAATAGCACATGGCCGGCAGAAATTTTAAAGTAAAAAAAGCTAGACCATTGAAAAGAGGATTCCTTAATACTTTAACTACGAGGGTGGTCCAAATATGATGGAGGCACACGCTGTAGATGGCGCGCATGTATGTCTCGAAGTTCGTGGCTTGAGTATGTGATAGCTTACAAACAATGTGGCATAGTTTTCGTCGGGAGTGCATGTTTGGCGCGCGTGCTACGACCATTACTGAACGTCAAGTGCCGACCGCCGTCATTTTTTTTTTTCAGTGTGGGAAGACATTAAAAACACGGAAATTTTTCTGCGTTTGCGAAATCCGTTCGCTAGTGAGTGCCTGAGTATGGCTGCTGTGTTTAAATGGGCCAAAGTATTCAAGGACGGTCGGGAATGAGCCATGATCGTCGACCGCGAACCAGCATCACACCAGACAACATTTGCCGCGTAGAACGACTCATTTTGGAGGACCGTAGGATGAATGTTACAGACATTTCGGCTGAACTCCGCATCAGTATTGGTAGCATAGAGTCAATCATCTACGAGCACCTTCAATATCGCAAAATAAAGCTCAAAACGGATGAGCGTTCCAGCACGAAGTGCGATACTTCTCCAGGATAACACGCGGCCTCATACCGCGCGTCTCACGCTCGATACAGTATCGGAATTGGGGTAGGAGGTACTGTATTTTTTCACGCTGAAAACCCTACCCCTGCCTTTAACCAAAAATAATATTGATGCAATCCTTCTATCTTCAAAGCCTTTTGTCAGAAAGCCTTATAAGGAACTAGCGAAAATACTATTTCTTCCTTTATTAACTTGAACAATAATTTTGATTTCGTTTGGTCGAAATGTATTCAATTCAAATCGATTTACTGCTATTTGCCAATTCTGCTCTGTCGTACGCTAGCATATATCCATTCAGGGGAAACCTCATACAATTGAAATTATTAACAATATCTCATCAGCTAATAAGATCCCCTAACCAATCTCTTCTTTCGTTTAGTACCATAATCCCTCCCAGTTCTTCGCTTTCTGCAAACAACGCCTACAATTGTCTCAACACTCTTATTTCAGAATCCGGGCACCAATTTTTTTTTGTGGCTGGAAGGTGAACGTCACTTACGCACAGAATGTGGGACGCCAATCCTCGCAAGAAGGCGACCGGACTACCAACTAAATACCTCCCCTGTCAACCCGAAAACCCTGCCTGGAACCGTTTGACACATTACTCCGGGCCACGTCTCGTTTTGTTACGTCGTGAGGCACCTTCAAGCTGGGGGATCCCCCTTCTAGTGGGAGGGGAGAGGGAAAGAAGAATTGCCAGACAAGCGATTCCCCAGCCCCAACGCCCCCGGCTATTGTGAGTCCCTTTTATCTTTTAGGACTGCTCGAGCATAATGTGCCACCTGGTTCCATTTGTCAACCGATTCCAGCATCACCGCAACTTTATTATTCGGGATGAGGTCTCCCGTCTCCCTGTAGAGGTCCCTTCGTACCCTGTCTCATTTTGTGCACGCATAAAATGTCTGGCAGGCATTGTCCCTCTCCTAGCCAAAATCTACAATCGGTGAACCGTGACTTACCAATTTTGTGCAGGTAAGACTGAAAACACAGATAGAAGTCAGTCTCACCATGCCTTCGATTTAGCCACAGTCTCACCTTCGGGATGAGACGCGCAGTCCACCTTCCCTTCATGCAACTCACCAAAGACTGCGGCCAACCGTTGAGCGAATGCTGTCTCTCCTCAAGGACAACCATCTTCCTCACGTCCTCGTTTCGACGCAGGTGAATAGCGCGACGCTCTCTTGTAAGGAGGGCAACATGTATCACGCCTGCACTGACTCTCACCGCCGAATCAGAGACTGTAAGATACGATGATGCAATCCTCAGTGCTCCTCTTCTCTGTACCTGTGCCAAACGTTTTTGGTATACCTCCTTACTGACAGAATCGCCCCATATTTCTAGGGTACCAATGAACCGTCTTACTCTACAGAGCCGGGGCAGCGGTCCTTCTGTTGAACCACTTCTTTCCAAGAAATGTTTCGTTTTCGAAATAAAACTCCTTATTTTTTTTTTTTTAAACCATAATAAGACCAATTCTATATTAATGGTTTCCCACTATCGGCTGTCTCCCCTACTGTAATGAAAAAAATTCATTGGCCTGCGGATATCAAATAAACAAAATAATTGACTAAAAAACATCCACATTCACAAAAAAAGCAACTCCCACATTCCTTCCTTCTTCAATTAACATTTTCGTCCCTCTTCACAGGGCCTGCCTTTTTGCAAGGCAGCAACGCTACTTTGAATTGGCTGCGTTTTCCTCTTTTACTGCTTTCTTTTGTAATGATTTTAAATCGCTCGTTCGATCATTTCCTTGCCACCAGACTTCGTGATGAGATAACCAAGATATTTGATTGCTGGCCTCTCAAACGTATATTTTTCTAGGTTTATAGATTGGCCATGCTCACGCAGTCTGTCCAGGATGGTTTTCAAATGCTCGCAGTGTTCTTCATGCGTCTTAGAAGCAACCAGTATACTCGTAACGTCAATGCACGAATAGCAAAAATTGAGGCCTCGTAGAGCGTAGTCCATATAGTGCTGAAAGGTTTGCGGGGCGTTACACAAACCAAACATCATCACCTTAAATTCGAATAATTCGAATGGCGTTATAAATTTCATCGCCTGAACATCCTCAGGAGACACTGTAATTTGATGATATGCCCATATCAAGTCGAGCGTTGAAAATACGGTGCATCCCCTCAGTCTGTGAGTAAAGTCACTGAGATAATGAAAGGCCTATAGTCGCTATATGGTCTCCACTGGCCGGTTTTATTTGAGACTAGGTGTTGTGGTCTCGCCCACTGATTATTTGATGGCTGACAAATTCCTTGTTGCGACATAAACCCGAATTCTGCCTTTATACTCTAAGCTTCTCAGGCGTTAGACGTCTTGTCTTTTCTGCAACTGGAAAGCCTTTCGTTAAAATGTGGTGGCATATTCCTTTAGCAAATCGTAGTACTCTAATTTTTTTTAATTGGAGTAATAGTAGCACTGACTTTATTGGTAAATTAAGCATTAGCTACTAATTTGGTTTTGCTGCCAACCAATTTCTTTCGAAGTATCTCTACTATCAGGCCAAAATGTAACAAAAATCTATATGTCTTGCATTTGCAACCACAAATCTCTAAGCAAACGGTCTACAAAGCCCGAGGCCAAGTTTCATCAGTTTCTGGCGCGCATTTTAATCAGAGAACTATTTGCGGCGTATAGTGCCAATTTCCCGGGAGTATTGTGATTTTTGTCTGGCGGCAGGACTGAAATTTCGGCTCCAGTGTCGATGAGGAAACGAGTTCCGCGTTTCCGATCATTATTCGGCGATTATTAAGATGAAGTTGGTCGTCCTCGGCCGCCATGATTCGGGACGAACAGTTTAGTTTCCCGAATCCGCTTTAACATTGGTTACTGGCGTGGAGGACTGCAATTCAGGGTGCACTTTCCAAAGCACCTATGGGCATACCAAAAGGCGTCTTTGGCTCGTGAATTTGATCGCACTCTTCTGATCCTCGATCTGGCGGGTGAACGGTTTTGTGTACGCAACTCCAGGCGATCTAGTCGATTCACTAGCTTTGTAAGAAGATCATTCGTCGGCTCTCGTGGACTGCTGAACACTGGGAGACTGCTGAAGTTCGATCATCAAACCCGCCATTTTCGCCGATTGCTCAATGTCATGCTCGCCCAATATCGCAAGTACGACACGAATGCTTTCGAAGAGTTATTCCAGTAGCAGCGATCGCAGCATTATACGTGTGTTACCTGCACCCTTCCAGTATTCCGGAGATACTGTAGATAATTGCGATGGCTTCCTTTCATCCAAATTCAGTCCTTGTAGTAAGCGCCTCAACTTAGACTCGGTGGATTGCGCGAATGTCGTTAATGTTCGTTGCTTCACGGCTTTGTATTTATTTTCAGCTGGTGTGTTTCGTGCTATAGAGATGATGTGCGGTAAAATATCCAGCGTCACTTCACTAACTACACGCAAACAGATTCAAGTCTCCACCCGATCAAGTAGGGGTCACCAACTGTGGGAATTTAGTCGCTCACGATTCGTAAGCGGAACCATCCTGTGTCCTTTCGCCCCCAGAAGAAACATCTCTCAGGCCTCGTAATTCATTCTTAACTTGCTATTACCAAAGCTTGCGTGGCCTGAGGACTTAGACTGCTGAATATCGCATTTCTTCCAGCCTTTTTCCGTATAATATCATCTGTCTAACGGAAACATGGCTGACAAATGACATTAGTAATAGTGAGCTACTTCCGAAACATCTAATCTTATGCAGAGATAGAGACCGTGATGCTACTGGTAAGTCTGATGGTGGAAGCGTTCTAGTGGGTATACATGTTTCCCTTACTAGCAAATCCTGTGATGATTTCACTCCATCTTCACCTGTTGAGTGAATAATGGTGCTTGTCTCTCTATCTGACTCTCTTTCCTTCCTCGTATCATCTGTGTATGTCCCTTGTAACATTCCTGCTATTGTTTACGAACGTTTCTTTGCAGAATCCTCGAGCTACATTAATGCTCGTTTCCCTTCTATCCCTATATTGTTCTGTGGTGACTTCAATTTACCCTCAATTGTTTGGAATGATTCGTATGTCTCCATAGTCTCTGGCAGTAGTGTGTGTTTTGTTCTTTTTTCTTTTATTTGCCTCTGTTCTTTCACCCAAAACAGCACTTTTCCTAATGCTAATAACAAATTGCAACTTGTCACCTTCTTCTCTGTCCGCGTCGGTGGCACTCTCATTCTTTGTCAAACCTGACAACCGCTCTCTATTGAGCTTGCTATCACATCTTCTCTTTCTTTGAAGAATTTCTCACCTTCCCGCTTTAATTTTTTTAAAAGCCGATTTATCGAGCATGGAAGCTAGCCTTAATGCCGTGAATTGGTATTCCTTCTTCAGGAATTTCCTCAATGAAGATTGTGTTGATAAGCTCTATATGTTTCTTTCATCCTTAATCTCGCAATGCACTCCTGTGTGTCCAGCAAAAAGACCTAAAGATGCTCCTTGGTTTAATTTAGATGTTGCCATTGCAATTAAAGCTAAATGTGCTGCCCGCAGAAAATTCTTATGCAGCGGTCTTCCAATTGACTTCGTTAAATTGAAAGACCTTCGCGCCTCGGCCAAGAAAATTGCCACCTCTGCACTTCATGCATATGTTAACCACATTGAAACTACGTTAATGTCGAATCAAACTCGTGCGTTCGGGTCGTACGTAAAATCTTTAAGGACCTCTCATCATGCCCCTGATAATTTTAGTCTAGATGGCGTGACATCGTCTACTCCTCAAGAATCTTGTGAACTCTTTGCTTTTTATTTTTCTTCCGTTTTCGGCAGGGCTAAGCATTCCCCTTTCTTGCTCTTTTCCCTCTACTACAATACTTTTCGTTTAAACCTCTTGCAGATTGAGCAACTCAAATAATCTTGACAACAACAGTGGGCCCTGATGGCATTCCAAATTTTCTAGCAAAATCTTTATCTTCTTCACTTTGTGTTCCCCTTTCAATTATTTTTAATTTGAGTTTATCCTGTGGGGTTTTCCCCTCCCAATGGAAAATTGCCCACATTTTTCCTATCAATCTGGTGATCGTAATATCATCTCAAACTATCGTCCTAATTCACTTCTTCCTTGTTTTGGTAAAATTCTTGAAAAGATAATGTTTGATGTGCTTTATCCACTTGTTCTCCCATCTTTAGCAGACCAACAGCATGGCTATCCTTACAAATTTACTTTCTTTTATACATCATATTGCAGCTGCCCTCGTTCAACAACAACAAGTGGACGTTATTTTTACGGATTTCTCTAAAGCCGAATCAAAGGCTCTCCTATTTGAGAAACTTTTAGGGTTCAATGTCCCTATTTGCCTCTATTCTCGGCTTCTCTCCTATGTCCTGAATCGTCAATGTATGGTCATTTTTAACTCTTGCTTCTCTTCTTCTTTTCACCCGAGCTCGGGAGTTCCACAAGGTTCAATACTTGGCCCCATACTATTTTTACTTTTTGGCATTGATCTAGCTTCTGTTATTACATCCCCCTGTCTCCTTTATGCTGATGACTTCAAGATTTTTCGAGTTATTGATTCCCTTTTAGACGTGGATATCCTTCAAACCGATCTTCAGTGTCTCAGTGACTGGTGTGCACCAAACCATCTTTCCTTAAATGTTTCCAAATGCCATCAGATGAAATTCTTCTGTAAAAAATTTCCTCTTCTCTCAACGTATAGGCTTGTTGGTATCCCTTTGAGCAATGTAACCTCCTTTATGGATCTTGGTGTGCTTTGCGATTGTAAACTGAAGTTTGATCTCCACATTGCTCTAATTATTAAGAAAACCTCTCGCTTAACTGGATTTATTTTACGATCGACATCGTCATTCCAACATATCACATCCTGTATGTGCCTTTACTTCTCACTAGCACGTAGTGATTTGAGGCTCTCAAATTTGGAGGCCGCACCACAGGAAGCTCATCAATGCTCTTGAGTCAGTTCAACACAGATTCACACGGTCTCTACTCTTCAAATTCAACCTACCTTACTCCCCTTATAATGACCGACTACATATTTTGAACCTTCCTACCCTCGAGTCCAGACGATCTTTCCTTGACGAATGTCTTTTGTTCAATCTTCATCATAATCTTTTACCTCAAAATATATGCGACAAATAAATACTATATATCGTCGCTGCTCGCCCTAATAGATCCTCGCTTCAATTTCAGGTTCCGTATGCACGTACTAACACCTTCTTCCACTCTCCCTTACTACGCTTACCTCGTCTGCACAACCAGCGAAGTCTTGGTCCTCTACCAAGGTCTCTTGGCGTATTCAAAACTTCAATGAAAAATCAAATTTATAAATACTCCTATAAACCTTAATTTTTGTATAGTATTCTGATATGTTTTCTTTAATTTCTTCCATATTTTGAATTCGTATGTTTGTATTTAAATATTGTATTAATTGACTTGTAATTGGACCACTAGTCTGTAAGTTGAATTTTGAAATAAATGAATTAATAAAGAAATAACGTCTTTTACACCACAGCCTGTCGTGCTTCATATAAAATTTTGGCACACCTTACGTTAACAACTGATTGGTCATTCCATATAGTGTGATACAAATCATATAAGCTTTGATAGTATCGTTTAGATACCGGAATAAAATTCTCGGCTCGGCTCGGTACCAAGATTGAAGCAAAAATGCTGCTCGTTTATATAGGGTTTTCCATTAGGGACATACGAATCTTGTATCTTTATATGAACACACCCTTAAACTTTATAAACTGTCAATGTCAAAACATTAGTTTAAGTCATTATTTTCATTATGTTAAACTGCAGGAACCAGCAACGATTGGAAATAATTAAAAATTACTACCGAAATTCTGAGTCGGTGGTCGCAACTTTAAGAGCGCTTACTCCAATTTTCGGCCGCAGTAATCGTCCCACCCGACAGGCTGTGCGTGCTATAATGGATATGTTCGAGTCCAAATGTTCACTATTGGACGCTTCGGTGCCAAAAAGACGTCGTACCACTCGATGCGAAGGAAATATCGCAGCCGTAAGTGCATCGATTTAAAATGAGCCAAATCGGAGGATTCCACGTTGTTCTCAAAAATTGGGCATCGCTTAGACGTAAAGATCTTGGCCTACATGGTTACAACATCAAATTGAGTCAAGAACTAAAGCCATTTGATTATTGAAAACGCGAAAACTTCTCCAATTGGGCTCTGGCAAAGCTTGAAGAAAATGAAGGATTTCATCGAAGAATCATCTTCAGCGATGAAGCTCATTCCTGGCTCAATGGCGTTGTTAATAAGCAAAATATGCGTTATTGTTCAGCAACAACCCCACATATGCTTCTTGAGACACCGTTGCATCCGCAAAAAATTACTGTTTGGTGCGGTTTTCATCCCGGAGGTGTGTTTTGGCCATGTTAACGTCAATGAAGAAAGCTGTCGTGTTATGTTGGAAGATTATTTGTGGCCAGAATTGGGTAAACTTGACATCACTGATATGTGGTTTCAGCAGGACGGTGCCACTAGCCAGACAGCACGCCTCACAATAGATTGATTGAAAGGCAAATTTGGTGCACGTGTTATATCGAGTAATGGTCCAATCGAATGGCCGCCTCGATCATGCGATCTACCGCCATTCGATTTCATTTTGTGGGACTATATCGTCACTGGTTTATACCAACATGCCAGCAACTTTAGACGAGCTCAAATACAACATCCAACGTGAAACTGCCAACGTTCCGGTCGAAATGTGTGGTGGAAAATTGAGTCCAAAGAACAGACCGCTGTAAACGGGCTGGTGGTGGTTATAATGATTGCACTACACCCACAATAAATTTGAACTCGATATCTCAAACGTTTCTGTTTTATTAATAGAAATTGTGATGTCCCTTATGGAGAACCCTTTATCTTGTCTCAAAATTTACTAAATAAAACTTTTTAAATATGGTACTGATATGAAATTAGCTCAATATTAACAGCTGTAAGCATTATTTGTATGCTCTTCAAATAAACCTAACGAATTGCTAACATTCCCGTGTATGACTCATCCTTTCAGACCCTACTGTATCCTTATTGAAATTGCAATTTTTCAAATTAAATTTCGCTCCAGATAAATTTAGTTCTTTCCCTCAATGTAGCAGCGACATTAAATCGTGACTAATATCAAATTGAATTTTCTTATTTCTTTTCAGGTCTTTTAACTGATGACACACTCCACGAAGAACAGCATCCACAAAGTCCCCAATTGCAATCAACACTTGAAACTCGAGTTGTCAGTCCATCATAGAACGAGCGCGAGCAGGAGCAATGTAAAGAAAAATTGTCGCCGCGGGAAAATTGCATTCGAAAAGGAAATAACCGTTTGAAAGATGCACCGTGTCAAAGTAAATCTTCTCACGCAATCATACTTGCTGATAACTTAAAAAGAAAGGTCCTGGATATCAAACCTTTGGCCCCCGCCAAAACCCTTCGTCGCGTTGCCGGGGTCTTGTTCGTATCGGAAGCAAAATTTATTTTTATTATTTTTCTCTTGTTCTCGGTCAAGTGTCGTTTACATTACTATCAATTATAAAATAGTGTTCGTGTGTTCCGGTCGGGTCGAATTGTCCGAAAAAAAGTTTCTTTCCGTTTTATATCTTACATGTGACGAATTTAATTCATATTCAGTCAATCGCGAATTATCATTGATTTCCGCGTGTGTGTATTTCGTGTGTGATTTGAGTGTCATTGTCCTAAACGAACAGAGCAAAGTGCTCAGCGACAATCGATACCTTCTTCCAAGGAAGAATAACGACAACAGCAAATTAGAGACCAAGTGAAGCTTTTCTTTAATATATTGATTAGCGTGTATTTATGATTACGCGGAAATAATCCTAAGACGCTCACTGGTTGCGTTTTCTCCGAAAAAAAAGGTAGAACATCTAATGGTGGTGGAGGCGGTGTTAAACGAATAAATCGCGACGATATTACAAGTGAACATTGAAATAATACCGAAGAGTATATTTATTGTTTGGTGTATTTTCGATTTTTTTAGTTATTCGTGTCCTTGTTGTGTACTGTGTGTACCGTGAAAGGTTAAGAGTGTTGCCATATTCGCTCCAAGGGTGGTATCACTAGCGCCCATTCACTATGGCGTATCGAAAGCCATCCGATTTAGATGGCTTCATTGCCCTCATGGACAAATCGGACATGAGGGTGCGTGCAATGATGGCCGATGATTTGGTTACATTCCTATCGGATGAAGATAATTCTATTGTGTGCATGGATCTTGGAATGCTAATCGATTGCCTGTTGCCGTGGTTGAATGGAAGTCATTATAAGGTAAGATTATAAATGTGAGGTCAACATACTGTGAACACTTTAACGAATTTAAAGGCCTGATTGCATTTAAATTTTTTTTTTTATGAATTTAAGCTATCTATGTCTGAGCTGGGTTGTTAACATTCAGAGAACTTGTGTTGATTATTTAATTGGTTTACTAAACCCCTCCTGGAAGGACTGCTTTGCGGCTTCTTCAACTTGTTAAATCAGTTATCAAGCAAAATTATGCAATAGGCATGCATATCACAGAAGGAAGGATTTTATGTATGCGGATCACATTTTGAAAATTTAAAAAAGTAAATCAAATGAGAAAAAACCGAAACCCACATCAAATTCTTCTCTTAAGATAAAACAAATTTCATAGAAACGGTCAGGTTTGTAAAAAGATAAGCTATTAACGCTATTTTTCGTTTAGCATTGTTCAATTCCGCGTCTTTCCTATGGAGCCTAGTGGGACTTTCATAGAAAAAGCAAAAAAAAACAATAAACTGTTTGTGGTAAATTGATATGCTCTTCTCGGTTGGGACATGAATCAAGATAAGAAAACTAAAACCAAGAAAATAAAGAAAAGCTCATGACGCAGTCGGGGGAAAGTTACTCAAGTACACAAAATATCACACTTGGCGAATAAAGTATGGAAAATGTGAGCGAATTTGTGTATTTAGGCGCCAAAATAACGAGAACCAAATGCGCCGAAGAATACCCCTCGCAAATAAAATTTATTTTTTGCTGTTTTGACGATCTTGAAGACCAGCTGCATACACAGGAAAAAAACTCGAAGTATACAAATCTGTGATAAGATCTGTGTTATGCTGCGGGTGTAACACATGGACCTTAACCCAAGCATCCGAAAATATATTGAACACCTTTTAGCGACGAGTCTTGAGGCGAATAATAGGAGCAACAGTAGAACCAATGGCGAATTCGATACAATCATGAGCTGTATGAAATTTTTGACGAACAAGAGGTGTTCCTTAAATTGCGTTACGCGCGTCGGTTCCCTGTCCGGGTGGAAAAAATAACATGACAATAATAATAATAATATCCCTGTCTGGGGTCTGACTTTGTTTTTCAAGGAAAACACGTCCGGTATCTTTGAAAGCTATATTATTACTACTCCTCAAACTTAACAAGTATAACAAATTAAAGTTCAATGTAATTCAATTCATATGTATGTGTTTTTGCCTGTGACGTAAGTCATCAGGATCTGTCATTATTTTCCATTAACATCCTCCGCCCCGGTATTGATGTCGCTTGAGTCATTATTACCCAAATCGAGTACACAGAGCTTCACTATCAGTCGTTTATAAACTCCTTTTGTCGTTTTTACATCTACCGCTCGTGCCCTTCCGTCTCGTTTCGACGGGTACACTTGTTGAACAACTCCCTTCAGCCAGTTTCCTCTGACTTCGTTGTTGTCTACAATTAATACCACGTGGCTAACCTTTATACCTTTTCCAGGGGTAAACCACCTCGTTGTCCTCTGCAGTGTTCCAAAATAAATCTGTCAATCGTTGCGAATGTCTCCATTGTCGTCGCAAAATTAGATCCTTATCATTGAATTCGCTCATTGTTGCCGACATTGACGACCTTCCGATCAAAAAATGATTTGGAGTCAGCGCTTCTGGATCATCTGGGTGATGAGATACTTCAACAAGTGGTTGAGAGTTGATTAAATGCTCGACTTGAGTCAAGAACGTTAATAACGTATCGTCTCGTGGGCTAAATTCCTTCAAAACGATGAACAGGGCTGTTTAATAGACCTCACAAGTCGCTCCCATGCGCCTCCCATGTGTGGAGATAATGGTGGGATGAAAGTCCATTTAATTCTATGAGTCGTCAACTTTGCCCGGAACTCGTCAACGTCAAGTTTTCGCAAGCAATCAAAGCGCTCATTGTTTGCACCTCTAAAGTTCGTCCCATTGTCCGAGAATATTTCCTGGGGGCAACCCCGTCTGGATATAAATCTAGTTTTTGCCTGAATGCAGCTGTCAGTTGATAAGTCTACAGCCAATTCAATATGGATTGCCCGTATCGTTAGGCATGTAAAGAGAACCCCATACCGCTTTTCCTTACGTCGTCCAACTGTCACCATAAGAGGGCCAAAGTAATCCACGCCAGTATATGAAAATGCGGGGTTCAAAACATTAACCGCGCCTTTGGCAGTTGACCCATTACTGTGCTGGCTGGATTCGCTCTTCTCATTTTATATGTGTTGCATTCATTGCAAATTCGTTTCAATGTCGGGCGCACTTTCAAAATCCAGTTATGTTGCCGTAGTTCGTTCAAAACAGTTTCGGATCCAATATGATTAGCTTGCTGATGATAGTGCGCAACAAGTAGTGAAACATACGTGGCTTTGCCATAAAAAATGATCGGTCCTCGTTTGGCTGGCGTAGATTCTTCTAGGGCTGTCGTCCTTGTCATAAGCCGAATAATCCCGTCGTCAATTTTAGGGGTATGATAAAAAGCCGACTACTTTTCTCTAGTTTTCCACCTTTCAGCAAAGTATTTCGTTCAGTTCCAAAATGGACACTTTGAGATTGTCGGATCCATAAATTTCAGCCTTCTCCAGTTCGATGACAGACAATTCTCCAACGAGAATAGTGTCTTGTTCGCCTTTTTGGCTTCGACCTCTTGCTCGACAATTGGCCACATAAATTACATATGCTGTGGCACGAAGAATTCGAAGCCATGATGAAAATTTTGTCACGTCAGGTAATGAGTACAGCTGCTTCGGCTTTCTCATCTCGAACATTAAGTACGCATGTTCAATATTCGACTTGTCTTCATTCTGGTTTAGCCGTCGATTTGGCCAAACCGTCTCTTCTTGTTGCAGGAACGCAGGTCCTTGAAACCATGCTATCACATGTAATTTCGTTGGATGTCGCTCGGGTTGCAATGTCGGCCACGTTTTCTCTCGTTGGCATCCAACGCCATTCACTTTGGTCTGATAATTCAGCAATCTCGCCAAGTCGGTTCGCGTAGAACTGCTTGAATCGTTTCGAATCGTCTTTAATCCAGGAAAGGACACTAGTTGAGTCAGTCCAGAAGACTTTCTTCTGAAATGTTACGTCATGTTCGGTTTAAATAATTGCCGCCAGGCGGGCTCCCAAATGCGCGGCTTGTAATTCTTTCTTTAGTGTGGTTAGTTGTTTGATTGGACAGCATTTGGCTCTAGCTGCCACAAAGGACACTTGAATGT
Source organism: Odontomyia ornata (assembly GCA_963969285.1). Taxonomy (NCBI): domain Eukaryota; kingdom Metazoa; phylum Arthropoda; class Insecta; order Diptera; family Stratiomyidae; genus Odontomyia; species Odontomyia ornata. The sequence goes on along the minus strand of OZ017738.1, from coordinate 457,520,315 downwards.
CGTCGTTGGATTTGATTCGCACATAGCCAACGGCTGCGTATGCTTGGTCGCTGGTGTCAACGAACACATGAAGTTCACGAGTATCGTTATTTAGGAATTTGGGGGAATAACATCGAGGAACCCTCAATGTCTCGAGTTGTCTAAGTTCCTTTATCCAGTTGAGCCATATTGGTCGTTGTTCTCCCGCCAATTCCTCGTCCCGGTCAATTCTGCTTTTCCAAATCTCCTGGACCAATATCCGACCAGCTATTACAAAATGAGCCACAAATCCGAGTGGTTCGAAAATCGACATTGCTAGCCTCAGTACTTCGCGTTTGGTGGGACATCGTCTGCCTTGCAGTAGACCTTTGTCGATATTAAGTTTAGAAGAAAGCGTAAATGTGTCCGTTTTCATGCACCAGACTTAGCCAAGAACTCGTCCTAGGGCTTCTTTGTCGAAATTCACTGTACTGATCGTGTGTTGTAGATCCTTTGTAATATCTTTGAGCAGTTCTGGCGACGATGCGCGCCAGTTTCTCATTTCAAACCCACTGGCTGAATGGATTTCGATAATGTGTTTGATTAAGTCTTTGGCAGTGTTTATGTCATCAGCACTACCGAGATAATCATCCATGTAATGATTTCTTTGTATTGCCTTAGTCGCATCAGGATACTTGTCCTTGAATCGCTCTGAATTTTTGTTTAAAAATGAATATCGCACTTCTTGGGGAGCAACAAGCACCAAATATCATTGCTGTCATGCGGTAAATATCTGGAGGCCAGTCCCGCTCGTCGTCTCGCCACAATACAAGTTGACTATATGTGTCTTCTGCGCGAATGCTTATTCGATGAAACATCTCTTTGATGTCGGCGGTGAATCCATATCTTCCACCTCGGAACCGCATTAACACTCCTGGTAGCGACTGCAAAAGGTCCGGACCAGTCATAAGAACGTCGTTGAGGCTGACGCCCGAGATTTGCGCTTTAGCGTCCAATACCATCCGAATCTTTTGCCAGATTTGTTCCGATTGAATACTGCAAAATGTGGTAAATACTATAGCCTGTCACCCTTTAAGGAATCGGGATTAACTTTCACCAAATACCCTTTCGCGATGTGATCGTCGATGATCTTTTTGTATGCTGTCTTCATGTCATTTTTGTCGAGTTTCCTCTAGAGGTGGTAGAGACGTATCAACGCAACTGCTTTACTGTCCGGCAGAGTAATATCTTGTCTTTTCCAGGGTAAGCCTGTCTCCTATCGTCCATTGCCCTGTTGACGAGTCGTCTGCTCTATGATTTCTAATACTTTGCTGTCTTCACGGGACCTTTCTCTCGAATTAGCTCCGCCCGTACACGAATCATCCAATTTGAAAGACTGCTTCACTAGTTCATGTAGGTCGATGTCTTTTTGTGTTGCATGATGTTTATTTACGGCTGCGTCTTGATGCATATTAGTGCTGTCGTTTCCACTAATAGAACAGCCGAGCCAAGTTGTACTCGCAATTGGACAAATTTTTTGATGTATGAACAAGCTGCCGCGTCGGGATCAAAAGTCCATTGTCTTCTCCAATGACGATTGTCGGCGTAGCGTCATTATAACCTTCAAATTCAATACTCTGAAGATACGGCCACTGCGATATAAGCTTGTTTTTATCCACGGTCTGCTTGTCACTGTCCTTGCGTTTTGAATTTTAAATATTTTTGCACCTTTATATGCGCCACAGATATCAAATGTCACACTTTCGGAATTTTCACTAAAGTCAATAGCGCCGTTTGTCCATTGAATCGTCAGGGCCTCTTACACCTAATTTTTGCGCGGTTTCACTTTGCATCAATGTCGTCGTTGACCCGGAGTCCATTAATGCAAACGTTTTGACAGTTGTAACCGGACTCTTAATTAATACTGGTACAATGCGTAATTTAGTCAACAACGAACTAGAACCACTGTGACAGAGTTCAGTTGACACTTGACTGTCATTATTTCGCGCGTTTGTGGTATGAAGTAGTTTGTGGTGATATTTTAAACACTGATCCTTTCCGCATTTAATTTTGTCTGGTCAAATGATTTTGTTTAAAACACGAAAAGCACAATCTATGTTTCATTACTTCTTTCCACCGACTGTCTATGGCCATTTTAATGAATTTCGGGCACTTGTCAAGTGTCTTACACACACCATCGCACACACGACACTTTTGATTAGTTTCAACCACCGTGTTTATTTTCGATTTTAAGTTTTTGAATTCAGATGATTTTGGTTTGTCCTCGAATGATGTGCGAAGGCTCGCTGCGTAGGACTTTTTCTCCAACCAGTCGCTAAAAACTCGTAGCTTGGTTTTTTGTTCATCGCACGGTCTTTCGCTCAAATAGTCTGACCACATTATACTGAGGATCGGTGGGTTTTGTTGTTCGAGCGTTCTCAATAGATCCGGATTGTTCAAGTATTCTAGTCTGTGCATTAGCTCAAGCATCACTGTTAAATTTTCGACTCCAGTAGCGAACAATATTATGGTCTCCGGACGATCTTCTTTCGGTGCCGATAATGCTTTTGTTTTCCCTATGAGAGTATTGATTATAAACTCAGGTCGACCAAACCTTCGTTCGAGAAGCTCCATGATCCTCTCTGCGCTGTTAGGGGAAATGAGTAGCGATCTCACCAAATCCAGCGCTTCACCTCGTAGCGCGTCTCGTAGCCTTCCGACATTCTCTGTCGAAGAAAACTTTCCCGCGTCTGTCGTTCGGCGGTACTCACTTTCAAACAAAGGCCATTCGTCTGAGTTTCCATCAAATTTAGGTAAGCTCATTTTGGCTTGCCTCGTAACAAAGGTGTAAATGCTGTCCCAACATCTGGCCATGTCACTTGATGGCGATGTTTTCTCGTTCAATGCCGCCATTTCGTTTAACTGACTTGACAGCTGTTGAACTTGTCGGCGTAAGTCGTCGAATGAAGTGGTGTTAAAAGAGTACTCAGCCCACCAAAGTGCTCAAATCTATTTCTCTATTTATTAATTTCCCATTGACGGGCGTACTGCACCATCAATTTAAAGGTTCCATCTACGCTGTGTTCTTCTGCTCTTCTTTGGCTCAGATGCAAAACCCCTACCTCTTTTCCTTGCACAAGGCTTTGTGTATTCTGTGGCTAACGTTGCCCAAAAGTATTTCGCTGCCTCAGAAAAGACCATGTTCCTTCGTTAAGCTCTCTGTGATTGCAGTCGACTGCCGAGACGGCATGTGTCCCAACTTGGAACCTTTATCCTGCTTCACATCTGAAAGTAATCAAAAACAAGCGTTTCATTCTCGGAACCTGTTCGGAAATTTTTATTTGTAAGCACGTGTACGCTGCTCTTAGCAACAATTTCCCGACCAAGTTTAGTTAATAGGGCTTCTCAACCATCGCATCATGGATAAAGGTGATGAACATGCATCCTTCCGACACCTGATAACGATTCCATTACCTATGATTATGCCTAAAGTTAGCTCGAAGTATCCGCCTGTAGTTTTGTTTGGTCATCTTTGTGGTGTTGACTTGAAGGCGGTAGAGAAAACCTTATTCCACTTGCGAACCTAGGCTTGTATGAAATGATCTATCTCCTCGGTACGTAACCTAAAGGCCCACGCAACTTTAAACAGTATAAAGACCTGGCGCTCCAATAGCACAGTCTGCCTTGGAGCAAAAGGAAGGAAGGAAGCTAACCAGAAAAACAGGCACCTTCTAATCATACATTTCGCCTCCCACGTTTGTCTCGACTTCTACGCAAAAAATCAATAACCGCCTTGAATGCATTGCATTCCACCTTAACAGATTGGCACACTCGATATCTAGCCACATAACACCCTGTTTTAGAGTGACATTGAGAACTATAACACCTTGCTTTTATTCTCATAAGGACCGCCATACGAGTACACCACCCGATACAAGGCACTGGTATCTAATTCTAGATAAAATCTTTAAAGTATTTCCATAGTACGCCATCAGTATCTCGTTTTCAACGAAGCGGGCCTGCGTTTCTTTCCAAATCCTGGTCGATTTTCTGGAAACCTCCGCAGGACCGGATCTTTCCATCTTCCTTAATTTGGGATTGCTGGAACAATTCTTCATTTTCTAGGTTAACGTTGAACAAAGCTCCATGAGAGATCTCTGAGCCACCTCAAACTTTTGCCCTAGGCCCTTTCTAAATCTAATCCAATAGATTGGGTCTAGGGTTCCCCTTTACCATTTTTTTAAATAGTTCTTGTAGCGAACTTTCTCCACGAGACGATCATCCGAAAAGAATACCACCCATAAATTGTAGTGCACGCCCTTCTAACTTCGAAATAAAAATCTGTTGGCATAAGAAGAGACTCCCCATAGTAAACAGTAAGAGAGTAGTAGTTTGTCTACCCTAAGCTCGAGCGCTCACTAAACTGAGCACCTCCCAACAAACTTTAGCTCTTATTTCAACTTAGACACAACCTGTAACTTGTTGAATCCTTCCTACCAAACTTTAGGAGTTCAGCCGTACATAGGTTCCTGCTACTCTACACATTTTTGCCGTCAGAGACGCAACCAACCATTTTTACATTCAACTGTTTCGCACATTTTTTCGTTTGCACTAGTCTACTATAATCCTTGCTTATTATTATTATCCTTGAAATTCATAGCCCTTAGATGGCGCAGTATTGGAAACCATTTTAGCAATTATTAAAGGTTGAAAGCATTTTTTAACATAAGTTAGCGCGATATTCTCTCTTGCCTTTATCTTTTCTGGCTAATATCCGCTTCTATCCTGACATCATCAACAATTGATCGCTCCTTTCAAACGTTGAAGTACCAGTCCGACGATGATTTTTGTCGTTCTCCTTCAGATCGTGACCTTTCAAAGAACCACATTTGTCTGTAAAACAAGAGTATCTGATCTGCCGCTTCTTTTGCTTGGAAGACGCCTTCTTTCCAGCATGTTATGAGTACAACGGTTAAGGCATTTGACACCTTGTTTGTCGAAAGCTTAAGGCCTTCATTTGATATCTTAGTCAGGCCAGAAGTATTATTTTCGCCAAATTTTCAAAAAGTAGCACGTACGTTTCCAATTACTGTAGGAAGGTTCCCAAGATCTGCTGGATTTCGGAACGTTTTTCCATCGTCTCTTGTCATTATTGTGTCTTTGACATACAACAGCTTGCCATCCTCAGTGTCTTTTTTCATTCCAATTATTATTTGTTCCGGTTCTTAGTCACGTTCATTTTTGTGCGAGCAAGTAGCAGGATTCCCTTACAAAAGGAGAAGACGCAAAAACGTTCCGAAATCCAGCATCATCGAGAAAATTAGGCGAATATAAAGAATTCTCAAGACCTCCCATTCCTTGAAGGCAGGCTGTAGCTTAGATGCTCTGATAGTAGCAGTGTAACAATTCACTGGAACTTCTTTGCACACATGATTTAGGGAGACTTCTTTTCCTAAATTCTAAACTTTACTGATTTATATGCTCGACTCCGTGGATCAGAACGAACAACCGCAAGTTGAAGCTCCCTTTGATTGCTTTTCCAATGGGTCTTTGCTCTCGAAAAGAGAAACATACAGAAAGAAAATTCGCACCAATTTTACTCTGTCTTCTAATCACTTGGCCTTGGCAATTTTATTATATTCTTTCAACCATGCCGCTTGTTTACTATTCTTTTGAAACCATTTTCGGGTATTTCAAAGTCATCGGGAGAGATTATTTTATTTATTCGAAGCCTTACGAAATTCTTTGGTGTCCGGATTTCATTAATATGAAGTATTACTTCGTAGTGTTCAAAACAGAATGTCATCGTTTCCTTACAGTGTGCGCTTCCTTACATATCTTCTAGCTAGTGTACTTAACCATTCTGAGATTACGTAGCTGCCTTTCAGTTGTGTTGAGACATACTCTCTTATAGTTTCGTTCACTTTTGCGACATGTCGATCCTCATCTAAGGCCTCGATTGTCAGTATATGTAGAGATATTGCTATGCTGCCAACAACCACGTAGGATTCTGTGTCCAACAATGTTTTTTATATTATAAGCGTGTTGTTCTTTAGAAATGTGTCGTTGATCGAAAAAATGTTAGTCTAATTGGGCAGTCGTCTTTGAAATTCGCCAGACTACTCCCAAAGTTTGGTATAAACACAGATTGGAACTCTCTTCTTGTCTGTGGCACGTAGTTAAGTTTGTAGTAATCCTCGATCGCCATCATTCAGGGAATCAAAAAAATGTATTGCTTTTTCCAAAACAGCTGGTCCAGTTCCACCCGGCCCTGGTGACTTGTCGAAGAGGCCTGGAGCAAATCTGCCCCGGAGACTCCCTCTCTCTAGAAAAATATGCTCCGGTTTTTGGCAGCCAGCTGGTGATGGTCAAATACCCTTTTCAATATTTTCTCGCAGTTTCTAGCCCAAGACCCACTTGAATTCTTTTAGCCACTTACATTTTTCAATAAGCTTGGTGAAGCGTGACTTTCAGAACTTACCCTCTTCAGTCGGGAAGCTTCAGATACCTTTTCTATTTGGCTCAGAAAATTCGTTCAGCCATTTCCCTTGGCATTCCTGAGCTACCTGCTTCCTGGTGGTCGTTGAGCTATGTCACATTGAAAATTTCTTGCACCTCTATCCAAAAAGCTCTCAGGTCCTTATTTCACTATGACTGTTATTCGAATGGAGCTAGGTTTCTCAGAGGAGGAATTTTAGCTACCAATTAAGTTCTCTGGCATAACAGACCCTGTTGGGTTGCCTTACATTTATCTTCTCCCTTATAATATCAGAGCACAAGTCCCAGTTAGTCTTTGTTGGTCTTCTAAAATACTTATTGACTTCATTCGCTTTGAGTATCGTGTCAAAATGCATGTAACGTTGGCTTGTGGCTGATAATTCGTCGTGGTCTTCCCAATTATCAATATCCACGTTGCATTCTTAGATCTAAAACATTACTACTATTAGAAACATGGTAGGTGTTCCCCCTGTTTCCTATTAATACGCTCCTATTAAGCCTGTAGAATAGTATGGAGGGTCATAATCGTTCTTACATCTGCAAATTTTGTGGTGGTATTTAGCATTACTCACATTTATTACGTCACACCTCTCTTTTCGATTTCCTTCGACGAGTTTCATCAGTTCTCCATCGGTACCGCTTCATCGTGTGTAATACAGGGTGTCGCCATCAAAATCTCTCCCATGTGTAATTGGATTTAAGAAGTACGTTAAGGCTCTATTTTGCAAAAATTGCAGACATTTTCTCAGCGTCAATTTGCAATACAATTTCTTTTAGCTACAAGATCTAGAACTTGGATTTCTCCTCCAGAGAACAAAGGTTGTAGAATCAGCGATACACCGTATTTACACTTTTTGAAGGTGCATAATAGTGCAGCCGAAACGACCCTACTGTGTAGTCGGTGGGCTATGTTTCATCTTCAGCCTTTTCATTTTTTAACTGAAAAGTAATGTGATCTGCCCCATGCATGCGAAGGTGAGAACGTCCAAGATCATTGCTCCGTTCGTCCCTCATCTTCATGTTGACACATAGAAACTCTGTCGCATCCAAGAGCTGATCCTTCCCTAGATCACTTTCGACTTATTTTTCGCTCAGGGTATTTTCGTTCCCGCCCGTGTCACGTCGTCATGTTGACAATCGTGGAACATTTTGCCGCATCGAGGATACAGGATGTGCTTCGCCATTCTATTTACCTGAAGGATAAGCTCAGGACTACTATCAGCATTGTTTATTCCTGTCATCTGTTGGAATGTTTGGACTCCGCCGCGGCAGCAGCCTCAGCGCACTTTGTTCCAACACCTCCAAAAGCCTTTGATACTCGCTCTGTCGACCACCTCGAGTTGAGAAAATTGGCGCAGCGCCCTAACCTCAATTTCACACCGTTCCAGTGTTCATTTTGACGCTTTCGAATGACCCTCTTGCTCCGTCAAAGGCGGTCTACGTTTGCCTGGGTTGTCTTTACCCATTTTTTCAAATCTTCGAGGATCCTTGTATCCTCAGCTTTCCACTTGTCCACTGTCATTCTTCCGTATATGGATCGCTGTGGCCCACAAAAGCCACTAAAAAATACATTTTCCACGAATCACCCAGAGTCTCCGTAAGATTGCCCATTCGTCGTCGTCGCCTCTTCTAGAGCGTGTACTTTGGCTCTTTTGTAAAGGAAGATTCCTCCCCTGTCAATCTTTGCGATTTTTCCGCTCGTTTCTGAAGTAGAGTTTCCTCAATTCTGCTCCTGTTTTTGCCCGCGAAACCTGCAGGACCCATGAGTTGAGCTTTGTTGCTCGCAATTGTTTCAATGACTCAGGTCAGATCATGTACCTCCTTTGGAGTCAGTTGCGGCAGGTGTCTCATTCTCGAAAGATCGAAATATCATTTTTCTCTCGCCTTTGTTATCGGGTTTTCGCTTTCGGGGCCCAAAGTTACTCTAGTATCCATCCTTTCAATCAGCGATTCCGTTTTGGACTTCTTTGCCGTTCTTTGTGTTTTTTGCCAGTAGTAAGATTTGCAGGGAAATCAGGGGTCGCAATTTGCCTAGCGTTGCTAATAGTTGTATCTCCACTCATGCGAGATGTAGAAATCACCTCCGGACGCTGTTTACTACAACAATCAAGACCACTTCTCCTGTCAAACATTGAGTATAAAACCCCATCCATATTTTTCTTTTCCTCTCCATTAAGCGATTTGCTTTGTTTTTCTTTAACACCTACCGACCCTAGAGAAATATGACTTCAAAGTTTCATAATAAAAAACAACAAATAATCTCTATTTGTTTCGCAAACGCAAGCCGTTTGTTGTTGAAATGAAATTTTCCTTATTTTCATTTGAATTCTTTTTTAATGCCTTGGCTTGGATTCGAAACTGGACTCTGGTACACCACAGTCAAAAAGCATTTCTGGACTCCTGCGCCACATGCGATTCGGATCTCTTATTGAGTATAACTCTGCCAGAAGCTTAAAAGCTTTTAGAATCTTGATCATATGTTAAAACGGCTATGAAAACTAATCGCTGTAGTGCTTTGAAACCAAACAATTAAATATTTAAATTTAAACGTGAGACCAAAACGTTTGGCGGTTTTGAATGAAACGAGCGTTTATAAAAATGGTTTGAAACAAAACAGCAAAATGTTCAAGTTCAATTTTCATCACGTATGTGTTTTGAAATAACACACTTACGAGTAGGATTAGAATGTTTGCCCATTTTTCTTGACTTTTGGTCGACACAGCTCTATATTAATATTTGTTATTATTTACAACGTTCATAATGGCAATCTCGATGCATAAGTTACTCCATGAGGGTCATTAACTTCAAAATCTTCCCGGCTTTTTCGTCTTTAGTGCACAAATCTGTAGAATAGATGCACATAGAAGGAAAGGTCCGAACAAACTCTTTCAACTGACCCGAGGACTTTGAAATACGCGAGTCAGCGTGGTCTCATACAAAAAATTGTTTCAAATGAAAATATAAGCAGTTTATAGAATTCCAAACAACATGGCGAATTTGAAGACGTGAAGCTTACCTTGCTTTATGTATCTTTTCTGTGCACAGATCGACCATTACTCGTAAATCTCATAGCGCAAAATAATTAATCACTGCAATGTATTCTACGTAATCTAGCATAATACCGCAACAAGTTTTAATACCACACATGCAATATATTCACACCTCCATTCTTTCAACAATGCCTAAATGGAACATATGATTGTTTACTTCTCCCTGCTCTCATTAAAGCCAGCTTAAATACGAATACAACCTCCGGATCATATTTAAAAAAAAACAAGAGTTCTCCTAGCCACCAACCAAATAAACAAACATACTTACGGTAGCTGTAAGAGTTCTTCTAACCACTTCAACAAGAATTCAATTCCCCACAAACAAGAGAAATTCCCATGTCATTAGCGTACTTAGATTTTTGCCGCATTGAAAAAATGAACGTCTCGAGAGATAAAAGATGAAAGATAACGCGCGTAAGAAGTTGAATCAAGTACCTGTGGTTAAATTGCAAATGAAAAGAACAAACGTATGGGCATACAATAAAAGTTTTGGCTCGACTTTATTATGTACTCGTACTCATCGTTTCGCGGCGAAGTGAACATTCAACAGTCTGGGAGTGTAAAGCGATTAATTTGATTACACTCATTATTTTGTTCAAATGAAAGACGTGTTAACCTCTTGCCGTGAGAACAGGCTTGGCGGTATATAATTTGTTATATTTTAGTGGTGCTTGAGATACATTTCATTTATTTAATTGATTCAGGAGTTTGAGTTTGAATATGAGAGGTTTTTCGTATGCAGATTGTGTTGTCCTTGAAGCAGTTATTATTATGTACTCACGTAGAAGTTGTTATTTTCACAGTATCCACAATTTTGTCCTTATTATTCCATGTAAAAAACATTCGCGTCATCCCAAAAGACATCTCGTCCTGAATAGAAAGTTGATTAAAATACGCATCATTTATTCATCTGTCCGTCCATCAATCCATATGCTCCTACTCTTCCTCTACTCCTTTTAAACCTATTTCGAGAAATATATCCTTTCACGCTGTCAGCAGGCTCGCTCTCGCTTGCTAGTAATTAAATCGTGACATCTTCCTGTCGTCCTGCTGTGTTGTGTGCTCAATTGTTTCCAACAAACTTTTTCTCTTCTGTAATAAAGTTCTGGCATGGCTCATTAGTGCAAAAACTCATCTAATGATGATGTTGGTAGTCGTGCGGTGGTAATGGATAGTTACGCTGATGATGAGAGAGAGTCGTTGGACTTAAACAAGAGAATTAGGTTAGATTAAGAAGGCAAAACAGCTTTTAAATACTTTAAAATGTTTTAAATTTGGTTTAGAATGGATGAAAAGTTTCTGAAAGTATTAATTGAAAGCTTTTTTGTCATGACATGGTTTTGTGTTGTATTCAAAGAGAACGATCAGATGAGCTTATAAAATGGATTTAAACGCTTGATAATCTTATTTCTTGAAAAGCCATCGGGCCTTGCTTTGTTATGTGAGCAGACGTGTTTCGACTCCTTTGAGTCATTTTCAGTGTCTAATGTTGTCAATTTCATTGGGTTCGGGTTTTTCAGTTTAGAAAAAGTCGAGCCCAAGTTGACAAAATGTTGAATTTATTGAACTGGGTTTCAAAAGGTATCTGTCAATGTACAAAAGAATGAGTTTCTATTCGTAACCAAATTTATAAAGAAAATAATTCACAACTTTTATGCACGAGGAAAGCAGACGAATTGATTCTTTTTATTTTATATAGCTAAATCCAATTCAAAATTATTTCCCGACTACCAGTTTTCTATGTCAGTAAAAGCAAGGTAAGGCTAGAGTCAAGGTTCGGTTGGGTTAGGTCGGGTCAGCTGTCAGTTGATCAAATCTCAACACTCCTCCTTGATCAATTTAGAGCGGAGCGTCTCAAAAATTCTTCTGTTGAGTGGCTTGGTGAGGATGTCTGCGATCTGTTTGCTGCTCTCGACGTGTTGCAGTTCCACAGTGTTGCCGATGTGTTGTTCGATGTACTTTCGTAGTATTTCGATGTGCTTCTTTCCTCTGGTCGTTTTTTCTTCGTGTGCATTTTGTAGCATGTGTATGGCTGACATGTTGCCGACGTACAGAGTGATCGGCAGCTCAATTTCTAGAATTGCCAAGTTCCAGTGCGATTCGTTTGATCCAGCACACATCGTCAATCACTGAAACTGCTGCTCGGTACTCGGCTTCTGCAGTTGAAGTCGCTACCAGACGCTGCTTTTGTGAAAACCAGATAATTGGCCCTCCCCTCATCACTAACACACCACTCGTTGACTTTCCTGTCTCAGAGTCTCCTCCAAAGTCTGAATCGGTGTAGGCCACGAGTGTCTTGTCTCCTCCGAAATGAATTCCGGCTGTCGTGGCCCCTCTCAAGTGCTAGAAAACACGTTTCACCATCGCCTGATAGCTCTTCATGGGCTTGTTGCAGAATCGACTGAGATAGTTCACGGCGAAGCTTATGTCTGACCTGGTTATTGTGGCTAAGTACAACGAACTTCCTATCGCCTCGCGATAGTTGTTGTTCGCTAGAAGTGCCTCGTCTTATGGTTGATCATTTCTGGCTCAGTGGGTGTGGATGCTGGGTTGCACTGCTCGAGTTTCATCTTTCTCAAGATCTTCTCCGTGTAGCGAGGCTGACTCACGAAGATACCGTCCTGGTCGATCTTGATTTCCATGCCCAAATACGTTAACTTATTTTGTACTTTCTTGCTGAATGTTATCTCGAATTGCTTGCTTATCTCGTCTAAGAGTTTCTATATTTCTTCTTCATCTTTGCCGGCTACCAATCCATCGTCCACGAAGAGTGAGAGCATAATGCTCTTTTCCTTGTTATAGTATATACACGGATCGTCATCTGTGTTGATAAAGCCGATCTTCGGCGACCCTCTCGTTTCACATCCTCGGAGCTTGTTTAAGTCCGTAGAGACTCTTGTTCAACTTACAAACTTTCTTGGTTCCATCGTCGAACCCTTCAGGCTGGTGCATATAGATGTCCAGCTCCAGGTCCCATACAAGAAAGCCGTTTTCACATCGAACGATACCAAATTCATTTTCTCCGACGCTGCGTGACAGGAGTAGGCGAATGGATGCATGGCGAGTTACTGAGCTGAAAGTTTCCGTGTAGTCCACTCCCTCCTTTTGTTCAAATCCCCTTGCCACTAGTCTGGCCTTAAGTCTCTCGTCCGCCTTCTCTTGAAGTACCCAGCGACAAGTGATCGGCTTCGCTCCTTCTGGACAGTCCACCAGCTTCCAAGTTTTCATCTCCATCAGCGAGTCGTACTCCTCCTGCATTGCTCGTCTCCACATGTCCCATCTCTAAGTGCCTCACTCACCGTGATGTCCTCCATTTCACCAATCATGACTACTTTGGCGCTCTTTTCTCCACGACGAGACTCATGTACGCAGTCTCTCAGTCTCGGTGGTGGTTGCAGAGTCCGACGATCTCGCAGAACTCTCCTTCCTGACTCTTCTTCTGGTACTGTTGTCTCATTCTCGTTGTCGCTTGGCTCCTTAACACTTTCTCCAGTTCCCCAGTTCTGGTCTTCCCCGTCTGTCTCGCTGCTGCTTTCTTCTTGCTTCTCAGGTGTGCCCTCTGGTGCCTGTGTCTCAAGATCAGTTCCTTGCCTCAAGATCAGTTCCTTGCCTCAGTCTCATCTTTTCCTCGTCGAAGATCACATTGTCTGAGCTGATAAATTCTCTTTTCTCTTTCAGATAAAACCGGTAGCAGGGTGAATCAAAATTAAAGCTAACCAGAGTTCCCTTTTCTGATTTTCTATCCATCTTGCCTCTTTTCTGTTTTTGTGTCAGCACGTAATATTCGCATCCAAAGGGTCGTAGCTTCTCAACCTTCATTTTTCTTCCGAACCAAAGTTCTGCTGGGCTTTTCCCTGATACGTTGCTAGTTTCAGTGTGGCTGATCGTGAAAATCGCATGGTTCATTGCTTCTGCCCACAGTTTCTCGTCCAACTCGTTCATGTGTATCGCTGTTCTGGCTACCTCGACAATCGTTCTCATTTCTCTCTCAATCCTCCGTTCTGCTCTGGCGTGTGTACTCTCGTGAAGATGTGGGAAATTCCCAACTTGTCCATCATCTGTTTGGTTTTTGCATTCTTCAGTTCGGTGCCGTTGTCAGCCCTCAGACTTTTCACTCTCCTCCCTAGCAGGTTTTCACCGAGTCTCAGGTAACATTCGGTCTTCTCTGGTGCTTCGCTTTTCGTCTTCATAAAGTAACAAGTTCGGTAGTGAGTGAAACCGTCCTTGAACATGAGCCAGTACTTCGCTCCTCCCAATGACAGGATGTTCATCTCGCCGGTGTCGACGTGCACGAGATCTAACGGTTGCTGAGCTGTCTTGGGGTTGTTTGGGTGTGAGGATCAATGTAGCTTGCCATACCAGCACCCTGTGCATACATAGTCATTTCAGTTATCAATGTATTTTATTCCTTTCCTTTTCAGTACATCCCTCACATACTTGACATTTTGATGAGCGAGTCGCGCGTGCCAGACTTTGATCGACACGGCCATCAAATTTGTCCCTTCTTCTCTCCTGAGCATCATTTTGTAGAGATTTCCCTTGCGCTTTGCTATTGCCACAATTTCCCTGCCATCCAGACTGTAAAACGTTGACTTGTTTCCGTTTGCCTTCTGTACATGTCCCTTGTCTAGCATCTGACTCTCTGAGAAAAGATTAAAGTTGAGGTTTGGCACGTAAATGACATCTTCTAGTACCACTGGATACCACTTTTGACCATCAAATGCTTCCATCTCGATGTTCCCGACTGCAACGCCATCTAGCCTGGTTGAGTCTTCAATTACAATTGGGATGGGCTCGTCCAACTCAACAAGCTGAACAAACCACTCTCGGTGAGACGTCATGTGTTGGCTGGCTCCACCGTCTTGATACCATGAAGTGGTCTTGTCCTTCGAAATGTCGAGAGTGCCGTGGTCAAAAATGCCTTCCTATTTGGTTTCCCCCGTTTGTTGACTTATTCGCCTCTTCTCGAGATTCGCGGCTTTTGCGAAGTGTCCCTTCCTCTTACAGATATTACATGAATACTTCTTCTTGCAGTAGGCAATGTATTCATCACACAGTTTTCCTCTGCACTCCTGGAGCACGTGACCTTACTTCCCACATTTGTAGCATGCGAACTGCGACTTTACCTGCTTGCTGTTTGAGGACTGTCCTTGTTTCCTGCGTCTGGCCATGAGAGCGTTGTTGGTGCTGCCCTCTACGTTTGTCGTCGTTTCTTTGAGTCGCTCGTCCTCGAGTCTCAAACTTCCATTAGAGTTTCCACGCTCTTTGCTGCTCCGGTCACGTTGTCCCAGGATGTCCTGAAATGTGCCAATTTTGGCGGTAGCACACTCATGATCCTCGTCATGATCCAACTTTCCCTCAGAGGATCATTTTCAGTTGACACTTCATCCGCGAGATCCAAAATCTCCATACAGTAATCAACAGCTGACTTGCTTTCATCATACTCATACGTAAAGAATTTGATTCGGGGCGTTTCTAAAGTTACATCAATCTTTGTAGCATATAAACTAACTAATTTGTCTATCATATCTTTGGCAGTTTTACAATTTGCAATTTTGCTCGCAATCTTACTGTTTACATTTGCACCTATCAATGTTTGAGCCTCAACATCTTTCTTTAACCAAGCGGCGACTGTATCAGTTGACGCAGCACCTGCTGGTCTGGGCTTTACAGCCGTTATCATATCATACAGACCTTTATTCTTAAGTGCTAGGTTTAATTTAAATCGCCATGAAATGAAATTGACATTTCCTCGACTATCTTCACTTAACATTTCCAATTGAAGCTTTACAGTATCCATTTTGCTTTAAATTTAACAATTTGACTGACTTCTGACAATTTTTTTAAATAAAAAAAATGAATTTCTAATCTTTCTTGGCGATTTTTTGACTTAAAGCGACTTGCATGTTCTTTGCTCAACGTTGACTTGCTGTGCGATGGCTGCTCCAATGTCGCTGATTTGTAGGTTATGTTGTCCTTGCCGGTTCTGACGTTGTGGACTGCTTTCTCGACTTGCCTGATAATTTCCTTTCTTGACTTTTGAAGAAACCCTTTTACACCTGCCCTGGGCCCATAACCTGTTATTAATTTCAATGGGTTCGGGTTTTTCAGTTGAGAAATATCCAATTCAAAATGATTTCCCGACTACTAGTTTTCTATGTCAGTAAATGCAAGGTAAGGATAGGGTCAAGATTGGGTTGAGTTATGTCGGGTCAGCTGTCAGTTGGTCAAATCTCAACATGTTTTGTGGCCAAGAGGTGAAGACTATGCCCTGGCTTCTGGACCACACACTAAACAACCTTCCCTGTCATCGTTGGAATCAGATTTGAAATTTTTTTACATATTAGTTTTGTATGCCTTGAGGTGAGGCGCCATCCAGTTTTAAAATCCCTGCCCTTAGGGGAAGGAATCGAGGCATATGGAATACTAGATGAGTCTTCTCACCTTAAACGCTTGCGGGCATTCAAGTATCTTCTTTTAACTGTCAGGACAGCCCAAATGCAATGTTCCATATGGTTCCATTAGTCAATTAATATAAGCATCCGTCCGATTAATCAATCTGGAGAAAGCTTTAAGCAATGAGAAGCACTTTAATTAATTAACTTGAATTTTATTGTCCTTTTCAGTCAGATCAATAAGGTCCATACGTTTACCCCTATGGTTTTCTAGTATCACCCTCGCTTTGATCCTGCCTACGCTAAGGAACTCCCTTTTGATGTCCTCTTCTACCTTGGTGATTTCCCTGACGCAGTCAATGTCTCTCATTTCCATCGTTGCCATCGGCTCGAGTGAGGCTACAGTTGTGCTTTTGTTGAGGTCTTTGTTTACAGCGTCGCAGAGTGCTTTATTTTCAGCCTTCGTTCCGAATTCGACCAGTATGTGGCCCGACCAAGTTGGTCTTATTGCTTTAATAGAAGCAGTGTTGGTTTCTTCAGCCTTACATTTCCCTTGATATCCGTAACACTTCCGCGTAGGATCGGCCATCTTGGAATTTTACGAGCAGTGTCTGCTGACGGAATCTTCATCGTGGCTTCTTCTCTCCTGTTTTGCTTTACGTCTTTTTTCTGGCTGGGCGGGTGTGCGAACTTTATTTTCCAGCACTTATTGAAGGCGTTTTTCGCGGCTTTCTTCGCTCCTTTTGTCAGCACTGTCTGCCCATCAAGTGCCTCTTCCTTCCTTCTTTCATCCCTATTTCCTTCGATTGTGCTAGACGCCATTCTCTTATTGATGTTTGATAGTCGAGCTATCTGCTCGTGCCCTTTGGGCTTAGCCTTCAGCACTTCTATTGCTTTCTGCTTTCTTTGGTCTTCTGGTCCTCTTCGGCCTTCAAACAGCTCTTCGGGTAATGTCCTGTGCACTCTAAGAGCTACTCTAGTTCAAAGAGCCCATTCTTTACACCTTTGTTGATTTTTGGCAAGTTGCATGCAGATTTTATTCTTTTTAGAACATATCCCGCTTTTCAGATTAGTCTTTCTTTTTGATATCGCTGGACAGCAATTGTACTTTGCGATCTCCTTTCTTGGGAGAGGTCATCGGCTTCCGTTTCCGAGTGCGGTACTCCAGCCACATTTTCGACGGTGGCGATGAAATGGTCACTCCTTTCTTTTTCTACCGTGATCACTTTGTGGACTTCAGGATGGTTCGTTATTATCATTTAAGACACTGTTGTTCGAATCATTTTTATTTTGCTGCGTCCGAACGCCACTGGAATTTCATTATGGACAAGGCTGTTCTTTAATCTCCGTTTTTCTTCCGTCTTTACTCTCATTGTTTTCGTCGTCGTTGGTACCGTTCTCAATGTGCCGTTAACATCGTGGCTGTAACTGCTGGTTCCTTCGTCATTGTTGATAGTTTTACTTTTTTTCGGATTTTTGAATCTATTTTTCCGTTTTTCAATTGAAATTGCTCCAATTCGATTGAAGACAACTCCTCCCGCCCCCTCGGTGCCGCTGTCTCCGTTCGTGTGTAGTCACCGTTTTGTTCCAATGGTTAACTTTGCAGAGCAGGAAGGCCATGCGAGGATTTGAACACATTCTTATGGGGACAAATGCTCAGAGAAAGATCAGCGTTAATCTTGAGACCATCTCAACCGAACCTACACCACCAACCCAACGGTGCCAACTCCGAACGTACTCCGGGTCCTGCTAAGGTTTTACTGGGACGCAGACGGTAGGATAGTTGAATTGGAGCTGTTCACGCACGAGTGTCACCTCGGCGCTACCGTGCAAAACAACTATTTTCAAACTGTCATATCCACCAATCCAAAGTATCAACTCAAGTTCAGTATCGAAAGCGTAGTCCAGATCCCGTCAGGGCCGTTAACTGTCATGCCAGGAGTAACCTCACGGTGACCTCCATATCCTCGGGACTGTAGAGGCGGCACTCCCCAAGTAATGCTAGCCTCCAAAAGTATTCCTGTCGACCGGCATTCCCCCTGCGAGACTTGGAGCTTACAACTAACATGTATCAACTTAATTCGAATAAACGTTATCAAAAAGCTTTAACAAATGCTAATAAATCAATATTAAATTTTCCTGAGCTAGATGTTAAACTTATCTCCAGTTATTTAAAATAACGAACTCAAACAAATTACAGTAACAACTTAGCATAGCAATAATGAGCCGCAACAAAAAACGAAAAAAACACGAACGACCACGAATAATTTAGTAATTGCCATTAAGAAGCCACCCAGTAGTTCGCGTGTTGTAGTGGTTAGAGCATTCATTCCGTAAGCCGAAGGTCCCTGGTTCGACTCTCGTTGGCGGCAACGAGATATAGTTCGAGTGATTCTTCGGGCTGGGTACAAGTCCGTTCGTTATGATACGTGCTGGTTTAAAATCAGAACGTTTCCCAGCTGGGTGAACGGACACATGGCCAATGTGTGATACTGACCATATCACCTTGTGGAGTGCCGACACATTCGATCATGATAATGAGATACTCTAACTCTCTCTAAGCGAATGCCCGAAAGGGGCTGTAGTGCTACAAAAAACAAAATTTAGCCACCCAACCCTATACTGCTCCGTCTCAGCTCGACAAACCTCAACATATCTCGTAAATGAGTACTTCCATTGAAGCCGTTGGTCCCGCGAACTCAAATATTGTATCTTCTTATTAGCGGCCCGCCAATATACAATACATGGTACATAATCGAGGCACCATCAGAATCAAAAACATAATGATCCATGTCCAAATATATGAATGCTACTGGAGGTATGAAGTCGGTAGGGTGGAACGGCTGCGAAACCCAAGGATTTAAGCTAACAGTTACAGACTTCGCGAGATGATTTCGAACAAACTTCAAAATGAAGGCATCGACTCCCACCACTTTGGCAGTTTGATAAATTTTTCGATTCGATATAAAGTGCTTCCAATCTGTCTCAGGCATTCTGTACAATCCAGCGCACAAAGACATTTGCTTTAGGAAACTCTTAATCTTTCTATTGTACTAGCTATGTATACCAGCTCTTATATCCCTATGTCAAGACTGGTCTAGTCAGAGTCTTATAATAAATAACTTTGACCTTTTAGTCGATGTATCTGGAATCAAAGAATCTTCGGAAGGACATGAACACGCACTTCACTGAGGATGTGTAGTGAAATAGATAAATGAAAATTGGCCGTAAAGGATTGCAGCGATGGTCTGCTGCCTCGGCGTAAATGGATGGTGGGTTTCGCCGAAATTGGCCTTGTCTGAGGACGGGTGAATGCGCTGGCAGACTAGCATTGCGGTGTCATGGGACGGGTTCTTTTCCCAGCACAAAGGCTAACTACAAAAAAATTTTGCATTCACGAATTGAAGCGATCTAATGCGGGTCGACTGGTGCCGAGACCGAGGGGTTGAAATTGCTTATAGCCAGTAAAAAACTGGGCCGGGAGAAAATAGACGGACTTGAGTGGACTTCGTTGTTACCGACGATACTTATGGCCCCCGAATAAGAGTGAGGCATCCAGGTGGAAGCGGTGCCCCCTCGCACCCTCCCAATCGGATCAAGATCCAATGCAGGCGTGGCCATATATTTCCCATTTATGTGAAAAACTCATGCAAACATAATTTGTATTAATTTTTCCCTTAAATGAAAAATATAAACGTGGCCAATTTATGTTATAATGTTATGTGATGGAATCGCATAACACTATACCATAGAAGGGCACGCGTTTGAATATCGTCGATGTTTAAGTTGTCCAGTTTATCAATCTCTTCATCCAATTGTTTTTCTCATGCGAAGCAACTGTCATCAAACGTGCTTGGAACATATGTGCCAATACAAAATGAATCTTGCGAGTTCCGCCAAGAAGATGCGAACAAACAGATCGCGACCCCCCACTGCCTGGATAAAAGATTGGTTTGGTTCAATCATAAATGCCGGGGAGAACGAATCAATATTTTTATCACGCTACATTTACGCGAAACTGACACCATTGCCTACATTAAATGCCAGTGACAATAATCGAATTACATCGACCTTTTGTCTTGGGGAACCAAAGGGGCATATTTTATTGTCGACAATAACCTTTTATAATTTTTTTTTCACTGTCGGAATCCAGCGACTGCAAGCCAAATTAACACTATCATTATAACTAAAGGGATTTGACCGATAAATTCTTTACGACTATTGCCAATTATTTTAAATCACATCAAGCCCCAGCGGAAAAGACTCACAATTGCTCATTCGTTTACTGTTACGGCACTACTCTGAAATTGTGCTAATTAGATACACTTCTGACTGGGAACATTCTGAATAGTCCTTAATTTTTATCGAGGACGAACGACACAAGCCGTCACGACAGCAAGGGCACTCTGATCAAATATTACTGAAGTGAAGACGTTGGTGATTCTCAAGTTTAACTGCAGAGTAAGAGCTCTAATGCGGAGGCTGTCGGGAAATGGTATCCGGCAAAATCGAGTTCATGTGACCGTACTCGCGGGAACACAGTTTCTCACTCCCAAAATCACTTTGAAACCAACGCAATGCACGCACAACACAATCCAATTGGATTTCCTCGTTGAACCGAAATGCATTTACTGGTGACTTTTCCGTGGAAATTATTCCGCCACTAACACTACCCATTAGCGCACCATGTACAATCCGAAAATTGCTTCAAGGGCACGAGCGGGGATATACTTTTCACTGGGATTTCGATGGTCGAAAGTGCTCCTGGATGTGAGGGAGCTGGTCTGGTAGAACACTTTCTTTCCTATTGGTCGGTACTGCACTCCCAAGGGAATTCTATCGATCTCCAAACGATTTCAAAAATCCAACTTTTCTAATCTACGCTTGCCGGCGCGATTCTCGCAGCGTGCTCGGTCTCGTGATCCGTCAGAGACCCTGTGTTACCAGTCGTCACCTTGCGGGACCACTCCAACGGCAGTTGACGAGCCTTCCATCCACTCTCAATTGTATTGCGGAAGTGCAATTCGTGAATAAGCTCCGTTGTAAAGGGGTTGCCGTGTCCAAATTTCAATTGCAAATTTAAATGATTATTTTTAAATTTACTAATGAAATTTGGATCAGCATTATGGTGGTTTTCGAGCAGTTTTCTTAGGCGACTGCCCGATTACTGCACATGGTTTTGACATCTTCATTAAATTAAAGATACTTATGAACAGCGAGGTATATATTGACAGCAAGCGTTCTCAATCACTTAAAGCAAGATTACAGTTTGCTAGCAGCCACAAAAATATTTCGACAATTGTCGTTCAAATTATTTTGGAAAAACTAAATTCTATGATGATTTCACCAACAGCAATTAAAACTGCTATCCAATTTAAATAATTTAGCATTGTAAGATTTATAGAAAAAGAAAAAAACGATTCACAA
Organism: Odontomyia ornata; assembly: GCA_963969285.1. Lineage (NCBI taxonomy): Eukaryota > Metazoa > Arthropoda > Insecta > Diptera > Stratiomyidae > Odontomyia > Odontomyia ornata. The sequence continues at coordinate 457,498,987 of OZ017738.1, read as the reverse complement.
AAATAAAAAGAATAATGTCAGAATCGAACATGGCACTGACGTTTATGGTCAACTGTAAACTAGCGATTACATTTTTTTTATAAAGCTGTTAACAGTTTAAACGTTGAAGGGGCTTACCATCGCTCAAACTTTATCCATTTCAATGTCGCAAATACCATTTATAGAGCCCTAAGGTATCATGTTACGGTTCCTCTGCATTGATGCTGCAGGAAAAGCCAATTAAAATGTATATTTTGATCAGTATAGATCGCATACTTGGATGAATTACGACTTCTGAGATATTTATTGTCTAAGTACACATGAACACCTACCCATGTGATTTTTTTCAGATTTTTGAAACCAGAGGTCGTCTTCTTCACTCTCTTCAGTTATTTTCTACGTATAAGTTTCAAAGCAAATACAAATATTTTCAGGTTAGTTGACATTTCTTCCTCATCTATTATTGAATTTTTTATGTGAAGGATTTTCCTCACAAAAGAAACATTTTTCTCTTGCATACCTTCACGCAAGTTCTCCTATTTTAAAAATAAAAAAAGGGTTTCATATTTCTCCAAATCAATCTATATTTTCTATTCCACATTGACAACAAACAAACACATATGTACATATCGCGCAAAATGCGAACTAACCTGAAATTCGATTCTTACCATAAAAGACTACCCTAAGCGAAAGAGCAGAGAAAAAAAACGGTGATGTGGAGGAGTATGGTAGACTTGTCTTGCCTTTTCTTCTTTATATACTATCCCAAAGATTATAACCCACTTTGTGAACTGAACAAATAAAGTAAAATGAGACAAAAAAGACTAAGAAAAACACGATAATGTGACTCGAGTTGTGAGGGGGTGGTGATTGAGTTTTATAGTTGTTTCCCTGAAACAACAGCAAAAATATCATCTACCTTGCACAGCATCATCGTCTTAATGTCTCCAAAGATGCTTTTATAGATTTCAGCACCTCAAAGGTGTTTAGTTGAACGGTAACATTCAGTTTGATCGCAATTTCGGTGTTAACATATATCCGGATTAGAATTCTAGTAAGTTCGAAAGTTTCGCACTTTCAATTCAGAACGGATGTTTTCGAATTCCTTTTGGTTGAAAGTTGTATCTTATGTTAAGATACAGCTTAAGTGCAAAAGTGCAAACAATTGATAATTAAAAGTTTAGTGTTCAAAGTGCTTTTAACTGGTCAGTGTTGCGTTCTAAATGATGTCATCTTAAAGGCATATCTAAAAATATACTAATGCGAAGTTGACATCATTTCCTTCCAATACCTTTTTGCCTTATAATGCATTTGAAAGTATCTCCAACCGATGTGAATTATTTTGCAACATCAGCGTAAACATATTACACTTCCATTTCTACCCATTCAACAACAAAAAAAATCTCTTTGTAAGTTATTTTTCTTCAAGTCATCCATCATGTCGGCATTCTAGTCGCGGTGCCGTGGGTCATCCAGTATATGTTGAACGGACCAGAGCATCTTATTAGTTGCTATTTGCTTGCGTTTTCAACCACTTGGGGTAAGTTTGGTCTTGGGGGTCTCTCCACAGGCACAACCAATTTGCATATAAATGATCCACAGCATCAAGAAAAGAAAAGTTAATTTATATTCAAGTGTAGATCAAGTTCAAGCTACGTTTATTAGAAGCAACAGAAAATGTATGCACAGTTTTTTCTTAATTTAATAAATTATTGTTTTAAGTTTTTTATTAGAATGACGTCAGATTTGTATATTTGCTTGATTAATGGGATGATGAGGAATTAGGAGTAGAGTAAGATTGCGCTAATTGTAATTTTATGTTTTGCTATTAATTATTTAATTCTATCGTGAAATATTATTCTCTGATGGATTAGAAATAGAATGAATATATGCTGAAATTGTATTCCGCGTGGTGTAGTGGTTAGAATACTCATCCCGTAAGCCGCAGGTCCCTAGTTTGACTCTCGTTGGCGGCAGCGAGATTCAGTTCGTGATTCTTCGGCTGGACAAAAAGACCGTTTAGTTATGCAGTGTGCTGGTTTAAAAATCAGAACGTATCGCAGCTAGGTGGACGGACACACGATACTGACCATATCACCTTATAAAGTGCCGACATAGTCGATCATGATAATGAGATACTACCATCTCTAACAACAACAATATGCTAAAATTAAGTTGTTTTTCTCAAAACTCCAAAACAGATTTTTTTCGGTAACCAAACTCATCTTAGTTTGATATATTATTCTTCTTAGCACTACAGCCCCTCTCGGGCCTTCGCTTCCTGCAAATAGCGCCTCCAACTGTCTCGGTCAATTGACCGCGTCCTCCAATTTCGATCGATGAACTGTCTTCATCGACCGAGTCAGACCAGCGCTTCCTCGATTTCCCCACTGGTCTCCGGCCTTCAGTTCTCTCCACGAATACCTTCTTGGGTATCCGTTGTTCGTCCATACGATTTATTTGGCCAGCCCATTGCAGCTTCCGCAGTCTTACAATCGTTGAGACCTCCGGCTCGTCAAAAATTGCATACTGCTCATGGTTGTATTGAATTCGCCATTCGTCCCCGTCTAGCTTCGCTCCGATTATTAGCCTGTGGACCCGTCTCTCAAAGGCATTCAATATATTTGCGGGTGCTTGGGTTAGGGTCCATGTTTCACACCGATAGCATAACACAGGTCTTATCACAGATTTGTATACTTGGAGCTTTGTTTTCTGCTGCATGCTGGTCTTCAAGATCGTCAATACTAAATAAATATTTTATTTGCGAGCTGTATTCTTCGGCGTATTTCGTCTCTTTCATTACCTGTTTTCGTTATTTTGGCGCCTAAATACACAAATTCGCTAACATTTTCGATATTTGGGTTATTTTTCCTCGACTTCGTCATCAGCTTTGTTTTGTTTTCATTTATTTGTAGCCCTTCTAGTTTTGCTTTGCTGTAGAGTTTCAGGAAAAGTTCTTTCGCAGTTGTTAATGACCGTGACAAAATGTTGATGTCATCCGCATAGGGTACTACTTGGCTCGCGTATCGAACGGTAGCTACCTTATGATGTACTATTTCTTCTTTTTTGCAGCACTACAGCCCCTCTCGGGCCTTCGCTTAGAGATAGTTAGAGTATCTCATTTTCATGACCGTGTTGATTTTTTTCGGAAGTTGGTTTGGTCAGTACCATGCTCCCGTGTGCCTGCTCAGCCATGATATGATCTGATTAAATTAGTACATACAGTCTTCCACAAAAGTCAAGGTACAGTGATAAATATCATGAAAATTGTTTGATATTTTTATTTAAAAACCTATAGTGATAAAATTTTTTTTGGTATTACTTCAACTATAATCATTACACTTTAAATTCATGTAAAACAAAACAAAAATTCTGTCGTATTAATATATTATTACATATGATGTGTTGGAAAGTCAATGAATGAAGTCCACAAAAGTCATGGTACACCTAAAGAAAAATGATACAAATTGTAATTATAGTCTTGCATAGTTATTTGAATTATACTTTTCTTAATATTTTGTCGGATATCCTTTCATCCTAATTACTGACTTCAGTCTTTTAGGCATAGAATATACCAATTTTTTAGTAAATTCGCTGCTGATTCTGGCCCACTCCTCCAATATAACATCCTTAAGCTGTGCCTTGCTTGATATCACTCTTTTTCGGATTTTTGTCTCAAGCTCATTCCAAAGATGCTCTATAGGGTTCAAATCAGGGCTTTGAGGCGGTGTAGCAAGCATGCGAGTATTGTACAATGGCCACATTCGAACTTTATGCGCAGTGTGCTTAGGGTCATTGTCCTGTTGAAACAAGAAATCTTCTCGCATACCTAATTTGGCTGCACTTTGTTTCATGTTGTTTCGTAGAATCTCTAAATAAGAGTTCTGATCCATAGTATTTTCGATGAATGTCAGATTTCCAACTCCTGCAGCAGCCATGCAACCCCAAACCATAACACCACCGCCTCCATGTTTTACTGTTTTAATAGTGTTCTTGGGATTAAATGCTTCTCCTACTTTTCGCCAGACCCTCTTATGCCCATTTACACCAAATATACAAAATTTAGACTCATCCGAAAGTAAAACATTATCCCAAAACGTTATTGGTTTGTCAATATATGCTTTTGCAAATGTTATTCTTTTTTGTTTGTTTATGGAACTTACAAGAGGTTTTCTTCTAGGCGTACGAGATGAAAATCCAGCTTCTACGACAGCTCTACGCACAGTTTCTGCGCTAACCTCCTTCTTATCATTAATTCCAAGAACATCGCAGATTTTTCTACAGCTTAGAAATGGATCTTGTTTTACCATTCGCGAAATTTTTCTCTTGTCCTTTGCACTTAGTTTAGATGGACGACCTGTTCGGGGCACATTTTCCACTCTATTTTCCTTCTTAAATCGATTTATCACTTTTTGAATGGTTGACCGACTTGGCAACAATAGTTCAGCTATTTCAGAATATGATTTGCTCTGATTTGAATGCAGATTAATAATTATTTCACGCTCCTTAATACTCAACTCCTTTCGACTCATTTTTTAAAAATTTTATTAAATAAAAGATACACCACGAAAACGGACGCGATATTAAAGACAGCGGCCTACGGTTGTTAACTCACTCTGATAATATGAACTTGGGGGATTCCCCTTTTTACAAATAACAGGGCATTTTCTGCAACTGTACCAAGACTTTTGTGGAGTAGAAAAGAGACATTGCCAACAAAAAATGATTGTCTTCAATGATCATTATTGCCGAATCCCTTTAAATTTATGAAAACTTAAATTCAACAGAACTCGTATTATTACCATTTCATAACTTTTGGTTTTCAAATAAAAATATTGATTCAGTAATACAATTTCCAGTTACCGATTCTCTGTACCTTGACTTTTGTGGAAGACTGTATCATCACTGAGTGAACACTCATATTCTGTCCGAAAAATCCACTGAACTAAATCACGTTGCTCCCAACGAAATTTGAACCTGGGACCTTCGGCTTATGCGTTCATGCTCTAACCACTAGACCGCACAGACATAGACCACTCTGACCTTATGATGTACTCCAGAGCCGAATTGAATAGCAATGGGGCCAGCCCATCTCCCTGCTTTAGTCGGGTATTTTTGTCAAAGGCATCGGTGAGTTGGTTATTGATGCGGACTTGGGAGGTTGTCGACGTCATTGTAATTTTGATAAGACGGACTAATTTGGCTGGGATTCCAAAGCAAAGCATTATTTGGTACAGTACGTTACGATCAATACTGTCGTATGCTTGCTTAAAATCAACGAAAATTTGGTATGCGTCCATGTTGAACTACCAGCATTTTTCAAGTACCTGCTTGACTGTAACAATTGGTCTATTGTCGATCTATCTGCTCTAAAACCACCTTGATACTCCCCAATAAAACTGTTGGCATATGATCCGATTTTATTTTCTAAGATTTTAGAAAATATTTTGTACGTCGTACAAAGTAGTGATATGCCTCTATAATTTTCGCACTGTAGCTTATCACCTTTTTTGTGGATAGGGAATATAAATGATTGGCTCCACTCTTTCGGCATATGTTCTTGTTGCCAAACGTGCTGGATAACTTGTGGATAGCTTTATGAACACCACTGAGCTCCACTGGAATCGCATCGATGCCCAGCGCTTTATTATTCTTTTGGGATTTGATGGCGGAACGAACTTCATCCAGAGTTGGTGGGGCCAATGAACGCTCTACGCAGACATCTATAGGCTCCGATGTTCTGGAGTTGGGCGGAGGATTAAGGAGGGTCTTGAAATATGATGCCCACCTTTCCTCAATCTTGGTTTCATCAGCGATGATATTGCCGCTGTCATCACGACAGAGCGTGGTTTTGGGTTGATAACCACCCTTCAGGCTTTTCACTACTTTGTGTGCTTGTCTTGTGTTGTTGGTCGCTTAACTTACATCCATACTTTTCAATTGGTCGTCATAGTATTTTCTTTTCTTAATCCTAATTATCTTATTCGCTACTCTACTGAAATTTCCATAGTGTTCTCTCTTCGTCCTGGTTTTCCTACCTACTATTCTTTGTACGCCTGATTATTTTTATCTAACGCATTCTGGCACTCCTCATCTAACGAATCATTTCTCTTGCCCCGGGCTTGAAGTCCGATCGTCATTTCTGCGGCGGTCTTAATAGCCGTTTTCACTTCCTCTAGAGCTCGTTACTCGTCTTTAACGATGCGTCTGATAAGATGGGAGCCAGCTGGTTGTCGAGGGTCTCCGTGAAATTTTTGCCCACAGGCGCCGTTTGGAGCCTTTTGATGTCAAATTTTTGTATCGGGCTTGTCTTCGATGAATACGCCTTTGACATACGATATCGATAGGTTCATTTGATCTAGTAATGATCTGAATTACAATTGGCTCCTCGGTATGTACGGACGTCAAGTATGCTCGAGGCCCAACGTTATTTGACCAGAATATGATGGATCTGGTTTTGTGTGTTGCCATCCGGTGATACCCAGGTCGTTTTATGAATGCGTTGATGTGGGAAGCAAGTCGAACGTATGACTAGATTTCTGCTACATGCAAAGTCAATCAGGCGCTGGCCGTTGTTGGCTATATCCTCCAGTCGTTGTTGGCTATATCCTCCAGTCGTTTCCCGATGAGATATCTCATTGCCAACCTTAGCGTGGAATCACTACAAGTATAAACATTATTCGCGCAAATCGAGGTCCAACAAGGATGTATCATAATACACATATATGACCCATTATCATCTTTCAATTTATTTATCACTGACGAAATTATTGAAGAGATTGTTCAATTGACAAAGTTGCAGTAAAACGGCCTGCATATATGACAAATGACACTTTAAGAGAAAATCTACAGAGCTTCGAGCTTTGCTCAGTATCTTAACTTTGACTGCAGCTATGCCAGACAATTATTTATCGTCCGAAAAGTTATTCGACGAACTTTTTCAGAAACAAGGTAGGAGTATGTGGCTGTGATGAGCAAGGATCGCTTAGATTTCCTGATCAGATGTTTGAGGACGGATGATAAATCCTTACGCCTCCTTATTTGACAAGAAGATCCCTTTGTACCCGTAAGTAAAGTTTGGGAGCTTTTTATAAATAAATGTCAAATAAACTATTTTCGACGAACAGTTGCTGGGATTTCGAGAAATATGCGCATTGAGACACGACATTCAAAATAAACCTAATAAATACGGCATAAAAATCCCTATGATGTGCGATAGTAGAACTGAACATATGATAAATGCAATAGCATACATTGGAAAAGCCACGAACACTAATGGTCTACCTCGGGGGGAATATTATGTAAAGAATTATCCCGGCTTATTTATGGCACCTGTGAAAATTGGTTTACTTCGGTACCACTGGCAATGTCACTTCTTCAGGAACCGTACAAGCTACTGTTGTTGGCACTATCAGATTTAACAAACGCGAAACTCCTTAGGAATTGAAAAACAATCGCGATCTCGGCTGACAGGCTCGTCAATCTTTTGTTACGACGGATGTTTGACATAATTGTCATACAAACCATTGCTTTCGAAGATGGTTTATTTATAATCATCGTATGACGAAGTAGATTTCTTCGATTTTAAATGAAAAACAAGAAATGGCTATGTTTTGTATCAAATGTGTTCTACTATGTCATGCTCGAGGAAAACCAGTAAATGGCGAATGGCCATTTTTTATGCATGCTGAACATAGCTTTGGTTAATTCATATGTTGTATACTGCCATAAAGTTTTACCAATGCAATATAAGCCGTTAAGTCGCAGAGTACTTAGCTGATTACACTGTGGATGAAGCAAAGGCTCAAATCTCATACTTTACCAGGTCATGTACGAAGCAACATAAAAAATATTCTTCCAAGAACTAGTTCACAGGCTCTAATAGAAGAAAAAAGAGAGCAATCCAAAAAACGGCGTTACTGTAGTTGCTGCACCTCAAAGAAGAAAAGAGTGTCAAAGATGACATGTGCCAAGTGCAAAACGACAGTTTGCGACGATCACAAAAATGACGTATGCCATGACCGCCACAAAATTCGTGATGCTGTATAAATTGGCTCAAGCAAGCAGCTTATGATAACATTTTGAATTATTCGAATGTTAAAATAACATATATTTTATGGTATTAAGATTTTATTCCTTCTAGCAGAATACTGTTTTTTTTTTCAAGTTTCATAAGAAGTCTTGTGATTTATATTTTAAGCTACTTAACATAAGATACACCTACCTGTAACCAAAATGCATTTTATTTTGCAATTAATTATAAGCGTTAAATTTGCTTTATGCTTTAGTACTACAGCCCTCTTCGGGCCTTCACTTAGAGACATGTTGATCGCATGAATCGGCACTCGGAAAGGTGATATGGTCGATACCACGCTGGCAGTTGATCCGCCCACCTAGCTGCGATAGGTTCTGATTTTAAACCAGTAAGTATCGTAACTGAACGAGCTTACAGTCCGTCTAAAGAAACTTTCGAAAAAAATCTCGTTGTCACCATCCGGATTCTTCGACTTACGCACCGACCACTATTAGCGTAAAATTGGGACTTTAGAAAATCGTGAACCTCTGAAAAATATGGTTTCATATGGTTATTTTTCTAGGGTAACAGTACAAGCTTGAATTTCTTCTCAAAACACGACTCAATGTTAGGTAATATTCTTCTTGGGTAATATTTCTCGAAAACCAAAGCGAAAATTCATCAGTCAAATCTGCCACAAATGGTCATCCTGTCTGCGACTTCATGTAGTTCCTCTGTGGATGTAATTAGCTAAGTGTGTTTTCAAAAAGTAAACAGAAGTCATCCTTCACGACATCATTGGAGCTTGGCAAACTACAAGCCATTTAAAAAAAAGCTCCACTTTTAATCGAACGTCCCGCAATTTATCTCTGGGTTGGTTTGGTTAACTTATAACTTTTCAACGTGTACAAGAAAATACTCCAAATTATCTGCCGCTATCTTTTTTCGCGGTAGTAAAGATTGTATGCCTTTTGTGACCACTATAATAGCTTCCTTGAAAATTACGAAGATGCTTTTGTTGAAAAAATGAAAATTCCGGAGTAAATGAACGATAATCCATATATGTAAATTTTAGCAATTTATCGTACTAGATTCCACACTATTTTTTAGTTGAGATACTCGTATGTTCGAGGTATCTCGTTGCGTGGCCGCGACGGATATAAAAGGTGATAGATGTAGGGATAGTAGGTATATATGAATGTCCGTAACGGACTGCAGGGATGGTCTGCTGCTGGAAGAGGATGTTAAGATCCGCCGAGATTGGCCTTGTCTGTCTGGAGACGCGTGAATGCGCTAGCAGGCTAGCGTTTCGGTATTGTGGGGCGGGGTTTTCCCCCCTAGCACAAGGACTCACTACAAAACAATTTCGCATTCACGAATTAACAGGTCAACATGCCGATCGACTGGTGTCGAGGCCGAGGTTGCTATGTTTGTTTGAAGAACAAATTGTGCCGGGCAAAAACGGACGGACCCACAGAGACTCTTCGTCGCACCCTCCCAACCGGATCAAAATCCAAACGTAAACGTGGCCATATATTTCCCATTTGAGTGGAAAACTCATACAAACATGATTTGCATGAACTTTCCCATTAAATGAGAAATATAGACGTGACCAATTTATATTATAGAACTATTTGATCGAATCACATAATTCTATACCATTAAAGGGAACGCAGGTGGAAGGCCACTCTACCCGGTAAGAGCCCCTGTTAACAACAAAAAAACGAAGGAGCGCGCCCGATGGGTAGCCCATATTAGTGGAGGAGCCAGCCAGCGATGCGGGTCCTATAACCGCTCCGGTAAAACGAAATGGAAAGACCGAAGTTTTTAATGTTTAATAATTCATTGTATTATAAATCGTAGCAAGAAACATTTAACAAAGCGATTTTGTTATTTCAAATGGTTATTATTTTCTATGTCGCTTGTATCTATTTGACGATATTTTGCATTATTTCATTTGTTTCAAAAGATTTAGTTCAAGTTATTCTTAAATTCGCTGCAGTGTTGAAAACTGTAAATCTTGTAATTTAGAAAATGCTACGTATACTTTTTGGGCAAAAAGAAAACGTTCGTAAATTTATTCTCGTTAAATGCAAGGAATGAATTTAATCAATCAAACACTTCAGCCTAATGAAAATTTTAACCGTTTCCGAGCTAGACTCAATAAAATCTGAAGCTTTGCTTGAGATATTGTTTTAGGTATGCAAAGCAACAAAAATATTGGTACAACTTGAAGATTTTTAGGGACAAAAATATTAGCTATTTTCCAAGTTATTTTTATGAAAGACGTTGAAACAATTAATTTGGCAGTACTACCTTCTGCAGTGGGCAAACCATTGAAAGTCCTTTCACGTCGCTTTTAGTTCTGCTAAATGAAATGTCTTTAGCAAGAAGTAATTGTAGCGCAGACTCGAGCAATGATGATGTTCATAGGAAGAGTAAGAACTTGCGGGTTTCGTTTTGATTCCGGGAAAGTTCAATTAGAACTCCCGATCCACTTTTTACGATGGTATGCCTCCTCAAAGTTTCCTTCGGGGTGACAAAAACCAGTTTCTGATCGTCAAATTCTCGCCGCAGTCGCATATAATCAACATTAGGAAACGTCTGTCACCATATGTCAAATGCAAACTTTTTATGGCTGCACTTTCTTCTACTCAGCTAATCTTAAACTGAAAAGTCCACTGACAGCCGTAGCAAATTCATTCAAATTTTTCGCACCATGCACATAAACATTAAATTCAGAGCAACTTTAACGCAGAAAGAAGTATCATAAGGCACTTAACTTTTTGATTCCTTTTTCCTTTTCTTTTGTTTTCTTTCCGTACTTGACGATTGGCTGCAGGCCCACAGTTACAGGGGCGTAACCGGTTTCGAAATTTTCGCAAGTGTATCCCTCCACAAATAATTTTCTATCTATAGTACATATGGTCCTAAGCGAGGATTCCCAATCGATCAGTAAAATGACTGTCAAAAAGTACAATCGGGGGACGATCAAACGGCAGGATTCCGACTTGCACCTTGTAACTTCAATAAGAACTTTCCTCGACACTGAGACAACTCATACTTCTATCATATATCTTTTCCAAATAGATATTTTTCTATGATTATTATGTGCAGCTAGTAATTTTCAAGTGGGTCATATATTTAAAAGCCCCCAGGTAAATGTAAGGTGACTAGAAAGCGCTTGCATTGCTAAGTATTCGCACTATGTTTGTTTTGCTTAGCGCATACATAGCGCCTTTTCGACAGGTTCTGTTGTGTACTTTTTGGCGGAACGTACTCCGAAAAAGGTCTCCGATTTGTTCCAATCGGGAAAACCTACTTTCGACAGTAACAAGTCTGCGATGGCAAGGCAGATGCTCGTTAGAGGTGTCTAATTGCCATATATTTTCCAATATTAGATATTAGCATTATTCAGTGCAATATCTCCCATTTTTTTGTTTTTTTCTACTTATGTTATTCGTTTATATGCGTTTAAACTATTAAACTATTAATTGTTGAAAACTAAATTTGACCGAAGTAAAGAAAAACGAAGAGGATTTGAAATAGTAATGAAAGTTAAATTTCAGAAACATTTTACATTTAATAATGATAATAAGAAAGAAAACTATTTTACAAATTACGATTCTGAATGTAAATAATTTAAATATTTTTTCTAAATCTGCCACAAAATTTTGAGCAGGAGAAAGGAAGATTTTCGAACAGTTTCCTCGTGTGACTGCTCGATTACTACATAGTAGCAGTATCACGCTTGAGCATATGCTCATACAGATTTCATCTCAGTGCAAATCACGGCAAAAAAAAATCTCATTGACACCAACGGAATTCGAACCAGGAACCTTTGGATTTACCTTCACGCTCTAACCACTATATCACGCAGGAAATAAATACATTAAAATCAAAAACAAAAAAATGTCTTTGTAAAATTTTTTTTAATCATTAAACCATTTAAATTATGCTGTTGCAGGATTAAATATTTGATCACAGTGATGACCTCATTATTCGCAAGTCTTTGGCACAATTTCATACTTCGCGGTTATGGTTGCAGTCAGTCATAATCTGTTGCTATAAAATTAATCTGTATACCCGTATCCTTTGAGTCTTGCGCTCCAAATTCAAAGTCCTAGATCCAGTTAAGCTGGGACTACAAGTTTGCCTGGAACATTAAAAAATATGTCAACACTACCACTCCCCTGTATATTATACAATGATATCAGCAATTTGTTATCCAACCAAGTCTTCTAGTAATGTCATTTTTTAACGACATAATTTCAACGTTCTACCGTTTCAAGGTTTATTACCTTAGTGCGTACTCAATTACCTTCGTGCATGATGTTTGATAGTAACGTTATAGTCGTTATGATAAAAATAGTCACCTGTTATACTCGGTATGTTGTAACAGTACACCAATCTAACTACACTCATCCTGCACCTTTAGGCATTCTGAAACACATACGAGTTTATGTAAATTTATTCGTTAGTCATGTCACACACATGCTAAACATGCACTGTTTTTAAAGCTGTGACTTGAAAACCTTAATGAAACGTCGACTGACTGACTTTTAATGGATTTACCTCCAAAACTTTATAGTTGCGGATTTCATTTTGGCATTGATCCAATTCCAAGAATATGTTGCTGTCTCTTCTCCAAGTGGAAAATTAGAACCGCGAAAAGACGTCATCGTTCTTTCAGTTGCACTTGCTTTGCCGAGGAATGTATGGTTTTCCTGCTATCTGTGAAAATATCTACAGGAGAGAGTAGAGAATAGTCATATGTAGAGCGACGGTAGGTGTGCTTGGAATAATATTCGCGAACTCGATGGATGAATTTGCACGAAAATACCGTTTGCCATTTGGCAAGCGAGAATGATGCGGGCAGAAAATTTGTCGTAGTAATATTGGATAAATAATGGCTCGGGTGGGAGGATCTATTATCATTGAGTCATAAAATGCAAATATAAATTTGTAACAATTGAAATCGGTACTTATTAGGAATTTATTGGCATTGATCCTGAGGTGAAGAGTTAACGGGTAGTCGCTCTTGGAAGATGTTCCTAATTGCAAAATTGGCATGCAATTGGTCTTGCGGAACATGCAGCACTTAAGTGTTGCTCAGAGAGAATCATGCATTGCCGAATTCGAGTCCTTGAATTCTTTAGAGAACGTCAAATAAAAATTCAATGTATTCTTTTCGGCCTTTAAATTTTTAATGTGATGGGACTTGGATAGTTTTACATTGAGAGTAATGATTACTAAAATGACGATTCTAATTCAATTTCTTATAATCTTGCTTATAACACGTAATTCCCGGATCTATTACCCAAATTTCTGACCATATAATGCATTTTGTTACACAAATGAAGCGCTGCATGAAATCACTTCTTTGAAACATCTTTGATTTGTAACCTTCTAATTCTAAATTTCTTCGGAAAAATAACCATATAATATACGCTCCACACTTTCTTTACTTCTTCTTATGAATAAAAACTTAATTACGCGTACAATCATTCATTCACAATACGCAATCCGTTAGCATCTTCTATAAATGATGATTCGGCAAGTTAACCGTATCTAACATTCCGCGTGAACTACAGCACATCAATAAAACAACACATACGAGTACGTACATACTAAAACCACTGTTTTGTAACGAGTAAAATTGTGCCAAACTATTTATCGGCAATTCCGTGAATAAATCAAAACTATCTTCTAACCTATCAGTAATAATAATCAATAAAAAAAAATACAAGCGCCGCACAGGTGAGTTAATACGAAACGATGCCATGCACAATAGAATTTCATATGTGTGGTTGATGTATGTAAGAGTAATTTGTCGGGTACGGTAACCTGTTACTTCATCATGCGCTTTCGTCGATGAAATGCTTAATATTAACTGTATATCGATCATAGTTTACACATAAACGTGTGTAGCTATTTTGTAAGATATTCACACATGAATGCGCCTTATCGAAATAAAAATTCGTTTATCAACAATTTGTGTTTACTATCTTTGCATTGCATGGTTGGTTGCTAGAGGAACGGAAAATCGGTTGAAAATAATGATTAAAAATGTTCAACTATGATTAAAGAGTAACTTTGATTTTGTAAGCAGCTTTGCTGGTTTAAGTAGTTGAAAATCCAAGGATTTAATTATTTTATAGTATTTTTTTCCCTGGAAATTACAGAACGTACCCTATCTCTAAAATGTACATACTGTAGTCAATTGCTAACAATTATTTTCAACGGGACTTGATAAATTTTTATCCATCGACTCATGCTTAAACAACGCTACAAAAATATCGAAATTAACCGTCGAACCAAAACTTGGCAGTATTTTTAAGACGGTCATAATCGTCCATCTGCGCAAACAAACCATCGAATCTTGGATATGCCTCGTACCACTTACTCCTTTTATAATACAACAACTCCAACCCAACTAAGCAATGTGAGTTCTAAGTCGAATACTAGTAAGCGTAGTATACTCACATAGTACCCACACTCAGCCTAGGCTCCGAAAAAAACCGAACAGAGTTCACCATGTGCTGAACAGCAGGTAGCATCAATTTTCTACGCAATTGGTCGTAGCGAGCACGCAGACAACGACTTAACATTCGAGCTACAACCATTTTACATAGCTAAATCCAAGAGTATACAAGTTAAATTATAAAAACCTGATTTTATTTTAAAAAAAGAACTTTATTGGTTCCAGGTCTACAAATTTATGCTAATTAATTTATTCGATGTTTTTAGCTTGCGTTGCATTTCCGTCAGCTCCGTCGAATCAATCTATTTTAGGTGAATCGCTCATGCTGCTGCGTTTGCGGGACCGTGTCGCTTGGGTCGTTAACTCTTCCCCCTTTAAGGGCTGTTATTAATATGGCAATGTTTATTTGAAATGTTTAAGTTGGCAACAATACAAATATTATATGTTGTTCAAATGTCTATGTTGGTATAAGATTTTCTTTGTATCACTTCCGTTCTACTCTTCTAAAAATCAAAATATTGTATCAGTGAATTAAATAAAAGACTAGTGTGTTCATCACAAAAGTGCTTTCTTTTTATTTCAAACATCAAGGACGATAGCCCACTATCGTTAAAAGTATGGAAGGTTGTTGAATCTCGCCTGGGTCTGGTTTGGGATTACTGGGTATGTCATTATTGGTGAAATGTTTGCATTCGATGCTGTAGTTGTTTTCACTTCAGTAGCAATGTCCTGCGGTGTTTTCGGGTGTAAATTCTGAATGCAAGGTTTCGCTATTAGGCAGGCTGATGTTATGATTGTTATGGTACTGATTATGCCGTATGTGCTGTATTGATGAATGCTATTTTCAGCTTTCAACATTTCAATTTTATTTGTGTTATTTATGCGCATTTCAACTAGGATTTCAATAGGTAAATGTTGTCGTTGTATTTCGCCTTCAGGTGTATGTTGGAGGATGGTTGGCAGTTAATGGATTGTTGATTTCTCGTATCATTCGTAGCTTTGCCCATTTATCCTTATCGAAGAGTTGTGAAACTTGATAAGATAGGCCCCATTCAGATGATGCGTTGAGTTTCTTGTTTCTAGCAGGCCGCAGAATTCATTTACCAGTACAGTACCTTGCCATATTATTAGACCCACGGACGAAATGCGTTATTTTTTATTTTGAAGGTGAATATTGCTGTATAATTAAGTACTTTTTACTTTTACGGTTCTTTTATCAGAAAAACAATAAAGGAAAACAAATGTAACGAAATATTTTTTTATTCTGTGAATATTACATCAGTTTTAATAATTTGTTGACCCTCCCTTAGCCGCAATAAGTGCCTTAATTTGTCGGAGCATGCTTTCTATGCATGACTGGATAGTATCTTGCAGGTGAGGATTATGATTCCGCTCGAAAATCAATTTTTCAGTGAGCTCTGCTTTTGTTGTTATAAGAGATTTTCATATTTCCTTCTTCGGATGCTCCCAGGCATTCTCGATGGGATTCATGTCTGGAGAGTTTCCGGACCCCTCCAGAACTTGAATTTTCTTGTTTTGCAGATAGCTTGTGATTTTCTTGGCTTTATGGCAAAGTGCATCGTCGTGCAAAAAAAATGGTTTTTCATCCTCAGGGAACCAGTCTTTTAACTGTGGTATCAGCTCGGTTTGTAGAACTTTTTTGTATTCTTCTTGGCGCATTTTTCCTTCTACAATATAGAAGCGGCCAGTTCCTTTCCCTGATATCACAGACCAGACCATAACAGAAGAAGAATACTTTACTGTAGTAACGATGCAGTCGGCCTTGTATTTCTCGTCTAACGTTCGCCATACAAATTTTGATTTGTCCATTAAAATTTGGAAAACAAATTCGTTAGAGAAACAAACCTGTTGTGATACATACTAGTATAAATTTCTGACGTTATGTACTGGTATCATTGAATTGCAATAGTGCAAAACACTTTTTACCTTTTTTCCAATTTTCTATGGTGAAGTTTTTGTATTTATGCGCCCAGTCAGGCCGCTTCTTCATCATGGTTAGATTCAACTTTGGTTTTCTCGCAGGTCTACGTGCGATCAACCTATTTTCAGCGAGCCGCCGCTGTCAATTCGCTGAGATACAAGTATCCCGTCATCCCTTATTTTTTGTGTGAGTAACCGTACCGGTAATTTTCGGTTTCGGATACAGATATCTCGTATTTTCCTACCTCCACGTAAGGACGTAATACGTCGACGTCCGCACTTACCCTTCCTTTTTGGCGACAAAGGTATCCCGGAGCTCATTTTTCTTTTGATATTCTTAACGGAACCTCTCGAGACACCTGTCACTTTTGCAATATCGTATTCCGATAGATTAGTAGCCTTTAAAAGACCACGTACTTCACCAATTTTATTGGGAGAGAGGTCACAATTTTGTCTCATCT
Organism: Odontomyia ornata; assembly: GCA_963969285.1. Lineage (NCBI taxonomy): Eukaryota > Metazoa > Arthropoda > Insecta > Diptera > Stratiomyidae > Odontomyia > Odontomyia ornata. The sequence goes on along the minus strand of OZ017738.1, from coordinate 457,482,108 downwards.
AAAATATTTACATAAATTATATTTTCGGCCATTTTTTTAATTTATGCACACTCAAAACAAGTTACTGTGAAAAAAAAACAAACCAAACCAAAAATTGAGATGCAAACTCACCGTTATTAGCAAAAATAAATCACTTTAACGTTCAAAATTTATCAGTCTAGGTCTGCTTTGTTGCACGTACGAGAGTATAATGACATGTTTTCTTTTCGTTGTGTTGAAGGCCTAAAAATTTTTTTCTTAATGTTGTCAGTACTAGAAATAAACAAGTTGAGTAAGCAGGAGAGTGCTCCTACCAGAAGGTCTTTGTAAACATCCTAGGGTTAGAAACAAGTTTTCTAATGGCGTGAATCGACAACTTGAATTATTCATCCAATACTTAGATATGAAATTGTTCAAATTTATACAAAAGATGCACAGTTTCTTTCATAAACACAGTGCAGCGGCCATTTTAATCTAGCTCAAATGATTTTTCTGAATGCTCGGCCGATTGAACATGTTCAAGTTAAACACTATTCCTTAAATTTTCATGAAAATTGCAAGAAAAAGTGCCCAAGTGAATTTCAAATATATATAGGGTTTTCCAATAAGAGGTGTTATTTTGAATAGATCTTCTGATTTAACACCTTGCGACTTCTTCCTTTGGAGCCACGTGATAGAGAAGGCCTATGCCAAAAGCCCAGCGTCGATTCAAGATCTCAAAGATGAAATTCGTGAGGCTATCGAGGACAGAGTGCAACCACTTTGCGATTTGGTTATGGAAAATTTTATGAAGAGGATATGGTCCTGTAAGCGTGTCCTAGTGGTTATTTGCTCAATGTTAGTTATTGCTATTAACGGCATATCTTCTTCTTTATAATGAAAAAAACATTCGATCATTTATTTTAAAAAATGGCATTTTTCTTGTAATATCAAAATAACACCTCTTAGTGGAAAACCCTATATCGACCATAAACACGTGTTATTGTTGGTATAATTCCATATAATTGAAATGGCTATAACTCACTTGATTATGATTCGATCTCAATTAAATATATATCTTATGTTAGTCTATATAATTGCAAAATTTCAAGAAGTTTAAAGGTACCGTTTTGATTTTATGGGCAAAAATGTAAAATCTACTAATCATACTATTATTAACAAAGTTGAGCGAATTTCGATTTCTAAGGTATTTGTTGCCCTTGTACTCATATAGGTCCACGTTCGTGATAATTTTCAGATTTTTCGGCTGAAAGGTGTCCAATCGCGAGGGGGGGGGACACAAATTTTGGGTACATTTTGCTTTCCCCTGGACCCCCTAATTCATAAAATGATTTTTTTATTTCAGATTCTAAAAGTTCTAATCAAGACCTTTCATTTGATACCCCACTCGACTACCTTTGATGAAAAAAAATTTTTAAGGGCCAATTGTTATTAGGGGGGACCCCCCTTAAACATTTTTTAAATTTTTGTTGAGGCCTTAACTTTTGAGAGATCATTACTTCTGACCTTTTCACAAAGTTTGAGCATTCTAGCTTCTATAGTTTCTGAGGAAATCAGCTGTGACGCACGGACGGACGGACAGACGGACAGACAGGTCGCGAAACTAGTAGGTCTTTGTAAAAAAAGTTTTTACAAAGACCTAAAAATGAACACGCCGCACACTAAAATATTCACAGAATCGTTCTTTGAAGTTAGAAAATTCATTATTTTTGCTTGGGTCTAATAATATGGCAAGGCACTGTAGGTTGGGTGGATATTCTGGACACGCTGGAAAACTCTTTTCAAGTTCCAGAATATCTAATGCGGCTTTTGAGGAACTACCTAAAGGACCGAAGCCTGCTCTACGACACGACACAGGGCCAACGAAGGATGGAGATTACATCGGGTGTTGCCCAGGGATCTATCCTTGGTCCGGACCTGTGGAACGTGTCTTACGACGGGCTACTGAGACTTGAGATGCCAGATGAGTCGCGCTTGGTCGGCTATGCGGATGATGTTGCGGCTCTGGTCGCCGGACGCACCGTTGAACAAGCGCAACTTAGGCTAGGTATGCTAATGCGCCGAGTGAGGGACTGGATGACTGCTCGCGGGCTCAGTTTAGCACTGGAGAAAACCGAAGTGGTCATCTTGACAAAAAAGAGAATCCCTAGAGTAAGGATGATCAGTATTGGAGATATACAGATCGAATCGAAGCCAGCGGTGATGTACCTGGGGCTACTGATCGACTCGAAGATGAGTTTCTCTGAGCAAATCAGGGCAACGGCTGAGAAGGCTACTTCGGGAATATCGGCCCTGAGTCGACTTATGGCCAACGTAGGGGGACCCAGCCCATCAAGAAGACGCCTCTTGATGAGTGCTGTAGGGTCAGTGCTACTATACGGAGCAGAGGTATGGGGCGACGCTCTCAGCAAGGAGGTATACCGAAAACGATTGGCACAGGTACAGAGAAGAGGAGCACTGAGAATTGCATCTTCGTATCCAACAGTCTCCGACTCGGCGGTGAGAGTGATTGCAGGCGTGATACCTGTCGCCCTCCTTGCTAGAGAGCGCCGCGCTATTTACCTGCGCCGAAACGAGGATGCGAGTCAGATGGTTGTCCGCGAGGAGAGACAACGCTCGCTCAACGATTGGCAGCAGTCTTGGAGGAATTGCACGAAGGGAAGGTGGACCGCGCGCCTCATCCCGGATGTGAGACCGTGGCTAAATCGAAGGCATGGTGAGACTGACTTCTATCTGACCCAGCTTTTGAGCGGGCAGGGGTGTTTTCAGTCTTACCTGTACAAGATCGGCAAGTCACGGTCCCCCGATTGTCGGTTTTGCCCAGGAGAGGAGGACAATGCCTGTCACACATTTTTTGCGTGTACCAAATGGGCCAGGCTGCGAAGGGAACTCTACAGGGAGACGGGAGAGCTCACCCCGGATAATATAGTTGCGGTGATGCTCGAATCGGTTGACAAATGGAACCAGGTGGCACATTATGCTCGGGCAGTCCTAAAATATAAAAGGGACTCACAGCAGCCGGAGGCACTGGGGCTGGGGGATCGCTCTTCTGGCAATTCCTCTTCCCCTCTCCCCTCCCGCTAGGAAAGGGACTCCCCAGCTTGAAGGCGCCCCACGGCGTAACAAAACGAGACCTGGCCCGAAGTAATGTGTCAAACGGTTCCAGGCTAGGTTCTCAGATTGACAGGGGAGGTGTTTAGTGGGTAGTGCAAAGGTATCCTCCATGGGAGTCCCACACTGCCAGACTCGGCGGGCATAAATGCCTTCACCTCCCTACCACAAAAAAAAAAAGGCACTGTAGGTTTCCCGCTGATATTTCCTCGATGTTAGGGATATGCAGATCGCTGATTTTGTTGCATGCTGCGTTGGAACTTTGTAGCAATTTTGTAATACAATTTTCATTACTTATATCTATGAGTTCTGGTTCTTTACATATAGATAAATTATTATACGAGTATGTACTCTTTACATTTAATTTTGATTCCATAAAATTTACCGTGGTTGTTTTTTAACACTTTTTCAAAAAATAAATGAGGAATTATATTTTTTTTATTAGTTTTATTAATAATGTATCATAAATTTCATTTCTCGTTATCGGAATATTTATAATATATAATATAGATTCATGATTTGTAATGATTTTCAAATCGGCTACTTCGAGCGCTACGTCTATGGTTGAATACGGTAACATTTCTTTGTTTAGTATTTCAGTGGCTAATCTAATTTCCTTTTTTGAGAGAATAAGGGAATTTATTACTCCCATTTTTACCCAATGAATGGCGTAATTAAGATTTTGTAATTCTTCTTTTACTACTCTAATTTTGTATTGTACTTTTATTACATTGTCGTCATTTATTCCTTCATTTCTTAACAGTTTTTGAAGCTCATTTGTAATTTTTGTTACATCGTTTATTTGTTTGGTGTATATTTCATTTATGACGGCTTGTTTGTTATTATTATTCAAGACATTGGTGATATTTTCTTGTATCGTTATGAAGTCTTCATAGTCAGGGGATCCGGCTATCCATTTCCATGCAGAGCCGAAGAAGTTGAGTGATCTTTTTGCCTTGTGTGGTTTTAAATTTTAGATCATGGTTTCAATTTGATGTAATTCGTGCCTTAAGTACGGGGAAAGTGGATCATGTTGGACTGTTGAAAGATTAAGGATAGGGTACATGTCCGTAACAAATTGTTCGTATTGGTACAGTTCTATTACATGTATGATTTTGAAATTTCCGCCTTTGATTTTCGTCTGTCCGAGGTAGAATGACACGATTTGTCAGTTCGTATAGTCAAGTATTTGGATGTTAGCGTACGTCATGTGGATGGCGGACCTGGAAAAGAAATTAGTTTTTAATTTTATCTTTATGGACAACTTTTCCAGATTCGGTTAGTATTGTCGTGTTCCTGTTCTCTTTAACTATTTCTTGCCTGTATTTGGGGGTTAGTTTTGATCCTACTCTTTTGTTTTGTCGAACGCAAACAACTTGTCCTATGTCGTAAGTTTTTATAGGCTGTCTTTTCTTATTGTGGTTGTCTAAGTTAGTGGCTTGCTTCCTTTTTAATTTTCCAATGTTACTTAGTCGCGCATTCTCCAGTTCTTCTACTGGCTTCTAACCCGTTGCTCAATGAATTGTGAAATTGTACTCATTCACTGCGCGTTGTAAGAGCTCTTCAAAATGTCCAGGTGGTCCTTCTTGTTTTAAACATCTCATAATTTCTATGAGAGTTGAATGCCAACGTTCAATCTGACATCGCTCTTATAAGGTGGGGTACGGGAGAGTTTAATTTTCAGCTCGTCCTCGATTATCGACTCGAGGGAGACAGATCCAAGTGCTCCTTCGTGATCGACTACAACCACTTCAGGAATGCAAAAAAAGACAAGTACGAGTATGTCTCGTAACGGTCGCCTAATGTTTTCTGAGGATTTGGATGGTATTACCTTGGCCTGTACAAATTTAGTGAACTTATCCATTGCAGTAACGACTCTTTCGCATTGCGGTGAGCTCGCCTATGGGCTTGGAGGATTCTTTCTTCCTGTTGTGCTTCGCTGGGAACTAGTTTTCGTTTAAGTTGAACCTTATAGTCCCGGAAATGGTGAGGGTAGACCCTTTGGATGATTCCTAGTGTCGGTTCGTCGGTCAGCAATCCGTTAATTGTGTGGGCGTTAAGATATCTTTTAAAAATATCAATCATGTCCTGTTCAGAATAGGTCTGTCGGATAATTATGTGTCTGCTGAAATTTTCGAAAGGGTTTTGAATTTGGTAGCTATTTTCGTTATCCGTTTTCAGGATGAGTTGGTTTCTCCACGGGAGTTATTAGGTTTTGTCTAAAACTTTCGTCGCTGTGATCTGTCGGTGTCATTGAGTTAATTTCGTTAACGTCTTGTGTCGTGGTACTTGTCGCAGGTAGGTCAGTGGTGACCTTATTTATTGTTTGGGGTGGGCAACGACATTTGCCTTGCCCGGTTTGTACTGGAGTTGGTAATTATACTCCTCCAGGATGGCTTGCCATCGCTTTAATTTAGCGTTAGTGTTTTTGGGACTGAGAGCATACGTGAGTTGTTGGTGGTCTGTAAAAATGCGTACTTGGCTTACACCTTATAGGTAATTTCTAAGGAAGTTAATTGACCAGATAATTGCCAGCATTTCTTTTTCATTAACAGCGTAGTTCTCTTCAGTTTTGCTGAGAGTTCAAGATATGAAGGAAATCGGTTTGTTATCCTGGGATAACACTGCACCAATTGCATAATTGGATGCGTCAGTAGTTAACTCGAACGGTTTTTTAAAATCCGGTTCTTTGGATATGAGGGCGCTTTTGAGCTTCTGGAATGCTCCTATTGCTTTTTTGCTGAGCGAAATTTTCTTATTTTCGAATGAATTTTTTAATACTCGTCCATCTTCCCCTCTTAAAAGGGATGTCAGGTGTTTTGCGATTTTCGCGTAGTCCTTTATGAATCTGCGGTAGTAACCTGACATACCGAGAAATGAGCGCAGATCTTTAAGTGTGATGGGAAGAGGGAATGAAGCAATTGCTTCAACCTTTTTTGGGTTGGTTTTAATGCCATCTACGCTGACGACAAATCCTAAAAATTCGACCTACTTTTTAAGGAACTCGCACTTATCAAGATTTATCTTCATGTTTGCATTTTCAAGAGTCCTCAGGACAATATCTAGCTTGTCGAAGTGTTCTTTTTCCGATGTGTTCCCGGAAAATATCGTCTAAGGCCCTTTGGAATTTGGCCGGGCCGTTCTTCAGTCCAAATGGGAGGCGAACGAATTCATATTTGCCATTGTTAATGGCAAAGGCTGTTTATTCTATGTGTTTCTGTTGCTTCGCGTTTGATATCGTAGAGGTACTATTAAAATACCATTCTTAGCTGGCAGAATTAAGGTCTATGAGATGTCGCGATTCACTAGAAGAGCGACACCACACAATTTAAGCGGACAATGAGCCTGTAAACAGATGTTGTGAAACTTTTAATTCACTAAGCACACTTTACTCTCCAGTCATTTCCGGATCCAATTTCAAAGCTTTATTATTAAGTACCTTCTCCTCTGAACTTCATCGCTCAAACCTAAGTTAAGAATGAAATGTTAATTGTATTATAAATTTTTATTTTTTTATTTTTGTAAAGATGCCTTGTTTGGCAATGAAATAAATGAGCAAATAAATCAGTTTTGAGCTGTGATTCCAGACCAAACCTTCACAAAATAATCGAGGTCTAGCTTCCCCATTGTGGGGCCTGGGGTAAGAACCAACTCGATGCGAACTTTTGTTACTTTAAGGATTTTATTGTACCAATGACTTAGTAGAGATTTCAATTGAAATCATGATCCTTGGGAACTAGCGGTGGAATTTAATAGACGCCCGCCAACTGAAGCTGCTATTGGTACAGCAAAATACTTCGAAGATGTGATATTACCTCAAACGGGAATAAAAAGTGGTTTATTGTTTGCATGAGACATTTTAAATAGATACCATGGTTATAATTTATAGCAATATACGAAAAGATTTTACGAAATTTGTGATAAATTACAAACTCCCTACTGTTGTTATAATTAAAAGTTAGCTACCATCTTCACCCCATATGACTTTATTTAGCCCTCAATGCGTTTCTAAATAATTAATTCAATTATTTAATTTTAATTAATTTACTGAAAGCAAGAAAAATAACAAAAGACAATCATAAAACTGCATATCGTCTGTGATGTAAATAAAAATTTATTACAATATGAATATTATGCAAATGCACACCATACTCGAACTCGTATGTATGCCAAACGAATGTTTTTCGATGACGCAATCATCTTTATGCCCAATGTTAACATCACCATCAACAATACTAATCATTATTGTTGCTTTAAAATTCACGCTTTATCTTCTGATAAAACTTGTTGTGCCACTTGTATTTATTTATTTAATCGTTTTTGCAAGAAAATATTTGCGTCAAAAATTTTGCTTGCTTGTTTTCTCTTTTTCATGAAAATTTATTCCAAAAGCCGGAAAATAAAAAATTATCACTGGTAAGTTCCTTTACTCTCTTTCGTTCTCAATACTAAAAAGACGGACGGTATTAGTATCAGCAGAAGTGGTAGTAGTGGAATAACATAAGAAATATCGATTATTAGACCTAAGAATACAACAGTATTGCTGGAACATGGATTATGTCATTCTCAAGTGCAGGAGGAAGTCACTTTCAAGTTGCGAACGACCATCATATAAACTCGTATCATACCCCCTCGTGCCAGGCTCGTTCGCCGCTCGATGACCTTGTTGGAAATGTTAAATGACGTCTTGTAAAATCTAATAAATATTTGCCCATTAAATTTAATTACGTACTGATAGAATCTTCAAATTGGAATCTGCCATTCCATGATGGAAATGGGTCTTATGCTAAGTGGAGGAAGCATGCTACCACCTACACTTATTGGACAATTTAGATATGAGCACGAGTAAATTGAACTAAACACAAGCTGGCAAATAGCTGGGATGAGAATTGAGTGGCTTGAGAGAGCAAGTACTGCAGCACGAGTGATAACATAATGGAAGGAGAGCGAAGCGTTTTATCAAAATTTAGCAGCCGGTGACTAAAAGTGTTTGCCTAAGTTAATTTTAAGCTTCAGATGACGTGATGAGTAAAGTAGGATGGAATGTTGTAGATTTGCATACTTTGGATTGATATGAGTTACATTGAAAGTGGTTTGTGTAAATTCACTTGGAAGAAATCTGTTTTGATCATGATTACGCGTTTTTCAATATGTCTTACTTTATTCTCTCTATGAAAGAAATTATTGTTGCTTTCTGCAAAAGTGTGAACCCAAAAAATATTTCAGTTCTCACTTATTCTTCTTTGTTTTCACATTCGACATGTTTACAACCTGCAATTATCCGTTTTTATAGATCAAAACTGTCCAAACTATGGCCCAAAATTTGTTTCAGTGCGGCCCAAGAAGGTCAAATATTTAAGGATGAAAGAAGAAAGAATGAAACACACAAAAAATAAAATAAGGACCAGAATATTAGATGAGTATCTTGAGAACACATAGATGCTTACAACTTCGTGACGCGAACCAGATATTGACGCAGTAGCCTCTCAAAATCAATGTCAAAAATCTCATTGAATTTTTAATTTTCATAATTATGGCACTTTATATACATTACCTAAAAGACATATATTGTATTAAAATAATGGGGTTGTTTCATTTTTATATCTCTGTTGCTAAGTATAACTAGTGCGGCCCAAAAGAACTCGCTATTTTTCAGTATGGCCCAGAAGCACTGGAAGTTAGGGCATCCATGGTCTAGACTTTATATAAACCGCTCTACATTTCAAATCCACATAGCTGATCTTCAGTCATTACTATCCTCGCATTGTATAGCTTAATCGAGGTCTTTGGCTCGTTTTCCGTGAGAAAAACTTCTGCAAAGTTGACGTAGTCTTTCAGCCAGCCAAAAAATTTCCTTTCCCGATTTTGTAGTGTTTGTGGGTGTTCAATAATGTCCGTAAAGGACTGCAGCGATGTTCTGCTGCCTCAGCGAGCGAAGATATTCGTGCTTGTCGCGTTGCGGATACATTTTGCGGGTGCCTATGCATCTACGTCGGCTGATGCATTTGCAGGTGCATTACTGATTTATCGAGTAGTTTGTGGGGGGCGAACTACTCAATTAATACAATTTTACTGCCTCCGTGTCTTAGGTTGGCCTTCAGCCTCACGGTTCGACTCGCAATGGTCATTCGAATCGTCGTCAAAATCTTTTGAATCCATCCACAATGACAACTTTTCCATTTGATCCTCTTGCGTTTCGGTAGTTTCTATTCTCTTAATAGGCCACACAATTGCCTCATCACAGTTTCCGTGAAAGATGACGTCGCGTGAAGCATCTTCCTTCTCAGGAACATAGATTCAATAGCGCTTTTCTCAAACATATCCCACGACTGCGTTTGTGTCCATTTTGCGTCTCTTCTGCACAGGAACGTGAACATAGCACTTTGAACTCACAACGCGAAGATGTTTGATCCTCAGTTTTTGACCCAACCAGAGCTTGTACGGTGTCTCATTCGGTTAAGAACGTAGCCTGCCAATGTCACAAGCACAAGGATCACACGTACCTCATCATTGTTGAATTTGCCATCATTGTCTCTGAGGAACTCCTTAACGGAGTGACCGAGCGTATGAACCTTAGTCAGCACTTCACACAAGGTCTCCTTGGCAACAGACTGTTTACGTGTTACAAACGCAGTATCGGTACTTGGAATAATGGTCCTTGATGACAATCAGGTAGCGACGACAACTAAAAGATAATTCGATCGGTCCACATAGGGGTCGAAATTTTTGCTCGGGTTCCAAACGCAAAAGATGTGCCTTACTGGACTCATATGATGCGCAGATTGCGTTGCCAGCTGGCACCTTACTTGCCACTTTAGAATCAAGCTTGGATCGGACGTAAAGCTTGTCCATGTGATTCCAAATTTGGTGGCAGAGCTGAAGAGCGCGATCGTCAGTTGAAAAGTGTAAAATAAGGCACAGTGTGGGAACCACGTGAGTTGCGAATACCTTTAAAAATTGGTTGCCAATCGATACTGAACTGACACTCAGTACCTGTAGATTCGAGCTTGGTTTTAGGATTCCTACTGTGGGCTGTAAGAACAGAAACAAAATTTTTCGTGATGCCAAGCACGTACCATACATCATTGAGCATGATTGTTTCCAAATTTCCATAGACATAGCTGGCGACTTCGATACTACCGCTGCCAAGAGCATTGATAAACTCCTTTCCCTGCCACTTCAAACGAAGTATTCGAGCTCACAAAAAATGGCCTGTTGTGGGTGAATTAGTTCACGTTTAGCATGACATGGTGAGTGGCATCATTATCAATCGACCACTAGTCATTTCTAGTCACCATGTTAACGTCACTACTGATTAAAATCAGTGCAACGTGGTTTTCAGTCACGTTGACTTGAGTGCTCTTTTGGTCATCTTCACTACCCCCAAATTTTGATTTAGAGGTTTAACTCGATTAACTGGCTTACGCTAGTTATGGAGGCTTCCAATCAGCTTTCCGCTTAGCATATTGATGAGTCCAGTGACCTTTCCAATTACTGTATTTACACTTATTAGTGTGCTCAGTTTTCTTCATCTTCTGGCCACTACTCTTTGCAGGACTGAGAACATCACTTGATTTTGACGCTCGTTTTACGTTACCTTCGTGCGGAATTAGCGCTTGTGAAATTTCTTCAACTCTCTTAGTTTCATTTGCTTTCTTGAGTAAGTAACTTGATTTGAACGATTCAAATCGATTAAGTATTCAATTGAAACGAAAAACAGTTCGATTAAGTCATCGACTGTCTCAGTTTACTCGTTTTTACGCCGGCATTTAACTCACAAAGTTAATTTTTTAATTGTGACAGTACAGATTTACAGATTTACAGTTTGGTCCCATTCCATGTTGAAAAAATCAAGACACTGACGAAATAATTTATCCTCTGTTTTGTTATTAAACTGTTCAGCCAAGATGCCCCATGCTTCCTTAGCAGATAATCTACCTGCGACACGTCAGTGTGAATCATCACTTACGCACTGGAAAATGACAACTTTGACTCGAGCTGACGCTTTATTGAAAGCTCCGAGCTTACTCGTTTCATCTTTGGTTGGAGGATCCGATAATTTAGGTTTTCCAGTTGTTCCCTCAATTATGCTGATGGTACCGGACAACTCCAGCCCATTCAGCACTCCAACCTTCTAAGTCAGCCAATCTTCTGTTATTTTAGAGCTGGAGGAACTTGATATTACGAAAACTCACAAGGAAGTAATTCAAGCATTTAAAATGTGATCGCGTAACTTGATTGCATTTCATAAACACGACACAGTGCAATTTAAAAACTGGGCCTACGAGTATATAAAGCAAAGCTGAAAACCCATGCGAGACTTAAGACCTGCGCTTATGTAATCAGGTGTCAGACCCAGACCAGTGCAGGAGCGACCAGCTCGGGCCAAAGAAGAGCAATATAAAATCCTTTTACGACAAGCTACAAAAATGAGCCGAAAAAAAACGACTGACCAACAAAACCAAGATCCAACAGATAAACGAAAATATGACCCTACATGAAGCCAGGTTAGCGTGTGCCACTATTGAACAACTAAGAGACGGCTTGAACCCACAAACCAGTCTTTGCAAAAGTGCACTGGGATCATAGGCAAACCAGTCGAAATTAAAAACATATGGCTGCCATATTTCCAGAGGATCTTCACAGCGTCCCCAACAACGACTGAACTGTAAGAGGGACAAATTAAGGTGTGAAAATTACTGGGGCGTCGCCCTACTGTGAACTTCCTATAAAGTAAAATCATTAAAGAAAATTAAAGCCATAGTATGAAAGTACTATAGGAGAGTATCGGGAAGGTTTTCGAAGTTGATGGTCTACAATAAACCAAATATTCTCAGTAAAGCAGGTGCTTGGAAAGTGTTGAGAATAAAACATCGATGTGCACCAACTCTTTGTAGACAAGCATACAGCAGTGTCAACGGAAATGCACTGTATAAAATAATGCTTAACTTTGGTGTCCCAACAAAACTAGTCCACATGATCAACGTCACGATGCTTATCACAGAGTCCCAAGGCAAGGCAAATGGTGAACTAACGGACAGCTTTATGATGGAATCAGGCTTAAAACAAGGGGATGGACTTGCCCCCAATGCTTTTTAATATTACGCTGGAACACGTCATCAGAAAGACGATAGCTGAAACCTCGGATACATTAATGTTCAAGTTCACACAATTGGTAGGATATGCTAATGGCGTCAATAGTATGATACATTCAATCTTAGATGCCAAAGGAGCATTTCTGACCCTAGAATCTGAAGCAAATCGAATTGGACTACGAATTAATGAAACGAAAACTAAATTCATGATTCAAACGAGAAAGAAAACTCCAGTTTGACAAAACCTGACCGTAGGCGGCTATAACCTTGAGAGTGTGGATCATTTTGTATAACTTGGAGCCAACCTGAATAGAAAAGGACGATATCGGTCGCCGCATAAACGCCGCAAATAAAGTATATCACTCCCTAGTTCCAATTCTAACGATCAGAGCTATGCACAGGCAAAATAAGCTCCGCATTTACAAAACACTAGTCAAATCTGTGCTGTTATAGGGAAGTGAAACATGGAGATTGACGAGTGGATCTGAAAAGGCGGTGGAGGTATTTGAACGCAAAGTGCTCCGGAAAATCTACGGCCCAGAAACAGGGAATAGAGTGGAGACTACGTTACAACGCTGAGTTGCATGGACTATTTGACGATCCACCTGTTTCCTCTTGTGAAAAATTACGTAAATTGCAATGGGCGGGCCATGTAGAAAGAATGGAAAAAAACCGGCTGCCCAAAAGAACATTGACGGGTAGAACCCAAGGTAGACATCCAGCGGGAAGACCGAGAACTCAATGGGAAGACACGATAGAAACTGACAGTAGATCCTTGTTGGGAGTAAAGGTCGCGGAATAGAGATGATTAGGGGAGATTAATCGGGGGGGCAGGACCCGGCTTGGACTGTGTGGCGCCATAGATGATGATACTCGTAGTTACATTTTTTTGGACCATACATTTTTCCTGAAACGGTATCGAAGTAGCACCCTTATTCTTGCATACTGCTCCCAAATTTGATCTCCATCTAAAATCTCTCATAGCTCTTCTTTAAACCTTTCAACGTGAATTCACCCACCAAATTTTAGCACAAATTTGTGTGAGCATTCAAATCGCGACCTTTCTATCCGTCCGTGCATTACAGCAAGTTTTCTCGCAAACTACACAAGTTAGAGTGATGAAATTTTGTAGGTAGGTGGTGCCCTCTCAAAAATTGCAGTACAAAAAAAATATTTAAGGTGTAAGGACCTCTTCATATAGGGGGTGACCCTTGAAAAAAAATATGGGTATCAAATGAAAGGTCTTGATGAGAACATGTCAAAACAGGTCTTAAACTAGAAGCTTTTGCACGGAGGGGTCCAGGGTGAGAGGAAATGTACGAAAAGTTTGTGTCTCCCCCTCGCGATTGGACATAATCGCGACCTTTCTATCCGTCCGTGCATTACAGCAAGTTTTCTCTCAAACCACACAAGTTAGAGTGATGAAATTGTGTAGGTAGGTGGTGCCCTCTCAAAAATTGCAGTAAAAAAAAATATTTAAGGTGTAAGGACCTCTTCATATAGGGGGGTGACCCTTGAAAAAAAATATGGGTCTCAAATGCAAAGTCTTGATGAGAACTTGTCAAAACAGGTCTTACACTAGAAGCTTTTGCACGGAGGGGTCCAGGGTGAGAGGAAATGTACGAAAAGTTTGTGTCTCCCCCTCGCGATTCGACATTTTTGGACAGAAAAATCTGAAAAAATCACGAAAGTAGGTCTGTATAAGTACAACGGCAACAAATACCTCAGAAGTCAAAACTCTATCAAATTTGTTAATAATAGTCCATTTTATGAATTTTACTTTTTCATTTATAAAAAAAGAAAGAGAACCAACCCTTAAATTTGACAACAATTTGTACATAAATTTTCTAATGCATAACGCATGTTTTCTGAAAATTTCGTAAAACTCGGGCAATAAAAAGCTAAGTTATCAATTACCGCACCAATTACACGTGATACTGTGTAAATACACGCCCGCAAAGAACCCAAACACTACAAATGTGTAAAGGATTTTATGAAAATTTTAGAAAAATTTTATAACATTGATATGTTATCATGACAACTCACACATTGAGGTCAACACACTGAAAATAAAGTGGCAGCAATTCAAAATACATATTAACCATATATTAGTTTTCCAATCTCAAATCATGGAATATATGCATGAGCCAAGTCTAATACTCGAAAGACTTTGTTTGAATTTCGAATAATTTTACAATACCCTTCCGGCAGGAGCATTCTCCAGCTGATTTTACTTGTTTTTCTTCAAATTATTTCTCTCGAAAAACGAAGATTATTTCATCTTCTTCAAATTGGGTAATAACATTCTTGAATATCCTACTCCAAGCCAACTGAGTTTCCGTCAAAATCAGTGTCCAATGCCATACTCCTAATGTCTCTTATATTCCTTTCTCACACTACAACTTTCTTTCCCTCACGAATTCATTGTTTTCTCGGACTTGTCCTTTCCTCATTTCCTTTGCCATTTCCAGATGTAAATTTTACACTACAAGTTTGAATTAATCCTTTCTTTTTTATCTTGTTACAACCGCGGAAGTCACCGCACTTGCAGACATTATGTTTCAGCAGAGGGGTGAGTAACCCGGGGTGGCATACTGAGGCCGGCTAGCGCTCAGTCGTGTCGTGGGACTTCCGGGACACCCTCGACTCGTGCTGAGCCACCCTACACATAAAAACTAGCACAAAGGGATAAGGACGGGAAAGGAGGAGGTCGTTTTAAGAAAAGAAAAATGTTTTTTTCCTCACACAGACATGGCCGTTTTATTTAACAAAAAAGAAAATTCGCACATTTTACAAAAAGAAATTAAAAGCAAATCCGCCCCCTTCAAAATCTAATTTAATGAAATATGAATTAAACGAAGGTTATTTAACGTTATATGAAATAATGCAAAAAAATAAAGTAGAGAAAAACTCAAATTTATACTCACTCCCTTCTTGCAGAACTCCGAGTACTCGGCGAAAGAAAAAAAAAGAAGCGTGGGGTCACTGTAAATTAAGAGTGAAATGTCTGTAATGTTAAAAAAAAAATCCAAGTAAAACGGCCACTTTAGTAAGCACCATGCGCTGTCTATCCGTTTCTTTCGTTTTGTCTACTAGCAGAAAATTCAAAATCCCGCACTTGCTTTTCGAATTCCCACATCACTCGTCAGCTATTTTTGTTATATTTATATATATATATATATATATATATATATATATATATATATATATATATATATATATATATATATATCTTTTTGTATATCAACAACCGCAACAATTTCCATTTTGCATATATGTCAATTTGCATAACCATGATAGCGTTTGGTTAGATGCAAATCATCATATATATACTTGCTTTTGCCGATATTCCAAAAAGAGCCGGAACGCCGGAATTCGCATCAATCTTTTAGCTTTAGATTTGAATTTCGTTTAAATTTATTGTCATTTCATTTGTTCAACGTACTGGTACTATAGGTTGTAGTAAGTAAATGCATAAATAAGTAAAGGACATGATGTTTGCTCCTAATAAAAACTAAAAACAAAGTCATCATAATATGTAGTAGTGGCTTATTCAACGCAATTACTTTACTTTTTTTAACCCATTTTGGGCTTTCGCTTAGAGATAGAGTATCTCATTATCTTGATCGAATGTATTGGCACGCTACAAGGTGATATGGTCAGTTTCACGCTTTGGCCGTGTGTCCGTCCACCCAGCTGTGATACGTTCTTATATTAAACCAGCACAGATAACTGAACGGGCTTATACCAGTAGTCCGTCCGAAGAATCACTCGAACTTAATCTCGTTGTCGCCAACGAGACTTCAGCCAGGGATCTTCGGCTTATGGGGTGAGTGCTCTAACCACTACACGACGCGGACTAATAACGCAATTACTAGAAAGATCCAATTAGCCCTTGATTGAGCCCTATCCGGACCATCATTTTTTTCCGCTAGGAAAAAATTCCGAAAAATCACAGAAATCAACCTCTAATGCAAAAATAAATTTTGAATCTAAAAATTAATAAATTTTTGCTTGCAATTGAACGAATAAAATAAGAAATTCAAAACTCATCATAGTCGTACCATTAGCATCATATTAAATAATTTAACTGCATAATTTCTTAGTCAAATTTTATGTCAGAATACTTTAAATTCTTAGACTCGTTCGCGAAAAGGCAATAAGAGCTTCTTTGGACCTTGATTATTTTACTCGGGAAAACTTTAGATCGATTAAAAAAATTACCGCTCTAATACTGAAATAAAATTTTAATTTAAGTATTGACAAATTTTTGATTTCAATGGTATTGTAGCCGCAACAGAATGAATAATGCATACCCAATTCTAAATCCATCGTATATTTAAACTAAACGAATTGAATCCTGTTTTGGATTACACACCGAATGATTCGAAAGCTAAAAATACAAATTTAAGATGTATCTTTAACGGTCCGACATTTTCTTACGAAACGATTCCATCAAACAGTTGAAAAACAATTTTTACTACCCAATTTCTGTCAAACAATTCAAACAATACAGCATAAAATGTTCTATCTTTTATCTCAAGAATAAATATAAAGTATTTCCAATTTATCTCCTTGAAAACGGATAGTGAATTACTTCTGACATGATAAACGATTTCGTGTACTATTACAATGGCATTCGCTTGCTCCCTGTGAAGGTTCGTAGAACGAATATATCCAGAAAATTCGAAAAGGTTTTTCGATGTTACTGTCTTGAGAAATGCGATATAAAATGAAAAGTAACGGGGACAATTAAGATAACAAAGTGAAATGTGACTAAATAAATAATTTTAAATATTCCTTTCGCCAAACTCGAGTAATTTAATGATACTGTGCTGCGCTAATTTTTTATGGTAAGAAAAAATTAGGCCACATCTTTAAGTGATTGGATTATACTAAAGACAACTGTTACGTGAAGGTCTTGCAACCTGCGGAAGACGAAAAACTAGTGAGAGCATGATCTTGGCTTAACAAAAATGTTGTCCAATAGATTGAACTCATAAATGATAGTTTTTTATCTTTCGCTCAATTTAACTTTCTATCGCTAAAGAATTTTTTACATCTGAACCATTCCTCTCCATCATATACTCGACCCACCTACGAAAATTTTCTTCCGCTACGACACACATATGAAACGTTAAAGCGATTACTTCATAAGGCATCCAAAGTCACATCTCTCACCTGTTCTTTATATGGTCATTGTGCCAAGGAAACTCCCCAACTGGATTCTGTTAAAAAAAAAAATTTATCCATTTTCTTCTTTTTGCATTTCTATTTTTGCCCGTGCAAGCTATGCAAGAATGAAAACGTAAACTCACCTGGTTTCTTTATATGCGGGAGATGAAGGTAGTTGGATGAATGTGGGAACGCGTCGTCGACGACGTTGCCGTCTTCGTCGCGAGTTCGCAAGAAAACGGTTCCACCAGACCTTAAATACGTGCTGCACATTGAGCTAAGGTTGCATGATTGATATTGCGAGTCAATCCGATTGTCATTCAAGTCGCGTGGGATAATCGTGTCGACTGCAATTTTCTTTATTCACATACTCGTACATATGTAGTATTCATATGGTTTGAATGGTTGACGCGTTCTTGCTAACAAAGACGACAATCGGAAAGCAACAAGAACGATATCGACTGGCCTGGCGCGACAATAAATGACGATGACAAGAAATAGTTGGCCGCGAATAGTAAAGTAGCCGGAGTTGGAGTTGTTTTTGTTGGTTTTGTTGTTTTCCAATATTCACGTTGCATGGACTTATTCGTTGAACTCAGATAGCAATGGTGGCGAATAATTTATGGAAAATACATATTTGGTGGTTCTGATTCATTACACGTCGATCTTTCTACTGTGTTCCCGTTGTGTCAAGTTGATATGCTCTCCAATTGCAATAGTTTCACCCGCTGTTTTTTAAACCGAGTCATACATATGTATGTGGATCGAATTTTTTGAGACTTAGCATAATTTTTATAAACATGGCTTTTTAAGCATTTGATGGCTATTTTTTTCACGCACAGATATTTAACTTAAACGCTTTAAGCTGGCAACTTCCTGTAAGAATACTTTTGGCGTGAAATTAAAGTACAAATCAGAGCTTCGATTTTATGGTCCGAAAAAAAAACTGAAGTTAAAACCACCATTTTGCCTTTCCAACTCTTTTTTTTAGCATCCGTACTCGTAAGTAATAAATTGTCCAAATCTTGTTATCCGCATCCTGAATTGGCTAGCCACAGTCTGTCTGCGTTCTTCGTAGACCCATGCCGAGCCACCTACATAAACTAACACTAAAGATAAAGGAAAGGAAGAAGAGAATCATTTAAATATGAATATAGCCTGTGTTATGCTATGGATGTGAAATATGGACCCTAACCCAAGCATCCGCAAATGTATTGAACGCCTTTAAACGACTGGTCCTGAGGCGAATAATCGGAGCGAAGCTATACGAGGACAAATGGCGCATTCGATACAACCATGAGCTGTATGAAATTTTTGACGAGCCTGAGGTCTCAACGATTTTAAAACTGCGGAAGCTGCAGTGGGCTGGACACATGAATCGTATGGACGAACAACGGATACCCAAAAAGGTATTCGTTGCGAGACTGAGGCCGGAGACCAGTGGGGAAACTGAGGAAACGCTGGTCTGACTCGGTCGACGAAGACAGTTCATTGCTGCTCGGATTTCGAAATTGGAGGGCGGGATGAATGAACTGAGACAGTTGGAGGCACTTGTTGCAGGAAGCGAAGGCCCGAGAGGGGCTGCAGTGCTACGAAGAAGAAGAATAATATGGTTTGTGCGAGTCTATAGTCATATTTATTACAACATAAAAATTAACACAAGTTGATGCTGTTGTCAGATAGGATTTTACTTAACCTATGATATGCAGATACCAACAATGAAAAAACTTAGAACTACGATGACATCAAATACTTGGTTTAAAACAAAAACCATAGGTAATCCAATTAAAACGGCCGCCATTCCATTGCATTTCGCTCAAATCATTTGCTAACCGAGAACTTAAAGATATTTATGTTATAGATCTTATCTTAAAATTTTGATAAGTTCCAATCAAAAATATGGTGTCTGTTTCAATAGAAAACCCATATAGTAGAGATTCTGGTTGTAATTGTAGAAAATTCAAATGGCTATGGCATCCGAAAATATGCCTAATAGCTGCCATACGTTCTGATTTTAAACCAGTACGCATCACAACTGAACGGGCTTATAGTCCGACCCAAGAATCTCTCAATGCAAATCCCATTGTCACCATCAGGATTCGAACCAGGGACCTTAGGCTTACGCAACGATCACTCTAACCACTACACTACGCGGACTATAAAGGCCTAAAATATTGTAAGATTACTTAAATATCGTTGAGTTTGTACCCGTTCATTTTATTGTAAAAATATATTAACAAAACATAGTTTTATTAATAAATTCGGGTAAACTTTGACTTTCAAAATGTATGTTGTTGATATGCTCGTAAAAAACAATATCTATGATTGTTTTTCAAACTTCTCGGATCAAAATTATCCAACCGCAGCAAGGGGCGCCCATTTTTATTCTGCATTTTCCCTCCCCCTCCACCGTTCGATGCAAAAAGCCTAAGTTTAAGACCCGCCCTGAAAAGTTCCCATTAAGAACTTTGACTTGACGCTATATACTCCTATGACTACCTTTGTGAACAATTTTTTTTAAGGATTCCCTTTGATATGGAGGGACCCCCTTGATAACCTGTACTACGCTTCGGACAATGAATATGAATTGATGCTTTGGGCTGGCGGATATGATGCTTTGGACCTAGTTGATTTGCACTGTAGCGGTAAGGTGACAATCGTGCTTATATGGCTCTACTTTCAGTATCATACCGTTTCCGTCCCGGTAAATCTTTGACGGGCCTCGGAGTACGTTTGAACTTCACACAATTGGGTTGGTGGTGTATGTTCGGTTTAGACGGACTTCCAATTAGCGCTGGTCTTGCTCTGAACACTTGTCCCTCATAAGGGCATGTGCCAACCCTCGCATGACCTCTCTACTCTGCAATGATAACCATGGGATCAAAAAGACGACCGCACACACGAACGATTATAGTAGCTCCGAGGAGGGACCCAATCGAACTGCAGAAATTTCAACTAAAAAGATCAAAGAAATCCAAAAAAAAATAATTAAAAATTTCAATAACCACGATGTAATCAGCGGCTGCAACCACGTTGTTAGCAGCACATCTCGGGTGGTACCAACGACGACAAAAATGACGACGAATACGATGACCAGTAAATACAATCGAAAAACGGAGATTAGCGGGCAACTTTGTTCGGACTGAGATTACTGCGGCGTTCCGGTGCAGAAAAAAATAATGCAACCGGCAGAGTGTCCTAAAAAGCAAAAGCAGGAAATTATGCAGGACACGCCAGATGTTCACGCGGTGGAAATATAAAGAACATCGAGAATTCGATGGCTACTGCAGCAATCGCTAACGAAATGCGCGAAGTCCACAAAGTGATCACGGCAGAAAAAGAAAAGAGTGACAATTTCACCGCCACCGTCGAAAATGTGGCTGAAATACTTTACTCGAAAACGGAAGCTGATAACCTCTCCCAAAAAAGGAGGTCGAAAAGTGCATTTGCCGTCCAACGACGTCAATAAGGAAGTCTAATCCGAAAAGCGGGGGACGTTCGAAAAACAATAAAATCTTCCTGCGACTCGCCAAAAATCATCAAAGGTGTAAAGAATGAGCTCCTTGAACTAGAGTAGTTCCTAGACTACATAGGGCATTACCGGAAGAGCTGGTTGAAAGCCGAAGACGATCAGAAGGCCGAAGAAGATCAGAAGGCTAAAGAAGCGCTGAGAGCTAAGCCTGAAGGGCACGTGCAGATTGTTCCATCATCAAACATCAATAGAAGAATGGCGTCTAACCCAATCGAAGGAGATCGGGATAAAAGAAGGAAGGGAAAGGCACTTGGTGGCCGTGGAAGAGTGTTGACACGAGGAGCGAAGGAAGTCGCAAAGAAACTCCTTCAAAAAGTGCCAGAAAACAAAGTTCGCACGGACGCCCAGCAAGAAAAAAGACCTAATGCGAAACAGGAGAAAATAGTCACGAAGAAAACCCCGGCAACAGGCTCTGTTCGTAAAACCTCAAGATGGCCGATCCTACGCGAAAACGTGGCGGATATCAAGGGAAATGTAAGGCCCGAAAACACCCAACACTGTCACTAAAGCAGTACGACCAACGCGGTCGGCCCACATAGGGGCCGCCAATAAAGAAGCAGTATAAAACAAGTTGGGTAGAAATGTAGTCACCAGCAACAAATACAGTCAAGAAATATTCCAAAGAGATGTGCACGTTTAAAAAAAACCCATTGTTTTTATATTTTCAACGGGCGCCATTTTTTTGCAAGCCAACATAAATCACTCAAATCATGAATTCCTAAAAAAAATAATGTTATTGTCCTCATTTGAAAATTTCAAGAAGATCAAATCAAAACTGCTGTGACTGATTCGATGGAAAGTCCGTAAAATACCAAAATCATGTGTTATTGTTGTTGTAATTGGAGAAATTTCAAATGGCTATAACTTCCCTGTATATCATTCGATTTTCATCAAACTTACATAGTTTAAGGACCTTTTGTAGGAATATTTAAATATCGAATTTCGTTGAGTTTAAGGGTACCTATACGATTTTATTGGGAAAAATGTGAAATTCGTATATCATACTATTATTAACAATGTTGAGTGAATTTCGACTTCTAAGGTATTTGTTGTACTCATAAACACCTCCACCCCCAATTTTTTTCAAATTTTTCGGATCACAGGTGTCCAATCACGAGGGGGGGGGACAAACTTTTCGTGTATTTCCCCGCCCTGTGCACCCCTCGAAATTTTTTTTTACCTTATAGTAGTGGTTGAGCTTTGAAGAGAGCGCCACTTTACCCCTGCATACAAAATTTGATGTTTCTAGCTTAAGTAGTTTCCGAGAAAAATTGCTGTGACACACGGTCGGACGGACAGACAGGACGCGATTTTAGTAGGATTTTGTAAACTTATTTTACAAAACCCTAAAAAAGTCCTCGGCGCAGTAAAAAAAAAGAGTCCTCGGCAAAAGCGCAACTGTAGGCTCGCCCGAGCCGATGGCAACGACCGAAACATTGACTGTGTCAGAACTTCGAAGAACTAGATGAGCCCCTCAGAAAGGAGGTCCCTAGCGTGGGCAGAATCAAAGCGAGGCTGACACCAGAAAACCATAGGGGACAACGCATGGCTCTCATTGACTTGACCGAAAAGGACGCCAAACAATTTCTGAATAAGAGCAAAGTAAAAATAAGGTACTTGCCTGCAGGAAACGGTAAAGAGCAGTGTCTCTTCAATGTTTCAAATGCTTTGGCTATGGTCAAACCGCACAAGTATGCGAAGGACCCGATAAAAGTCCCATATGTAACAAATGCGGTGAAATGGATCATAAAAGAAATGAGTGTGCCAAATAGGCACACTGTATCCTTTGCAAGGATGCTGATCCGAGACCGGATCTTGGGCACGTCTTGGGATCAGGAAAGTTTCGGGTTTTCCAGGAAGCTTTAGCCTAGGCAAAATCAGAAATTCGATCGCCCATATCCTGCAGGTAAACCTACACCGCAGTTTAAACGCGTTGTGCGGTTTATGAGAGACATGACAGCTGACTTTTTGCTGCTGAGTGAGCAACACCACGATAAAAGTTCTGCATCATGGTATCCTGGCGAAACTGGTACACCCGCCATCTGGGTTCGGAACAGTGATTTTCAAGGGGAAGGACTGTGAACGGTGAGATGGTTTCGTACAGGTTTGACGCTCAGGAGCCACCTTCTGTAGTGTGTAACTAACGCCTTACGAATCGATATCATCTTTCCAAGCCAAGCTTAATGCTTTATAGGGCGCTGTCCCGAACGCAGATGGCAATGTGCTCGTTGGGGAGACTTCAACGCTAAAGCAATCGAATGGGGGCAAGCCTTCAACAGATCCGCGGAGAAAATAAATCCTATAAATAGCGGGCAGGACGTCGCCTCGGAGTCCATAGTACGGAAGATACACAATTGGAGAGTATTAGAGAACTACTCAGCCAGTGATCAGCAGTGCAATATGCTTGAGATCAGTGATGTCTCCCGACGTCCGTGCTCTCGACCTTCTACGAATGCGTGAAACATCGGAAGGATGGACGTCGAGGTGCTCACGGCACGTGCTCCACTGCAGGATGATTCGCAGGAAACAGAAGAACTGGCAGATCAAGACGTAGTGAACTCAACTTTGAGCATCATCACGACTGCTTGCAACGCTTCTATGCCCCGTCGAAAATCCTGGCACGGTATGGGGGTATTGGTGATTAACTGAAATCGCTGCAAAACAAAGCGAGTATCACAAGCTTCGACGTAAGGCTCAACGGGCACGAAACCGTGACGAGACATGCAACTGGGTAGCAACATATACTCGTAAGTCGGCCAGAAATAGCTTCGCACATTAATTAACACCAAAAAGCCTCGCTGCTCGCAAGATCTAGTGGACAATGAGAACAACGATCCGTGGGGCCTTGGCTACAAGCTATTCATGCGGACCTTGGCTACAAGCTATTCATGCGGATCTTGGTGCCCCACGGATGCCTTGTATACATGGAACGAAAAAGATGAACGAGATAGTGTGGGCACTTTTCCGTATTGACAGTGCCCACGGTGAAACAGCAATAGAATGCCCACTCTTCACATAGCCGAAACTGTAAGAGGCAGCCCTAACATTGAAAGCCAGGAATACTTCTCGCCCAGATGGTGTTCTAGCTGAGGTATTGCAACTTATCTATCACCATTGTCCTGACTTGTTGCTCAGCACATTCAACGCTTGACTACAATACGGGGCTTTTCCGGTACGATGAAAGATGGCTCCACTCGTGCTGATCAGCAAGAGGAAAGGAAATTCCGAATCGCCGTCTGCATATCGCCCGTTATGCATGCTAGACACTCCATGAAAAGTGCCAGTGAAACTCATCGAGAAAAGACTCACTGACGCTATTCGTGCTGCTGGGGACATATCTCCTCGGCAGTACGGCATTAGAGCAGGACGCTCCACCCTTGATGCGATTGCAGAGGTGGTGGGCGCGGTCCAAAAGGCAGAGGCACATAGTCGCGCCAAGCGACAGATTGTTCTGTTGGTGATACTTGACGTTAGGGAACCCTTCAACTCCAATAGATGGGTGGATACGCTGAAAATCTCTTTTGAAGCTCAAGAATATCTGATGCGGCTTCTGAGGGACTACCTGAAGGACCGAAGCCTGCTTTATGATACGACACAGGGCCAACGAAGGATGGAAGGTACATCGTTTTTCGAGATCTGTGAAACATGTCTGCCAGCTGAGTCGCGCTTGATCAGCTATGCAGATGATGTTGCGCCTCTAGTCGCTGGACGCACCGTCGAACAAGCGCAACTTAGGTTAGCTATGCTAATGCGCCAAGTGAGAGTTTGAATGGCGACTCGTGAGTTCAGTCTAGCGCTAAAGAAAACCGAAGTGGTCATCATGGCAAAAAATAGAATCCATAGAGTAAAGATCATCAGTATTGGAGACATACTATTCGAATCGAAGCCAGCTACTGATTGACTCGAAGATGAGTTTTTCTGAGCAAATTAGGGCAACGGCTGAGAAGGCTGCTTCGGGCGTATCGGCTCTGAGTCGATATATGGCTAACTTAAGGGGACCCAACCCATCAAGAAGACGCCGCTTGTTTAGCGTCGTGGGGTCAGTCCTACTGTACGGAGCAGAAATATGGGGCGACGCTCTCAATAAGGAGATGCACTGAAAACGCTTGTCACAGGTACAGGGAAGAGGAGCACTGAGGATTGCATCGTCATATCCGACAGTCTCTGATTCGGCGGTGAGAGCTATAGC
Organism: Odontomyia ornata; assembly: GCA_963969285.1. Classification (NCBI taxonomy): domain Eukaryota; kingdom Metazoa; phylum Arthropoda; class Insecta; order Diptera; family Stratiomyidae; genus Odontomyia; species Odontomyia ornata. Next base: position 457,457,027 of record OZ017738.1, on the reverse strand, counting down.
AGGCATAATACCTGTTGCCTTTCTTGCTAGAGAACGCCGCGCTATTTACCGCCGCGAGGGAGACGGTTGCCCGCGAGAAGAGACAGGGATCACTCCTTGAGTGAATAGCACGGAGGCTTTTGAGCGGGCATGGGGGTTTCAGCCTTACCTGCACAAGATTGGTAAGTCACGGTCCCCCAATTGTCGGCTTTGCCCAGGAGAGGAAGACAATGCCTGCCATATATTTGTTGGGTGTAAAAAATGGGACAGGCTAAGACGGGACCTCTAAAGGGAGACGGGAGAGTTCACGCTGGATAGTATAGTCGCGATGATGCTTGCATCAGTTGACAAATGGAACCAAATGGCACATTATGTTCGGGAAGGCCTAACAGATACAAGAGTCTCACAGCAGTCGGGGCTGGGGGATCGCTTGTCTGGCAATTGCTCTTCCTCCCTCCCCCCCCCGCTAAAGGAGGGGTCCTCCAGCTTGAAGGCGCCTCATGGCGTAGCAAAACGAGACGTAGCCCGAATAATGTGTTAAACGGTTCCAGGCTAGGTTCTTAGGTTAACATGGGAGGTGTTTAGTGGGTGGTCCGAGATCTGCTCTAAAAATCTCATATTAACAACTTTCACATGACACTATATAAAGTGTCTATCTTTGTTAATAATTTTTTTTAGGATTCCCTTCTGATATGGCGCGACCTCCTTAAGAACCTTTGAAAATTTTTGTGGCACTCAAACTTTGAAGAGGTAATGACTTCTGATATACCTGCCAAATTTAGTACCTGTTGCCGCTATTGTTTCGAAGAAAAATAGTGACAAACAGGAGCGACGGACAGTCGTGTCCAATTTCAATAGGGTTTTGTAATTTAGTATGAAACTGTAGCTATGTCAATTCTTATACTAAAGAGTGGTCCAACCAAAACGCACGATGTTGATTGTAAATAAAACAAAAAGTTTTCACAGAATTATTTAATTTTTTTTTATTATTGGGTCTATAACTTAATTCCTGCGGTTTTTTTTCAAAATTTGAACGTTTATTTTAGAAAAAAATTGTGCAATAGTATTATTCAAGGTATTGCCCATCTGAAGCAATGACCTTTTCCCATCTTTCTGGCAATTTGTGGATCCCATCCCAAAAGAACTGCGCCGGCTTGGCAGCCAAGAATGAATCAAGCCAATTTTGGACATCCTGCTCTGATGTGAACCGTATTCCAGTGAGGGTGCTCTGCATCGATCGTAACAAATGGTAGTCAGGAGGGGCAAGGTCTCGGCTATATGGCGGGTGGGGTAAAACTTCCCATCGCATATTCTGGGCGTTTTCCGGCTACTGCTCTCTTCAAACGGATTAATTTTCACCCGGTTTTAGCAGCTCATAATACAGCACACCCTTCTGATCCCACCAAATACAGAGCATTAGCTTCGCGCCATGGATATTCGGCTTTGCCGTTGATTTGGCTGGTTGGCCGGATTTTACATATGCTTTTTGCGCTTGGGGTTGTCGTAATGGATCCATTTTTCGTCACCAGTAACAATCCGATGCAAAACTGACTTCCTTTTGTTGCGTTCCAGCAGCATTTCGGACATGCAAAACCGCTTTTCGACGTCTCTCGGCTTGAGTTCATGTGGAACCCAATTTCCTTGCTTTTGAATATATTCAGCTGCTTTTAAACGTTTTGAAATGGCTGCTTGAGTGACACCCAAAGATTTTGCGAGCTCTTCTTGTGTTTGGCAACAATCTTCATCGAGTAATGCTTCCAAATTATTGTTGTTATGGCATACACTGAAAAGACGTACATTGACAGTAGCTTTCCAACGCAGGTTCGGAATATTGGAACAATGTAATATTATACAAGTCACGCCATCTCTTAGCAAACCGAACGAATTAAGTTATAGACCCAATATAAAAGAAGGATCTATGACAATTATGTGTAAAACCAAATATCGCCCGAACGCTCGCCACGGCTACGGTGACATACTTCTATCCGATGGTCCATATTTTCAATGACTCTAAGACATAATTTAGGGTCAATGTCGTTAATGTGCTGAAGTATCTCATCCTTTAGCTCTTGAACTTTTCTTGGCTTATTGACGTGCATTTTTTTTTTAAATATCCCCAGAGAAAGAAATCCAACGGTGTCAAATCACATGATCGTGGCGGCCAATTAACATCGCCACAACGTGAGATAACACGGTCATTGAATTTCTCGTGCAAAAGAGCCATTGTTTCGTTGGCTGTGTGGCAAGTGGCACAATCCTGTTGGAACCACATATCGTCCAGGTCCATGACCTCAATTTCTGGCCACAAGAAGTCCGTTATAATCTCGCAAAAGCGAACACCATTCACGGTAACTGCTTGGCCGTCCTCATTTGCGAAGAAGTACGGCCCGATGACGCCGCACCAAACAGTCACTCTTTGTGGATGCATTGGCTTTTCAACAGTCACTCGTGGATTTTCATTTGCCCAAATGCGGCTATTCTGCTTGTGAACGAATCCACTGAGGTGAAAGCGTACCTCGTCGCTGCAGATGATTTTCTTTGTAAAGTCACCATTCCCTTCTGTCTGTTCAACCAACCATTCAGCGTATTACTGACGCTTGAAATGGTCAGTAGGCTTCAGCTCTTGAGTCAATTGAACCTTGTAAGCGTGTAAATTCAAATCTTTATTCAAAATTCGCATCTTCGTGAGATGTTCAATTGTTAGGCACGACGACGAGTCGAGGTTGACGGCTCTTCTGCCACACTATCGTGAACAACAGCAATGTTTTCCGCAGAATGAACTGGGCGAGTATGCACAGGTGATTTCACATTTCTTACAGACCCGGTTTGCTGAAATTTGCGCACAATTCTCCCGATTGTGGACATATTTGGTCGACTATGCTGACCAAAATTCACGAAGTGCAAGAAATGCATTTTGATTTGAACGCCCGTTTTCGTAAAAGACTTCAGCAACATTAATGCCCTGCTCAATTGTGTACCTCTTCATGGTTGAATTTGTCAAACACTGAAACAAAGAAATGTCAACTTAAGGTTGGCGAAAAACTTGACGTTAACGTGTGATTCACAATTAACATCGTGCATTATGGTTGGACCACCTGGCTTCATAAATCCCGGAATTTTTCAATAGGTGGCGACGCTAGAAAATGAACATGACTCATTTTGAGAGACTCATCCGTCATTAGTTTGTGTAAGAAGTTTCACGACAGTCTTTAGGGTGACGCTACTTTCGCCTTCGGTAAAAAAAACAGGAAAAGCAGGAATATCGCATCTGTTCAAACATTGTTTTAAATTCCGCTGCTGTTGATATGAACATACATTTCTCGCCCATCTTTATTGCTGCTATCTTATCTTAAATTTTTGCGTAAACATGTGGTGAAAAATTCCTGCGTCTGCCCTATATGTAGATATTGCAACACAAATACCAGAGACACCTGTTTGCAACACTTGGAAATAATGAGGAGTACCTCTTAATCAAAAAAATACTGTCGCAGTAGCCAAAAGCAAGACAGAAATTTCAACTTTAAACGGTACGCACGTCAAAACCTAGTTCATGTGCTTAGGTAAATTTTCAGTCGATTAACCCATGTCACCTTCTAGTGTACCATTCGTAATGATTTGCTCGGAAATATTTCAATAGTATGTTTTCAGCGAAGATATACGTTCGTTTAAATTTTAAGAACTGTTCCTGGAATAAATGATGAATACAATTATTCCCCGATTACAAACATTTTATTTTTCTCGTACATTTTCAGATACGACATTCGATATCGACATAAATTATGTAGGGTTTTTTTGCAAATTCCCATTTTTTTGAGTTAATAAATCAATGATTGGCGGCTAAATCGCCACTTTCAATATCTCCATTGTTTCACGTGCTTTGCAACATATACCTGTATGTTAATTCCTTCTTGTTGAAACCACATTACGAATAGATATAGGTTTTGCTTTTTCGACAAGAAAAAAATAGAAATCGTCAAATGATAGCGGACACCATTGGCGGTAACTGTGTGATCATGTTCCTTTTTAAATATTCCTGTCCATATACAACTCCTGACAGTAAGTTAGTTTTCTTACTCCAAATGCGATAATGATGCTCATGTACAAAGCCATTTATACAGTCTGAGGAGATGATATACTTGTATTATTTCTGAAATCAATTTTAAAGATTTCTGTAAGCATTGTTTCTTGGTGATTTGCTGAATAAACAATCAACATTGAACAAATAAAATACAAAATATAGTACTCATTTTATATTTGTAGGAAAATTGAAATCCTAAAATGCGGGTTCTTCTAAAATGAGAACATACTTCATGGAAAAAACTCCCCAAAACCACCCTGATTTGATAAAAATTTTCTAGATTGTTAATTTTTCGTACACACTCCTACGACTTCATCATCCAAAAATAATGTGATAATCACAAAATTAAAAATTAGCGGCAACGATACGATGACATTGGTTAGAAATTTAACCATGAAATTCATAACTGATAAAATCATGTTCGTTGCATGTTGATTTTTATGCGCATGAAATTCACGGTCATATATGGAAACAATATAACTATGTACGAATTATGAAAGAACTTTTGTCATATATTTGAAATACTTTATTTGTTTTTCGACACTTCATCGTTGATAAATTTAAATTTAGCTCATCATATTTGATCTTAGGAATCAATTCACAATGGCCTCCAGGTATAATAAATTCAAATAAATGTCGCCAACTTCCTTTGAACAAAATTGAATGTAGAAAGAAAATGGTCCATTGTAATTCGTACGAATAAAGAAATTTGAATTTCGCCCTTACGAACGAAAACATGATTTTCTACTCAGCTGAGACTGTTAGGACATTGCGAAAAGGTAGCCTCAGGCTGATATATGCGCATATGTGACACAAGTATGTAGGTCGGAAACGTGGGGCAATATCCTTGTTTCTTAGCCCGTCTATTGTCCTCTTTTCTAAAAGCTCTTTCTAAGTGTTGAAAAGACAATAAATAAAACTTTCCGATATTCTCCCATCTAAGAGGTAATAAAATGGAAAGATTTATACGAACAGACTGAACTGAGAGGTGAACAATTAATGATCTACTCACGTACATGATGGTGATAATTAAAATAGCCTCCAATTTATTCATCTCTGATTTTATTGTCTTACTACAAAGCCCATTAAAAAAACATACTGACTTTCACCTCTTAGATTCGAGAACGTATCGACCGCATTTTCTTGAAAGTAAAGTATATTTTGTTAATTTCTATTTCCTTCAAATATTTTTAGAAAACCATAAAACTATTCATAAAATCCCAAATTCTTGGTAAGATACCATAAATAAATCTGACACTTTTTCCTGAAACTTTCGCTTTCTTTTGGCTGCTGAAACTGCGTGCTATGAAAATAAAAACCAAGTCCATGCACCAACGCAATCTTTAAACTTTATCAACTTTAATAAATCAATAATACAAAAGGAAATGACCTCCTACACTGTTTTCAAAACCAATTTAATACTCAACTCGTACATTAAAAAACAGAAAAATTAAAAGTAGTCAACGAAAATCTCATTTATCGCAGATTTTCGCTTTGAAAATGATTGCAAAATATGACGCTTAGGCCGGGAGAGCAAGCGAAAACTAATTTGAAAATTGCTTTATGAGCATCCTCACGTGATTCTGTCAGAGATTGAAAAATGTATGTTTACTTTCAATCTAGTCTGGAAAGAATAAGAACAAGCGAATATGAATATATAGCAGGGAAGCTGGTGCTTGAGGATTGCACTTGAGTAATTATTACTCAAGTTTGAATTAATTACTAAAATGAAGCAGAAGATGCGAGATGGTGAGACTATTTTTAGATTTCAAAATCAATCTTTGCCATAATTTGACTCGAGCTGATGTGGATGGTTTAGTCAAGTGATATTTGTAGTTGGGGTTGTAGACTGAAATTACAGTCATGGATGCGAAGGCTTGACACGAGTAATTTCACAAGGTTTTCCAGAATTTGTACTCTTAATAGTCGATAGCAGCTTTCTTCATGATACATTAAATTCCGTCTAGTTAGCGGCTACACTAACGTTTTTTTTTTCGTGGGGCAAACTGCGCTTTTGACTAGTACACTTTGATGAAAGTATGTAATGATTTTTAAAAGGTTCTCGTACGTTCGAGATTTGCCGAAAGAAATCGAAACTGAGCTCTCATCGTTAAAGACGTGAAGTCTCGGTACGTGCGAACGGATAGTACCCAACAGATCAGCTAGTCCGGGGGCCCTTTTTCTACTCCGAACTACAGGGTTTTCCAATAAGAGGTGTTATTTTGATATTATAAGAAAAATGTTATTTTTTAATATAAATGATCGGATGTTTATTTATTTTATAAAGAGGAAGGTATGCCGTTAATAGTGGAAAATAACATCAGGCAAATGACCACCACGACCACGCTTACAGGACCATATCTTTTTCATGAAATTTTCCATAACCAAATCGCAAAGTGGCTGCTCATGTCCTCGATAACCTCACGAATTTCATCTTTGAGGTCTTGAATCGACGCTGGGCTGTTGGCGTAGACCTTCTCTTTCACGTGGTCCCAAAAGAAGAAGTTGCAAGGTGTTAAATCACAAGATCTCGGTGGCCAATTGTCATCACCTCTTCGAGAGATAACACGGTCCAGAAACTTTTCCCGTAAAAGATCAATGGTTTCGTTGCTTGTGTGACGCGTAGCGCCGTCTTGTTGAAAGTAAACCTTGTCCAGATCAATACCATCCAATTCCGACCATAAAAAAATCATTAATCACATCTCTCGATAGCGCAATCAATTCACCGTAACTGTTGCTCCAGCCTCATTTTCGAAAAAGTAAGGTCCAATAACTCTGCCGCACCAAACAGTCACACGTTGAGGATAGAGAGGCTTTTCAACAATAACTCTTGGGTTTTCCGAGCCCCAGATGCGACAATTTTGCTTGTTGGCGAAGCCACCGAGGTGGAAATGGGCCTCATCACTCAAGATGATTTTTCGATGGAATTCCGGATCATTTTCATGCATTTCCAGGACCCAATCCGCAAAGACACGAGGTTATTGATGATCAACCGGCTTGAGTTCTTGTGTTAAATGAACTTTATAAGCCTTAGGACCCAAATCTTTATGCAAAATACGGTGTAACGATGTTTGTGGAATGCCTAATTCCAAAGAACGACGAGGAATGGACAAACCTGGGTTTTCTTCAACACTTCCGGCTACAGCAGCAATATTCTCGGCTGCTCTTCAGTGACGTGCACGGGTTTTATTCTTCACATCACTAAGTTGTCCCAACAGCTCGAATTTTTCCACCAATTTCTGGTTTGCGGTCCGACAAGGTGCTTCGCGACGACCCAAAAATGGTCGTGTTTTACGAACCGTCTCTGCCAAGTTTTCACCAGTTTTATAAAGAATTTTAATAATTTCAATGCGTTGTTGAAGCGTGTATCGTTTCATTTTTATTAATGGCGTAGTTTCTACTTATCAAATGTCAAAAAATGACAGCTTCAAAAGTGACATCTACCGAAATAGCGGGCTATTCAAAATAACACCTCTTATTGGAAAATCCTTTAGCTGCTTGCCGCTCCCCATCCGTATTAGTATCATTCAAGTTAATAGATATAAGAATCGTATCTCTCTTTTTAATAAAGTAAACTAAATTTACAAAACCCTACTAAAATGGCGTCCCGTCTGTCCGTCCGTGTGTCGCAGCAATTTTTCTCGCACCACTTAAGTATGTGGATGTAAAGAGGAGCTCTCTTCAAAATTAAACTACAAAAAAATTTTAGAAGGTATTTAAGAGGGGTCTCCTCATAGAGGGGAGTGGGCCCCAAATAAAAATTTCATCAAAGGTAGCCGATATGGGTATCAAATAAAAGGTCTCAATGAGAACTTTTCAAAACTCATCTTAAATTGATATTTTTTTCTTCGAAGGGCGCACAGGGAGGGGAAATATACGAAAAATGTTTGTTTAACTAAGATCAATAACGTAAATATCTTTGGAAATTCTTGATTTGAGTGGTTTTTGCTAGTTTGCAACAAAATGGCGACCGTTGAAAATAGAGAAACAATGGATTTTCTTTTAAACATGACATGTTTCTTCACTTTATTCGTTGCTGATGACTGCATTCTGGAGAAGTTGGGTCCAAAACCCTTCTGACATAAGCGTAGGTCTGTCTACTCAACTTGTTTTATATTGATAATAACCTATAAACCAAAATGTAGGTTCTATTCACAGCAAACGATAGCTAATTCCTCATTGGCCTTTGCGTTCGACTTTTCAGTTTTGTGGCCATGGGTTTGTTTCATGCGGTAGGCATACAGTCCTCGTCGTGATCCTCCTACCTATTGAGGAGAACACGTTGAACTTGCAAAGTATCCAAAAGCAGCTCTCTTATAAAGAATTTGGTCCTATATCAGTGCAATGTCGTGTCCTTTAGTGATCTTCCTAAGCAGGTTGGTCTTTACCTCTTTTCGTCTGCGTATTTGCTCATCTTGGTGCGCTTTCCTGCTTCTATAAACTTCGACCTTAATTAACATCCTTTTGTATCGACAGTGAATCACTTCTTGTTCGCGATTTTCTTTCCGGACTTCCGACCGAAATATAGCGCAGCTGTCTTTTTGCCAGGCGCTTAATTTCTCTCTTATTGAATCGGTAAGCTCTCGCTGTCTGGCTCTATAGAATTAGCCGCTATTTGTCCTCCAGAAATCTTTATAGTTCTCCTTCAGGTGTATGTCATTATTGATTACACTGTGATTTGCTTGCTTGAAGCCTAAGAAAAGTTAGACACATTGATTTTATATTCCCAGCACTATTCGAGCATCTGTTTCGTTGAGAATATTTGTTCAAGTTTAGACAATTTTGTCCGCCTACTAGAGGAATGTAATGAGAACTTCTTCAAAATTGGCCTGCATCCCTTTGATTCGACTGCTTAATCCTGAAGACGGGTGCAAATTACACATGCATCCCTCTTGTAGTTATTCCGTTTAGTTTTATGACTCCATTTATACCCTCAATCTTCCGATTAATGGACAGGTATTTCTTCTTTTGGATACTCATTTTCTTGTCTTACCATTGGAGATTTCCCATTTTGCACAAGTTGATCGCTTGACGTAGTATACTTTTGCCAACTGCATTCTAACATTCTTTATCCACCCAGTCATTTTGCTGTTTCTTGTCGATGTTCCAAAAGCCTTTGCATACCGTTTAGATATCGTTACTGTTTTCCTCTTTATGCAGAGGCATGTTCACGATGTTCTCTTGAAACAACATGTAGGTGGACCCCGAGTTTTTTAAGCTTGTGTAGCCTGTATTTTGTCTTAGGTAGTTTTGGTTGCTCAGAGGTTTTATAGATGCAGCACCAGCAGGAAATAAGCTGTCGCCGTCTAGAATGTTGTTGGTAGCCCCGTTTTCGAAAAGAACACCCAGCAAACATTTTAGCGATAATTCGCAAAAGCTAGAATATGGACCGACAGTTTCCACAGAAATGTACGAAATAATGCTTGACTTTGGCGTCCCAACAAAACTAGTCCGCATGGTCAAGGTCACGATGCTAAACACAAAGTCCCAGTTCAAGGTAAATGGTGAGGGGGTGCACTTGCCTCAATGCTCTTTAATATTGCGCTGGAACACGTCATCAGGAAGACATCAGCTAAAATCTCGGGTACATTAATATACAAGTCGACACAATTGGATGACGTCAATATTATGGCACGTTCAATCTTAGATGCCAAAGGAGCATTTCTGAGTCTAAAATCTGAAGCAAATCAAATTGGCCTACGAGTTAATGAAACTAAAACTAAATCCATGACTCACACGAGGAAGAAACGTCCAGTTTGATAAAACCTGACCGCAGGCGACTACAACCTTGGAAGTGTAGTTAATTTTGTTTATATTGGAGCCAACCTGAATAGAAAAGGCGCCGGAAAGGACGAGAATGGACCCCACACAAATGCCGCAAATAAAACATATTATTCCGCACTTCCCATTCTAAGGTCTAGAGTTGTGCACAGGCAAAATAAACTCCGCACTAGTCAAACCTGTGCTGCTACATGGAAGTGAAGCATGGACCCTGACGAGCGAATCCAAAAGGAAGTGGAAGTAACATATTTAAATGCAAAGTGCTCCGGAAAATCTACGGCCCAGTAACACAAGGAACAAAGTGGAGACTTCGTTACAACGATGAGTTGTATGAACTATTTGACGATCCACCTGTTTCCTCTTACGTAAAGTTACGTAAATTGCTGTGGGCGGGCCATGTAGAATGGAAAAAATGGAAAAAAAACCGGCTACCCAAAATAACATTGACGGGTAGAGTATAAGGTAGACGTCCAGCGAGAAGACCGAGGACTCGATGGGAAGACACAATAGAAGCTGACAGCAGATCCTTGTTGGGAGTAAACAACTGGCGGGCAAGGTCGCGGAACCGTGATGATTGAAGGAAATTAATCTTTGAGGCAAGGCCCGGCTTGGGCTGTGCCGCCATAGATGATGATGATGAGAAAATGGTAATAGTAATTTATAACAAGTTTAGTAAGCAGGGAAGCGCTCCTATCAGAAGCCCTTTGTATCCATCCTAGGGTTTGAAACAAACTTTCTAGTAGTGTGAATCGATAATTTGAATTTATTCATCCAATACTTGGATAAGAAATCGTTCCAATTTATGCAAAAGATGCAGAGTTTCTTTCATAAGCACATTGCAGCCGCCATTTCGATGGAGCCTTAATAATTTTTCTGATTGCTCAGCCGATTGAACATATTCAAATTAGACACCATTCCGTAAATTTTCATGGCCCTCTTAAAAAAATTTACATTTTTCGGAAGACCTTAAACTTTTGAGAGACCATCATTTCTGACCTTTCCACAAACTTTGAGCATTGTAGCTTTTATAGTTTCTGAGGAGTCGCCAAACTAGTAGGTCTTGGTAAAAACAAGTTATTACAAAAACATAAAAAGCAAGCGTAACTACTTGATTCGTGTGTCCTGCTAAAAATCAATCGTATAATTATAGACGCAATTAAATAGCAATAAGTGGACATGAAATATTCATTGATTCGATTTTATTTTTGTAACCCAAAATACAGAGTGGGCCAAAAGTCACCATGAGTTTTAAAAATTTCATAAGATTTTCGTTTATATTTTTTATTAACTTTTTTCTTTCAAGTTATAAAATGTACAAAACGGAAAGTTTTTTTTAAATATGGAAAATAATGTCCCTTAAATGACCCCCATTTTCAGCTTCGGAAAGATGGGGTCGTTTCAGAGCATTTTCTATAACATCTTTCAAAATTTGTGGCTGTAGCGTTCGAATTTCTGCAACAATGTTGGCCTTGAGTTAAGGATTGTCTCGGGCTTGTTCACATATACTCGCTCCTTCAAATAACCTCGAAGCAAATAGTCGGGTGCTGGCAAATCGAGCGAATGCGCTGGGCAATTAATTTCCGAATGTCTGAAAATTATTCCCTCTCCAAAAATTTTACGGCCATTGTGTCTCTTGCATTGTGGGCAGTGGCTCCATCCTGCTGAAATCACATCTTCAAGAGCCGGGCGTAAAAATGTTCTATCATAAACCGATACCGCTCGCCATTTGCGGTTGCAGCACATCCATCTTCAATGTCGAAGAAGTAAGACCCAATGATATTTTCAGAAGTAATACCACACCATACTGTACACCTAATGGAGGTGCAATTGGTTTTGATGAATGGCTCTTCGATTTCCAGAAGCCCAGAACCTACAATTCAGCTTATTAATAAAGCCATTCAAATGAAAATGAGCTTCATCACTCATAATCAGATTTTCAATAAAGTTGATTTCATTTCTGGCCAACTGTTGAAATTTAACTGCAAAATTTTGACGTTGCTGATGACTTGCAGGTTTTAATTCTTGCACCAATTGCAACTTATATGGAAACAACACTAAATCTTTTTTTTAAATGCACCGTATCGACGTACGAGCCATAAAATTTCTGTAGATATAATTTGCATTCTTTGGGTGTTTTTATGTCTTTATGGGACGGTAAAAGTAGTTTCAATTATTAAAACTTAGAAAAGAAGTTAACTTTATGAATGAATGGATTGGTGAGTTTTTGATTTCTTGCCGGCCGTCAAATGTGGCAAATGTGAGGCATGCCTAACTGAAGGTTTTCAAAATTAGGATGAGAATTACGCTGTCCCCTTTTGAAAATCTAGATAACTTTGGAATCATTGCATGAACGCCTGATGAGAAAAGTCGAAGATGCATTACACTGAGTCAACTCAAAAATCTTCATGTTCTCCATTAACATTTTTATCGCAGAGGCATAAGTAATCTGTACAATTGAATTAATGAAAAGATCATAAAAAGACAATAAGAAGGGGGAGGAAAATGCATTTTGCATTTATCCGTCAATTTTTTCCTTAGAACATTTTGTTCACAAACGATATCATCCGGAATAGGCGGTATTGCATGAGCAATACGTTTTAAGTCCCACCGTTTTATCATCATGTTGGCTGGACAAAGTCGATTTGGTTGACCTTACGATCATAAGGAGATGTTCACTCTCTTTTGTGAATTTCTTGTTGTAAGAAATAGTTTCAGCTTGCAATAATGCTTCCAAGAAATCGATTCTCGTTAGGCAATGCGTGAAAGCTGCGCTCTCTACTGTTCCTTGTGAGCCTTCTCTCAGTTGATGTTACTCGTACGTTGGTCATATAGAACTATTCAGTATCATTTGATGGCATTAATCCTTTACTGCTTCCGTCTTGTATTCTATGTTGGCGTGGCAATTGATCATTCAGCCATTAAAATATTTAAATAATTTAAGCTTATTTTAAATATCCAAGAGTTGGAACTGGTTTCCAGAACAGATATAGCCAGAAGTAAAGTTTCGAACAAATTCGCGGAAATCGCTTGAAGACCTTGAAATTGCCAAATTTGTCGGTCCCATACAAAAATTTGTCTTAAACGATAACCAAACAGTAAGTGAATTTATGCTACCCAAAGCGTCGCGTGAGTGGTTTGAGTGAAATGCGGAGCTTACTTTCTGGGTGTATCTGTACGGTGCTACTTATTCCAAGGTTTTCATTCAATGCCATTTAGAGCATAACTGGCGATATGCTGAATGTTTATAAATTTTTTGGAAATAAAAGGAGATAAATGGAAGTAAAATATTGGTATGAAGCTTTGGATTCGTCAGCCGTATTTTGCGCTATGAATAGCTTGAATACACTAGTAGCCCTTATTTATTAAAAAATTCAAAAAGGATTGCACATCAACCAAAAACTTGTAAATCTTGGACCTACCTAACTTCTACAATAGAAATCATTCTCTGCTAAAGCTTAAAACAAAACCAATTTAGCAGACACTCCAAAGATCCCTAAATTGATTCAATTACTCAGTGCGCTATGAGTAATACTGATCTAAATCCAGAATCAGTTCAACAACAGCTCAGACTTGTGTATTTTTAGGCTTTGCAACATCTTTATCGACTTTCTCCTAAGTGTATCTCCTCAGCCTATAGAGGAGTCATCATTTTTCTCCATAACAGACGTTCATTAATCTTCCTCTGTATTCAACACGCACTTATTTGGCGACTGCTCATCATGAACGATCCCAAATGCACAACATTTAGAACATATGGCAATCGAGATCCGAACGGAACATGCTCGTCACAATTTAAAACATAAATAATAATAAATTCAACATTTTAATGGAGAAACTGAAAATCTTGTAGATACTTAGTTTTACTGCTTGCAGATAGATTTCTTTATGCTTCAGTGAGTTATTGCCTAATTGAGTTTAGGTACAGAGCGAGGCTTCCCGTAAATCAAACTAGATAAATATTTGATAGATTATTAGATGAATAGAATAGAAGACAAATTTATAGAAGCTGAGCCTATATTCGGCGGGTATTGGCGGATTCAATGTTCTTGTGCTTAATTGGGTGAAATAATGACGATAGCATCCGGTTCTGAGCCTTCATAATGTACTGTTCACAGACAAAACTGAAATTTTATAGAGCTTTGTTTCAAAAAATTATAAAGAAGATGATGACGCCCGTGTTAAACGATCAAGACGGCGATGATGACCTTTACTGTATTGCTGCGACTGCAAAGACGAATTTATTGGGTCATTCTGGTCGTTTGTTGTTAATCGACAATCTGAATGCAGCAATATAACTTATTCAATGAGAGTAATTGTGAAGCTTCATCTAGAGGTCAAACGATTGAAATTGTGGCGTATATTCAGTATTTTTGCACTGATTGTATTGTTTGATATCGTATTGAGTAATGTTGGCTTATTTAGAACTTTTTGAATTTTATTGAAACCAGGGCAATCGATGATCTAACTTTAAAAAAATTATTTTAAAAGAAAAGAGCATAAATTTTCTAAAATTCATCAAATTTTTTGAAAATTTCAAAATAAATGTTCAGGACTAAGAATATTGCTTCCTTAAATAAAAAGTAAGAATTTGATAATGATTGTTTGCATTTTCAAAATTTTTTTAACTTAAATTTAACACTAGATTTACCGCGCCAGTGAAAATTACTGATTTTACTTTTTATACGGTTTATACTTTTTCCTCCTGTTAGGTCATTCCTTTTACAGAAATGGTTAAATAAGTTCAATGTTGTCTTTTTTTTTAATTTTTAAAGCAAAACCATAGAAAATATTGTTGAACATTAGTACTTGTACCGGCGCCAGTCAAATTGACTGAGGCAAAGTTTGCGCAACTGGTGTAAATGATAAGCAGTTGTTATGTTATTGCCTATATTTGGCCTAAATAAATGCTTACACTGTATTCAAAGACAAAGGTTTCCTAATAATAAGCATCAATTATCACTGAAAGAAATCGTAGCAATTTCCATGCGATAACACCAAAAAATCCATGCGATAACACCAAGAAATCCGAGCAGCGATCAACTTTCTTCGTCGACCGAATCAGACCAGCGTTTCTTCGGTTTTCCCACTGGTCTCCGGCCTTCAGTTCTCCCATCGAATACCTTTTTGGGTATCCGTTGTTCGTCCATACGATTCATGTGGCCAGCCCATTGCAGCTTCCGCAGTCTTACAATCGTTGAGACCTCCAGTTCGTCAAAAATTTCATACGGCTCATGGTTGTAGCGAATTCGCCACTGGTCCCCGTCTAGAATTGCTCCTATTATTCGCCTCAGGACCCGTCGCTCAAAGGCATTCAATATATTTGCGGATGCTTGGGTTAGGGTCCATGTTTCACACCCATAGCATAACACATGTCTTATCGCAGATTTATATACTTGGAGCTTTGTTTTCTTGTGTATGCAGCTGGTCTTCAAGATCGTCAAAACTGAATAGAATATTTTATTTGCGAGCTGTATTCTTCGGCGTATTTCGTCTCTAGCTTCTAAGAAAACTTGCTTTGACGCACAGACGGACAGATACCGACTTCCCCCGCAGTGGGAATGCCTGTCGACAAGAGCACTCTTGGAGGCTAGCATTCGTAGAGGAGTTCCACCCCCACGTACCCGAGGAAATTCCCGCAGGGGGAATGCCGGTCGACAAGAGCACTCTTGGAAGCTAGCATTCTTGGGGGAGCGCCGCCCCCACGGACCCGAGGATATGGGGGGCGCCGTGAGGTTCCCTCCTGGGATGACAGGTAACGACTCTGATTGGATCTGGACTACGCTTTGGACAACGAACTGGAATTGATGCTTTGTGCTGGCGGATGTGATGGTTTGGACCTACGTGCTTTGCAAAGTAGCGCCGAGGTGAGACTCGTGTGTGAACGGCTCCAATTCAACTATCATACCGTCTCCGTCCCGGTAAAACCTTGGCAGGCCTCGGAGTACGTTCGAAGTTCGCACCATTGGGTTGGTGGTGTAGGTTCGGTTGAGACGGACTCCCGATTAGCGCTGGTCTGGCTCTGAGCACTTGTCCCCATAAGGGCTTGTGCCAACCCTCGCATGGCCTCCCTGCTCTGCAAAGATAACCATGGGGCCAAAAAGGCGACTACAAACACGAACGGAGATAGCAGCTACGAGGGGGGACCCAATAAAGCTGGAGCAACCAAAAACATTCAAAAAAGATCAAAAGAATCAAAAAAAGAAATAAAAAAATAATAACAACGACGACGCAACCAGCGGTTGCAGCCACGATGCTAACAGTACATCGAGAGCGGTACTAACGATGACAAAAACGACGAATAACACAATGACAGTGAAGACGGACGAAAAACGGAGATTAACAGACAGTCTGGTTCCGACTGAGATTTCTGCGGCGTTCGGGCGCAGCAAAAAAATGATACGAACGCCAGAGCGTCCTTAAAAGGAAAAGTGGAAAACTCTGCAGGACGCTTCAGGTGCTCGAGCGGTGGAAGATAATATAAAGAGCATCGAAAATTCGATGGTCACTGCTGCGATCGTTACCGAAGCGACCGATGCAAGGGTCGCAAATCCCGACATAGTAAAGAAACATCTTGAAGCCAACGAGGAGATTACGGCACGAAAAGCAACGAGTGACCAGACAAATAAAGCGACGTTGTGCGATTGCACCGCCAACGTCGAAAATGTGTCGGAAGTTCAGCATTCGGAAACGGTACGTGATAACTCTCCCAAGGGTGGTTGCAAAGTACAATTGCCGCCCAGCGACATGAAGAAGAAAGGCTATTCCGAAAAGCGGGAGATCTTCTGAAAAGAATACAATCTGGATGCGACTCCCCAAAAGTCAACAAAGCAGTAAAGGTTGGGCTCCTTGAACTAGAGGAGCTCCTAGATCGCATATGGCACTATCGGAGGAGCTGGTTAAGGGCCGAAGACGAACAAAAGGCTAAAGAGGCGCTTGGGGCGAAATCGAAAGGCGATATCCAGATAGCTCCCAATAAAAGAATGGTATCTAGCCCAATCGAAGGAGATCGGGATAAAAGAAGGAAGGAAGAGGCACTTGATGGGCGTGGAGCACCAGATCATGGGTTCCAGATAGTGCTTACAAAAGGAGCGAAGAAAGCCGCAAAGAAACTCCTTCAAAAAGTGCCAGAAACTAAAGTTCGCACGGACGCCCAACCAGAAAAAGGACCTGATGCAAAACAGGAGAGGCAGAAGCCCCGAAAAAGACCCCGGCAGCAGGCACTGCTCGTAAAGCCCCAAGATGGCCGATCCTACACGGAGGTACTGCGGGACATCAGGGGAAACGTAAGACCCGAAGACACCAATACGACTCATCCCCACCCATCCCGTCCGTGTTGACGCTGTCCATGGTGAAACAGCAGTCGAGTGTTCAGTCTTCACACAGCCGGAACTGGAGGAGGCAGTCCTTTCATTGAAAGCGAGGAAGGCTCCAGGTCCAGATGGTGTTTCGGCTGAGGTGTTGCGGCTTGTCTATCACCATTGTCCTAACTTGCTGCTCAGCAGCAAGTCAGGACAATAGTGATAGACAATGGGACGCGGTTTTCCCGGTACGATGGAAGGTGGCGAAGCTCGTGCTGATCAGCAAGGGGAAGGGAAATCGCCGTCTACATACCGCCTGTTATGCATACTAGACACGACTGGGAAAGTGCTAGAGAAACTCATCAAGGGAAGACTCACTGACGCGATTCGTGCTGCTGGGGACTTATCTCTTCGGCAGTACGGCTTTAGAGCAGGGCGTTCTACCTTCGATGCGATCGCAGAGGTGGTCAGCGTGGTCCAAAAAGCAGAGGCACATCGTCGCACCAAGCGACGGATCGTCCTGTTGGTGACACGCGACGTCAGGAACGGCTTCAACTCCGCTAGATGGGTGGATATTCCGGATACGCTGAAAAACCCTTTTCAAGTTTCAGAATATCTAATGCGGCTTTTGAGGGACTACCTAAAAGACCGATGCCTGCTCGACGACACGACACAGGGCCAACGTACGATGGTGGTTACATCAGGTGATGCCCAGGGATCTATCCTTGGTCCAGACCTATGGAACGTGTCTTACGACGAGCTACTGAGACTGGAGATGCCAGATGAGTCGCGCTTGATCGGCTGTGTGGATGGTCTTGCGGCTCTGGTCACTGGACGCATTGTTGAACAAGCGCAACTTAGGCTAGGTATGCTAACGCGCCGAGTGAGAGACTGGATGACTGCTCGAGGACGCAGTTTAGCACTGGAGAGAACCAAAGTGGTTTTCTTGACAAAAAGAGAATCCCTGGAGTAAGGATGATCAGATTGGAGACTTACGAATCGAATCGAATCCATCGGTGAAGTACCTGGGGCTACTGATCGACTCGAAGATGAGTTTCTCTGAGCAAATCAGGGCAACATCAGCTTAGAAGTATGCTTCGGGAGTATCGGCTCTGAGTCGACTTATGGCCAATGTAGGGGGACCCAGCCCATCAAGAAGACGCCTCTTGATGAGTGCTGTAGGGTCAGTGCTACTGTACGGAGCAGAGGTATGGGGCGATGCTCTCAGTACGGAGGTTTACCGAACACGCCTGGCAGAGGTACAGAGAAGAGGAGCGCTGAGGATTGCATCTTCGTATCCGACAGTCTCTAATTCGGCGGTTAAAGTCATTGCAGGCGTGATAACTGTCGGCCTCCTTGCTCGAGAATGCCGCTCTATTCATCTGCGTCGAAACGAGGATGCGAGGAAGACGGTTGTCCTCGAAGACAGACATCGATCACACAACAATTCGCAGCAGTTTTGGGTAAATTGCACGAAGGGAAGGTGGACTGCCGCCTCATCCCGGATGTGAGACCGTGGCTAAATCGAAGGCATGGTGAGACTGACTGACCCAGCTTTTGAGCGGGCATGGATGTTTTCAGTTTTACCTGAACAAGATTGATAAGTCACGGTCCCCCGATTGTCGGTATTGCCCAGGAGAGGAAGACAATGCCTGCCACACATTTTTTGCGTGCATAAAATGGGGCAGGCTGCGAAGGACCCTCAACAGGGAAACGGGAGAGCTCACTCCGGATAATATAGTCGCGGTGATGCTCGAATCGGTTGACAAATGGAACCAGGTGGCACATTATGTTCGGGCAGTCCTAAAAGATTAAAGGGACTCACAGCAGCCGGGGTTGTTGGGCAATTCCTCTTCCCCCCTCCCCTCCCGCTAGAAGAGGGATCCCCCAGCTTGAAGCAACAAAACGAGACCTGGCCGAAAGTAATGTGTCAAACGGTCCCAGGCTATGTTCTCTGGTTTACAGGGTAGGTGTTTACTGGGTAGTCCAGTCGCCTTCTTGCGAACATGGGAGTCCATACTCTGTGTGTAAATGGCATTCGTCTCCCAAACACAAAAAAAGTAATTAAGTGAATTTAGCTATTCGAATTGTTATGCCCATGTATTCCACAAAAATAATCTCCATATTTCTTTCGATTTTCCACGCTCAAGGAAAACTTTCAATGGGTATGCCTTAATCTTAAAACGTCTCTTCAAGACCGTGTTTGCTATATATCATTAACTTCTTTATGATTTGCTCCTTTATTACGGATCAATAAATTAATATTAATATTCCTTTTGATTAGTAATCAAATAATTTCTTCTAATTTTCCAATATCCTTTGCTCTACTTTCAGATTGCACAAAAAGCTCTCGAAGCATATACAGAGTTAATAAAACGTCTTGGACCGGATTTTAATGCGTACACAGCAACATTACTTCCACATGTTATCGATCGTTTGGGCGACAGTAAGGATACTGTACGCGAGAAGGCACAATTATTATTGCACAATTTGATGGAATCGAAAGTTTTAACGCCACAACAACTTATTGATAAACTGACCACATGTTTTAAGCATAAAAACGCAAAAGTCCGCGAAGAATTTTTACAGACGATAGTTAATACATTAAATGAGTAAGTATTAATCAAATTAAATTTTATTATTATTAAATGGAGAGAATAAATAAAAATTTAATGTTATTCCAGATATGGTACATCACAACTAGTATTAAAAGCTTACATTCAACCAATTGTGAACCTTTTGAGTGATCCTTCAGCGGTGGTGCGTGATGCAGCAATACAAACGCTTGTAGAAATTTATAAGCACGTGGGTGAGTTTTATTTTCTGAAAGCAAACAAAACAGTTGAATAGCAATGAAAATTCGGTTAACGAAAATCGAAACTGGGCCCATCGTAATGTGACTATTTATAATAAAAAAAACTAAATAATATTTCACTTTCAAACACTCGAAATCAAAGAATGACTCGAACTATCCAAATGATTTGCATTCACTTTTAAGTGCATTCAAGCCTGCATACTAGAAAACATCTATTTCCTTATTTTTAAAATAGAAATTTCAATTTCTCACACTCGTTCTGTCTTCATTTTCATGCTCTATTCTCTATGCGCTGCTGTTGATTAAATGCAGGTGACAAATTGCGAATGGATTTGCGAAAGAAAGACGTACCTGCGGCGAAAATGGCTATTCTTGAACAAAAATTTGAATGCGTTAAGGACGAAGGATTGTTATTGAAATCAGCACTATCTAATAATACTCTTGACGAACCAGACACAACAGCACCACAGCGGCCTACACGACTAGTGAAAAGGACAGTATCGGCAGCATCGAGAAAAACACAAATGTCGGACATAACATCAAGTGGTAAGTGAAAATATAGATTTTTCATCCAATTGTATCTAGAATTCATTCCTATAATTAGAATAAAAATATTAAATAATATATTTTCCAATATTTGTGGACAATCTATTTGTTTTCAATTTTACTTTTTCTATTATCAAAAGAAAACTATGTCAAAGACAATAGTCTAAATTTAACATGAAGCGACAATATTGAAATATTTTCGTATACATATTTGTTACTATAATTAGGAGTCCTCGCGTGATTTATCTTTGTCAGTGTCTAAAATATACGTCACCAGATTTGAGAATTAGTTTTTTTGAAATTTCGTTGACTTGCGTTTATTTAATATTTTTATAATATTGGTTTAGATAAATGGATCGTATGAAAGGAACATTAGGTGATTATAAATTACGAAGAAGATTCAACGTAATATATAAAATGCCGACTCAAATTTTTGTAATCTTCGCAAAATGCTTACATTGAAACGTAAAGCAAAATCCTCCTCTTATTTTTGCGTGATGATTATATTTTCGCAACCCCGTGGTGGCTGCTGGTCGGCCAGCTAGTTTGGAGAGGAGTACCGTCGTGGGGCTTACTGTGAATAGACTGTGCTCGATTACAATCCACAGCTACCGTCAAATCGCCCATTTTAAAAACGCGTCTAAAATCTTCATGGACCCTACGTTACTTTACCGATTCATACTTTCATTTCAAAACTTCAAACCGAACAAAAACAAAGGCTGAACTGGCGCATTCCCGATATGTATACCGACGCGGTGCCGATGCCGCTTCTTCTTCTTCGCAGCATTACAGCCCCTCTCGGGCCTTCGCATCCTGCACCAAGCGCCTCCACTTCTTTCGGTCCATTGACCACGTCCTCCAATTTCGACATCCGAGCAGCGACGAACTGTCTCTGGGTTATATCGAATTCGCCATTGGTCCGCGTCTAGTTTCGCTCCAATTATCCGCCTCACGATGCGTCTCTCGAAGGCGTTGAATATGTTTGCGGATGCTTGGGTTAGGGTCCATGTTTCACACCCATAGCAAAATGCAGATCTTATCGCAAATTTGTGTACTTGGAGCTTTATTTTCCTGTGCGGGTCTTCAAGATCTTCAAAACTCAATAAAAATGTTTTATTTGCGAGCTGTATTCTTCGGCATATTTCGTCTCTTTCGTTAAACCATTTAGTGCGAATACGAGAAAATCATTTCGTGCACCTAGAAGACGACATGCTGCAACCTAAATTTAATGTCACTAACGTAACTTCTAGCATTTCTTTATTTCATCAAAATGTAAGAGGCGTAAGGACCAAGCTTGATATGTTGTTTTTATCATTACAGCTTAGCGAAGACTCGTTTATCCGTCTAACTAAAACGTTGCTATGCGAATCTATACTAGACGCAGAAATTTTACTTGATTATAATATTTTTTGCTGTGATCGAGACCTAACCTTCACTAACAAAGAAGATGGTGGTGGAGTCTTGTTTGCTGTTAAAAATGCTATACAAAGCTCTCTCTCCGTGTTGTAGATTGTGTTATCGTAGTCTCCCTTCCTCACAATGCCTCTTTATTAATATCTTCCATATACTCGTATATATGTTACCTAGCAATTCTCCCTTTCTGGTGTATGAGACATTCTTTGAAGAGTATTTCTCATATATTTTCTCGTGGCATCCACACTCTTTGATATTAATTTGTGGCGATTTTAACCTTCGATCAATATAATAGTCGTTACACCATACTATCAGCTGATGCTCCTTCCTTGTGCATCTCCTTGTTCCTATCATTTTTTCACTTTCTCAATTCAACAATGTTCCTAATCCCAATAGTTGGCTACTTGACCTGGTACTATCCAATCCAATCTTGCTTGCTGCACCTAAGAAAGAAATTAAAACAGCGATGAACAACTATGTCAGCTGCATGGAGAGCTTGCTAAAGGAACGCGAAACCTTTCTGGTCTTACGTTAGGTCCTCGTTTAAGGCCTCGTCTTCGGTTCCTTCCTCTGTTAACTGGAGTAATATTGTAAGTTCCTCTCCTCAAGGTATCCCCGACCTTTTCTCTGAATATTTTTCTTCCACTTTTACACCTACTCTTTCCTCCTGCATCTCCCATCTATTTAATACATCAGAACTCCACTCCATTGAGGTTTCCTTGTTTAAAACAGATTTTGTTGAAATCGAAACCCTCATTAAGTCCCTTAACTCAAACCTTTCCCCCGGTCCAGATGGATTACCAAATATCTTTGTAAAATCTTTAGCGTCTTCTTTATCTATCCCTCTGGATTTGTTGTTCAACCTCAGTTTAAGTGCGGGCATTTCTCCTGCTTACTGGAAAAGAGCCAACATCGTCCATATTCTCAAGAGTGGTGATCATTCTTCTGTACCCAATTATCGTCCAATATCGTTACTTTCCTGTTTTCCAAAATTTTTAGAGCGTCTGGTACACAACCGGCTTTCAGTACTTTTTAGCGCTATTTTGGCAAAGGTACAGGTGGGCCATAAGGGTGTTGGCGGTTTAAATATTCGATTTAAAAAAAACTACGAAACATAACACAAATATATTTGTATTGTTAAAAAGTAGAAGCATAGGAATTTTTAAGACCTAAAAATAATGTTGTCCAAATGGCTTCCCTCGGCTGTTTGGCACTCTTGGAACCGAAGTCGCAAATTTTGGAAAACTCGTTGAAAAGTTGTTCTCGGTATTTTGTTACTTTCCTGAATAATATTCCTCTTCAGCTGCTCTAAATTGGTCGGATTATTCTCGTAAACTACCGATTTGAGGTAGCCCCATAGAAAATAATCGCATGGAGAGAGATCGGGGCTACGTGGGGGCCATTCAATATCCCCCCTTTTCGAGATGAGTTTTCCGGGAAAAACATTTTTCAGCAGCTCTATGGATACCCTAGCCGTATGACATGTGGCCCAATCCTGTTGAAACCACATCCTCGAGGTATTGCCTTGAAGTTCTTGCAAAGCTGGCACCAAAAAGTCTGTTAACCAACACTGATATGGCCCATCCTGTATAACGCGGACTTCTTAAAGGTCGTTCTACCTCTACGAACTTGATCGAGTTCACCGATTTCATTGCAAAAGCATTGGACAATCGCTTGCAAGTTGACGTAATCTTTACAGATTTTTCAAAGGCGTTTGATACCGTCAACCATCAACTTCTTTGCTACAAATTTAGTGCGTATGGCATTGCTGGTCCTCTTTTATTATATACATATATATGTATATATATATATATATATATATATATATATATATATATATATATATATATATATATATATATATATATATATATATATATATATATATATATATATTCTCCTGTCTACCTTTTCTCTTTCCTTGTCTGTCCTATCCTTGAATACTCCGTCGTTTGGTCTCCTCGGTACTCATATCTCGTCAACTTATTAGAGAATATTCAGCATAAATTTACTCGTGTCTTGTTCTATAAGTTCAAACTTCCATATAAGGTTGACAGGGGAGGTGTTTAGTGGGTAGTCCAGTCGCCTTCTTGCGAGCATGGGAGTCCCACGCTCTGTGCGTAAATGGCATTCACCTCCCTACCACAAAAAAACTTCCATATCAACCCAATGAAACTCGTTTAGTCTTCTTTCGTCTCCCAACCTTGTTGTCTCGTCGGTATCTATCTGGATCAGTTTTTTTTGTATCACCTTGCAACCATCAAATATTTTCTACACTGTCTTCTAAGTTAGCTTTACATCTAGATACACGCCCATTTCCGGTAAATAACTTCTTTGTAGTTCCGTTTGCTCGTACAAATATATATTTTGATTCACCCATTTTGCAAACGATTAGGAAGCATATCAAACTAGAGCCTGGTTCAATTTCTGATGCCAAAAATACATTTCCGAAAATATATTTCCTTCACATAGTGCCTGCCCTGAAAAGCCTGACTCGATGCGTACATTTCCGAATCGTTCTTATAGTTGTTTGTAGTTGTTGATCCTAATAGCTTGCGTGAACAACTCCGATGCTATTTCCTTGATGAATTCCTTGCCGAAATTATAATACGTAAGAAATCGTTGTCAGCAATTCTGTCAATAATTTTATACCATCTTGGTAATGATTTTCCGACAGCTCTGCAAAATACTGTTCCGCGGTTGCAATAGCTTCTTCGTTCGGCGAAAAACCTTTCCACGAGAAATTCTTTCAAATTCCTGAAGAGGTAATAGTCGGAGGGAGCCAAATCTGGTGAGTACGGTGGGTGTTCAAACAATTCGTACTTTAGTTCTTTCATTTTAGCCATCGTCAAAGCACTTGCGTGAGGACGTGCATTATCTTGATGAAAAAAGATTTATTTCTTCTGTAAGCCGGGTCTTTTTTCACGAACTTTTTTATCCAACTGGTTTAAAGGGTGCAATAATACTCAGAGTTAATTTTTTACCTTTTTCAAGACCATCAATCAACAAAATTACTTTTGAATTAAAAAAAACTTAATACCATAACCTTTTTGTCGATCATTCGGACTTGACCAGTTTTAAAGCTGAATAACTAGCTTCAGTCCACTGTAAATGTTTTTGCTTCAGTTTAGGATCATGTTGGTAAATCCAAGTCTCACCCACAGTTAGAAAATTATGCACAAAATCGGTTTCATTCTGCTTAAAACGCTCCAAATTACGCTTACAAAATTTTTTTTTTGATTCAGTTTTTGTTGAATTGTTAAAGAATGTGGCACTAACTTTCCGAATAGCTTTTTCATATGTAATTCTTCGTGTAAAATATAGAGTTCTCGTTCGACCGAGATACCTATGGTATCAGCAATTTCACGCTTATTCACACTTGGATCTTTACAAACAATATCATCGATTTGCTCAATGATTTCTGGTGCTGTTGCACTTTTTGGACGTCCACTACGTGGTTCATCTTCAACGCTTGTACGAACACGTTTAAACTCTAAAACCCATCGATTTACAGTTGAAAATGAAGGAGCCGATTCCTTTAACGCTATCACTATTTTTATGTGAATTTCTGTAGCTGATAAACCGTCAAAAATAAAAAAATGTTACCACTGCGCTTATCCGGTTTTATCCATTATTTAAAAATTCACTGACACGTCAACTTCAAATGGCTTGTATTGACAGATAAATTTGTGCGTGTTCATATAGACAATGAAATATTAAAATGGCGTATAAATTTTGGTTTCTGTAGTGGTTAATAGGTGTAGCTTTCAAAATTTTTCAACCAATCTGTACTTGGTCCACACCGACTTCGAATAATGTAGTATCAGCAGGAACTGGTTATCTAGTATAATCAGATCGCTACTATCAGCCGGTCACGCTTGTTCAGCTCTCCCTTCAATTGTCTTTATTCCCTATTTATCAAAAATAGACAAATCACTTCAGGTAAAGTTTCGAAACAAATCACCTTATTGGATAACCGACGCTAATCGGGCTTACGAAAACATACTTTATTCTCCTCATAGCACTGCAAGTGCTAATGCTCTATGATTTTACGCTGTCACTGATCTCATCATAGAGGTGAGTAAAATAAAATCAAGTTTCGAACGTACCGAAAACGGCCTGGATGGACCTATCGCATCTACGGGCCGCAACTGCAGTGTAATGGACATAGAAGCCTTAAAAATAATCATACCTACTAATCATTAAAAAACTGGAAATTTACCATTCGTTCCTCGAACGCTCAAGAATATTGTAAGTTGTTCAATAACGATTTTCTCTCCCCCTTCACAACTACTCACAGATGACATTGCTGATATTTCATCATAGACAGACGATGCGTTATTTAAAGACACTTCGAAACAAAACAAAACTAAAATCAGTAAAGCCTCAGCTATATTCCGAACACAAAGATAGAATATTCAAGAAGCTTTCAAATATCGCACTAAAGGCAATCCAATCTAATTTTTTCAGGTTGGCAGCTTTTTTTTTGTTTTTATGAAAAGGTCTTGATACGATCTTTCTCACGGTCAGAACTTGATCTCCGTTCCATAATACTAAATCAACTGCCTCATATCCTTTCAGATGTAGTCCGTGTGGAGCACTGGGTACTTATTGAAAAATTATGTAATAATCGCATCGTTAAGCGTGATATTGACCATATCACCTCAAATTTCGTTACGGTATGACATATCTTAACAATAAATCGATTCGGACTATTGAGCAGTGGATTATTATTATATTCTTTTACATACAACACCTCGTCGCATCGGCTCCCATTGATCCTTATGGGCGTCAATGTTTGAATCTTAAATTCAACAACTCCATGCCCATTGCCATTAGTGTATTGCAGGTGATCGCTAAATGCTTAGAAGAAACGACAAAACGTTGCACTTACCACAAGTAACAAATTTGTAATAGCTATATTAAAATCTATTCCGTGTTAGTTGCTGGGTCTGCGATACACATTATAGTTATTACGCTCGCAATGCATCATGCTAAAAAAAACCAACAACAACAACTTTACGCATTGTAGCATTATGTATAATAATAAAAGATCTACGAGATGTGACAATTAAGTCATGAGACCGATTCCATGAAAATCGTATATTTAAAAATTATTCTACAACTCTGCCATCTCCCTCAAATTAGTCCCCTTGGGCAGCTATACCACGATTCCAGCGGATTTTTCATGCTTCGTAACATTTCTGGAACGCTTCGACTGGGATGTCCACAAGTACCCTCGTAGCGGCCGCCTGGATGTCCGTAATCGACTCAAAATAGGTTCCTTTGACCACCGATTTTGTTCTAGGGAACAAACAAAAGTCACCTGTAATGACTCGATCAAGCAGCGAGGGATCGTTTTCCACTTGTTCCAAACAGTCTTCTGCGAGGGTCATTCGATGCTACTTTTGCTCCTCAGAGAGGTTCTTTGGAACCATCTTCGCGCATAACTTTATCGTCCCAAAATCGTTGGTTAAAATCTGTCTGACTGTTTCACGGTTCATACCCACTTTCGAGGCCAACATTCGAACTGTTAAACGCCGATCTTCACGGATTAGGGCGCGCACATGTTGCGCATTCGCGTCAGTCCGTACCTCAACTGGTCTCCCGCTCCGCTCCTCGTCTTCCACGCTTTCACGCCTCTCCTTAAACTCTTTATGCCATCAAAACACCTGGGCACGACTAAGAGCACTATCACCATGCACTTTTACAATTAGCGTACGTTTCCGAAGCTGTTTCGCCCAATCTGGCGCAAAATTTAATCGCGACGCATTGCTCTGGAATCGTTTCTCCATTTTCGTGACGAGCACCATAAACACACATCTACTCAACACAACACAGCAGGTAAACTAAACAAGCTAGAGCGATGGTAAATATATCAATGGAGAAGGGAAGGATGCCGGGGAAGGGGAAGGGAATTTCAAGGTCGCAGGTTTACCACAAGTGCGGCAATAAAATCAGTCTCATTGTTGTTTGCGTAAACATTTATCGATCGCTAGAATTGCTGAATAGTTTGGCTGAAATCCTAAAAAAACTTTTAGTTAATTTGTGAAATTAACAACTTGTGATTTGCACTAGGAGGCGACCCTCATAGGAAAGTTTTAAAGCGCCAAATTAGCCAGATTCGCCATTATTTAGTAGAAAAAGTCGCAACGAATCATTGCACCGAAGCATGTACATGCCTACCAAAAGCTGTCGACGGACGGAATCAAAGTGGTAACGCCAACCCGATCGTATGAACCATATCTAGACAGGAGGTAACGATAGGAATGTTACATCGAGTAACATACAAAAAAGAAAACGTTACTTTTGAACGGCTTAAGCTTCTTTGCATTCGATTACTTACGATGCGACGCTACGACGCTAATTACACTGCGTTACAAATAAAAAGAAAAAATGAGTACCCGCTTTAAAATGTCATGTTTTCTTAGTTATACCTATCGTTTATTAAAAATATATACAAACTGTCTTTTTATCACGTCTCATTTTTCTTCAGTGAGAATGTGCCAAATTATATTAAAAGTTAAAAGGCCAAAAAATATTTTAAAGAAATCTAACAAATCAATCAGCATTTTTTACATAAATCAAGTTTAATTTTATGATTTAAGTAAATAAAACTAAAAAAAAATATCTTATAAAATATCGTGAAACTTTAAACTTTTTCTTTTGTGCTTCGAATGATCTTCTCGTATTAAATGCTAACAGTAATCACCAAGCATTGTTGTGCCCAATGGCCTTGAAATCGTTCTTGAAGCTTCTTTATATCCTGGTGGCACCTTTCACCCTGCTCATCACTAACCGCACCAAGATTAGATCGATAGAAAGAAAAATGAGAATGCAAAAAGTGATTTTTTAATGACATTCTGCAACCCAACTTTTCGTATGCTTTTAACATGTCTTTAATTAGCTGTTCCGCATTTTCGGCTCTATGGTTCCCTAAAAACCCTTTTATAACTGCTTTCAGTGATAACCAGGCGCAAATGTAACAAAACTTATTTGCTGCATTCAAGCAGTTGCGACGAACACTTAGTCCAGTATTCAAATTGGATTTACAAATAAATATGTGCAAAAATGTTTAAAAGTCCAAATTTTACTCTTTGATTAATATGTATTGTGCTCCTGATGTATACAGCAAGAAAGAGGACGACGCCGGCGACGTCAATGATAATGTTGTTTTTATAAATGTTCGTGCAAGAGTTCAGGTTCCTATGGCAAATTGAGTCTAGTTGGCTAAGTTCTCTCAGGCATATTGGCTCATGAGAACCTAGAAGAACGGCTCAAGCGAATTTTAATTTTTCTCGAGGGAAGTTGCTTGCGTCGCTGATGTGTAGAATAGGCCGACAGGCGAAGATGTGCCTAGGTACGAGGACCTGCTTGCGGCGTGAGGGAGTTGCTGACATTGGAATGTTCCGTGCTGCCACAGATTTTGACGTTATCGAATAGAAATGATTACTAAACAAAACAAAATAATTGAAAAGTACAATACATCGAAAACTGTAACTGTTTCTTTCACGCCTAAAGCATAAAGGTATAAGACTATAGAGAGGAAAATTAACAAATTTCCTGACCCAACAACTAATTTCACTCATACCATAAGTTTTTCACTAATACTATTATGTTTTTGTTAATGGAAAGCTCACACTAACTTAATGCAACTAGGCTTCAACATTTTATGCATTAAAGGTTTATAAAGACGGGAATGTAATTTGAAGCCGAAGATTATGTTCTAGATTAGCCGAAATAAGAGGATTTTTATATTAGAAGCAAAGCGAAGATAGCTGAATCGGCTTTAAACTTAGTGAGGGGAAAATGAGATTTTTTAAAAGTTGGGACGCTCACCTACAATCATATACACAAATAAAGCCCCTCTATAGTCTTATTACTCCAAGGCATAAAGTGAGGGTAGTAGAAATAATAATTGACATGTACCTCGAAAACTAGACGTGATGGATACCACGTATGTTTGGAACATTTAATCTATGGCTCATTACCTATTCATTCTAGCTAATAGTTAAGAGGGTACCAAAATCGTCTAACGCAGTGTTATTATTCCTTCCGAACCACAAAACATAAATCTTCCTTAGATACATAAAACGAAAGTAACAGCTCGATCCTAGCCGCTCACCAAATAAACATCTAAGTACATTGTAGACCTATGCTTGTCTAGTTATGTTACAAGGTGCATCGAACGAGATTATGTGAGTCTACGCGACAACGTTCCAAAAAAAACAATAACACCTGAAAGTAACCATAACGTTATCGCCACGCAATCAAACAAAAAGATCAATAACGCCTGAAAATATTGAAAATTTTGTCTAACCGCAATAAAATGAAAAGAATTATAATGCCTGAAAGTAACGAAAACACTATCCTGACGCGATCAAAACAAACTTTCAGTAATGCTGCTCGTTGCCGTTTCAAAGTAACGCGTTACATCTTCGATTTGCAACGCGATGAAACGTTCCGCAAAAATAGCGTTACACAAAATAACTTCCCATCTCTAAAAGGAAGCACACTACAGGCTTATCAAAACAGCAATCTGAACTCAGTAAAATTCCCATATTTGAGCTCCCCGCTAATTCACTGGGCGTGGGGGTACTAACAACGCAACAACTATCGTATTTAATCGTAGCAGAGTATTTTTTTCTGCGTTTATCAGTTTTACCCATGGTAAAGCAGAAAAAACATTCACCACTAAATGACTCAGGGCAACTCGATAATAGATAATAGATTCTTGGGAACACCCAAGGTTGAAAATGTCGCTCAAAGGACAACGGTCTGATTTTCGAAATTTGAGTGCCAGGTTTGCTTCAGGATATCTAACTACAAATGAGAGCGTTTTGTCCAATCAAATGGGAACTGCCTTGAAGGTGTTCCGGTGTTTCATCTGTAAACCTGCTGAATCTGCACTCGCCACTCTTCTTGAGATTTTTCTGCGAGCAAAACTACACTCGGAATATTTTGACTAAATACTTTAGTTCCTTACTGTACGTTCTCTTTTCCACTATTTTTAGGGTTTTGTACTACTTACAAAATCTTATTGAAATCGGGTTCGTTTGTACGTCTGTGTGTCAGAGCTGTTTTCTCCGAAACTATCGCAGCTACAGCACCAAACTTGATAGGTAGATCAAAAGTGTTGACCCCTTAAAGTTTGAGTGGATCATCATTTTTTTCAGTAGCCCACGTAGTGCAGTGGTTGGAGTGCTGGCTGCGTAAGCCGAAGATCCCTGGTCCGAATCTCATTAGTGACAACAAGATTTGTTTCAAATGATTCTCCGGATGAACTATACGCCCGTTCAATTATGATATATACTGGTGTCAAATCACAACGTATCACGGCTAGGCGGACGGACATACAGCTAAAGCGTGGTACTGACCATATCATCTTCTCAAGTACTGATATATTGGTTCAAGATAATGAGATACTCTAAATATCTCTAAGCGAAGCGAAGGTTGTGCTAAAGAAAAAAATTATAGTTCTAACTGTATTTAAGGAGATCCGCCATATAGGCAACGGAGCCTTAACATTTGTTTTACTGAAGGTAGTCGTGTGGGGTATCGAAAGAAGTCTTGATAAGAAATTTCCAAAACAGACCTTAAAACAGTATTGCTGGTTTCATGGAGTGCAGGGTGAGGGGAAATATACGTAAAATTTGTGATCCCCTTTCGCGATTGGAAACCCGTGATCCGAAAAATCTGAAAAATTCATGGAGTTAGGTCTTTTATGAATACAAAAACAACAACAACAAATACCTTAGAAGACGTAATTCGCTCAACTTTGTTGATAATGGTATGAATCTTCAAATTTAACATTTCGAAATATTTAAGTACTCTTACAAAAGAAGTTTAAAAAAAAATAGAATCATATTCATGGAACTTATAACCATTTGAAATTTTTCGAATTATAACAACAACACACAATCTTGGTATTCTATGGGCGTTCCATCGAATCAGCCACTGCAGTTTTAATTTGATCTTCTTGAAATTTTCAGGTAATACGAATATTTTTGAGACTCCATGATGTAAGTGATTTTGTTGCATTGTAGCAAAATGGCGGCCGATGAAATTGGAGCGACAGTGGTTTTGCTTTTCAACATGTACATTATCGAAGTGTTTCTTGAATTCATTCATTGTTAGCGATTACGTAGCGTATGTGGAGTACAAAATCCTTCTGATAGGAGCATATTATAGTTCTGTCTACCCAACTTGTTAATTTTTATTATTCCAACGCCACCTCCCTTTGCGAATGAAAACATGAATACATTATTCCTATCTTTAAAGTCAGGCATTTTTATTTAAGAAAGTCTTTCGTGCATAATTTTTCACCTATTTCGCCTTTCCCGCTTGCTAATAATCATTTGCGTATTAGGTTCCTGTTTTCGCCAAAATATTGTATTTATTTCCCGTTAGGTCCCATTTGGAGAACATTAAAAATTGAATAGCTGTAAATTACCTTTACCGTTAAGACAAAAGAAAATTTGAATTCCGCGGTGATTTGGAGGCATAACTAGTCGACGCATATCATCAGTTAAAAGTTGACTTCCCCGGTTAAAAAAAAATTTTTATGACTTGACGATGTCGTTGCATTTGTGTGAAATTATTAAGGTCGTATATGAGAAGCAAAGCCAGTATCAATCTTTTGTTGAACCAGCGGGAACATGATTTCAAACCGCATAAGTTTAAGCAAGCGCAAGCCGAAGGTCTCTGGTTCAAATCACGCTGGTGAGAACGAGATTTGTTTCGAGTGATTCTTTAGACAAACGATAAGCCCCGTTCAGTTTTGAAGTCGGTCTATATTTTTTCTTAACTTTTTAAAACGTTGAATAAATCTTCCGAATTTCTCTTGCACTGTTGAAATCCGAAATTCTATTTTATTATGTATTTATTTCATTTTTTCTCTTTAAGACGCAGGCGCAGTAACGTGGGATATATTTGAAGCCTCCTTTGAATTAGTTCCACAAGTGACGATTTTTAACCAAAGAGATATTGAAGACTATTGGAAAAATATTATCCCAGTGATTGGTGATAAGAATATGGACTGGGAGAAACGTGTTGAAGCAGTAAATAGAAGAATTCCCAAAAAAAAAATTTCGAACGATTGATTTAATTCGTTTATTTACAGTTAAAGAAAATCAGATCACTGTTTATTTGCAACGTACAAAATCAACCAACATTTCCCTTATATATGAAAGATTTATCGATAGCATTCCTGGATATTTTAAAAGAGTTACGATCGCAGGTAAGTGCTTAAGTTTTGGATTTATTTTTATATTTTATTATACGCTCTTCAAAACACTTTTATCAAGTTTTGATTTTATTTAGATTGAATTGATTTAGAATTCTTTAATCCGTAAAAAAAGAGAAAAATTAGTTTTTGCTTGATTTGCTTGATCGTCAAACAGTTTTATACATAAAAGAAATTAATTAATTTATTTTTAATTTCCAGGTCATTCGTGAAGCGTGTATAACGTTAGCCTTTATGAGTAAAACACTACGTAATAAATTCGATCAATTTAGCATTTATATATTGCAAGAACTAATCAATTTAATACAAAATTCCGCAAAAGTTATCGCCTCATCAGGAACAATAGCATTGAAATATTTGATTAAATATACTCATGCACCCAAACTAATTCCAATTATAACAAATAATTTAACACAATCGAAATCGAAGGATATACGTTCAACCCTATCCGAAATACTCCTTATGATGTTCGAAGAATGGACGTCGAAATCAATGGACAAACATGCGAACGTTCTAAAAGATGCTTTAGTAAAGGGAATTTCTGATGCTGATAGTGATGCAAGAAAATATAGCAGAAGGTGAAGTCTATAGTATGAAGTTTAAATGAAAATTGGGATGGGACTCTAATAGTACAAAAAATCATGGAAATTGATTTCATTTTATAATTCGTTCTTTTGTTTTCCGTTTTCTTTCTTCAGAGCATTTTGGGGTTTTCGACGACATTTTCCCGATCTGGCTGATCAGATATATTCTGCATTGAATCCTGCAACACAAAAGGCTTTGGAACGAGAACGTGATTTATTATCGGAAGCAAATGGAACAGGTTCGATGAATACGAGTCTTCGTGGTAGTAATACAAGTCTGAATTCAGTGTCTGGCGGGGTTATAAGTATGTGTGCTAAATGTTATATTGTCATAGATTTAGTCCATTGTTTAGTTGCATGTCGTTTTGTTTCGGGAATTTAGTATTGTTTTGTTTAAAAATTCGATTTAATTATGGTGATTGTCATTCATCACCGCGAAGAGGATTAAAATTATTGCTGGATATATATCTAAGGAAGCTAATAATCGTTACTCATCTCATACAAACTCCTATATTTGAGCTTCAAATGTGAATCTAAAAACATCGCTTTGTAACGTGAAATCTTTTACAAATCGAAATAACTAAATCTTACAGAGTTGTAATATTCCGGTTCACTGGCTTTTTGAGATGATATACTTTCAATAAACTTTCTCTAGTCGTTTTTTTGGATGATTATTTAATTTAAAAAATAGATTGATGTTTGCCATAAGAAAAAAACATAATCAAGGTAGCAAATAAGAAATTTGGTAGTGTACAATTGCCTGAAAACAAGCAAGAATCTTTCTCTTTTGCAGGCACTAGTTCCTAAAAAGCTCCTTCAAATATATCAAGCAATAAAATTCTTAATAAATATTAAATACTTTAAGTCAAAATACATCAAACATAAGTTATTAATACATTAGAATTCACTTTACTAACCACGATTGTGTTTGTCTATTTTTATTTTCTCCTCTAATGTTATCCCTACACATGTGAACAGAGAGAAGACAATCGAGTGGTTTAAGAAGTCCCGCAACTACAAATCCCTCAGGTACTTGTCCTTAGTCGTACAACATTCTCATAATTAAATGTTTATTAATATTATCTAAGTCTCATATAAGAATTGAAAATCACACTCTAATATATTTATTTTAGTGTGTGGTGATGGAAACGTAGAATTAGAATAATATTGAACAAGAAATATTTCTTTTGTCTATTTGTGCTTGCAAATTGTGTGTGTGATGGAAACATAAAATAATGGTGAAAAACAAAATACCAATTGACAACAAATTTTTTAAACATAATAATACTGACTCGGATGGAAAATACTTTGAAAACCTACACGAATTCATTAAATTGTTAATCGATGAAATGGAAATATTGAAAACAAAAATTTGAAAAAAATGTATCGAATGTAAACAGCGACTAGTTTAAGTACGGAAAACTTGGCGAATACACGTCTCCAACGAGCCCCATCATTGCCAAGATCGTACAATCGTAATCGAAGTGGAATACCTGTCGCTCAACGTGAGCCTCCACCAAGAGGTTGTTGTTGTTTGCATAATATTCATAGAGCGTAGTAGATTTTCAATAGGAGTTTCAATTATTATGCTTGCGAGTTGTTTTCCTTTTCAGGCGTTTCTTTCAAGTTTATGAATTTAGTTTGATATTGACAATTTGATTTGAAAGTTAAATATAAAATTTCATAATCTATGACATCAATTTGTGTATGATATAGATAAGAAATTAAAATTTTAAATTATTAAACTTACCGACTTTACAGGAAAATTCGAACAATAGATTGTGAAATTTTAAAAAACAAAGTTATTAATTTGCTTCTGTTTCTCATAAGCAAGGAAATCAAACCAAAATTTCTTTCATATAACAAACTAACAGCATTTACACATTTAATTCAATGCGAACAAAAACATTTTACAGCTGGTTTTAGAAGTGTTTCGGCTGTCGATGCAGCTGCTGTGCAAAGAGCTCGTGCACGTGCGCAATATTCGAATTTAGCACGCTTAAAAGTAACATCAGGAACAGCATCATTGCGTAAGTTCTTTTCAATCTTTCTCTCACCCTCAAAATTCAGTT
This sequence comes from Odontomyia ornata, assembly GCA_963969285.1. Taxonomy (NCBI): domain Eukaryota; kingdom Metazoa; phylum Arthropoda; class Insecta; order Diptera; family Stratiomyidae; genus Odontomyia; species Odontomyia ornata. The sequence continues at coordinate 457,421,216 of OZ017738.1, read as the reverse complement.
CCCTATACAAATTCATATTAAGTTCAAAGAAAATCATACAAAATAACACTTCACAAGAATAAAGAAAACGTTTTGTAAATTGTACAATCACCAAATTTGTAGGACATCAAATAGCTGTGTTTAACAAAGCCTTTGTCACTAAATAAAAGTATATTGTTTTTTTCTCTCTCTCTAATTGGATGTATATTTGGATTGTTTTGATTGATTATAACATAATATTTTGCATTTCTTGTATTTCTTTTCTTGCGCCGCGCTTACTTTTGCTTAATGCAGAAGGATATTTCGCTCAGCAAGGTAACATAATGTCTTTTGTACATATATGAGAAAACAAGTTTATGAAATTCATCAAGAAAAAAATAGAGATGATATATGGCTTTGGGAAGCTTAAGTAATTTTCGGGAATAATTTCAGCTCGCGCAAAGAAAATTGCAAGTACCTCAAGTACATCAGCAACACCGCAGACTGCATCGCCTGAACATCGGCCAGCTACAACACGAGGTTCGAGAGCTGGTGTCTCTCAATCGCAACGTAAGTACTTAAATATTTAATTTAAAAATAATATTTTATCTAAAAATCTTCTACACTTTTTGAAATAAAGACAATAAAAAGTGGTCAAAATTGAGGGATGACATTCATCTATCACCTCCCTTCACTCTGGAATCTGTTCTGCAATGTAAAATCTTTGTCTACAGAGCGGCAGTCTTTGTCGACAGAGTTGATCCAAAATTTCCTTATATGTTCTTGACCTCTAATTTTTCAACGATGAACAAGCAGGCATTCCTTGTTCGTCGATTTTTTTTTATCAGTGTCAGCCGTTGTAGCTTATTTAATTTTTGATCGAAGAGGCCTTTGGGACCTTAAATAATTAGTATAGAGTGGATGTAATTAACGTGTATCCCTTCAACAGATGCCTTAACCCGCGGTCACAATGACAGAGATTGGTAGCATGCGCCAATCGAACGAAAAGGGATCCCAGTTTAACCCCGGTAAGGATACCCGCGCAATTAGTTTGTGCTCAAAAAACTGTTTAGTCCTTTCAAAAACTACGGGCACCTCATCATGTAAAGGACGGCAATAACCTATCATGGACTTCCCGTACTCTTTGGACTAATCTAACCTTTGTGCGGGTCTTCGTGACACTCTGCCTAAGTATCACTTTCTATTTTATTCCAGTACCGAAATTAGGCAGCCTCACCTCGGGTGCGCGGGAGCGGTCTTCCCCAAAGATTACGGATTTTTGAGTATTTCTCGCAGTATTTGGCAAATCCCCCTGTGTATTCATACTGTTTCTCAGCTTTTATCTATGGATATAATTTCTCGACCCCTTTTATATGTATCAGATATTGTTGAACATCGATTTACAACAAGATTCACTCATTCCTTCCGACCAGCTCATCACCTCAATTCATACTCATCGTCCTTCCCTAATTCCTTATTATCACTCTGTAGTGAACTTTGAGAATGAATCAAAACTTATATGCCCGAAACAAAAGGCAAGAAATGTACACACCATAAACAATTGGAATTAATTAATTGACATATGGAATTTAATTTGGCTACTACATTCTCCGCCACCTAAAATCTTGTATAGTCGTCCATATATTTTGGAGGCTTCTTTGTACGCGATAAGCGCCGCAAATTGTCAGCTGACGCAAGTTGACTAGATGAGTATGGATTTTCAATACTTAGCTGACCTGAAGAGGAAGGCTTCAATTCTTCAATCATCACTTGTTGAACGAAAGCGAAAAGCTCAGACACTGAAACTTCTTGTGATGGGGCTGGCAGTTCCGTTTCCAATTTGTTTATGACCCTATCGACATATTCGAGTGAGTTCACAATATCAGCCACTGGAACAAGTTGTCTATTGTCCATGTAGCCTCACTTGCGAGTGTAGAGGATTGGCTTCTAACAATTCTACTACCTCTAACTTTTTGACGAGTCGTCGGGCCTTGCCTTTTTAAGTGAGCAGACGCGTTTCGACTACTTTAAGCCATCTTCAGTGTCTAATATTCATCAAAACTTTCTTCTCATCAATAAGCGAAGATGGCATAGATTGTTGGTTTATGACCGTCGCGGATGAGAGAACATTCTTTCATGAGGAGTACAACCTTTTGCAGTACAGAGAAGTGACCTGGTGGAGTGGAAAGCTTACGAAAGCACCGTCTTCCATGCGTTAATAGGGAGGTTGAGGGTCTTCAGACAAAGTTGGATAATCTTCTATATTATATCGTTGTACCTTTCGATTTGACCACTTCCTCGTCCATTATACGGAGTTGTGTAGCTAGTGGTTACATCCAAGTTATGAAGAATATCTTTAAATTCAGTTGATAAAAAAGCACTGCTCCGATCAAAGTGAATGTATGGGCTACAATCATGTTAGATTTTTCTTCACAGTTAAAGTGTTCAAATCTGAACAAGAAAAAACAAATGGGAACCTGGAATATTCGTTCACGACTGTCGGTATATATTTGTTCGATGAAATGCAGGGCAATGGACCTTTGAAATCCATAGATAATCTCTCTAAAGGCGCTGTTACTTTAATAAGAGTTGCTGACGTTTGCATAAATCTTTGTCATATTTCTTTGCAAATAATTAATTCGTCTTACGCATTGTACAGGAAAGAATGACAAAACATGGCAGATATTTAGATCTCATTCAATGAACCAGGCGAGTCACCCCAGGATGACACAAATTTCCATGCAGCTAAAGTAAATTATCGGCACGCGATGATGTTACCATAATTTTAACGCAAGAAAGAATGTCAATTACAAAATTATCTTTTCCTGGATGATATAATGATTCTTAATCACAGTTTGATAATTTAAGTCGCCATCTTTGAATCTTATCATTCTTAACTCTAGAATGCTTTAACCATTGGTCAGACATCAGAGAAACTGATTTTCGATCTGTAATCAGCTTAGACGTTCTTTTTCTTCTTTGTAGCACTTCAGCCCCTCTCGGGTCTTCGCTTGTTGCAAATAGCGCCTCCAACTATCTCGATCTGTTGACCGAGTCCTCCAAATTCGAAATCCGAGCAGCGATGTACTGTCTTCGCCGACCGAATCAAACCAGCGTTTTCTCCTTCAGTGCTCCCAACAGTGCTCCCAACGAATTCTAGGTATCCATTTTGCGTCCATACGATTCATGTGGCCAGCCCATTGCAGCTTCCGCAGTCTTACAAGCTTTGAGATCTGCGGCTCGTCAAAAAATTTATCGAAGGCGACGTTGGTTTCCGTCTGGCTTCGCTTTAATTATTCGCCTCAGGACCCGTCTTTCGAAGGCGTGCAATATTTTTGCGAATGCTCGGGTTAGGGTCCGTGTCTTATCATCGATTTGTATACTTGGAACTTTGCTTTTTTGTATATGCAGCTGGTCTTCAAGATCGTCAAAACTGAATAAAATAACGAGCTGTATTGTTCAGCGCATTTCGTCTCTTTCATTAGCGCTTCGCGTTATTTTGACGCCTAAATACATGAATTCGTATGATATTTTGTGTGAGGTATTTTTACTCGACTGCGTCATGAGTTTTGTTTTCTTCTTTGTAGGAATACAGCCCCTCTCGGGCCTTCGTTTCCTGGAAATAGCGCCTCCAACTGTCTCGGTCCATTGACCGCGTCCTCCAATTTTGAAATCCGAGTAGCGATGAACTGTCTTCATTGACCGAATCAGCCCAGCGTTCCCTCGGTTTCTCACCAGTCTCCGGCGTACAGCTCTCTCAACGAATACCTTTTTGAGTATTCGTTAGGCTCATGGTTGTATCTAATTCGCTATTGCTCCCCGTCTAGCTTCGCTCCGATTATTCACCTCAGGACCCGTCGCTCAAAGGCGTTCAATATATTTGCGGATGCTTGGGTTAGGGTCCATGTTCACACCCATAGCATAACACAGGTCATATCACAGATTTATATACTTGGAGGTTTGTTTGCCTGTATATGCAGCTAGTTTTCAAGCTCGTCAGAACTGAATAAAATATGTTATTTGCGAGCTGTATTCTTTATTGGCGTTTCTCGTTATTTTGGCGCCTAGTTCTTTGGCAGTTGTTAATTACCGTGACAAAATGTTTATGTCGTCCGCATAGGCTGCTACTTGGCTCGACTTTTATAGTAATGTACCTCGTGTATCGACAGGTAGCTTTCTTATGACGTACTCCAGAGCCAAATCAAATAGCAATGGGGCCAGCCCATCTTCCTGCTTTAGTCGGATATTTGTGTCAAAAGCATCGGTGAGTTGGTTATTGATGCGGACTTGGGAGGTCGTCGACGTCATTGTCATTTTGGTAAGACGGACTAATTTGTCTAGGATGCCAAAGCAAAGCATTAGTTGGTACATTACGTTACGATCAATACTGTTATATGCTTGCTTAAATTCAACGAAAATTTGGTGTACGTCTATGTTGAATTCCCATCATTTTTCAAGTACCTGCTTGACAGTGAATAATTGGTCTATCGTTGATCATTTTTCAAGTACCTGCTTGACAGTGAATAATTGGTCTATCGTTAATCTACGTGCTCTAAAACCACATTGATACTCCCCAATAATACTGTTGGCGTATGATCCGATTATATTTTCTAAGACCTTTGAAAATATTTTGTACGCCGTACAAAGCAGTGATAAGCCTCTATAATTTTCGCACTGTAGCTTGTCTCCTTTTTTGTGGTTAGGGAATATAATTGATTGGCTCCACTCGTTCGGAATATGCTCTTGTTGCCAAATGAGCTGGATGACTTTGTGAATAGCTTTATGAGCACTACTGCCACCATATTCGATGAGCTCCACTAGAATCTCATCGATGTCCGGCGCTTCATTATTCTTAAGCTTTGATGGTGGAACAAACTTCATCCAAATTTGGTGGGCCCAAAGGAAGCTCTCCACAGACATATATAGGCACCGATGTTCTAGAGCTGTGCGGAGGATTAAGGATGTTCTTGAAATATGATGCCATTCTTTCCTTAATCTTGGTTTCATCAGCGAGTTTATTGCCGATGTCATCACGGCAGAGCGGGGTTTAGGGCTGATAACCTCGTTTCAGGCTTTTCACTACTTTATAGGCTTGTCTTGTGTTGTTGCTCGCTAGACTTATATTTATACTTCTGAATTGTTCGTCATAGTATTTTCTTTCCATAATTCTAATTATCTTATTCGCTGCTCTTCTGAGATTTTCATAGTGTTCTCGCTTCGTCCTGGTTTTCCTACCCACGTTTTCTTTGTATGCCAGATTCTTTTTGTCTAACGCATTCTGGCAGTCATCATCGAACCAATTATTTCTTTTGCGCCGGTCTTGCTGTCTGATTGTGTATTGTCGTGGTCTTACCAGCCGCTTTCACTTCCATCCAGAGCTCGTTTCTTGTTTTCAGCGATGCATCTGATAAGATACGAGCCGGCTGTTTGTCGAGGGTCTCCCTGAAACTTTTTGCCACAGATGCCGTTTGCAACCTTTCGATGTCAAATTTTTGTAGTGGGCTGGCTTCGATGAATACGCCTTTGACATACGATACCGATAGGTTAATTTGATCAAGTAATGATCTGAGTTACAATTGGCTCCTCGGTATGTACGGACGTCAAGATCAGAACATGGTCGATCTGGTTGTATGTGTTGCCAACCAGAGATACCCAGACCTTTTTATGAATGCGTAGATGTGGGAAGCAAGTCAAACGTATGACTAGATTTCTGCTACATGCAAAGTCAATCAGGTGCTGGCCGTTGTCATTTGTTTCATCGTGGAGGCTATGTCCCTCCAGTTGTTCCCCGATGAGATATCTCATTGCCAACGTTAGCGTTGAAATCATCCAGAATTATTTTTGTGGCGTTGGTAGGCAATGAGTCGACTAGTCTTTCTAGATGATTGTAGAACGTTTCCTTCGTTTCTTCGTCCTTTTCTTCGGTCGTGGCGTGTACGTTGATCAGCCAGATTTTGAAGGGTTTCGCTTTTATGCGCATCGCACACAACCGTTCATTGACTGCCTTAAAATCAGTAACGTGCGGTTTCAACTTCCTATTAACAATAAAGGCCTCTCTGAATTCTCTTTTTCCAGTAGACTTCCCAATTTTGAATATTATGTGCGATCTCATGTCTTGAATATCATTTCCAGTGCAGTTCGTTTCCTGGATTGCCAGTATTTTTAATTTATATTGACTGGCCTGTTGTAAAAGGTCCTTTACAGCGCCAGGGTAATTGAGTGATCTTGCATTCTAGGATCTAATAACATAGTCCTTTTTTCCGTTTGCGAGATATTTGCCGTGCGTCCAAGCCATTCCGAGGCCCTTCTGCAAGTTTCGAAAAATTGTAGGGTTTTCCAGGGACGGGGAGTTAGCCCGTCGCCCAACCTCCATTCCGGTGGCATTGTTATTACTTCGATTCCGTTATCAGGCGCGGAAGACTCGCCTTCACCCTCTTACGTCCACAAAAAAGGTGTAAGTAGGATTTAGTAACAGAGCTATGTATTTACAGTTGTTTTCATTTCTCGGCATTTAATGTCCCTTTATTGGGGAACCAGTAAACCCAATGTGCGACCCCGAGAACATTTACTACCAGTTAATCGGGGGGCTTGGGATGAGGAATCATAGAAGCTAAGGGACGCATCAGACTACGACTATTTAGCCGCACTTCTGTCGCAAGTTACACATGGTTAAATGGAAGCCCGCACACTGCGATTTTCGACAATTTTGTCCAGGTCGGCAGTCGCAGGAATTTGCGATTTTTCCTAAAACCAGTTTAGCAGGTAGTTTCTATGATACTCGCGCAGGCGCACATCATTTGGACATTTGACGTTGACGTGCATGGAAGTTTCTTGCATAGCGCAGAAATGAGTTGGCGCATGTGTTCCTGGCAAAGACATACCTTCAAATGAGCATTTAAGTTCTGCGCATGCCTGAAGTTCCTTCGGAGATCTTGTCGCAGTGTGTTCGTATTTGCGTCTAAAAATCGCTGGTTACGACAGGAAAATCGCAATGTGGCCGAACCCTAAGTGTTGAGGAAACAAGAGGTTCCCTCCTCCTTCATCAAAATGGCTTGGGACCGTCTACGGCGGAGTTTTGTCTCTGCTTTACTCTAGATGAAATACACTGTTCGGAAATGTGAATAATTATCCTTTAGCAGAAGATAGTATCTCAAGCCACTTGGCGATTTGGTTGGCGTAGGCTCGAAAAGCCCGCAATGCAATGTTCTTTGTCCTTGAATCACATATCACAAAAGGAAAGTATGTGCATCTCACTAAGGGTGCATGCTTCACAAATTGGATTTTTCTAACCTTTTATTGATATTTGTAATTTTTCGATAATCTGCTTTACGTACCCCAAATTCTCTTGCACCAGTTTCTCTAGTCTATCTGACGAGGTTTAGAATGCCTGCGGTAGGACGTTTCTTCATATTGCCATTTCAGCGCGTCTAAACCAAACAAATCAAAGTAGTAGGAGATTGATCCTGCCAGAAGGATTGTGTAAACAAATTAGTAAATCAAACAATGTCCTACAATTAGCAACTTTAATTACATAGAGAATCTCTTCCCATTGGCTTAGAAAAAATAATGTGTGATTATCGTGTATTTCAATTTTTCGTCATTTGACTGCGTTTTACTGACCTCTTTGTTTGAGCAGTCGCCATGAGATATCAATATCACAAGTCATTCCTGAAATTTTCTAGGAAATTTTAACAATCTGTAGTGTTCAAGCCGCTTATAAACACCTATCTCCCCAGTATAATATTTTGTTGTTGCTGTAATTGTAAAATGTTCAATCGGCTATTACTTTGTTCTTTAAAACTTGATTACTATGTAATTTCCAGGATTTATGCACCTATCACTCAGACAACCGTATATTTTTGGAAAATTTAAAGATCCCCTTTATATTTTATAGATAAAAATTTAAATGCACAAATTATACTATTACTAGCAATATTTACCAAATTTTGGCTTTGAAGAAATGTATTGCCCTTGCACTCATAAAGACCAACATCCATGGCTTTCTTTTCAGATTTTTCGGTTCAAAGGTGTGCAATCGCGAGAGATGAAGACTAATTTTTCACATATTTTGACTCCCCCGCTCGCCTCAACACTATTACCACTTTTTAGATACTCGTTCCTAAAGGTTCTTGCCAAGATTTTCATTTAATATCCATTTCGACTACCTTGGTGGAAAAAAATTTCTTTAAGGGTTTAGTTCCTACATGAGGGAACCCCCTTAAAAAACTTTTTTTTTACCGCAAGTTTGGATAGGTTGCCACCTTGTATCTACGTGCTAAGTTTAACTTGGCTGTTCTAGTTTCCATGAAAAATTGCCGTGACCTACGGACGAACAGACAGGTCGCGAAACTAATAGGGCTTTGTAAGAATATTTTTTTTAAATATACGAAAGAAACTGATAGCCCTCTCTCCTATAGAAATCGGTTTAAAACAATGGATTCACCACACGTTAAATTTTCATAAAAAAATTTATTCAATTTTTATTGTTAAACTAATGCAGTTGTGGTATCTACTCAAATTAAGGAATAAAACATGGTTTAGTTTTATTTAGGGGTTGATAAAATCCTCAATGAAGATGAGGTTAACCTTGAAATAGTAAAGTAGTAAAAGATAAATATTATAATGTCGTTTTTTGAATACTTATCGATTTTATCTTTCCCAACCCCTACACTTCTAACTTCCAATCGCCCTCATTGTCTGATATATCTTGTTGCTCTTAATTTCTGTTACCGCTCACTTCTGCGTCAAATGCAATTGGGAATTTTCTTCCAGCAATTCAATTTCTAGCATGGTGAGAACTGAAGATTGTATGAATTAGGTGTTTTGCACTTCAACTTTTTCAGATTTATTGTGCCCCCATTTCTCATTGCAATAATACCTCCTCAGTCCAACCATCTCTAGAAAGTGGATGATCTTCGCTAATGCCAGGTATCCAAGATGCTCCTCAGCTAAGCATTAAGTGCCGAGACTGTCTTTTTTCCTCCGGATCAGAGCCCTGCAGTATGTCAGAACATGTTCTGGTGTTTCATCTGCAAACGTGCAGAACCTGCTCTCGCCATTCTCCTTGAGCCCCATTTTCTTCAGATGCGGCCCAACTTTGCAATGCCCCATGAGAAATCCTGTAAAATTCTGAGTTGATTCTTTCCTATTTTGATGCAGGATTTAAATGGTTTCAAATCATAGGACTTAAGGAACAACTTCCATATTTTAAACTCTTGATAACTTCTTTATCGTGTTCCCTAGCTTCTAATTCCTTCAAGTTTCTCCGAACAAAGTGCTTGTCGATCGACTGAAGAGCTCAGCGCCGACGAATGTCCCCATGATTCTTCCTTTTCTAAGAGGTCTGTTGGTATATCAAATGAACATTATGGAGAAGAAGCGTGACGTGAAATTTTGGCTCATTAACAATTGAGACAAGCTTTAACTCAGTACCACTCTTGCGTTCCCTGGCACCCAGTACAGAGTAACATTGTTATTCTCACCCATTTTAGGGGTCAGTCATAAAGTACGTCACACTAATTTCGTGATTTTTGACCTCTCCCCCGTCCTTGTCACAGTTGGTCACATTTGTGAGAGCCCCTCTCTAGCGTGACGTCACATATTTTGCAATTATATATTATTAAATTAAAACAGCAGTGCCAAAATTAGTGTTATTTTCATTGAAATTATTTTTTAATATAATCAACATCAAATGAAACATTTTAAAAAATTAACAAATCGATAAATTTTTAATTATATTAAGGAAGTTACAAACTTAATCATCTTAGTCCATGAACTTTGAACCTACTCCTTCAAATTATTCATATCCGGCATAGCAGTCACTTCGTTCTCGTTCACGTTGTTAATGTCAGGAGCATTCGATGTGTCAACATCTTTTTCATCCAACCGTATAGCAATATCGTCATCATCCCAACAAGAATTTCTTTGGCACGCAATTCTTTGAGGACGAATCTTTGCGATGGGCAACACTTCTGGTTGCATCTTGTGTGATTATTTGTGTTGGTTGATGGCCTTGTATGCGGCAAAATGTAAACCACAGATGCCACACGATCGCTTGAATACGTATGCCTAGACACTGGGGCAATAGCGATCATACGGAACTTGCTTCAAATGTGATGACGCTCGGAGATCCAAAGATTGCTGAAGTAACAGTGGAGCAAATTTATCTTCGGAGTGATCTATTTCTGTAATAAAATACCTATTAGAAGTTTTTTTTTTAACTAAAACAGGTAGTGGTTAAAACCCCTCTCGTAATAATCGCCAGAGGCTAGATTGTCGCACACAACACGGGACAACTTTGTATTTTACTATATGTAATAAATATTCTGATTCACGCACATAATTTCCGTACCGAGTCACAGCATTTTTTTATACGTTAGCCTGTTCAATATCCAGTTTAGTATCTGTTGGCACAATATCTTCGAAAAGCACTGGAAAATCATCAATGGTCAATTGGCTCCAAATATTAGCTAGCATATTGCCTCCTCTCTCAAAGTTTCGTTTTTCTAACTCCAAGTCAGTAGGTCGATTACTGGAATCTAGATGTGAACCGAAATTGTTCTGCTTTCATATAACACCAGTAAGTTCGCGACTAAGTGGCGCCAGTCGTCGTTCCACTCTGTTGAAAGCACTTCTTCCTGGAGCATTTATGGCAATGTAAATAGCGACCAAGTCATAATTCTTAAAATGTTTATTACTGAAACTATAACTCGCTCATATCGTAGATTTTCGTCGGGACCTCTATCGCAAGTGAAAATAAATAAGGGTTTCACGAAGCCTTCTTGAGTTCTCATAAAGTTTTCGAAAGCAGGTATTTCTGTAAGTCTATGTATGTCTCTGGCGGCATGAGTCTCAGCATTCGAGGAAGAATGCTTTCCACTACGTGTTGCTACGTATGCCGGCCCAGAGTGTATCACAGCTTCTATCGCTCTGTCTTTTTCCTTCCTCTGTATTGAGTCGTCTGGGAAAAAGTCTCAAGTATGACCCTGATTGACTGATGGTATATCCTTGTTTACGAAGTTCGGTTTGTAAGTCGTCTAATGTTTTGCAACACCTTTTAATTTCAGTGCGTCGTCGATCATCAGCTACGCCACCAAAAACTGCAATCTCATATATGACTTCCAGTATACTGGATTGGTTTTCTCTAGTCTAGGGCGACCAATATTATCTCAAAGTTTCAGAGTTGCTGCTAAGTTGGTTTTATTTTCACAAAGTTGTAAAAGTTTTTGTTTTTTCGAATCACAACTTTTTTTCTGTCGTTCCGCTGCGCTAGTCTTTCCCTCCAATTTTTTTCATAATTGAAAATTACAAAGTAGCAGAACTAAACAAGTTGAATAGACAGAGCTACGCTCGGGTCAGAAGTGTTTTGTAGTTAACATACGATATGCAGACATACGAGTATAGAATGATTTAATTCAAGAAAAACTTTGATGGCATGCACAGCAAATATATTTTTACTTTACAAGACAAACCAATGTTACTCTATTTTATTTGGCCGACATTATGTTGCAATATCGCTAAAATCATTGACTAAGCTGAATCTTAAAAATCTTTTTGTTATATAACATATTTGGAGAAAATACGATCAAAAGTGTAGTGTCTGCTTCTATGGAAAGCCCATGTAGTAGAAAAACCGGAGGAAATTCAAACGGCAATAACTTCTATATATTATACAATATTAAAACTCATAGAGTATAAGGACCTCTTAAAGGGTACTTAAATATCTACTTTCCTCCAATTTAATTATGCTGATACAGTTTTACCAGCGAAAATATTTAATGTGTACCTCTTAAACCTTTTTGAAAAATTTTTTCACACCAAAACTTTCTAGAAGTCTTAACTTCCAACCTTTCCACAAAGTTTCATGGCTGTAGCTTCTATAGTTTCGGAGAAAAACACAGGTACCGATTTTTTATAGGGTTTTGTATTTTAGTACGAAACCCTAAAAAAGAGTATTGTTGACTCGGCGAAAGTCAAGCATCTAATACAATTTAAACTTAAACAAACATTTAAACATTATGCCCATACAAATAGAGTTGGAAATATTTTTCGTCAATAGTTCAAATTTGGCATTTTAACACTTAGATGTATTCGATTTTGCTATGTGACGTCACGAAACTTAGGACTCTCCCACCCCTTGTCACATAATGTTATACTGTTTATTCTGTTACTATATTAGTCCACAAAATTTCCAGATCCTCTTTTGTAATAGTAACTATGGTGGCTATCGTCTTCAATTGAAATGCGCCGAACAATGTTCTCATATCAGGAAGAATCGACGTCTCCCATCCATTTATCATATTGTATTTTGCTAGATCTGCTTTGCAATATATTCCCTAAATTCTTGATATTTTCGTTCCGTGCTTTCGAGGCTACCAGTCGCCACCATGAAATAAAGTTAACACACCAAAAGTGTGATAACCTCATTAGTTGGATTTTCAAGAAGTTTAGAGACCATTTCTCGCATAATTGCCCTAAGCCTATAACCTGTAGGCTCCAACTACTTCCACAAAGTATATACGAGAAATAAGTAGATATATAGTTTGATTGAGAACGTGTCCTTTACATATGAGTAACGAAGAAGAAGTGAATAAAGTTTATATCACCTGGCTGGCGCAACACTGGGAGAAATAGCAAATTATTTCAACAATTAAATTTCTACACAACTAAATCTTTCGTAAATTCATTATATTCAAAGGTTTTTTCTAAACCATGAATATATCTAAGTCCGAATTGCTTCAACTCACTAATATTATACTCATGTCTCCATCTTTCAGTTAATAATTTACAAATATGTGTAATATGCATATTATTAGTCGTTTTTAATAATATCCCCCTTTCGCATGTTCTTATTTTTTTAAATTGGAATTTTTTCTTTAGCTGGGTGGAAATTTTTACTTTTTATTTTACTCAAAGATTAATTTGACAATTTGATTGATAATAATACATATATTGAAATCCAGGTACTAATTTCTCGGGAAATTCCAAACGTTGATAAAGTTGACAATAAAACTAGCAAATTTCTAATAGCCTAGAAGGCTGAAATAGTATTGATTGTACTCGTATTTCATTGAAAGCGTATTGTGCATAATACAATTTTAATTTTTAACGTCAACATGAATCTAAATAGACGTCGACGGACAACGATTTTTAGCTCCCTTTGTACTGAATCTATAACTGCAATATGCTGAATAATCTCAACAAAATCCTTTTTCAGCTGCTTCGCGAAGCACCTCACCATCTGCCAAATTGCGTGAAATGTATGGTTCGTATACCTCATATCGTCAAACTGGCACAGTACCGAAAAAAACGTCTGGTATTCCAAGATCACTAGCAAATTCACGTGAAACAAGTCCTACACGTGGTGGATTGAAGCGAGGTTTATATGCAAACAGTCCACGACGTCCAGATCGACCGCCAATAAATCCAGGAAGACCCGTACTCGCTCAAAAAATACTCCAGCAGAGTCGCGAAGCTGAAAGTGCTTTGGCTGATGCTTTGGTAAATTTTTGATTAATGATTGTCTTTTAAAGCATTTTAATCCTATTTCTTGATGTAGTCCCCGGAGGATGGTGACATCTCAGCAGATTATTCGCGGTTACCATTAAATCGTCGTATATCTCGTGATGAATCGGATGAAAGTGAAGCGTCGTCTGTTTGTTCAGAACGTAGCTTCGATTCATATCGAAGGGGCACAGATGTGAGTGAGAGATTTAAGTAATCAAAATTATGGTTAATAACTTTTGATAATTTTAGTCATATTCGTGGAATGGTTCGCGAAATCGACTGGATAGTTTTAGAGCGCCAATAGAAGATATCGACACAATTATTCAATTTTGTGCATCAACACATTGGTCAGAACGAAAGGATGGATTGATTAGTTTAACGCAATATCTGTCAGAAGGAAAAATTCTAACACCGCAACACTTACAAGTAAATTTTTCTTACGTACCGCTAAAATAAGCTTATTAAATTTCCATAATCACCTTTAGGCCGTGTTGGATTTGTTCCGCAAAATGTTTATGGACACGCACACTAAAGTCTATGCACTATTTCTGGATACCGTCAATGAATTGATTCTAGTCCATTCAAATGACTTGCATGATTGGCTGTTCATACTTTTAACACGTCTTTTCAATAAATTAGGCACCGAATTGCTCGGTTCAATGCATGGGAAAATTTGGAAAACATTACAAATTGTTCATGAATACTTCCCAGCCGATTTACAATTACAATGCGTTTTTCGAATTTTATGCGATGCGGCACAAACGCCGCCAACGAAAACCAAAATAGCGATTTTAAAGTTTTTGACGAGTCTTGCAACGACCTATTGTCCTGCGGCAAGTTTCAAAGCACAAGCGCCAGCCGATCGGGCTATTACAAAAATTATTCAATTTGCAAATGATCAAAAGAGCGCCGAACTACGAGGCCAAGCACGTTCATGTATCATTGCTTTGTATAATTGTAATACACCAAATGTAAGCGATATTGAATGAACAGCTTCATATTGATGAGTTTTATGATAATTGATTATTTCAGATGACAATTTTATTATCGAATGCACCTAAAACGTATCAAGATACAGCACGGACAATTATTCAACAGCACTTAAGACGAAGTACATCAGGTAAGTGTTGGGCGGATTTTGAATGGAATAATCTATTTTACTCTGTTGATGGAAATTTTATCGAAGCTTTTTGATCTTTTTAGAGAACTTAATGCAAATTTTAGAAGTCGTCACACTTTTTAGACTAGAAAAACTATACCTTTAATTGTTCAAAGTCCTAAATTTCAAATCGAACTTATAAAAATATATATTTGCATAATTTCCCCTGACAAGTTTACGTTATTGGATCAATGTTCACTTAATAACTTCATCTAAAACGTCGCGCATTATTTTAATTATTTTCATATTGGCTGATAACTGATATGTTTCATGAAATATTCACCTGCTTGCATTTCTTTAATAACTTGATGTCTTAAAACAAACTTATTCTCAATTCAGTTACTTATCTTCATTCTATATCTTCAAAGTGTTAACAAGGATACTTCTTCTTCGACGAATTGGTACTTAGAGTAGCAAATGTAATTGTTTTCTTTCGTAGGCTATTGAAAAAGTCAAATTTAAGCTATGAAACAATAAATTGGATATTCAGTAGATTTCGCCCTTTCCTCAGATCCTAATTCTATTGTATTGATATGCCCCGAAAAAAATTTAGATTTAAGTTGGTTGTGTTTATTGTAGATTTTATACACGTTATTGCTTGATTTTTAGGAAATAATAGTCCATCATCGCCATTGTCGTCTTCGAGTCCAAAACCTTTGCTTAGTCCACAACAAGGTCCATTTAGTTTGCAAAATAATTCTAGTAAGTAATGTGGATTGTACTCGTATTGGATTTTCGATTCGATTTTGATTGTTTGTAATGCTCTAAATGTTTGTCACACACTTTTCTTACAATTCATCACGTCCTATTTCTATAACTGAATTTCTTAATGCTATCGAAAAAAACATTCTTAATCTAATCGAAAATATAAACAGTAGATTTATTTATTTATTTTAATGTGTTCCTATGCTTTTCATTTTAATTAAAGTTCACTAGAACCTTACATATTAACGAAAACGATAGCGTTATAGTAGACAAACAGTAGATTTGTATGCATAAAGTTTTGATATAATTTAAATTTCATTTAGGTCCACGATCGCGACAATCTTCTGTTGAACATGGCGATCCAATGAATACAGAAGAAGTTTATAAGAGTTTACGTAAAACAACAGCTGAAATTCAAAACTATACGTTTGAGACGAAATTGGATCGTGATGCGAATAGCAAAGATTCGGGAATAAGTCAAATGGGTGATCATTTGGGACAAGGTGATCAGTTACCAATCATTCCTTCAAATGGTATCAACGGACATATAGGGTAAGTTGAATATTGCTAACAATTCATTTAACATTTATGTTTTAATTAAGGATTATAGGTATAATAATTTTAATTTATGGATTTTAAAAATCTATTCCTTATTTAAATCATTCATATGGTTTTAGAAAATTCAACAACATTTACTATTTCGTTTTCTTGAAAAGCTGTAGTAATCGAGCAGTCGCCTAAGCAACTTGCTCGAATACCACCATAATGCTGATCCAAATTATAAATTGAAAATAATATTAATCATTTAAATTTGCAATTGAAACCTGGACACGGCAACCCCCTTTACAACGGAGCTTATCCACGAATTGCACTCTCGCAATGCAATCGAAAGTCGATGGAAGGCTTGTCAACTGGTTGTGAGGAGTCCCGTAAGGTTGACGACCAGCAACAACGGGGAGTTAGAATCTAGGAACCGAGCGATGTGGTTGCGCTGATCGAGGCGGGAGTGAGAACTTAAAAGAAGAGAAAAACAGGCCCCGCGCACTGCATAAAAAAGAAATTCGGTTTGAAATAGGTTTTCGTTTCGAAGCGGAGTATGATAGTGATGCCCAACACTCCCCTCCATAAGAAGAAAAATTCCACTGCCTGCGAAAATTTCGCTCCCAGAAAAATAGTGAAAAGTACACAATACAATTTTTGTCTGTTTGCAGAGAGATTATCGTGGCGAGATTACCGTTTATTGGTATTTGCTTCAGCAGAAAATATTTCGTGTGTTGCGCTGCAGTGTAATTGTGATCCCCCCCACCCATGAGAAGAAATTCCACAACAAAGAAAAGGAATAAGATTTTGGAGTGATTTAAACATGACGAATAGGTCTAAAAATTTAATGCTATTGTGATTAGCTATAGGTACCATGAATCTTGTTTGCTGAAGAGTGTATGTGAAGTCGCAAAACATCTGATTGATTCGGTCGAAGAAAATTTGCTAGCTGAACTGATTACATTTATCCTAACTCCAAGTATTCACCAGTCGTTCAGTGAAAACGAAAAGGCTTATCAGCATGCATATGAAACTGCAGAAAAATATGGTGCAAGTGATTTAGATTGCAATTATGTTTATCGTGACTGGCCTACGGATTTCATAAATCTCATAACAATTGATGTATCATCAATAGCGAATTGTGTGATCCTTCAACCTAATCAGATTGCGGCAAAGAACATCAAACTATTCTTACTTGACGCACTCATAAGGACATTCTGCTTTTTTTCTGTCACTATTCCTGGTGCGATTGTCAGCTGGGTTGGTTCACTTGAACAGCCTTGAAACGGACAATATTCTTTCTAGGATTTGCTATTTGTCGGGGCTAATCGCAATGTAATACATTCGCATATATGTTGGAGTTACGATAAATATGCCAACATATAGCCGGAGCATACAACCATATATGATTTTGATAGCGCTATAGGCGATGTAGTATCGGTTTATACGCAATCACAATCACAATCCGATATAGAATTTTCTGAAAGTTACTTGTAGTAGTAGTTGTATTAGTCGACCAAACGTCAAAAGAGTTGGTTTTTATAATGAATTTGATTTCCTGTGATTATTTGAAAGTGAACCATTTTCGACACTAAGTGTCCAGCATACATAATTTTAAAAATGACATTCGTAATATCTTCAAATTAACAGAAACCGAATTTTAACTATTAAAATTAGTATTCTAATGCTGTAATAATTATTCTATGGAAGAAAAAAAAATTAGGCAGCTATTTGGCATGAGTTGGATGGTGTTTCGGTCAATTACATGTTGCTTTAATTAGTTTTGCATAGATTCAAGAATTATTTTTTTGCCCAAATCTTGGCAGAAGATACTGTCGCGTGTTATGGTTTGCGGCCAATAATTTTAATGTTCCGGGAAAGTGAAAACGCAATTTCTTTTAATTTAAGTTAAAAGAGTTTATTTAATTACAAAAAAATGCACAATCACTTATTTAACTATTTCACAATTTTAATGTTCACTATTAAAAGTCTAACACTTGTCCATAAATTTCTTATCGCAATTGTCTTCTAAAATCACTTCACTATTACTCGATCAATATCGCTTTCCACACACTATCGCCGTTTTTACTATCGTGGTTGAATGAATGATTCCCCCATTCATTCAGCTCGCCTTTATATAGGGTCTCCATCCGTTCAATGCATTTCTCGTACATTGGCGAATGTTATGGAATGTTATGGATCGCGGCCAATAATTTTAATGTTCCGGGAAAGTGAAAACGCAATTTCTTTTAATTTATCTGGTATATTCGAGCAAATTAATGAATGGAGCAGTGACTCACTTCCAAATGTTGATCATGCTTGGTGGGTTCTCGTGGTTTCGAGTAAGTTGATTTTGTTGATGTTCTTAATGGTTGTGAAAACAATTGCGACAGTAGCTCGCAGAATTATTTGTACATGTAACACTGCCCCCACCTCAGTTCTTTTCGCCCCGAAAAGATGTGTCGCCAGTTGTAGTCAATTCTCCCTGGGTGTAATATGGGGCAAGACGCTCCAGATGCACGATTTTCATTTTGGCTCTCGGCTTACGGTGTTCCTGTATGCGATATACGACGTCGTTGATTCGCTTGGTAACCCGGTATGGTCCCTCCCAATTATGCTGCAACTTTGGAGATCTACCCTTCCGTCGCTGTGGGTTATATAGCCACACCAAGTCATCTTGCTGGAAGCCAGTAGAATTTGCCTTTAGATCATACCCGGTCTTCATGCGGTCAGTAGCCGATTCGCGGTGTTTTCGCACTGTCCGATGTATCTGGTTGGCTGGGGCTTGGCCCGTCGATGCATGTTCAGCAGCTCTGTACGCCATCAAAAATAGTGGGATGTGTCGGTCCCAGTCCTTTTGGTTCTCGTCAAACATCTTGGCCAGGTGTTTATTGAGAGTGCCGTTGAAACGTTCGACCATTCCATCGGATTGGGGATGCAGCGGTGTTGTCCTCGTTTTCCGTATTCCCAGCAGCTCGCACATTTCGCTAAAAACTAGTGACTAGAAGTTTCGGCCTTGGTCTGAATGTAGTTCACAAGGTACGCCGTACCTACTGACCCAATTTAACACTAGCTGTTCGGCTACAGTAGTTGCTTCCTGGTTGGGAATGGGGTAGACCTCGGGCCACTTGCTGAAATAATCGGCTACAACCAGCGTGTATCGATTTCCCCATTCAGATTCAGGAAAGGGTCCAGCGATGTCAACAGCAATCCTTTCAAACGGTACACCCACGTTGTAGGTTTACATTTGTCCTCTCAGTCGTCGCTTTGGACCTTTGACGGAAGCGCAAATGTTGCATCTGCGGCACCAGTCCTCTACGTCTTCTCGAGCATGGAGCCAGTAAAACCTTTCCCGTAATTTCGCTAAGGTCTTGTTAACACCAAGGTGGCTTCCCGAGGGTCCTTCATGCATTTCCTTAACCATATCGTGGATTCGGCTTTTGGGAAGTATAGTTTGCATCCTATAGAAATTGCCATCCGCCGTTTCCCATTTCCGCTTGAGTATCCACCCTCCACCCGAAGGGAGTTCCATTGTGCCCAATAGCTTTTCAGGGTGGCGCCATGCATTGAAACGTCTTTCCACTCCGGTCGCCCAGTTGTCTCCTTCCATACGAGCAATGGTCCGATGTCTTCATCAGCTAACTGGGCATTTCGAATCTCTTCCGGTGACCAACCTTCATCGAATTCGGTCGTTATCAATCGCAGATCAACTGGCGGTTCCTTTTCCTCAATCCGTCGGCAATGATTGCAGTTAGCTGGACATGGGCGGCGGGATAGTGCGTCAGCATTTCCATGAACTTCCGCCCTTCCGATGAACAATTCCATAGTTGTATGACTGCAATCTTTCGATCCATCTCGCAACTTGTCCCTCGGGGTTTTTGAAGTTAAGCAGCCATCTCAATGATGCATGGTCCGTTCGAAGAACAAATTTCTGGCCATATAGGTACTTGTGGAACTGCTTGGTGGCCTCTATTATAGCCAATAGCTCCTTCCTGGTCACGTAGTAGTTCCTCTCACTTTTTGAAAAAACTCGACTGTAATACGAGAGGACTCTTTCTTCGCCATCGATCTGCTGGGAGAGTACAGCTCCAATACCGTTGTTGCTTGCATCGGTGTCAACTACAAACATTTTTCCGGGTTTCGGATATGCCAGCACGGGTGATTCACACAGCTTCTCCTTCAAGGTCTCAAAGGCTACCTGGCATTGTTCATTCCAGACATACGGACGATTTTTCTCGGTTGACGAATCGTCGATAGTAGATTGCCAGACCCAGAAAACTTCGTAGTTGGCGCTTGTTGTTTTGTGTTGGCCAGCTTTTTACGGCTTCAATTTTCTCAGGGTCTGTTTTGACCCCTTCTGCTGATACGACGTGTCCCAGGTATTTTACTTCAGCTGCGAAAAGGGTACACTTGTCGGGACTAAGTTTCAAATTTGCCAGTCGCAATCGGTAGAAAACCTCTTCTAAGTTCCGCACGTGCTCTTCGAACGTTCTCCCGATGACAATGACGTCATCTAGGTACACCAAGCAGGTTTTCCAGGTGAGGCCACGTAGCACGTACTCCATCAGGCGTTCGAAAGTGGCTGGAGCATTGCAAAGCCCAAATGGCATCATCACAAACTGCCACAATCCGTCTTCTCTCGGTCCTTCTTGTCGATTTCTACCTGCCAGTAGCCACCTTGAGATCGAGTGTAGAAAACCATTTTGCATCGGCTAAAGTGTCCATGATGTCATCGATGCGTGGGAGCGGGTAACTATCTTTCTTAGTGACGTCGTTAAGCTGCCTATGTCGACACAAAAACGAGTGCTACCATCCTTTTTCTTTACTAGAACTACAGGCGCGGCCCATGGACTGACAGAAGGTTCAATAACGCCTTGTTTTTCCATGTCCGAGTTCAGCGCGCTCACTTCTCCTTGTTTGGCTATAGGGAGACGTCTCGGTGCTTGTCGAATCGGCTTGACTCCCTGTGTATCTATGACGTGAGTTACCAGACTCGTTCGGCCTTGGTCATCCGGGCTTGTTGAGAAGATGTCACTGTACTTGGTGACCAGATCAGAGGCTCGTTTGAATAGCTGCACTGGCAATTTGACCAGCTTCAATATTGCAGACGTGGATTCCCGGGCTTTGTCTGTGTCTTGCCTCCTTTTCCAACGATGGTCGTGAGTAGCTTCCAAAGAGGTGATGGTGGAAACAGGCTGGCAGCTGCCGATGACTTCTCCCGCTTTGATGCTCGTGGTTGAGTCTGCGGTGTTAAGGACTCTAACCGGCACATATCCGTTCCTTAAAGATCTTACAAGGCTTCGTTCTACAATCAAACTGCGCAATGTGGACGTCTTCGTTGGCTCTATCAGATAAGATCGGTGGTCTCCAGAATCACCATCAAGCTTGGCCCATACAATGCTTTCGGAAGAATTCGGTACATCAGTGTCAGTACATATCACTACATTCATCTTGGGAATTTGGACGCTGGGATCCTCCATCAGTACTTCGACATTCTGCCATTTCAATACACGTTTGCCCAAATCCAACGTGATCCCATGTGGTCGCAAAAAATCCATTCCGAGAATGCAGTCATCCATAATGTTCGCGACCAGAAAATTATGTCGGAATATAAGGTCTCCCAACTTATCTGGAGGTTGACCTCTCCATGAACAGGTGCAGTTTCTCCCGTAGCTATCCGTAGTGAGAAAATTCTGCCCTTGTGAAGTTGTTGCTGTCTAACTAGGTCTGATCAGATAATCGATCGGGTTGCACCAGTGTCGATTGTTATGGTGCAATGTTCTCCGTCAACTTGACCCGGAAGGCATAAGTCCGCTGCCCCACGAAGTTGGCTCTTACATGTTTCCCGACCCCTCTGTTTGAGGGGCTTCCATTCTGGGCTCCTGACTCGGTCTGGATCTCCTCCTAGCTACACACCCTAGACAATAGCTCGGTTTTCTTCGCTTCTTGCAGTCCCTTTGCAGGTGCCCCTTCTCTCCGCAATTCCAGCATCTAGGCGCACCATTTACATGCGGGTCTCGCTCAATTTCCACGCGCTCACACCTGCACTCGTCTGTCACTACCTCACGAACCCGGGCAGTGGTACGAGCCACATTTTTCGCTGCCTCAAAGTTCAGACTGTAAGCCAATGCATCCTTAACCGTTTGCTTCTGAGCTAAACGCACGGCTTGTTGCAATTCCGGGTCCTTTAGTGCGCTGATGAATGCTTCTGTCGCTGCATCATCTCGATGTTCTGGGTCGTAGGCTCGGTAAGCCAAAAGTGCTAGTCGCTCAATGTCTTGGGCTAGCTGTTGTAGGGTTTCACCAGACTTCTGCACCCGATGCCTTAGCTGTGACCGATAAATCTGCTTTAGATGATCGTCTCTATAACGCATGTCGAGCGCATTCATTATAGCATTCGGGTTTGAGTGCAATTCAACGGGGATCGTCTGCAAAAGCTCGGCAGTTGGGCCTCTTAGAGCAAGAATCAGTGCAGTTGCTCGTTCCTGCTCATTCCAGTGATTTGCCCTTGCGGCAGCTTCAAACTGGGTCTTGTAAATACTCCAGACCGTTTGCCCATCGAATATTGGTGCTTGCACATTTCTGGATGTGCTTTGCGCTGCGGTTATAAGCGGGGCTGGTGAAGTGGTTACTACTGCCTTCGCTACTTCCAATTCTTTTTTCACTTTTTCCATCTCATGGTTCATTCTCTCTTCGACCTGGCTGACCTTTTCCTCGACCTGGTGAACCTTTTTCTCGGCGCCTTTAATTTGTTTGTTCAGATGACCGAGCTCCGCTTTTATTTCGGTTGACTGTTTCTCCAGCTTCTGTGTGATGTCTGCCTTGATTTCGATCGCTTGTTGGTCCAGCTTCGCTGATTGTTCATTTAGCTTCGCAGTTAAATTAGATGACTGTTCACTTAGCTTCGCAGTTAAACTGGATGACTATTCATTTAGCTTCACTGATTGTTCATTTAGCTTCGCTGATTGTTCCTCTAGCTTCGCAGTTAAGTTAGATGACTGTTGTCGCTGCTCCTGCTGCATCAGCATCAACATTTGCATCAGCACATTTTCTGTTTCCTTTGGTTTTGGTTTTTCTGCTTCTCCATCTTCTGGACCATTTTCTGCATCTGAGGGCTCACCCAAATCCAGATTAACGCCTTCCGATTCGATCGCGTCGCGCAAGCGTGTAATCAGTGTGGCCTTTGTACCTTGCGTAGCCAGATTTCACTGTTCCAACTCTTCCTTAAGCTCCGACATGGTCAATTCATTAATTCTTAGATGCAAGTTTCGTGGCATTTTTATTGTTTTGGCTTTTCGTTTTTTTTCAACAGTTTTCACGTTAAATTTCACTATAGTGCACTTTAAAAATGTTTAAATGTTTTCACTTTTCGAAATTTTCTTTCTCACTTCTCGACACAAAAGAAAGAGTTTATTTAATTAAATTACAAATGCACAATCACTTATTTTACTATTTCACAATTTTAACTAGAATCTAACTTTCACTTGTCCATAAATTTCTATCGCAATTGTCTTCTAAAATTACTTCACAATCAACAAAAATCACTTTTCTATTACTCGCACAATATCGCTTTTCTATTCGCTTCACAACCTTACTATCGCGGTTCTAATGAATGATCCCCCCCATTCATTCAGCTCGCCTTTATAAAGGCTCTCTAATCATTCAACTCAGTTCTCGTACATTGGTGAATTAGCGGGAACATTCGAGCAGCGTAGTGAATGGGCAGTGACTCACTTTCAGATGTTGATCATGCTTGGTGGGTTCTCGTGGTTTCGAGTAAATTCATTTTGTTGATGTTCTTAATGGTTGTGAAAACAATTGCGACAGTAGCTCGCAGAATTATTTGGACATGTAACAATATATTCAGATTTCATAATTTAAATTACCCGTATCTGTAATCCATTATTAAATATTATACAAAAATTAAACTCAATAGAAAAACCTTGAATGTTCGTATTTCCTGTGATTTTAGACTTGACAAAGAAGACTCCTGTAATGGCTCAAAAACGCAATCGGCTACAACGACCGAATCAAATACTCCCGAGAACACAGTTCGATTGGATGCGATGGAAATCCAATGCGCTAAAATTACATCGTATTCAAGGCATACACAGCAACCCAGTTACACATTCGCCGAAAATGGTGAATTGGTGATAGATGGTGGATTTAAAGAAAGTGATATAATTAAGGCTGCCATAGTTCTAACAGTAGATACACCTCCCGAAACTATACAGCAAACATTGCAGGAGCTCAGGTGTTGTATTAAATGCGGTAACTGTGATTTACCCAATAAAAATTTCAAGTAAGTAAAAAAAAACGAATAAGAACTGATCAATGAGTCTGAATGAAATTTTGCGTTACTTTTTGCAGGGCAATTATGAAAATGCTACTTGGCTTACTTGAGTCACCAGTTCCTGAAGTATTGATAAGTTCATTACATGTTCTTGGACGAATTCTTCGTAGTGAAAAGATGAAACCATATTGGAGTAACTTTTTGGAATTAATATTATTAAAAATTATTGACTGCTATAAGAATAGTAAGGAGGTAAGTTTTTTTTTTGGAGTTCATCCAATTCGTTTTGTAACTAATTTGCCATATACTTACTCCAAATAGGCTTCCCGTGAAATTGATTCAATTATACCACGAATAGCTGCCGTTTTACCATTAGATATTACTGTTAATATTTTAAATCCCGTGATAGCAACTGGACCGTATCCAAGTAATTTGTGTGCGGTGAAATTGCTAACTGATATAGTTGCTAGGCAAGGAGTAGAATTGACGGATGCTCATTTAGATGGGCTAATGGTCAATTTAGCAAGAGTAAGTAGATTTGATTAATATTAAATTTCATTTAATTTAACATTTATGTTAAAAATCTGATATTATATTTTTCTTCACAGTTAACAGACGACTCGCAATCAATGGTCCGAAAAGCCGCTGTATTTTGTATCGTCAAACTATATGTAGTGCTAGGTGAAGATAGAGTAAAGAAAATTTTCACGCTATTGAATCCCAGTAAAATAAGGTAAGCAGATGTTTTCAATATTCTAGGGTATGTGTTGATGATTACGCATCAAAATTAAATTAAGTCGAGTAAATTTTAATTTTAAATTTCAAAGCCAACTAGGGTCAATGATTTCTTGGAATGAACGCTTAAAATGTTGTCCTTTATTCAGGATGACATGCATCCACGATACATTTGATCCATTGCACAATTCAATAGATGAATGAATGAAATCTTGCATAGAGATAGTTACACATTTTCTGTACACTGTGATGCCTACAAACCAGTTCAAATATGCTCAATGGCAGTGTATCTGCCTTGTGTTCTGCGAGATGCGGGTTCGTTTTCCAACTGAAATTCTGAGGCTTTTTGATGAATGTAAATTGTGCCAACAAATTTTTGTATTACGGATTCTTCTTAACTGAAAGGTATAGGTTTTAATGTAGATGTGTTTGACATAATGGGTATTGAAGAAGCGTAAGGATTTATTAGGGCAAGAAAGAATCAACTGGCAGAGATTGTCCTAAATTTGGTTCGATTGATTGGAAACTAGACGATTCTGATAGTACGAGTAAGTATCAAATTGTGATAATTAAGGCCTTTAATAACATGAGTTTTAATATATAGAGTAACATACGGTCCGATAAGTACTTAGCCTACAAAAGTAAAACGAAAATTTTGGAAAAGTGGCGATTTATTTCTCAACATAATCTCTTCTTAGCTTGATACACTTGCCCCAGCGATGCTCCAAGTTCTTTAACCCGTCTGAAAAATACATTTTCTCGAGGTCTGCAAAGTAGGTCTCCGAGGCGGTGATGACCTCCTCATTCAACTCAAATTCCTATCCGGTGAGTCACTTTTTCAAGTTTGGAATCAAAAAAAGTAGAACGGGGTCAAATCTGGAGAATACGGTTGATGTGGTAGCAGTTCGTAACCCAATTCGACCAATTTGGCCATGACGACGGCGAAGGTGTTAGCCGCTGCGTTGTCATGGTGGAGGATTACTTTTTTCTTCGCCAAATGGGGCCTTTTTTTCTGCAATTCGGAGTCGAATTGCCCCAATAATTCAGCATAGTAGAGCCCTGTGACCGTCTTGCCATTCTTCAGGTAGTCGATGCAGACCACACCTTGTGAGTCCCAGAAAATGTTGGTCATCACCTTTCTGGCCGATAGGACAGTATTTGCCTTCTTCGGAGAACCTTCGCCGGGTGAAGTCTATTGTTTCGACTGCTCCATGCTCTCTGGTGTGTACGAGTGGAGCCATGTTTCGTCGACGGTCACGCAACGATGTAGAAATTCCTTCGGATTGCCCTTAAATAGCGTCAAACACGGCTTTGGAGTGATCTCACGTTTGCATTTGTTGTCCAGAGCGGAGCAAACGCAGCGCCCATTGTGCCGACGGCTTTCTCATGACCCAAATTTCATGCAAGATATGACCCACGCGGTCTTTTGAAATGCCCACTGTCTCAGCTATCTCGCGAACTTTCAACCGGCGGTCTGCCAATATGAGCTCGTGGATTTTTGTCACGTTATCCTCCGTGGTAGCCGTTTTCAGGGCACCTGGGCGTGGCTCATCTAAAACCGACATGCGACCAGGTTGAAACTTGTAGAACCAATTTTTTATAGTCGCCATCGCAGGAGCAGAGTCACCTTACACAGCATCCAAGCGCTCTTTGATTTTGCTGCGTGATTTCCCTTCTAAAAAAAGAATCAAATCACCGGCCGATATTGCTCTTTGCCCATTTTTCTGAAACCCGCGGACACGCACGCTTCCACACGTGATCAAAACAAAACTACGAGTCCGATTCGCCTGAAATGACCGACGTTATCATTTCATAATGCATGGTATAATGGGCCTATGCTATAAACAGAATGAACAATACATCTCTCGTCGTCCTATACGCGTGTATGGCTGATCGACACATTTTGTTTGTTATTTTTATTGCCATGAGTTTGTCGTTGTGCTCTGGCTGCAATCGTTCACTGTGTTTCTTTCTTCGTTATGTTCTTCGGTTCAAAATTTTCGGAGGACTGAACTCAAGTTGAAGTTCCGATTTTTCGGAATCGGAACCAAAGCTCCGTAACATCCCTCGTTTTAACACTCATTCAAATAAATCAACTGCATATACACGTACACACCTCGACCTCGTATGTCGAATTTTTGCGAATGTCATCTTCAAGAGGGGAAGTGTAAGTTCATGGGGTTGTATGTTGTGCCAATACAATATATGTAAACAATTCCTATAAGGAGAGAAGGAAAAGTTAAATATGAAAAATAGAAACTTTGTGAATCTGTGTTGCCAACTTGTTTTCTGTTGTGAGAGATTCAAATTTGGAAAGAGCATTTCAAGTTATTGCAGACAGATGAAAAATAACGATAAAAACTAGAGGCGATATGCTAGACTGAGAAAGAAAATCTGAAAATAAACCCTGATAAAAGAAAGCTTTTTAATGTTTTGAGGTATGTAAAGATCGAAATTAAGTTTGTTATCAAAAAACACATCAAAATCCTTAAAATCTTTGCTAAAAGAATTTACTACAAGACTGTATGACAAATATAATTGAAATTTGAACAGGAGAATGTTATCTCACGAAACGTTTGGAGAAAGCAGATTGGTCTTACACTAGATACTCAACGCAGTAGATCTCATCAAATATCTATATCAATGTCAGAGTCAATTATTGGGAAAAGTAAATGAAGATGATGATATACTCTTAACAGTCTTTAAGCGAAGGCCCGAAAGGAAAGCAGGGCGATGTGATTACGGAAGGATTAGTCAGGGTCCAAGAATTGGTCCTTGCGGAACACCCAAGCTGGGATGAAAAGCCGAGAAACGACAGGAGTTGACAGCGGCTACAAAATCATAGGAGAGAGGCCAGGAAAACAGAAACGTTTGATTTTCTCAAATAAAAGAAACGAATCTACTGAAGCAAATTCTTCCGAGAAACCTGTGAAAATAACGACTATTTTTTGTTAACTGTCAATGACTTCAGGAGATCTTTCTCTGTTGGGCTGCTTAGGAGGGGATAGAAAGGGGATGCAGCACATTGTCTTTTCAAAGAACTTTGTCGAAGCAAGTAAGAAAGTATATACGACCAAATTTGGAAATGCCTTTGAGGTCAATCGATTTGAAAAAAGGAAGAATATGTGTAATTTTGCACCGAGAAACTCAAATTTAAAATAATTGAAAGAGGGAATTATAGAGACGAAGCAAAGGTTTCCGGGTCGTGTCGTTTGCCCATTAGGAGCGGTGGGTTTCTAGTTTCTGGTTCTTTGCTTGCTGTAGTACGGCTCCGATGCCGTTATCTGAGGCATCAACGCAAAGAGACCATATGGCGTTGAAATCGGGGTGAGTCAAAGTCGGGGCCCACCCCAAGTCAAATTTAGACTGATCGAATGCGGCCACGGCTTCGTCTGTCCAAGTGTGTGGTGTTTGGTCGCGTTTGCGGTTTCCCACGATCAGCTGCAGCAACGGACGTTGGTGTTGAGCTACGTGTGGGAGTAGAAGCGATAGAAGTTCACCATCTCGAAAAAAATTTCAATTGATGACCGGTCTTCGGTCTTAGTATTGCCGAAATTCCCTCCGTTTTTTCAGGTAAGGGTTTCAATCCGTGCTTGTTGATAGAGTGTCCCAAGAACTTCACTTCCGATTTAGCGAACTGACACTTTGGGGGTGTTGATAATCAGACCAAATTTCACAAGTCGGTCGAACACTTGCTTCATGTGCTCAAGATGCGTGTGCCGGTCGGGCGAAAAAATCGAAATGTCGTCGAGGTAAACAATTGCGTTGTCCAAGCCTCGCAGCACTTCGTGCATGAAGCGTTGAAACGTCTGACCTGCATTACCAAGTCCAAATGTCATGTACATGAATTCGTACATCCGAACGGTGTGATAATGGCGGTCTTCGGGATGTCACTTGGTTCCACTGGAATTTGGTGGTACGCCTTCTGCAAGTCGATCACAGAAAAAATCGTCATTCCTGGAGGGCTGCGGTACAATCCTGGAGAAACCCAATTGGATAGGGGTGTGGGATTGTGCGGGCGTTGAGCGCACGGTAGTCCCTTCATGGTCGCCAATCTCCATTTGGTTTCTTCACCATGTGCTAGGGGCTGCTCCAGACGCTTTGTGATGGACGGCAAATTCCGTGTCTTATCAGGTTGTCAAATTCCGCTTTTGCAGCTGCCAGCTTGACAGGGGAGAGTCATCGTGCCTTGGCGGTCACTTGGTTTGGATGTGATGGGTGCTTGTGCACTTTATGTTTGGTTTTTGCTTACCGTCTGTGAGGTTGATGTAGTCCAGTAACAGCGAACGTAACTCGCTACTGACATCTGATAGAAGGTGGTCGGAGTGAGGCAGCTGCTTGTTAATATGGGCGACAATCGTTTTGAGGTCAGCCCACTAGTGAATCGCAGCGTTGGTAGAATGCTGTCCCGCGGCTCATTGTCCTTCGCAATTGCTGCCACTGACTGTCTGGTAACCTTGTGCACGCGATCAGCTATCGTTGCGAGATCCAAAGGTGGGGCGTCGTTGGCTGATAGGATTCTCGTCAGCGTGACTTCGAGGCGGTTGAGCCATATCTGTAACAAGGGGTCGGATACGTTTCTGTTGGCGAGCGTGCGCATCTGGTTGAGGAGCTGTGATGGGCGCTTGTCTCCTAGCTCGATTTCTGAAAGTAGCTTTTGTATGCGCTGCTGGGCCGAGTCAACGTAGAGGGCCAACAGGGCGTTTTTTAGTGCGCTGTATTTATTCTCCGCTGGTGGGTTCGTCACAATGTTGCCCACCTGTTAGTGCGCTGTATTTATTCTCCGCTGGTGGGTTCGTCACAATGTTGCCCACCTGTTAGATCGCTCTGGTGTCGAGATGCGCCACCAGCAAATTGAATTTGGTTGAGTCGTCGGTGACGCGGCTCGTGGCGGAATTTGCATTCACCTGGGCAAACCAAAGCTCCACGTCCTCCTGCCACAAGGGTGGAACTCGTATCGTCGACCTCCTCCTTCGGCGCAGGTCCACCCTGTGGAGTGAGCATTTCAGGCGTTGGTTGGTGCTGCGCAACGTTTGACTCCTCTGACGTGGCTCTGATATAGCTTATAGGCTAGAGACGGAATTGATGGTCAGCACCCGTACCAGAAGCAATTCGACCTTCGAGCTTTGAATCTGCAGCTCAGAGTTGGCTACCAGCGTATTGGTCACGTCTCCTTTGATGGCTAGTGGTTGAGTATTGCCCATTCGTGGATCGTTTGCGGTGATGTTGTTCGTGGACCTTCAAGCAGGATTGCCACCATAGTCGGAGGATTAGGGGAATTAAATCAAACATCTTTACGTAAAATTATAGTATTTTCATCTATTAATCATTTAGCTAGAATATTAACGTCAATACAAGAGTCAATTAAATTATTTATAACATATTTTGTGTGAATAAAATATTGAGTGTGAATAAAATACTGAGTTTACTCCTATATAAAAATATATACTTTATTTTCGATAGCAAATATGTTTCGACAACGTCAACAAATTGAAGGGAAATGAAATAGAAAGATCATTAGAAAAATGAAAAAGATCGCCTTTAAATTTTGTCGTTTTATTTCAATGGTTTTCAAAGTTCTACTCAGACAGCTAGATAAAGCTTGTCTTTCACGCATCAAGCTTAGCTTACTGACTTGCATGTACATTCGTGGCAACAAAAAGCAGTGCTTTGGACTGTCCGTTGGATATAAAAGAATTAAAATATTTTATTTAAACTGACATAATATTGCAAAATGATTGCAATATACTACAAATTATGTGTACTGGACTGGTTAAATACGAAAAGAAATCAATATTAAGGAAGAAAAAGAGAGAACAAAATAAAGGCGACAAATAAAATAAGAGTAAAAAGAGAATTTTGTGTAATGGAATGCACAGAAAATTTAATATAATAAATGAGGAGAAAGAAAATTGCAAATGAAGGAAATTAATCTTGATGCGTAGGAAGGTTATCAATGTTTCGCCAGCCACCAGCATATTTGCAGCATCGTTCTGCTGCAGTTTTAATTGCTCCGTTTACTTCCATTCCGAGTTCGTTGCTTGTCCTTTCAGACATCTTTTCTGGGATAGGAGCTAGTTTGTTTTCGAGGGTGTTCTACAAATTTTTAAGCATTCGATTCCGTTTGGAGCTTTTCGATGACGGTCTTTTGTAGAAAGTTGGTCTTATTGTTGAATGCCTGTGAAAAGCGACAAAAAAAATTGATTTTATCAACTAGTAGGCCAAATTGGAATTTACTCTGCGGGGTTTTCGCGCCTCCAGTATGCCAGATGTCCACCTCTGTTAAACGAGCACTTGACAAATTTGAATGAAGGTATTCGCATCTGGTAGTCTTCTTGTTATTTTGCGAATGCATCGATGTGAAAAATACGTTGAGCTAATTATACGTGAATCGTATGGACGAACAACGGATACCCAAAAAGTTATTCGTTGGGAGAACTGAAGGGCGGAGGCCAGTGGAGAAACGGGAGAAACGCTGGTTCGGCTCGGTCGACGGACAGTTCATCGCTGCACTTATTTCGAAATTGGAGGACGCGGTCAATGGACCGAGACAGTTGGAGGCGCTTTTTGCAGGAGGCAAAGGCCCGAGAGAGCCCTAGTGCTACAAAGAAGAAGGAGAAGTGTTTTATATTTCAAGATATTACCTGGTAATTCTCGAGGATCATTTGACAAATAAAACCATGTCGCTCATAATGTTCCAGCAGTCCTGATAGTTAAAAAGGGGTTACATAAGTGAGGTCCTGGAAGCATCGAGGCTGGATGGTTCGATTTTCTAGCAATCCCGTCCCTTTTTTTTCTTCCCGCTGAAGAGGGACTCCTAACCCTCGAAGGCGTCTTAGACGTAGAAGAGCAAGACCATACACAAAGTAATGTGTCAAACGGTTCCAGACTAAATTCTAAGGTTGACAGGGTGGTGCTGTGCGTCTTGGAGTTCACATTTCGGGCTTAAATAGGCTTATTGCGAATAATAATGTGACAACAACAAAATATTTAACTTAGAACGTAATAATATTAGAATGCCATGACATAATATAAATCCAGAAGGAATCTGATAAATCGAGTTAGTTATTATTAAAGATTATATTAAAGTTATGTTGATTGAAATAAATTTTTCGTTAATTAATCATTACTTTTTGAAGTACTGGGGGAATTTGTTAATTCAATTAATTTTTAATTGGCTACGCAAAAGACAAAATTGTAGCCAAAGTGGTAACCCAGACGTGATTTTAAACATAACTAGATCCCTTGGTCTAACTATAGTGCTTTAGTTTCTTCACTTCTAAAATATGGAACCAATGGACTATATAGTCGATCATCTTCGAATGAACCCCAGCATCATTCTTTCTGGTTTTGAACTATTGTTTGAATTAGTCAATTCAATTAATTTTTAATTGCCTACGCAAAACGAAAATTGTAGCTAAAGATTTCACCTTCCTGCCGCAAAAAGCTATCAATTGATTTGGAGTCAAGTCAACATTTTACCCATACTATGACACTTTAGCCAAAAGCATGTATGCTCTAAAAACTAGACAAATTCAAATAAATATGAACTTCCTATTTAAAACCTTTTATTTTGAAGGTAAACGAGTGTCATGTTTTAATGTCAATTTAAATAATAAATTATCGTTTTTCTGTTTCAGACTACTCAACGTTTACATTGACAAGGAAAAGGGCAAGAAGCCAGCATCATGATCAAATGCCAAGTGATTGTGGGCTAAGGGACGACATTTCGCTAAAAAATTTCAAATGTTAAGTAGCAAAATGATTAAAGCAACTATTCCAGAATAATTTTTATTGATAAATTTAACTTTAATTTAATAAATAAATGAAAAAAAAGATATCTAAATAAAAACACACACAAAACACAAATGATATTGTTAAGGAATAAAATGAAAATAAGGTGATCGAATTCGAAAGGAAAAAAACAGGCGTAAAAGAAATAGTTTGATCATTTGAATGTGTAAATTGTGTTAAGGTGATTAAAATTAACAAATAGAGACGTAATTACAAAGAGGGAAATGTGAACAAATGGAAAAGATTCAAGTAAAATTTATTTTGTCGTAAAGCACGTTTGTGAACCGTTTCTAATTTATACGTATGTTTTTGAATGTTTCCGTTCGACTAATTCATGAATTTTACTTGAATCATCCTTTTCCCCAATCCGGACGTGACGTAGTCTTATCAGACTTGAACAAAACTTACTCGGATCAACCAAGATTAAGACAAAATGCTGAAAAAGTGAAAAACAGATTTTTATTAGAACTTACGAACGACGACGATGAAACAATATTAATCCAAATCAAGTGAATAATACTTTTTGTTTGAGTTAGGCTTATGCCTAATGTAACCCTTGTGTCTGCTTTTTACGCCTATTTAATACAAATATTTACATAAAAATTCTATCTCAGTTAATTGTGTACATTATAAAATTGTCTCTGTAGAAGGAAGATGCGAAGTAAATATAGAGTAAGGCTTTCTAAAACTCGGTGTAAACAAAATAACAAAACCGCAGGTTAATCGACAAAAGATACAAATGAATTAAACAATATACAATTTCATTCGTTTTATAAATTAGAATGCGTCCCAAATTTATCGTTTTATGCTCGCTTATTTCATACATGTTTTCAGTTCAACGCTTCGTTTTCAAATCATTCGTGATATATAAATATATTATAAATGTAATTCTAAGTTGCCTTCAACTAATCTTCTAAGGAAGAGTAGGTGAAGGAGAAGATTGAAAAGAAGAAGAGAATGTTAAGCTTTACCCCGCTATGCTATTAATCCCTTCTAAATTTATAAATACTGAATAAAGTTAATTTTATTGCAGTTAAGATTATTCTAATCGCGACTATTACTACTTCTACTATTACTTACCGCTACTGCTGTTCTACTACGATTCTTGTAACTATTACTACTTCTACGTTATCATTATAATTACTATTAAAAAAAATTAAAGAAAATTTGAAAAAAGTAATGTGTATGTGTAAAAGTTGTAACAAATTTTAAAATATAGTTTATTTGCACTTTCTTAGTAAAATTTTTTTAAAAAATTTTCTAAGTTAAACGTAATATAATAATGTGGAGTATAAGCGAAAGAGAAAAATAAGATAAATCTGTTTTATAAATAAATTTTGTTTTCTTTATGTTCATTCAATTGCTTTTCAGGCCGCCAAAGTGCTGCTAAATTTGAAAAATTGCAGAATTTCGGTTGGAAGTAGGTGACACGAGGAGTAACGAAGCTTAAGTAGACTGTCACTGGACACGATCGAAACGGTGAAAACTAGTGTATTTGCCAACGGTAAAATGTCAAGCACGCCGAATAACAGCGACAAAACAAAAGCAACAGAAGCCACGCCAACTATATCCACGCCGATGGAAGACATCGAAAACTTTATGTCGGATACACTGAGCAAGACAATCAAACCCAAAAATACGATAACCCAGATTCTAAAAGATCATATGGTTGAAATAAAGGACAGCGAAAATCAAAACACCGAACAAGCGAGAACTTGGAAAAACAACAACAAGTATGACAAAAACGACAACAGGAAAAAATTCTTTGTCCTAATGTCCTATCAAAAGAGAAAAGAAACGAGAAAATGAAACTCACTCCAATGTCCTACTCAATGAACGAAAGTATGAACATAAAGAACATAAAGGACATCAAGCAGGTAGGGTACAACAGGATAAAACTAATGTTCAACAAACCCGAGGAAGCCAATGAGGTAGTCATGAACGAAAATATCAAAAACTTTGGAGTGAGTGCGTTCATCCCAAACAACTTTATAATGAAACGCAGAATAATAAAAGGTATGTTACTAACATCACAGAAGAAGAGATACCCAAAAACGGAATTTCAAGCAACTCCCATGGCATACAACAAAAAAATATAAAAATTCTGAACGTGTACAGGATCAAAAGAAGAGATTCAAAAAACAGAGAAAGATTCATACCAACACAAACAGTAAAGGTATCATTCTCGGGAGATGAACTGCCGGACGAAATCAGATAAGAATACCTGAACATGCCAGTAGAGTACTATTACCTCAGACCAAAACAATGTGTAAAATACCTCAGACTTGGACACACTCAATATTTCTGCAAGGAGTTTCAAGGAGAAAACAAAAGATGTTCAAAATGCGGAGACAAAGAATGCCTAGACAAGGATTGTAAAAACATGAAATACTTCTTCCTAAGTCACAGTGCTCTGGACAAAACCTGCCCCAAATGGATCAATTACGATATGGAGGTGAAAGTCTGTTCCATAAGAAACATAACCCTCAAAGCAGCCTGAAATATCTTAAACAACAACAACAACCAATTCGAACTGCTGAAAGACAACGAAACCATGGATTCAGCTTTCCCTCTCCTATCAAAATCCAAATTAACGAATAATAGAAACTCAAATAATGCCATAAATAAACTAATGCTAAACAAACCTTACACTAAAACCACAAGAACACATAACACAAAATCAACCAATCAGACATCAAATTTTCCAATGAGTAGTCATCTACTACTACAATCAAACAACACGCTAATGGAAAGAAGCACATTGGCAGAAAATATTTTCAAATCAGCTAATCAAGTTACACCAATAGAGAAACTAATTAATCTATTAAACAACAACTGCAAAAGCCAAAGTAATGCTAAGTACTTACAAATAGAATCCAATTTAATTAAGGAAGCAATACAAACACTTTCAAACCACTGTCTGAAAAGACCTAACACCAACAACTTACAATATACAGACAGGCTGACAAATAGTAACACTTAACAAGTTGAGTAAGCAGGAGAGTGCTCCTACCAGAAGGTCTTTGTAAACATCCTAGGGTTAGAAGCAAGTTTTCTAATGGCGTGAATCGATAACTTGAATTATTCGTCCAATACTTAGATATGAAATTGTTCAAATTTATACAAAAGATGCACCGTTTCTTTCATAAAGTCAAAGTCAAAGTCAAAAGCGCTTTATTTAATACTCATCGTTATAAATTTTAAAAGAATATAAAGCAAATTCCAAATAATAACAATCAAAAAACTTAATGGCCCAAATGGCTCTCTAAATTTGTACGTTATCATTAAACACATTAAAAAACAAAAATATAGCAAATTCAAATCAATGAAGATTATTACATGTTTTTTAAATTTAATTGGAAAAAGGAGAAAAAACCAACCAACACTATTCTAAAATTCTTTCATAAGCACAGTGCAGCCGCCATTTTAATCTAGCTTAAATGATTTTTCAGAATGCTCGGCCGATTGAACATGTTCAAGTTAAACACTATTCCTTAAATTTTCATGAAAATTGAAAGAAAATAAAAGTACCTAAGTCAATTTTAAATATATATAGGGCTTTCCAATGAGATTCTACGTCTAGCACTCGTTGCGTGTAGACGTGTTTTTAATCGCTCCTCATTAATTTTAAAAATTAATTAATTTTCCACAAAAGTCAGTTTCAAATAATTGAATTAATTTTGTACGAGTCAGTCAAAAGCAAGTTTTGATTTTATTGCGGAAGAGATAATCGTCGAAGGCATCGACCAACCAAACCAATAAATCAAGAAAAGGCAACAAACCAAAGACAACTCGGGACTGCTGTATGGAGGAGCCCGACGGCTTCCCTCCGTTGGGGGGCCCCGGGGAGAGTGACGGTGTGAAATTGGCAAGTGTCAACAAGCGGAGACACACGAGCACCCAGGATACCGCAGATGCCGGTCGCAAAACACAAGTGCTCGAGGATAGACAGGAAGTGTGCCGCCTTCGAAGTGAAATCGAAGAGCTAAAGGCAAGAATTCAAACGTATGAAGAAATGTTCAAGACGGCAAAACAAGTTCAAGAGAGTGGTCCGATACGAAAAATCGAAAAACAGAAGAAAGCTGCAACTCCAATAATAACTGAAGAGGTATTAAGTGCTGGTGGCACGAACGAAAGCCAGAACTACTTTGCGGCGCTGGATGGACTCCAGCAGGACATGGAGGTAGACGAAGGTAACAAAGACGATAATTTTATCTTATATTTAAAAAATAAAAATAATGAAAGTAGAAATAGGGAGAAGAAACCAACCCGTAGTTCTGCTGGTCCTCCTCAAAAAGTAGCCAAGAATACCGAGAAAGTTCCGCCGATTAATGTCTTCGGGCAAAGCGGAAAAGACATGGTTCGGCTGTTGGCAGCCGAAAACAAGTTGACAAATTTCGAAATCAAACGAGTAAATTCTGAGAAGCTGTCAATTAGAACGAAATCACTGGTTGATTTCAAATCAGCGAAAGATGCTTTGAATTCTGGGGAGGTTCCGCACTTCACCTATACCCCCAAGAGCGAGAAGAACCAGACGTTCTTGCTGAAGGGCTTGGACTGCGGAGAAGATACCGTCGATCTTCTTCAGGTTCTCAAGGAAACGGCGCCACAAATCGAGTTTATCTCAGTAGAAAAAAAAAACTTACCACTTTATTTGGTACAAATAACAAATAAGAGCAGTCCAAGCGCTCTTCAGCAAATCAGGTATTTAAATTTTCGAGTGGTGAGGTGGGAACGCCTCCAGAAACGAGAAATCAACCAGTGCTATCGCTGCCAACGATTTGGGCATTCGGCTGCCAACTGCGCCATGCATTACCGATGCGTTAAATGCAAAGACGTGCATGCTCCCGGTGAGTGCAAATTGGCTCAGACGGAGCCAAAAGAGAAGTTATATTGTGTGAACTGCGGTGTTTTTGGTCACCCGGCATCATATCGAGGATGCTCCCGATATCAGGATGCAAGATTGAAATCTGCCCCAAAACAAACACAAATACACCGCAGTGTCTTAGCTCCGAACTTCGTCAAGCCCGGAGTATCATTTGCACTCGCCGCTAGAGGACCAGCAGAAAATGCGGAAAATAGGGTAAATAATGTAAGTGGCAATAATGAGCTGCTTCTCAAAATTTATCAACAATTAAATTCCTTATCAGAGCGAATCGATAAACAAGATTCGAAAATTAACATTGTTTTTCAGCGTTTAGGACTTTCAAATGGCTCAAAATAAGTTGTCATCCAGCCACATTCCCACGGATAGGATTCGTCTCATCTCGATCAACGTCAACTCCATTGTTACTTTACATCGGCGTGATTATCTCCTTGAATTCATTGCCAGACAAAAGCCTGACATCCTGCTTCTAACCGAAACCCACCTCAATTCATGGCACTTCATGACATTCAAGGATTTTGAATTCGTAAGAAACGATAGGGTAATAGGTGATGGGGGAGGTGGCACCGGGATATTGGTACGAAGACCCTATTGTTACCAAAATATTGAAAAAGTCGAATTCAAAAGCTTTGAATCTCTTGAAGTGTCCGTTATCAAAATCTCACTGCTAGGTGGGGATAACCTCTTCGTTATCTCTGCCTATGCAACTGGTGGAACTGTTCTCAAGCTCAAGGAGGAACTCAATTCCTTGTTCGAAATACTCGAATTGAACAGGCTGCATAACTATTATATTCTTGCTGGTGACCTGAATGCCAAGCATACATCATGGCTGAACGCCACCAATAATCCAAGAGGTGTATTCCTGAAATCATGGATAACAGAGAACCAAATTGAATACAGGTGCAATCTTTATGGGTCGGAGTTCCCAACATACCCTAGGACAAATTCATATTTGGACCTTTGCATTGCTGACGCAAGACTCGAATTCAACTTTAATAGTCCTCAACGGAAACTGCAGGTGCTTCCTTATGATAGCGACCATAACGCAATTGTAATGGAAATCAATCATCACAGGGATGATTTCTTCCTCATTCCAGTTCAACATGAAAATCATCGGTTGAATTTCAAAAAAACAGACTGGGGAAAGTTTCAAAAGAAGTTTAATCGGGAGTACCAGAAGCAATGTCCCCCTTCTGATGGCGGCAACTCTTGCTCAATGGTTCCTAATGACAGGAATCTAACTAACGATGAAATAGATGTCTATTTGTCGAAGTTAGAGAAGCTGACGTTGGAAACGATTGAGAAAGTAGTTCCCAAGATTAAACATCGAAACAATATGGAAGGATATGAAACACCAACCATCGCAAGGTTGAAAAGATTGAAAAGCCTCCTTCTCACACGCGTCAACAATATTTATCGACGATTTTTGGACTACAACCATCCCTCCTGGTCTTTGTTGAAATTACATCTGAAGAATGCCCGGAGCTTAATCCGGTCATACTTCAGGAGTGAGGTCAGCAATCAATGGGCGGAAAAATTGAGGGGTATTAGCCCACGGGACCCAGACGGCGTGTTCGCGAAAGTGAATAGCATATTCCGCAAGAAGTCTCGAGTGAAGGTATCGAATCTTGAAGTCACTAGTGATGAGATAAATCTTCTCGATAGGGCTGGTATCGAAATTGATAGTACGACTCCGGATAGAAATGGAAACAGGATTATTTGTGAAGGATTGGATAAACTTGCCCTGATTGGAACTCATTTTGAATTGGTTCATCTACCAAACCCTGAGAGAGGGAACGAAATTTTTTCAGAGGTCGTTGAAGCAAAAGTTTCCGACTTCAAATCAAGCCTGAACGGCCAATCAATTCTTCATTTCAATGAAACATTAACATCTGACCTCATACCGAGCTTGAATCTTATTGATTATTTTATCAGCTATGAAGACTTGTGTTTCATATTTCGCAAGATAAACAACAAGAAATCATGTGGTACTGATGGTATTCCAAATGTAGTTCTCCGACATTTGCCTGAGGTTGCTATTAGGAACTATTGCATATTGTTCAACAACATGTTGAGCAATTCATATTTCCCAAATGAGTGGAAAAAGGCTAAGGTATTTCCGATCTTGAAGAAAGGAAAAGAATCTTCATGCCCGAAAAGCTATCGCCCAATCAGCTTGCTGCCTAACATCAGCAAGGTGTTTGAAGTGATACTCAAAGAGCATTAAACGCCCACATTGAGGAAAATGAGTTGATGCCGAATTGCCAATTGGTTTTCGTGCCAGGCATTCGACCACACATGCAATAACGAAAGTAACCTCAGACATCTGTTGGAAACTAAAAGATAGACAATGTGTTGGAGCATGTCTCATTGATATGGAGAAAGCCTTTGATACGGTACTAATTTTTAAACTCCTTCAGGACAAGTTCCCCAGACACCTTGTCGCCATGATGTGTAATATGTTATACGGGAAATCGTTTGTTGTAACTGATGGAAATCTGACAACAATGCGCGAGTTCAAGGTCTTGAATGGTCTACAGCAGGGAACAGTTACTGCGCCTCTGCTCTTCTCAATCTTCATTCGCAAGCTATTGAACGGCTTTGATTTCGCCAACGCAATCATTGGTAGCGTTTGCTGATGATCTGATCATCTATACGGCAGACCGAAAAGCTACAATAGTTCAGAGCAATCTCCAAAAAATGTTCAATGATGTACAGCTGTACACTGACAATTGGCGAATGAAAATCAATGCGCAAAAGTGTGAAACAATATTGTTTCGGACAACGCTGCAGGGGGTCAGTCAAGACCTGAAACGTAATTGGAAAGATTTCCACATCATGGCTGGTGAGAGTAGTCTAGAACGGGTTCCACATAAATTCTGTGTTCGATACCTCGGTGTTTATCTCGATCAGTATCTGTACTATACTGAACATGTGAAAATCATGCTCAGTAAGGCACTAAAAGTAGTCATGGCCCTTCGAAAACTCTTTCATTCCAGATACATTGATCAAAAGGTCAAAATTATCTGTTACAAGACACTGGTTAGACCAGTTTTGACATATGGATGTCAGATCTGGTACAACCAGAGCGCTAGTACTATGGAAAAGTTAAGAGTTTTCGAAAGGAAATGTCTTCGTGCATGTACTGGTTTGTACAGAAAGCCTGAGACGGATTGGAAACATTATATATCGAATAGAAGAATTTATCAAACTGCTGAAGTGACGAGGGTCGATATCTTCATATTGAAGCTTCTTCGGAATCATATCGCAAGATCTGTGACTGTGAGTGAAAACCCTTGGATTTCACAGCCGTTCCACCCTACAGACGGGTATATAGCGACTTGCTTCGCTACTGGCTTCATTCCTCCAGAAGCATTTGTGTATTTGGACATGAATCGATATGTTTTTGATTCTGACGGTGTCCCAGTCATATATCACATATATCGACGGGCCACCGATAAGAAGATAAAATATCCCCCTAATTTGAGTTCACGAGACCAACGGTTCCAATGGAGATACTCATTTGCTAGATTCGTTGAAGCTGATCGAGTTGAGACGGCGCAATCCAGGTATTGGTGGCTGAATGACAATGTCTAAATTATTCGTGTTTATTTTCAGTTTTGGTGTTCTTCGTTATTTAGTTTTTGAGTTTCAGCTCATTATTGCTACATTTAGTGTTGTTGTTTATTTTTGTTAAAAATTAGGTATAGGTTAGGTATATGTAATGTTTACTATATTCCGTTAGAGATAAGATTAAACACTTAGGTTACAGAATTTTTTTAGTATAAGATAAAGTTTTTGATTGTATTTTATTAGAAATAAGTTACAACATATTAGGTGTAGGATCAAAGTTTCACTGTCGTGTTAAGATGATAAATAATTTTAGTATAGTGTTGGTTGGTTTTTTCTCGTTTTTCCAATTAAATTTTAAAAATATGTAATAATCTTCATTGATTTGAATTTGCTATAGTTTTTTTTTGATGAAATGAGTTAATGATAACGTATACATTTAGAGGAGCCATTTGGGCCATTAAGTTTTTGGTTGTTATTGTTTGGAATTTGCTTTATATTCTTTTAAAATCTATAACGATTAGTATTAAATAAAGTGCTTTTGACTTTGACTTTGTTATTTTTATTATATTAGGTTAGAGATAAGGTTGAATGCTTAGGTTAGGAGCACTGTTATAGAATTTTTTAGTATAAGATAAAATTTTTGATTGAATTTTATTAGAATTAAGTTAAAACATATTAGGTGTAGGATCAAAGTTCACTGTTCTGTTAAGATTATAAATAATTTTAGGATAGTAATTTATACCAATTAGTATTGACTAAAGCGCTTTTGACTTTGACCACCTGGTGCGCCAAGTGGTTGTTTTCCGGATTATCGTGTAGTGCGATGAGTGACAGCGAATTCAGGCAGACCTCAATACGTACAAGCAGGGTATTGAGGGTGTAAAATTGCATAATCTGTTTACCCATTATGCGCAGGAGATGCTTCTTCATAGACCGGACCGCTGCTTCCCACAGCCCACCATAGTGGGGTGCAAATGGTGGGTTAAAACGCCAAAGAACGCCAGCATCGGAGATGTGCTGCCTCACACAATTGGAGTTCCATTGACGTAGATCTTCTCGCATAATTCGGTTAGCACCAATAATCTGGGTGCCGTTGTCGCTATATAAATTCGCGCAGTAGCCTCGCCTACTGACAAACCGGTCGAATACGTCCAGGAAGGCCTGTGTGGAGAGGTCTTCAGCTAACTCGATGTGTACTTCCCGGGTACACATGCATACAAAAATGGCAGCATAAGTTTAGACACTTGTCTTCGCTCGTTTACCTTCTAAGCGAATGGTAAATGGGCCGCAGTAATCGACCCCCGTGTTAGTAAACGGAGGCGCAACCATTAACCGTGAACTTGGTATCGCGGCCATTTGCTGCTGTAGCGTGCTGCGACGGTGTAATCAACAGGTAACGCATCGATGGATGTGCGATTTGACAACCGCACGTGCATGTGCAATCCAGTACCAACCTCGGGTGAACTGCAGCATGGCTTGGATCCCACCGCACAATGTGGGATTCTACTTCTTTAGCACTCGTTGCGTGTAGACGTGTTTTTAATCGCTCCTGTCATTAATTTAAAAAATTAATTAATTTTTTCACAAAAGTCAGTTGAAAATAATTTTTTTAATTGAAAATCACCACCGTCGAATTATTCGAAAATTTATCGAATACCTGAAATTTAGTATCAAAAGTGAAAATACGTTCAAGGGAAGTCCCGGTTTAAGAACATTCCCTCTAGTCTCGCTGCAAAAGCAACGAGGTGGAGGAGCCCGCGATGGCTTCAGCCATCAACCAGAACGATCGTGTCCATCATCAACGATGGCGGGCGAAAAAAAGCTGAAATGAAGACATGATAACAACAAAAAAACCGCAAATTTTGTTGGTCATCGAAATCGAGCAGTTAATTAAAGCTAACGAGAAAGCTGAGAAGGTTGAGAAAGAAAACGAAGAGCTCAGACTGCGGATCAAACCACTAAAAGCACTCGTTGGAACATTGACTTTCAACAAAGTAAAAGAAATCAGCAAGAAAGAAAAAGAGGTAAATTACAAAACAACTGAAAATAAGAAGCCAAAACAAGAAGCTGATCAAGAGGATGTCCTCAGTGCAGGCGGAGCAAACGACAGCACGAATTATTATGCAGCGCTAGCTGGACTTGAAGGTTCGATGAGTTTCAAGAAGTTGCACCAGAAATATAATTTATTTCCGTTAAAGACTTTTCAACAAGGAGATCGATTGTCGAGCGTAAAAACTTGCCTTATTACTTAGTCCAGATTTCCAGCAAAAGCAGTTCAAGTGCCCTACAAAAATAAGGTACTTGAACTTCCGTGTGATGAAGTGGGAACGCCTCCAGAAAAGTGAGGTCAACCAGTGCTACAGGTGCCAAAGATTTGGGCATTCGGCTATCAATTGCGCCATAAAATATAGGTGTGTAAAGTGCAAAGAAATCCATGCTCCCGGCAAGTGCAAATTGGCTTAGGCAGAGCCAAAAGAAAAATTATATTCTGTGAACTGCGGTGTCTTTGGTCATCCAGCATCATATCGAGGATGCCCCCAGTATCAAGATGCAAAGGTAAAATTCACTTCAAAACAAAGTCGAGCACACCGCAGTGTGATACCTACCAACTTCGTCAAGCCCGGGGTGTCATTTGCACTTGCTGCGAGAGGACCAGCAGTGAATGTAAATAAAATAAATAATGTAAGTGGCAATAATGAGCTGCGTCTAAAAATTTATCAGCCATTAAATTCCTTATCGGAGAGAGTCGATAAACAAGATTCTAAAATTAACATTGTTTTTCAGCGCTTAGGGCTCTCAAATGCCTCAAAATAAGTTGTCATCAAGTCACATTCCCACGGATAGGATTCGTCTCATCTCGATCAACGTCAACTCCATTGTGAGTCTACATCGACGTGACTGTCTCCTGGAGTTCCTTGTCAAGCAAAAGCCTAACATCATGCTTCTTACTGAAACCCACCTCAATTCATGGTACTCCATGACATTCAAGGATTTTGAATTCGTAAGAAACGATAGGGTAATAGGTGATGGGGGAGGTGGTACCGGGATATTGTTTCAAAGACCCGATTGTTTCCAAAACATTGAAAAAGTTAAACTCAAAAGCTTTGAATCTCTTGAAGTGTCTGTTATCAAAATCTCACTGCCAGGTGGGTATAACCTCTTCGTTATCTCTGCCTATGCAACTGGTCGCAATATTCTCAAGTTCAAGGAGGAGCTCGATTCCTTGTTTGAAATATTCGAATTGAACAGGCTTCATAACTATTATATTCTTGCTGGTGACCTGAACGCCAAGCATACATCATGGCTGAACGCCACTAGTAGTCCAAGAGGTGTATTCCTGAAATC
This sequence comes from Odontomyia ornata, assembly GCA_963969285.1. Taxonomy (NCBI): domain Eukaryota; kingdom Metazoa; phylum Arthropoda; class Insecta; order Diptera; family Stratiomyidae; genus Odontomyia; species Odontomyia ornata. The sequence continues at coordinate 457,376,723 of OZ017738.1, read as the reverse complement.
GTGGATAACAGAGAACCAAATTGAACACAGGTGCAATCTATATGGGTCGGAGTTCCCAACATACCCTAGGACAAATTCGTATTTGGACCTCTGCATTGCTGACGCAAGACTTGAATTCAGCTTTAATAGTTCTCAACGGAAACTGCAGGTGCTTCCATAACGCAATAGTAATGGAAATCAATCATCAAAGGGATGATTTCTTCCTCATTCCAGTTCAACACGAAAATATTCGGTTGAATTTCAAAAAAACAGACTGGGGAAAGTTTCAAAAGAAGTTTAATCGGGAATACCAGAAGCAATGTCCCCCTTCTGATGATGGCAACTTTTGCTCAATGGTTCCTAATGACAGACAGAAACACCAACCATCGCAAGGTTGAAAATATTGAAAAGCCTTCTTCTCGCCCCTGTTACCGATAAATTTTATCGGCGATTTTTGAACTACAATCATCCCTCGTTAGCTTTGTTGAAATTACACCTGAAGAATATCCGGAACTTAATCAGTTCATACTTCAGGAGTGAGGTCAGCAGTCAACGGGTGGAAAAATTGAGGCCGATAGGACCCAGATGGCGTTTTTGCGAAAGTGAATAGCATATTCCGCAAGAAGTCTCGAGTGAAGGTATCGAATCTTGAAGTCACCAGTGATGAGATAGATCATCTCGATAGGGCTGATATCGAAATTTCTAGTACGACTCCGGATAGAAATGGAAACAGGATTATATGTGATAGGTTGCAAAAATTTGCCCTGATTGGAACTCGTTTTGAATTGGTTCATCTACAAAATCCTGAGACAGCGAATCAAATATTTTCGGAGGTCATCGAAACAAAAGTTTCTGCCACCCAGCCTGAACGGCGAATCGCTTCTTTCAATGAAACTTTTGTAGTGAACTAGATAGATTTAAATGCCTGTGAAGGACTGCAGCGATGGTCTGCTGCCTCGACGAAAGAGGATGGTAGGACCTGCCGAGATTTGGCCTTGTCTAGGGACGCGTGAATGCGCTGGCAGGCTATCTTTGCCGTGTCGTGGGGTGGGTTCTTTTCCCCGGCACAAGGCCCACTACAAAATAATTGCGCATTCACGAATTGAAACAATCTAATGCCGATCGACTGGTGAGGCCGAGGTAGACTACTAAGGGTTGAACTGTCTATAGCCAGTAACAAACTGAGCCGGGAGAAAACAGACGGACTTAAGCGCAGACTTCGTCGTTACCGACTGTACTTATGGCCCACAAATAAGAATGGGGCATCCAGGTGGAAGCGGTGCCCTCATCGCACTCTCCCAACGGAATCAAGATGCAAACGTAGACCGGACCATATACTTTCCATTTGAATGAAAAACTCATACAAGCATAATTTGCATGAATTTTTCCAATAAATGAGAAATATAAACGTGGCCAATTTATGTTATAGTATTATGCGATGGAATTACACGACACTATACCATAAAAGGGCACGCGAGCGGAAGGCCACTCTACCCGGGCAAGAGTCCCTTTAACGCAATAAAGGGGAGAGCTCGCCCGATGGCTAGCTCATTTTAGTGGAGGGGCCTGCCATCGTTGAGGGTCCCATACCCGGTCCGAGTTTCAATAATGAAAAGACCGAATTTTAAACTTAACTAACCAAACATTATTATTTCCTTCTGTTTCATTATTTATAACCCATATATTTTTCAATCTCAAACAAAATTTCATTTGATCTTAACAATTAATCCGCATCCAATCGCTTTTACTCTCGTTTTCTTTGATATTTTCCTTATTAGTAAATAAATTAATTTTCTCATACTCTAATTGCAAAAAGACTCTCTGTTTTAATAAATATGTAACTAATATATCTAACATTAATTTAATTATATTTTAATTTCATTCATATTCATTATTTCAAAGTACAAATAAATATATTTAATAGAATTATAATTTTTCATTCGACTAACAAATGCTAAATAAATTTTTCGTTTTGCATTGCATAAATGGCAAAATAAATGTTTTTAAGGTGAATTTAAATGTGAATTGGGCATTATAAATAATTAATTTACTAACACTATATATATTCAATCTTTTTTACAAAAATATGATGGAATATACTTTACTTTATGAAAAAATAGATTTTTCTGCGAAATCAAAGATATTCGATAAATTTTGATGCAAAAAATATTTTAGTTCTTATTAGGGCTAACCACATATGAAAATTTGATTATTATAAATTGCGTTAAAAAGAATCAAATGCGTTGTTGATTTTCGGATAGTGGACTGTGATGCAATTCGAAGTTTTCATGATACGCATTAGTAATCAAGTGACCGACAACGACATCCACTAGTACACCATCGGCTACCTGGGCATTCTCGGATTAGTTATACTGGTGATCTACCTCCACTGGCGTTCCTGCCAACAAAAATCCAACCTTCATGTCCAACCACCAGTGCTGTTACCTAGACGCTACAGCCTACCTCACACCGTGGAGGAGGTTAAACGGACCGTTCAACGGGGGGTGAATGTTGAGTTCCTGACACCCCTGGGCGCTCATCACGGCCTGATCCGGCAATATAAACGCTTCAATTAACTTACATAATTATTCAAGGTTAATTAGCACAGTAATAATTAGCCCATTCGTCATTAATTCGATTTATTTGATTGATCGATCATTTCAATTCAAATCACAAAATTTAAATTCAATTCGCCACAAAGCGAAAATTCTTTAAGTTTCGAATACCACATTTTTATTTTAATCAATTTTTATTTCAATCAATCATTTTCATTAATTTTTTAATTTGTCAAAACTAGGAAACAAAAGTTTATTCATTGTTCAATTGTTGGTTGGTCTGTATCATAGCTGCTGAACGTTTATGAAAGGATTTTTAACAAATTATTGAGCCTTTTGCTGAATGTATTAAATAATAAAATCAAAGTTCGGGACAAAAGAGTCCCGGCGCAAAAACTATTCCTTCCTGAAACGGCTAACCAACTTCCAAGCATGAAAGAAAATGTATTGAAAGAGTGGGGAAACCCACTTCAGGTAGGGGGAAAATGTAGCGAAATAAAAAACTAAACAAAAAAAAAAATAAAAATAAAAAATAACCCCGGAGCCACCCCTGGAACGGCAGGATTCCTTGCACTCCAACATTTTAATCGGAATATTATCAAGGAACCACTCCACGCGTTGAAGGACTGGTAGGAAGGATTAATTGATCAAGTAGAGGTAATGTTAGTTAGGCGTTAAGTAAAAAGGAAGCAGCTATTCTTCGCCACCAAATTTCAACTCCGCTCCCAAAGAGCTCGCCAATTGGCTCCAGGGGGCAGTTCTAGGGTTGACAGCCCGTTGCCTCAAGGCCCCCAACCGGAATCGTTTGGTGGATCGTAACAATGTATATTATCTTGTATGATGAGATATACTTATAAATTTTCGTTTTCTGATAAATTTTTTATAATTTCGATATTGACGAATTTTCACATGTGTTGACAGTTTCAACATCCAAACGTCAATCCCGCTAAATCAATACTTTTATGATATGCAACGACTGAAAATATTTTATTAGGGTTTTGTAAAATACAAAACCCTATTGCAATCACGACCTGTGTCCGTCTGTCCGTCCGTCCGTCTGTATGTCACAGCACTTTTTCTCCGAAACTATAAAGGCTACAACCATGAAACTTTGTGAAAAGGTCAGAAGTGGTGACTTCTTGAAAGTTCAAGGGTGGAAAAATTTTTCAAAGGGATTTAAGGGGGGTCTCCCCATATAGGGAGGTGACCCCTCAAAAAAAAATTTTCACCATTGGTAGTCGAGTAGGGTGTCATTGGAAAGGTCTCAATGAGATCTTTTCAAAACAAGTCTTAAAATTGCCTTATGAGTACCGAGGGGGACAGGGGAAGGGGAAATGTACGAACTTTTTGCGTACCCCCCTCGCGATTGGACACCTTCCATCCGAAAAATCATGAATGTAGGCCGTAATGAGTACAACAACAACAAATACACGAGAAGTCGAAATTCACTCAACTTTGTTAGTAATAGTATGATTTATCGATTTTATGTTTTCTTGAATAAAATCTAAACGGTACCCTTAAATTCAATAAAATTTAGTAAACAGATGATTATTTATAAGATTGATCTTTTCTGAAAGATTCATAAAGATCGAATAGTATTTAACGAAGTTATAGCGATTTGAATTTTCCTGTATTACTATGGAGCAATATGCCCTGTATTACTATGGAAACATATGGCTATGGAGCCATATGCGCTTTTTACCGACTTAGACACTACAGCTTTGCTAGGATTTGCATGAAAATTTCGGGAATGATAGGTATCATGAGGATGAGTACATACAATTGAAACAAGCCGAAGAGGCAGGAGAGAGCTCCTAGCAAAAGGGCTTTGTAACCATTCTAGGATTCGGAAAAATAAGCCATGAATCGATGATTACAGTACAGAGGAGTGGCCCTTGAAAAAAATTTCATGAAAGGTAGCCGATAAGAGTATCAAATGAAAGTTCTCTATGAGAGCTTTTCAAAACAGTTCTTAAACTGACAGTTTTTGCTTCAATGGGGGCACGGGGGTGGGAAATACATGAAAAATGTGTTTCCTCCCTCGCGAATGGACACCCGTGATCTAAAAAATCTGAAAAAATTATCAAGCGAGAAATTTATGGGTATAACTTTAAATAATACCCAAGAAGTCAAAATTCTTTCAACTTTGTTCATAATAGTATGATCCTCAAACATGACGTGTTTCTTGATTTTATTCGTTGCTGGTTACTGCATTTTGTAAGTTGAGTGCAAAACCCTTCTGACATGAGCATAGGTCTGTCTACCCAACTTGTTTTTCTATGTCAAAGAAATAACTTAGACTACTTGTTAATATTTTTAGAAGAGAAATCAGTGGTACTTCCTCAAATTTATTTATACAGTGAATTTGTATCGAGGTTGACCGTCGCAGGTGGAAGTTTACCCATAACATTACTTGAAATCTTGAAATTTTTAGCCTATGAAAATTTTTAACACCCGATAATTTCGGTGTTGTCTTGAGTTTTGCCAAGTGTTCCTAGGTGAGAATAATACCATTTAAAAATTCTATTCCTGAAAAGTTCCTAGTTTCCATGGAGAACCAATATTTATGAAAATAATTGCATTTTAAATATTCTGGAATTTCAAGTAAAAATGTGGTAAGTACCAAATGATCAATTTAAACAAAGTAACTTGTGATTAGATTAATTAATTGAAGAATTGGTAAAAAGCTTCTCCATAACGCCTCGATTTGGTTAAAATTGTTAATATCAGTTAGTTTTTTAAATACTAATTTGTGACGTTAGCACATAATCATATAACCATATAACAGATCCGAAGCGCGCCAATTCTCGTTCAAAGAAATTCCACATTCGTATAACAGTTAACTCACAACAATGCCTAATCGCATAGTCGAAAAAGCCGAACGAGAATCAAAACAAACCATCCGATCATTATACGACCACGTGCACAATTGTTCGTTACTGACCCGACCAATTGTCATTTCCATCCATGTCAAATGTCATCATTCGTTGAGTGAGACGCGGCCAAACACGAAAACAAAACCTTTTCCATGTGCTATTGTCAGTGAAAAAGCAGTCGGAAGACATGTCTAAATTTAACCAAGTGGATGTCGTAAATTTCGGTGCATTGCTACGAAAGTATTTCTTAATAGTTTCATTGTTTATTGCCGTTTTCCTCGTCTACGTCGTTGATAGTTGGCACTCGTTGAGGAGTAAATAGTCGAGTGAGTGTACGCGCCTCGCCCACGAATTTTGTCTTTGGCTGGAAAATGTCAGAAAAAAGGAAATTCGAGGATCTGCTGGATCCTGATTATCCACAAAATGCAAAGCTTGCAAAAACCGACGCCAAGCATGCACCGCCACATTCGCGCGATGAACGAATAAGTAGAATTCGCGCCATTGTCGGTCGTGAGTTTCAAAGGGAGTTGAATGCGAAAGAACAAGAAATCTTAGAAATCGACGATAGAATCCAATTGGCCCGAAAATTATTATCTCGGGTTCGATATGCTGTAGTGTCAAATTATTACAGTAAGAAAGGAATGGAATTGCCTGAAAATAAGGCTCAGGAGTGCGTTGAAAGTTTGAATTTGAAGAGTACTGCGCCGCCTGCTAAAGAACGGGATCAGAGAGCAGTGCACCCAGCGCTCAAGAACATACTAGGCAAGAAGAAATTTGACTTTGATGAAATCCTGAAGGCAAGACCAACGCGTGAAGCAGCCAAGACGGCGAAAACGAGTATTAAAGAAAAGTTGCGGACGAAGAAAGAGGAGAAACGCTTGCAGAGAGCTATGAATGGTTCTTTGAACATAGTAATCCCACACGATGCGCCGCCCAAGCTTCCGAGACATATCGAGCCCAACAAAGCAGAAAAAAAGATTCCTCAAATAAATATAGCACGCAGTGGAAATCAGACGAAACACATAATCGCTGTGGGAAATACTTCAAAGTACGTGGGTGATGAAAAATTCGTTAATGGCATTACTCACAAATGGTTGGTGTATGTTAAGACGAAGACTCCCGTTCCCATTGAGAAGCTGGTCACTAAAGTGAGATTCTTTTTGCATCCGTCCTATCGACCGCACGATATTGTCGATGTGTTGTAAGTAGCGATACACTCAAATTTTGTCAGTAGTTTGCAATGTAGTCTACTTTGCTTTCAGTGAACCACCGTTCCAGATAGCAGAGCGTGGTTGGGGCGAATTTCCAATCCGCTTGCAACTCTACTTCGAACCAAGTCTCCAACAAAAGCCCGTCCAACTTATGCATAATTTAGTGCTGGATAAATCAATGTCGGGATTACAAACTATGGGTAAGTTATATTGAGTGAAGATGATTTCAGGTTGCAGAATCGTCAAGCTTCCGAGTGAACTACAGCGTTAAACTTTAACTAAAAAATAAACACATTTTTATATCAATCCTTGTAAAATTTTCATCCGTGTGGATCTCAATCTCATTTACTGATATTGTGTTTTGATTAAGGGTTTCGAGATGTTGTTGTAGGTTTCGAATGCCTTTTGTTGGATTATAGCTGTGTCCAACGTCTATTGTTAGCTGCAGGTTATCGTCGCGGATGGGTAACGACTTTGAGCAAGATGAGCGTACTCTGTCGATTAGTGGCTTCGATTGACATTCGGCCATATTACAGTATACACCCGGGAGATAGGGCCACAATGCTTACGCTGTGAAGGCGTTGTTGAGTAATTTGATTGTTGCATCACTCTGAATACATTGTTGTGTCTAATTGTGTAGATGCAATGGTTGCGGATCTGCAGTTGCGTCCAGTTTGGCTCTCAATGCACCGTTGACATCCTGCACGTTGGTTGATCAGAAGTGTGGGGTACAATATTGGCAGTACATCTGCCTGAAGAGATTTGAATGCCTACAGAGGATCACGCCATTTTGCAGACTGCACCTCTTAGCATCTGGTCCAGAGTTTGGACCCTGATAAAGGATAGTATTGGTGAAGATGTAAGTTGACAAATATATACTGAGAGCCTGGGTGGATTGTCACAAACGTGTCAAACCAAATGATGGTACCGGTGTGTTTTTCAACAGTTCCAACTTGGAGTCCTTCAGCAGTGGCAGCTTTATCTGGAAGATGATTTGATTACCAACCAACTGACCTTCCCGTGGTGAGTGTCAACCAAAACACGTTCCCTGCAACTCTCCCTTAACAACTTTTCAAATCTTTTTGAGCGAATTAAGTAACTTTATAAACAACGCCAAATCTTCCGCCCAGTTTCTCATCTGCGGAGACTTCAATATGCCCTCTGTCCACTGGGATATTCTCTATTGCCATTTCCGCATTTCTGTCTCTTTGCTCCCTCTCCCATTTAAATACTGGATCTGGTCTTTCGAGTAATCCCCATACTGCAGACCCTGTCTTCCCCACCTCTTCCCCTTATGTTACCCCTGATCCCCACCATCCACCTTTAGAATTACGTCTATTAATAGAATTGCCACGTACAAAGAAACGAGCAAACCCATCTCGCTTTAATTTCTTTAAAGCTAGTTATGAAGGCTTAGCATCTGAACTTATGGCTGTGAACTGGCACGCAGTTCTGGACCAAACTGATCCAAATGGTGCTGTTCAGATGTTTTACTCATTCCTCCATAATATAATTCCTTTACACACGCCAACCTCTCGTTCTTCAGGTAGTAAATGGTCACCCTGGTTTATCAAAGATGTTGCCCAGGCAGTACGATTGAAAGACGCAGCCCGCAAACGCTACCAACGTTCACGATCCGACATTGACCTTTCTGTGTTCCGTGAACTTCGGGCGATTGTCAAAAAAGTAATTTCGCGAGCAATGCTCGCTCACTTCAAGTCCATAGAAACTACCTTCCTTACTAACAATCCCAAATCCTTTTGGTCCTATGTCCACTCCTTAAAATCATCCCACAGCTCTGTTAGTTCTTTATCATTCCAGAACAATACTGCCAACAATGAGCAGGCCATGTGTGACTTGTTTGCTGACTTTTTTTCTTCAGTCTATATCTTATCCTCTCCCTCAATCGTCACCAACTCTAGGGCTTCCCAGAACAAGTTAAGTGTTTTTTCTACGTGCCCTTCTGAAGTTGCTGCTGTAATCGCGTCGCTATCCGCTAGCAGCGCAGTTGGTCCGGACGGGATCCCGAACGTTTTCATTGAATCGCTCGCTTCTTCCTTGAGTGTCCCACTTGCCCTTATCTTTAATACGAGTCTAGCAACAGGGATTTTCCCAGACACCTGGAAGCGAGCCAACATTCCCCCTATCCATAAGGCAGGAGACCGCTCCTCTGCTCATAATTATCGACCCATTTCTCTGTTATCCTGCTTTGGCAAAATCCTAGAACGTATTCTGCATTTAAGGATTTATGATGCTGTACGGCTAAATTTCTCCGATAGGGAACATGGTTTCATAAAGGGGCGTTCCACTGTAACCAATTTACTTGAAATTACAGATACTATTGCCTCTGCACTTAACTCAGGTGGTCAAGTGGATGTGATTTACACAGATTTCGCTAAAGCATTTGATAGCGTAGATCACAACATTCTGATGGCAAAACTCCAACAATTTGGCATTAGTAGCCTCCTCCTGGCATGGCTGGACTCGTTTTACAAAAATAGATCATGTACGGTGATTTGGGGTGGAAAAACTTCATATTATTTCAGTCCCACTTCTGGCGTTCCACAAGGTTCTATTCTAAGTCCTCTCGTCTTCAATCTATTCATTAATGATCTCCCGTCTATTTTTACTTCTAAATCCCTATTATATGCGGACGACTTGAAAATTTTTAGAGTCATCAGCTCAAATCAAGATTGCCTGGATCTTCAAAATGACTTAGACCTCTTAAACCCATGGTGTCGAAATAATCGACTCACTCTTAACATCTCTAAATGTTATTGGATGTGCTTTTCCAGGAAAGCAAATCGCATTCCTTTCGCTTACTCAATCGACAACTCAGTGCTCGTTTGCGTCGATAGGTTTAAGGATTTAGGCGTAACGTTTGACCCCCATCTGAAGTTCGACATCCACATACTTCAAATGACATCTAACGCCTCTAGAGTTGCAGGCTTTGTTTTACGCTCTTCTCATAAATATTTCAGTATTCAAACCGGAATACGTATGTTCTCTATGCTTGTGCGCCCGATTCTAGAATATGCATGTCAGGTGTGGTCGCCGCACCTAATTTATCTCTCAGACGCAGTGGCATCTGTTCAGCGAAAATTCACACGCACGCTCCTCTTCAAGCATAAGGTTCCGTATCGTCCTTACAATGACCGCCTAAGTTTCCAGTACTATATAGTACCGTACGCTAGAACAGAAACGTATCGTCAATCTCCGTTAGTTCGAATGGTTAGAGATCATCATCGTCTCCAGCTTGGTCCTCCTTTAGACTCGATTGCGAGCTTCAAATTAAAGCTGCGGAGAATACTCTGCCATCTAGAAATTTAATTCTTTTTTGTCTTTTTATAATGTAAGTATCTCTTTTTCCTTGAAATGTGCTTAATTTTTATGGATTTTTTCTTTTTAAAGTTCTTTTTTCTTATTAAGAAACTACCTTGTAATTGGAATTTCATTCTGCAAGATAGTTTTTTTTTTGTAAATAAATAAAACATTGAGCAAGGTTGCTTGAGTGCGCTGAAAGTTTGATATGGAGAGAATCATACGAATCTGTACCGAAAGTAGGTATAATATAAAGGACTGCAGCGATGGTCTGCTGGCTCAGCGGAAGAGGATGATAAGATCCGCCGAGATTGGCCTTGTCTGGGGAAGCGTGAATGCGCTGCCAGGCTAGCGTTGCGGTGTCGTGGGGCGGGTTCTTTCCCGCAGCACAAGACCCACTACTAAAGAATTTTGCGTTCACGAATTCCGGGGTCAAATAACAGTGGACCGAAGTCGAAAAAAGGAGGTAACCACCTACGGGTTATAAATTGCAAACGAAATGGACAAACTGGACCTGGGGAAGCCAGACGAACTTAAGGGGACTTCTTCGTTAACCGACGATTCTTATGGCCCACAAATAAGAGTGGGGCATCCAAATGGAGGTGGTGCCCCCTTGACTGGATGCTGGTTACCTCCTTTTTTCGACTTCGGTCGACTGCTATTTACCAACTAGCAGACCCGGTACCGAACCCTCATCTTCAGCATCACCCGAGGTGTCTCAGCTGCTGGTGGTCATGTAAGCTATGGCCGCCAGTATGGAACAGATGAGACAACAATTACAATGTCTGTCTGTTCGACAGCCAACTACCCAGCCTTCCACATCATCGGCCAGAACGGACTACCTAGAGCCACTCGTAACTGTAGCGGATGCTCCGGTACCTCCTAGGCTCAGCGGAGCCATGAACCCCATGGCCCCAGAATACAGGCCCAGGGGAGATGTCCCGACTTCGCGACCGCCTCAGCGGAATAATACGAGTGCCTGGAGCCCTGAGCGAGAACTGTTCGAACAGGTAGCTTAGGACCGCGGTTCGATGCCCTGGTATAACTGGGACTTACCAACATCAGCCCAGCCAGGAGTTCGCCGAACGGGCAGGCCTGCTCATCGCGAAGAGGCCGAACCGGGACAGTCCAGCTACGAACGTAATTTTTCGCCATGTGCTATCCCACCATCCAAGATAGCACATATAGTGGCTAGCTGGAAGCTAGTGTTTACGGGCCAGGACGACCCTACAACCATCGGATCCTTTTTGAGAAGGGTCGGGAACTTGGTCTCGCTGAATTTAGGAGGGAACATGAGGGCCTTTACACGCTGTGCTCAGATGCTCTTTACTGGGAGAGCTCTTTGGTGATTCTGGCGTTTTGTAGACACGTTTCCCACCTTTGATTGGGAAACGTTGAGACGTGCAGCATTGCAGGAGTTCACTCCAGTCGAAGGGGACGACGAAAGAGACGCCAACAGGCACAGGAGACTGTAGATGAGTATAACGAAGTCCTGTGCTGCCTGTTGGAACGACTGATGCTCCCCATGCCAGAGTATGAGTTTCTCAGCCTCTTCTGGGAGGGGATCAGGCCGATGCTGCGAGAGGTGCTCGCCCCGCGCCACAACGTGCATGCGCTTCGCGCATCAGCCAAGGAGCTAGAAGCGGTGCAATATTCGCAGCGGTCCGCGCACCAGGGTAAATACTTTGGCCGACGAGAGCAGCCAAAACGACGCACAGTAGCTGAGCTCGAGCACCGCATGCCAGCTTCACCCGCGCCAGCTGGTCTCATTCCATCCACCACCGTCAGCACACCGGAGATTCTCCCTCCATTATCCAACGATTTAGACCAAGAACATCAGTCCGAAGTACATGAACTGGCTCCTAGGACACGAGCTACCACGTATTGTAACTGACGGGACACCGTTTCACTGCATGCCAAGCAGAGGCTAACTTTTTTTGCACACAATAAAACACAATAAGACCCAAAACGATAACTGTTCAGATGTGCAGTAAGCAGTAGATGAAAGATCTGATTGAAACCGGCTTTAAATTTTCACAGAAATGATGCTATCCTTAGGTTGTGTCAATGCATTAGGTTTTCCATTGCACGAAAGGTAACTTTTATGTATAGAAAATAAGTATCTCGTGTGCAGCGAAATGAAATTCGCGTCATTGCGAATAGGGCAGACGTAAAGATGCGATGATAGAAAGCAATATTCACACAGGCGCCACTGTTCAGCACCGCAACAGAATAACACTTTTCAAAAGCCGAATACCTTTAATTTCTTCCCCTTCAAAGAATTTATATGCCAGTAATATTCGCGCACACATCCAAGTCGATTAGTTTGGAAAAGTGAAACACAAGCCCAAATGCACGGTGACGGTTCGATTACGTTCTTGAATTCCAACAAAAAATTTCTTCTGTGGAAGCAACGAACAGCGTCCACTTTCGCGATTTCAAATCACGAATCAAAAGAATTCCACTGATAATTTAGATCCTTTCCACTTAAATGCACCAAAATAACTCCCCCGAATTAATATGTTGGTATTTAGATAAAAATTTCAGTAACCCGTGCGATGTACGCAAAACATACCGCACCGCATCCAACCGTTGGCAATGCACAACCTCGACTCTCCTTATCCGTAAATAAAAGCGACTCAATAGAACCCAAATTACTTTCAAAATTTCAATTTGGGATATTTCACATTCGCTTAGCTTTTACATTGCTTTTCTTTATAAATTATTTCTATTCCACAACATTTTCTACACTTGAACCAATCATTCCTATAGCACTGAAATCCAGTAATCCAAAAAAAAAGATGCAAGCAAATGCCGTTTTTATCCAATTGTTCGCGATCCGCAAACAGTTAACGCTTTTATCGAACGATAAGTTCCGAATTTTCCACGCATATGATTAGCGGTGCTTCGCATTCGAGCGGGATTGCCACAAACTTTTATCGGGTCATTTTCACTAGGCGATCACTCCACAATCTCGCGTACAAAACTCGAACATTCCCTTACGCGACCCCGCTACCGATTTTCATATTCTGCGTTCTATTTTCATTCGCGAATTAATTGAAAAATTGAAATAATTAAACAGATGCGGCGTCTCTGTCCACTCCGCTCTCGTCGCCGTCCACGCGGTCCCGCGATCTTCACCAGACTCCCGTCTTATTCCCTTCACAACTGAGTCTCCCAGTCACAACGGTGGTTTTTCGTGCCCAAGCAAGTTTTTCTTCTTGCTTGTCCACCATGGCGTCACGCTGTTACGGTGGATGAAGACGAGCTCCTTGCTCAGCTGCTGTAAATTGCATTTATTGTTGCTGCTGCAATTGTGATGCGGATCAAGTTTGCTCATTCATGTTGCTACAATGTTGTAATCATTGGATACGAATTTAATTCTGTGTTTTGGATTATGTGAACAGGAATTTTTCTTGGGTATGAGCATTCATTTTCAAAGTAATTTTTATGTTGATCTGGATTATGAAAATTCTGCATTGTATTTGCTTGAGTCCGCGATGGTGATGGTGACTGGACTATTTGAGGAGCTGGTTTGTTGTAAATTGGGTGTTTGGGTTGAAATCTGACGGGATATTAAGATTGGCTAGAAGATTCTTGTTTTGTAGCCGCAACGAGAGTTGTTGAATTTGCGTTTGTACGGTTTTCAATAGTTGCTGCTGGTGTGGCGTCAATTGAATGTTTTGAACTCTGGGCACTGGAGGCGTAGCATTCACACTGATCAAGGGTGGCATCGTTTGAACAATCTCCGGTTGTGATTTCAGTGTAACTGTCACCGTAGGGAGATGAATTGCGTTTGGATTGATTCCTGAAAAATTCATTTGGTGATTCATACCAGATATTAGTACTGATGGTTGATGGGAAGCAGCGCCAATGATATTTATCACATTGGTGTTATTTGAACCTACGTTATTGTTGCTATTGCTTGTATTGCATTGGCTATTATTCATAATATTTCGCTGCTGCTGGGTAATTTGCTGCATTGGTGCTGTCACGCCGACAAGCTTGTTTAGGCCCACTACAATTTTGGGTAGGAGATAGGAGGGTTTTGGAGCAGTTTACTTGTATGACTGCTCGATTACTACAAATCTTCCGGGGTGATGTCGTCCCAGTCCAGATTCAGACTCTAAAGCTTTGAAGCATGAGCTTTGCTCATTCAAAATAGCAACGCTCAACAGCTTTTCAAGAAAAACAGAAAAAAAAGAAAAAAATAGCCTGCGGATATAAAATAAACAAAATAATGTCTATATCTTCAATGCTTCGAATTTAAACATTTAATATGACCATCAGCTTTCATTTTTAAATCAAATTAATATTTGATTCAAACGCTTTAAAATCCGCTATATCTGAGACATTAATCAATGTTATAACGAAATATTTTGGGTAGTCCGCGTTGTGTAGTGGTTAGAGTTCTCGCTGTGTACGCCGAAGGTCCCTGGTTCGAATCCCGTTGATGACAACGTGATTTGTTTCGAGTGATTCTTTCGACGGACTGTAAACCCGTTCAGTTATGATACGTACCGGTTAAAATCAGAACGTATCAGCTGAGTGGACGAACATACGGCCAAAGCGTGGTACTGACCATATCACCTTCTCGAGTGCCGGTACATTCGATCAAGATAATGAGATACTCTAACTATCTCTAAGTGAATGCCCGAAAGGGGCTGTAGTACTAAAGCAGAATAAAGTATTTCACCTTCTAGAATACTGTTAGGTCACGTAATGATATCTTTAACAAATCTCAGGGCCATAGTTCAATTTAATTGTAGCACCTTCGATTATTAGAAATAATACTTTAATGTTTGCAATTAACTGCTTTTTACACCATATTTTTCTCGAATGTATTCTTTTAATCTGATTCATCAATTTTATTTCGAGGGATTTATTATGTGGGCTTTCTTTAACTGATTTTATATTCGCTCTTGCAGGTGCCGAAACACTAGTGGAAATCTGGCTACGTACAGACCATCTTCAAATAAATAATAAAATCAAAAATGAATGTAACTCGCCAACAACGCATCCAACTACTGATGATGAAGACAATACAATCGATCATATTGATGATAAACTCATGGAATTCCTTACACGCATTGAAAACCAAACATCAAAATCATTGTGCGAAGAAGATGAACGAATTGAACCAACGATTGATGTGTCAGCAGCTAATTCCATTGATTTCAATTCAACTTTACGTGAAAATCTTGAAACTATTCCTAGTATGAACTTCCATCCAAATGATCATAATGAAACGTTATTGAACATGAAACAAGAAAGCAGGAGTACTGATGTTATTTTAGAACCAAGAGATCATCATGAAATGGTGAATATTAAACAAGAAAGTCTGAATACCCATAGTATTTCAGAACAAAGAGATCATCATGAATCTATTGAAAAATTGTCAAATGTCTGTTCAAATGACGTCAGATTTCAAACAAACAATTTTGATTCTTATCCCATTGACGTTAAACAAGAACTAGTTGAATCTACAATAAATAATTTTATAAGTAACCTTCCTGGCGCGCAAAGTCATTCAAAATCACCAGTAGGAGATTTTATTAAAATTCCTCAACTAAATTTATTGAAAACTCAACCAGCAATGGCTTCGACTATAATAGTGGATAAAACTGAACCAAAAAAACCAACACTTCCTGCCTCACCAGAAACATCGCAATCCAAGTCAGCAATTCTACAGAAACGGGTTTTTAAGTGCTTTGAT
The DNA here is from genome assembly GCA_963969285.1 of Odontomyia ornata. Classification (NCBI taxonomy): domain Eukaryota; kingdom Metazoa; phylum Arthropoda; class Insecta; order Diptera; family Stratiomyidae; genus Odontomyia; species Odontomyia ornata. Next base: position 457,361,065 of record OZ017738.1, on the reverse strand, counting down.
AAAAAAGGAAATGTGAAGTATATTGAAATGCTTATAAAATCCCCACAAAGCGTCCAAGGAAAAATCGTACCTCCATCAACGGGACTAGTTCAAAAAGCTGTTGTGATATCAAAACTAAATGGCCAGATGAAGGACGGTCAAACCAAACCCGTCATCTTTAAAATATCTCCTTCAAATTCAACGATAGTAGCGAAGCCTACTATTACATCGACTCCTACCACAAATACAGTAGCTGTGCCTGCGAGATGTATTTTACCTAAACAGCCCGTAAAAGTTGCAACAACTTCATTTTCACAACAAATTTCATCCGTTCCTAAAATACCAGTTGCGAAAGAGAACCAGTCTAGTATGCCCTCTGCAAAGATGGCTGCGAATACTACAAATAAAAATCAAGTCATGGTAAAGAATGGCAAAATGTATATAATAGATCCACTTCAGGCGAAAATTAAACAACAAACAAAAAAGCAGGAATCGCTTCTGAAGCCTCAGGTTAGCCTCTTAAAGCCGATCGTGAAGAATGATAATTTGAATAACTGTATACGCAACGATCCACGGGGTGTTTTCAACCACACAGCAATAGCCACTGATCACGATTATACTAGTTTGATTGGTAAATCGCCAGGTACCAACAAAGTAACAATTCATAAGCCATCATTAAGTCCTCATCAAGCTTTGATTAAGCAAAAGTCAAGTATTGTCACTGTGAATAGTCCAAATAACAGTCGTATCAATGTTATAGTCACAAAATTGGATGACGACGAGGAAGAGGATGATGAGAAGTTCATAAGTGATGTTAGAGTTCACAATGAGAGTGCTGTTAAATTGAACACGAAAGTTTCAATAACGACAAAGCCTACTGCGCTAATGCAAAAACCGCGAAGAGACTATCAAAGTGAATTGGAGATTTCGTTCAGATCAGCGAAATTGACAACCGTTCGGCAAGCTGTAGATTATTTGCTGAAGCGTTTGCCACTAATCAGCAATAAGGCTGCCAGCGTTGATTTTAACGTGTCCTTTCCGTTTGTAGTTAAGAGCCAAGCAGTATTTGATCAATTGGTAACACCAAAGTTGAAGGCAAATGAGGTAAGTCTTCTTGTGGTGTATTTGAATATAAACTAAATTTTAGTAATAAGATGAATAGGAGATGGTTTCTTAGAGTTTTGTACTAAAATACAAAACACTATTGAAATTACCGCAGTTCGTCTCCGAAACTGTTGAAGCTACAGTCATCAAACTTGTGGAAAGGTCCTTTTTCGGGATTAGAACTGCTTGAACGTAATATGCTACATGGCTCTATTTGTCAAACGATCTGAGCATTTCTACGATTAGACTATTTGAAGTGAGCTCTCCTTTTTCTTTGATGAGATCACCGCGCTTCCTATCCCATTTTTTGCATGCAAAAATATATGGCAGACGTGATCAATCTCTCCAATGCAAAATCAGCAGTCGGGAGACCGTGATTTACCAATCTTGTGCGAGTTAGATTGAAAACGTCTTTGCCCGGTCAAGAGCCGCGTCTGGTAGAACTCCGTCTTACCATGCCCTCGATTGAGCCACGGCCTCAAATCCGATATAAGTCATGCGATCCAGCTCCATTTCGTGTCAGTCGTCCAGGATTGTTGCCAATCGCTGAATAAGCCTTGCCACGTGCTCTCAATCACCCTTGTGTCTGCACATATAAAGAGAGCTTTGGTTATACTGTAATAAACATAAGCAGTCGAGCAGCCCCGTGGTGATCAGGAGTGGCTGCTCCTGAAGAGATAAGGTGGTCACCCCGTCGAAACTGCTTTGTTTGTTGTTTTACTAGTGTAAAGTAAACTGCATCCGTCAAGTTTCCATCCTTTAGGCAGAGATGAGTGGTTCACTTCAGCCACTTTAACATCGTCAGGTTTGACATTCCCCTTGTAATGCAACGACCTTCTTCGGTGAAAGTAACGGTTGCTTTTTGTGTAACGTTTGCGTTTGTCTCAAGCTTCCGTGTCCGCTAACTTTAACGAGGCAAAAAAATATTGAATTACTGTAGAGTAGCTTAATTGACACCTAATAGAACTTTTCTAAAGACAATAAAAATTGATCGGTGCGTCTTGTAGAGTAGAGTACGCGTGATAAGTATTTTGTAGTGTAGCTTCGTGGCTCGACAAGAACCCGCCTCATATGATCCCGCAAATGCTAGTCGTCAAGCACGCGTACGCGGTCGTTAAGCGAAGCTAGTTAGCTGAGCTCGGTGTTGTTTATAGCTCGCTGACACTTATGCCAGACCATCGACACCCGTGTCCTACACGGGCATTAAAAAAAAAAAAAAATCATTACAATGTCCGCTTCGTTGCCATGTTCGTCTTTGCTGTGTGTGGTTGGTGCTATGTCTTGCTGAAAAAGAAAAAAAAAATGTAACTATCTAATATGACTAAAGAACTTAAAAATAATTTAGTGGCCGATAGTGGCGAGCTATTTACGAACAATAGGCAAAAAAAAATTATTTAATCTATACTTTCCTTTCCAGCAGTCGACTCCTCCAAAGGGAAATGAAAGTGCGTGGTAGTCTGCCGAAGAAATGGTGCTTTCGGTCGATTTACAAAATTTAACCCCATACCCACATACATTACAAAACCCGTCTCTAAACTACGTTAAATGACTCGACGAGACAAGTGGTAGAGCTACCGTAACGGTTTTGTACGCGGTCAAAATTCCCGACGCGTGTGAGCATTCCGGGCTCTGCAACTCCAGCATACGCCACCGAACGTTGAACCGATACCACTCGTCTATCACGCATACGAAATAAGTAGAATCCTTCCGCGACATAAAGGCAAGGTTGCCTTCTATTTTCTTGAGAGTCCAGGCCGACAGGAGAAACCCCATCGGGCTGACAGTTCCATCAAGAAAATAGCAGGTCCTTACAGGGGTTAGCCTGGGACAACACATCGGAAGGATTCTGTCGCGAAAAAAAAATCAAACAAAGGAGAGCGGAAGCTACAACTCACGTGAAGCGACTGCTAGTGCGTATCACACAACTCCACTGCTCCTGTTTGTGGGGCTCGGGTACCAAAGTACCTTACATCCTCCGTAAAGGACCAACTCGTCAGAAGACGCGAATCTTTTATCCCCTTAGGATGTTTTGGCCCCACGTTGGGCGCCATTGTAATGATTTTTTTTTTTTTAATGCCCGTGTAGGACACGGGTGTCGATGGTCTGGCATAAGTGTCAGCGAGCTATAAACAACACCGAGCTCAGCTAACTAGCTTCGCTTAACGACCGCGTACGCGTGCTTGACGACTAGCATTTGCGGGATCATATGAGGTCGGTTTCGCGTCGGGCGCGGTACGCGGTACCTTTGTTGTTTTGCCTTTTTATTAGCGTAGCTTTCGTCGGGTTGAGTTAGCGTAGCACATTTTTCGGTACCGCGTCGGAAATTCGGGAACGCGAAGTAAAAATTAGATTTTTGTCCTCGACTGGTTAAATGAAGAAATACGGAGTAACGTAAAGTAGGTTTCTTCTCCGTATGGTTTTGTTTTGTGACGCGTTTGAAAATGGGCATGTATTGCTGGCTGAAGATTGTAGATGAGCGTAATCCATTCGGAGACCCGCGACCGAAATGCTCTCCGATCTAGCTGGCCGACAAGCAGCCACCGCGTGAATGGGTTACGGTGCACGGATTGGTTGACCGGTTGGTACCATCCGTTGGCACTTCTCAGACTTAACGTCTAGAACCGATGATAGGTCGGTTCCTCGTTCGGACGTAGACTTAAAAAAATCATTACAATACGCCTGCGATGACCAGCACCGCTGGATATGCAGATGCAATCGTCACTGCACCTATGACAGGCGTATTCGGTACAGCTTCTTGCTGAGAACATCGCTATATATTACGTTGGTCATCGTTCAAGTGAGAGCCGAAACGCCTGCCGTCGTCTTGTCAGCCATAACCCCTTTTTGCTCAGAGGGACTCATCGTCGAGTCTATCAGCAAGTCAAGGTACTTTGATGCTGATTTTGATTCGACTAACACTCCCCCGATACTGATCGTTCTTACTCTAAGGATTCTTTTCTTTGTCAGAAAGATCATTTCGGCTTTCTCCAGTGCTAAGTCACCCCGTGAGTAGTTATCCAGTTTCACTCGGCGCATTAGCATACCAAGTCCAAGTTGCGCATGCTCAACTGTGTGTGCATGACTGGCGCCACAACATCATCCACAAGCGTGACTCATCTGGCAGTTCAAGTCTCAGTAGCATGTCGTATGAGATATCCCACATGTCCGGGGCAAGAATGGAGCCTTGGACCATGTCTGACGTAACTTCTATCCTCCGCCGAAGACTCCGTTCCGTCATAATCCGAATTGGCTATTCTGCAACATAGAAAGCGTTTTACAACGTTTCCAGAATATCCGAGCATCTAACGGTATTAAGGTACTATTACCTATTAGAAGCTCAAAAAAGACACATTTCCAATATTTTTTTTGCACTTTATTTATTAGATAAGGTAATCAAACTTTTTCTATAGTATTAAACAACTTTTGCAAGGAAGGCAACAATGACACCAACGATGCACGTCCTTTCTCATTCTGGGCAATCGCACGTAACGTTGCTCTTGCACTTCGGTGGGCACAGTGGTGGGAGGTGTCGAAGATCCGTTTACGAAGTGCAATTGGGATGAAAGCTCTTGTGAGGCCTATTCACATGTCGCAGTACATTTTTCCACGATGGGTGCTAATTGGATGCATCCACAAAGAGTGACCGTTTGGTGTGGTTTATGGGCTGGCGGCATCATCGGGCGTCGGCTAAGCAGTTACCGTGAATGGTGTTCGCTATTGCGAGATGAAAACGGACTTCCTGTGGCCAGAAATTGAGGTTAGGGACCTGGACGATATGTGGTTCCAACAGGATGGTGCCACTTGCCATACAGCCAACGAAACAATGGCTGTTTTTCGTGAGAAGTTCAATGGCCGTGTAATCTCACGTTGTGGCGATGTTAATTGGCCGCCACGATCATGTGATTTGACACCGTTGGACTTCTTTTTTATTTTTTATTTAAAAGAAAAAGTGTACGTCAATAAGCCAAGAACAATGCAAGAGCCTAATGATGAGATAATTCAGCACATTAACGACATTGAACTTCAATTATGTCTCAGAGTTATTGAAAATATGGACCATCGGATAGAAGTATGTCACCGTAGCCGTGGCGAGCATTTGGGCGATATTTTATTTCACACATAATTGTCATAGATCCTTCTATTCTAATAATAAATATTAACATAATTCTATGAAAACTTTTTGTTTTATTTACAATTAACATCGTGCGTTTTGGTTGGTCCACCCTTTATATGCTTTGGTGGGCTGTTGCGACCTAGCAATTTTTCCTTGGGATAGAATGGACCGTCATAATCCACAACACATACGAAGAAGCGGCGTGTAAGTGTTGCTCGATTAGATGATAAATTTCCCATTATATACTTCGCAGTGATACCTTGATATCGACTGCACGTAATGCATTTTTTCACTACCTTCCTTATCAGCTATTGGCCATAATTTCATGCGTAGTGATGAAATGACTGCGTGGTGGCCAGCATGCAGTATGCTTTTGTGTTCTCTTTCAATTAATAACCAAGTAGCGCGGTGATTGGTTGGCAATATGATTGGATGTTTTCGGTTAAAGTTTATGGTAGCATGCTGCAACCTTCCGCCAACCCTTAAATGGGGACAAGGATATCAATCTGCTATGTCTTTCCAGTTGACCGTTTTGCCTTATTATTTTTATTTCGTTTGAAAATGATTGATGTCGGGCTAATTTCAAAAGGCATGTTTCGGCGTCTTGTGATTCTCTGGTAGTTAGCAATTTATTGGTTTCAAAGGATTTCGCGTTAACATGAATTTTGGTTTAAAACGTAGACAGTATGCGATATTATTGAATAATTCAAATGGTTTCACTATTGTATTGCGAGCTGCTTGTGGTTCAGCCCTTTGTTCTGGAGGATTATCGATTAAATAGATTTCCTGGCACGGGCATCTAGTAGAATCATGTGTCAGCCAAGAAGGCTCATGCTACACAGTAATGAATCAGTAGTCGCCTTGTATCAACTCCTCATGATACAGGGTGCGGCAGCATAACTTCCTTTTTTGAAATGCCCGCCCTTAAAGTGCTAACTGTTATAGCGCGGCGCTAGTAGTCTCATTCATCCCTTGCCAAGGGATGCCTTGCTCATCCCTTGGTTAGTCGCTATCATGCGTTGGAACATTGCGGAGCGTGCATTTACCGTTGAAAATTTGAAAATTTGTTTTGTTGAATTTTGAAAAAAGGAAGTTATGCTGCCGCACCCTGTACTAGATTCGCCGGATTTTCTTCTGAGATGACATGTGACCAGTTCCTATTTGTTAGTTTTTGGATCTCCGCAGTTCGGTTTGCCACAAATGTTTACCAGCGGCTTGATGAACCTTTTATCGACGTGAGTATGATGGTTGAATCACTCCAGTAATATTGATCACAATTATTAATTTCTAACGCCTTTACTATCTTATTTGCAAATTGTGCTAGTAATAGTGCTGCACATAGTTCAAGCCTCGGTAGTGATGTTTTTTTCATGGTGCAACGCGTGACTTGGCACATAATAAATGAACGCTGCTTTTATTTTTATTGTTGAGAGATTTCATATAAATACATTCGCCATACGCTAAAACCATGTGCTTCGCTTCGTGTGCTGATTTCCCCGAATACCCTTCGGGACATTGGTCAACTCTTGTTGGAATGCTTCCCATGTCGTGTGGATGTCCTGTGGTGATGATTCGTCCCATGTGAGTTGTAAGACCATTTTTGCTCGTACAGTTGCTGGTGCAACGAGCCTGAGTGGGTAAAATATTTGTGCGATTTGTGAAAGAATTGTGCGTTTTGTGTGTTTACTGGTAGTGTGATGGTAATGCTGAGGTCATCGTTGTCATTTGTCCATTTTAAACCCAATGTTTTCAGATGTTTACTGACTCCTATCATGATTTCTGCAGGATGAGCTTTCTTTATTGCTTGATGATGATTTGAAGCCCATTTTCGTAACTCAAAACCACGACCCGCTAGTATTACGATTAACCCTTCCTTGATTTCTCTTGCTTCGGTTATAGTATCTGTTCCAGTCAGAAAATCATTAACATAGAAGTCAGAGATGATGATGTTGCTGAGTTGAGGATTCGTAGTCTTATTTTCTTCTCTTATTTGTCGTAGACGCCGTTTTGCAAGGAAGGCTCAAGCTCTAGTGCCATACGTCACAGTATCCAATTTATAAATTTGTACTGGTTCTGATGGATGAGTTCGCCACAAAATTCGTTGATAAGCTCTTTCGTCTTCCTTTACCAAAATTTGTCGATACATTTTAGCGACATCAGTAGCAATGATGTATTTGTGCTTGCGAAATCGTAGTAAAATGGATACAAGTTTACCTGGGTTTCATAGCCTGGGTGCTGAATGTCGTTTAGAGATAATCCAGATGTTGTTTTTGCAGATCCATAAAATACAACTCGCAGTTTAGTGGTTGTACTCTGGTCCTTGAAAACTGCATGGTGCGGCAAATAGTGCGCTGGCGTATCTTCAGCAAGTTCCTGTTGCGATGTCTTGCTCATGTGGTTTAAGGTTTCATACTCTTCCATGAACGTTGTGTTGTTGTTTAAGGTCTGAGCACTTATTGAATTTTCTTTCCATTGATAATAATCGTTTGTGTGCTATATTATATGTCACCTAACTGGTTTTTGTTTTCGGTAAATGGTAGACTCACAACAAGACGGCTAATCTCGTTGATTGATTGTTAAAAAATGCTGTTCACTTGGATCTAAGGGATCCAGTGTTGATGCACTGCTGCGTGTTCTTGTTTCTTCTATCACCCAAAATTTCTCAATTTATTACTGTAGTTCTGAGTCACTTACCACGTTACATGAAGCTGTAGTAGACTTTCGTTGTATCATTCTGTCAATGCAGCCAGTTGCAATCCATCCCAATTTTGTTTTTTGAAAGATTATTTACCCTTTATTAATTTTGATTTGACCGATACATAGAAGCTCTCAGAATAGTCCTGCTTCTATAAACATGTCAACTGGTCGATTTGTGTTAAAGTGTGGATCAGCGAAGACTATGGCCGGTGGAATCTCGATGGTTCTTTTATCAATTTGATTTTTGGTGCGACGAGGCAAGTTATTGTGGCCTTGAAATCAGACGTTTTTGACTTGAACCATAATAAAGTTTTATATTGCAAGTCAATTGTTTTTTCGTGAATCTCGGAGATTGTGGTTTCTGATGGCATTTCCGCTAATTTTAAACGATTACAAATTCTTGGGCCATTTTTTAGCCCAAGAATTTGTAATCGTTTAAAATTAGCGGAAATGCCATCAGAAACCACAATCTAGACCTAGAATCAAGTAGGGCGCGACACTCGTGGATATTTCCATCGTGATCTTGTACATCAATTAAGGCGGTACCGAGAAGTACGTTTGTTGTATGAATATGTTCAATTTGCGTAGAAGGTGTTGCCGATGTTTCGGCTGCGGGTTTGTAATGGTTGATTGTGCATTTGCTAGATGCAAGATGCAATAAGGTATTGTGACCCTTGTTACATTTTCGACAATGACCACAAAAACATGCTTTGCTCCGATGGCCTAATTTTAGGCAATTAAAGCATACACTCAAGCTCTTGACACGCTCGATTCGCGTGGGAATGCCCAAAGCTTTAAAATTATTACATGTATATAACCCGTGTTTTTCTTTGCATTCTGGATAATTTATGAAAAAAGATGCATGTGATATAACTCGTTACTTTGTTGTTTATTTGAACCTTGTTGTTCGTTGATAATTCAGGCTCACTCATTGTTGATTTTTGGAGGAGTTTACAATAATTTTCAAGCACTGTCTTGAAATCTTCGAATGTTCGCTTCTCCCTCATTGTTAAAGATCGTTTGTCCAACTGCTATAACTAAACTAATTGGAAGGAACGGGTGGGGTTTTGCTTGAGGGGTGTTTGTGTGTTCGGGCTAGGCGGGGTTACAAACCGCTCCTTGCAGATTGTCGTGTGTTTTCGGTTCGCGCCCAATAATTTTAATGTTCCGGGGAAGTGAAAACGCAATGTCTTTTAAATTAACTTAAAAGAGTTTATTCAATTAATCACAAAAATGCACAATTACTTATTTTAGTATTTCACAATTTTAATTTTCACTAAGTCTATAAATTTGTCATTCAACTGTCCACTTAAAATCACTTCGCACTCAAACAATCAATCGTCTTTACTTCGCCTTCCACTATATCGCAGTTTTCTATCGCGGTTGTAATGAATGATCCCCCCATTCATTCAGCTCGCCGTTATATAGGGTCTCTACCTATTCACCCATTTCTCGTACATTGGCGAATGTTCTACCGAGAGGTACCTGGTAGATTCGAGCAAATTAATGAATGGAGTGACGTCACTTGCAGATGTTGATCATGCTTGTTGGGTTCTCGTGGGTTCGAGTAAATTCATTTGTTGACGTTCTTAATGATTATGAAAACAATTGCGACAGCACCTCCCAGAATTATTTGTACATGTAATTATTTGTACATGTAACAGTACTAAAATACAAAACCCTATTGCAATCACGACCTGTGTCCGTCTGTTCGTCTGTCCGTCCGTCCGTCCGTCCGTCTGTATGTCACAGCACTTTTTCTCCGGAACTATAGAGGCTACAGCCATGAAACTTTGTAGAAAGGTGAGAAGTGGTGACCTCTTGAAAGTTCAAGGGTGGAAAAATTTTTCAAAGGGGTTTAAGGGGGCCTCCCCATATAGGGAGGTGACCCCTCAAAAAAAAATTTTCACCATTGGTAGTCGAGTAGGGTGTCATTGGAAAGGTCTCAATGAGATCTTTTCAAAACAGGTCTTAAATATGCCTTATAAGTACCGAGAGGGGCAGGGGAAGGGGAAATGTACGAACTTTTCGCGTACCCCCCCCCCTCGCGATTGGACACCTTCCATCCGAAAAATCTGAAAAAACTCATGAATGTAGGCCTTTATGAGTACAACAACAACAAATACATGAGAAGTCGAAATTCGCTCAACTTTGTTAGTAATAGTATGATTTATTGATTTTGTGTTTTCTTGGATAAAATCTAAACGGTACCTTTAAACTCAAGATGACTATTTATAAGGTTAATCTTTTCTGAAAGTTTCATAAAGATCGAATAGTATTTACCGAAGTTATAGCGATTTGAATTTTCCTGTATTACTATGGAGCAATATGCCCTGTATTACTATGGAAACACATGGCTATGGAGCCATATGCGCTTTTTACCGACATAGACACTACAGCTTTGCTAGAATTTGTATGAAAATTTCAGGAGTGATAGGTATCATGAAGATGAGTACATACAATTGAAATAAGTCGAAGAGGCAGGAGAGAGCTCCTAGCAAAAGGGCTTTGTAACTATTCTAGGATTCGAAAAAGTCGATGATTACAGTACAGAGGCGTGGCCCCTGAAAAAAAATTTCATGAAAGGTAGCCGATATGAGTATCAATTGAAAGTTCTCTATGAGAGCTTTTCAAAACAGTTCTTAAACTGACAGTTTTTGCTTCAGTGGAGCACGGGGGGGGGAATACATGAAAAATGTGTTTCCTCACTCGCGAATGGACACCCGTGATCTAAAAAATCTGAAAAAATTATCAAAGGAGATATTTATGGGTATAACTATAACAAATACCTCAGAAGTCAAAATTCGTTAAACTTTGTTAATAAAAGTATGATCCTCGAATTTCACTTTTTCTCCAATAAAATCGTCTTTGACATGTTTCATGATTTTATTCGTTGCTGGTTACTGCATTTTGTAAGTTTAGTACAAAACCCTTCTGACATGAGCATAGGTCTGTCTACCCAACTTGTTTAGTGTTCTTGTCTAATTTTTTGCTCAATAAATATATGAGTAAAGAGTTACACTTGATTGCAGGCTGGCCTAATCTCATCAGTACTGGGAGATGATTTGTTGAATCGTCAATAATGCATCTTAAATCCGTTGTTGAACCTTTTGTCATAGATTTCAATTCGCATAACGCTTTTGTGTGGTATTCGATGAGCTCCTGCGGATCTTCGTATCGAGCCTTCAGACGATTCCATGCATGCTCATAGTTCGCCTCTAAAATGCTTAACGACGAAATGCTTGATTTAAGTAATTAAATTTATCTACATTTGAAAATATCGTTTGAGAATCTACAAGAGACATGAACGAATCACGAAATTTAATCCAGTTCGACAAATTATTGTCATATTTTGGGACCGAAATATTAGGTAATTGCTTGACAATTGATGATGAAAATGAGTGAGGAGGTAATTACTTAATAGCGTTTTCCTGTACTGCTGATGTACTAGGAGTATCATCAATTAATACCTTAGCCAATGACAAAAGGTGGTAATACTCACTTTCAAATTCATCGCGTTTGACCGTTTCTGCACTTGCACTAATCGTCACTTCACAAAGTTCGTAAAATTGAATGACGACAATTGCACTTGTCACTTCACAAAGTTTGCAAAATTCAATGATGATAATCGCGCTTTTCTTGAATGGAATCCGGCACGAAAGACCAAATATTTGCGCCTTTCAATGTGTTTGAGAAAAATGTGCTGTATTGATATTATTGTCAATTGTGATTGTTTTATTGCACACTGTTTAACCCCTTGCAGTTATTCCTTAATTGAAACACGTGAACTAAATGCAACCTAATCAATTATATCATAATTTATTGATTGGCTTGCGACTAAGTAATTGAACAAAAACTTGCAAAATTAACAGCATTATTTTTCGCCCGACATCTGCGAGTGAATAGACGACGACTTGATTAGTTGTGTGACCGGTTTTTGTATTCGCGCTATGATCAATGATGACTGTACTTCTTTTGTTGGTGTTGATATCGATGACGACTTATAGTTGAGTGTTGTTGCCAAATTGCTTGCGTTTGTTGGCTATCGTTTTAAAATGTGTGATCTTAACACAGGATATTCTTGGGTTGGATACGCTTGCTAGATGTTGTTACGTCGAAACCCGCTTTTTTTATTCTTATTCTTAATGCTACAGCCCCTCTCAGGCCTTCGCTTCCTGCAAAAAGCACCTTCAACTGTCTCGGTCCATTGACCGCGTCCTCCAATTTCAAAACCCAAGCAGTGATGCACTGTCTTCGTAGACCGAGTCAGACTAGCGTTTCATCGGTTTCCCCACTAGTCTCCGCTGTTCAGTCCCTCAACGAATACTTTGTTGGGTATCCGTTGTTCCTCCATACGGTTCACATGGCCAGCCCATTGCAGCTTCCGCAATCTTACAATCGTTAAGACCTCCGGCTCGTCAAGGATTTCATACAGCTCATAATTGTACCGAATTCGCTATTGGCCGCCGTGTAGTTTCGCTCCAATCATTCGCCTCAGGACCCGTCTTTTGAAGGCGTTCAACATGCTTGTGGATGCTTGGGATAGGATCCATGTTTCACACTCATAGCATAGTATAGGTCTCATCACAGATCTGTATACCTGGAGCTTTGTTTTCCTGTGTATGCAGCTGGTCTTTAACATTGTCAAATGTGAATAAAAAATTTTATTTGCGAGCTGTATTCTTCGGCGTATTTCGTCTCTTTAATTAGCGCTTCTCGTTATTTTGGCGCCTAAATACACACATTTTCGATACTGTATTCACCAAGTGTGATATTTTGTGTATTTGAGGTATTTTTCTCGATTGCGTCATGTGCTTTGGCTTTTCTCATTACTGGACATATTTTGGTCGCTATATATGAATACCCCATGCACTCTTTCTTCCTTCCATTCGTCTTTTTTTCCTGCACGATAAGGGACTCAAGTTGTTCTGTTGTAGCTTTATCCTCGTACGGTTGATAATGTTGTCCATTAGCGTTTTACTATACCCATTCTTTTTTGCTGTGTCGTATATGAACTTTACTTCCTCGTTAATTCTTACTCTTGTCATTGGAATGGTAAGTAACCGTTGCGCCATGCTGTGATATACTGCTTATTTTTGCTGATATCTTCCTTTGAGTCGTTGGTTATCTCATCGATTTCTCATTGAGTGCAAAAATGAGAGCTGGTTATTTACTTCTACCTCCATCGTGAATTGAATTTTGTCGTGGGCACTGTTGAGTTTTTCGATTGTATTTAGTTGTAACGTCCGAATATGTGAGCTACGTATCTTACCCAGTGATTTTCAAGTTGTCTAATTTATTTTCAAACGCTTCCATGAAAACTCCGCTCAATAACGGTAGCAGCTGTCCCGGAAGTTGTTTTATGAAAATTACCTCTGCAAGTGCAATAATTCTCATTCACCTAGAGGCCCGTCATGTTTATATAGTGTTTCACTTTTCTTTTCCATGATAATGCGCTATTTCCATCAACAGGTTGTCTCTCAAGAGGCGTATAGTCCCTTTGATCGGTATACTGGGAAAGAGAGCTCGAACGTCAAATGACACTAGTAATTCGTCGTTTTCGATTTTATCGTCCTTAAGCTTCTTAGTTAATTCCTAGCTATTGCGAACTGATTTAGCTCCGCTTTTCAAGTGTTTCTGCAAATTAACAAAACAAAAGAAAGTGCGGTTCAGAAAGTAACAGTCGTTTTGACCTGGCGCGGCAATGGGCCGGGCTAGCCCCGCCATCTTGGTGGCAGAGTATCCCTACACTCAGTACGCAATCAGCTGTGGTAGCTTGCGCATCGTACCTATCGTACTATGTATACAGTTGAGTGTTGAAATGAGCGCTGTAATTGAAAATGCCGCCAGTTGTGAAGTGCGAGCTGTGATAGTTTTTGTTGGTGAAAAATTAAGACGCGCGATACAAAACAAGCGGCGGGGGAAAATCAGCAAGAAGGTTTTGTTTCTCCACGACAGCGCTCGTCCACGCACGGCCAATCGTACCCAAGAGCTCTTGGATGGTTTTGGAAGGGAAGTTTTCTATCACCCGCCGCATAGCCCGGATTTGGCACCGAGCGACTACCACCTGTTTCCAGCGATAACGACGTAGTTTGCTACGCAACGCTTTGACACTGGCGTTGAACTGGGTGCTGGCGTAAGCCAGTGGTTGAACTCGCAGGTGGCAAATTTCTACAGAGAAAGTATTGAAAAGCTTGTAGTACGAGGGTGGTTTAAATATGATCCAGACAAATGCTGTAGATGGCGAGCATGTATGTTTTGAAAGTCGTTAAAAACACGGAAATTTTTCTGCATTTGCGAAATCAGTTCGATATTGAGTACCTGAGTCGGGCTGCTGTGTTTAAATGGGCCAAAGCATTCAAGGTTGGTCGCGAAACCGTCGAGAATGAGCCTCATAATCGTCGACCGCGAACCAGCATAACACCAGACAACATTTGCCGCGTAGAACAACTCATTTTGGGGGACCGTAGGATGAATGTTCGAGAAATTTCGGCTGAACTCGGCATTAGTATTGGTAATGTAGAGTCTATCATCCACGAACACCTTGCAAAATAACGGCATGATGGGTTCCTAAACTGTTGAACTTCTCCAGGAGAACGCGCGCCATCATACCGCGCGTCTCACGCTCGGTGCAATAGCGGAATTGGGGTGGGAGGTACTGGAATACCCCTCCTACTGTCCGGATTTATCACCCTGCAACTACCACATGTTTGGACCACCGAAAGAAGCCCTCGGAGGTCAAAGATTCAACACCGACGATGAGGTAGAAGAGTTCGTGCGCACACGGCTGTCCGAGTTGCCCAAGGAATTCTTCGATACCGGCATCAAAAAGCTTCCGGAAAGGTGGACAAAATGCGTAACTTGTAAGGGGGAGTACCTAGAAAAACTGTAAACTTTTGTAAATTTTTTCAATAGTAAATAAACGTGTCAGAGCATTTGTCTCGATCATATTTGAACTGCCCTCGTACGTTATGATAAATGCCTTAATTTAAATGGCGATTATGTAGAAAATATGCCTAAGAGTTTACCTTTATAATGCTTATAATAACATTTGTTTTTTGTCACTTGGTTTATTTTTTATTTCAAAACATCCGTTTCTTTCTGGACAGCCACAAGAGCAGTAATTATTGTATGACCAAAAATTAATGGGAATAGAAGTTCTTTGAAAATGTTGACTTTTTTCCTCTAATTGTGCCGCTGTGTGCTTATAAAGATTATTCCTTTTACTTTTACACTTACATAAAATCGATTAATTTTAATATTTTTCCATTTACATACGTAGTGGCTCCGTGCTAAATTCATTCAACGATTGCTCAAAAAACATTCTCAACTCGCCGCTTCACAAATATGGACAACAAAAGAAATTATTCTGTTTGCGCGTCTTCACGCTTATACTCCTGTGATAAAATATAGAATTGGAAAAGAATTTAATAATAATAGTAATAAAAATGAAATTGATTCAACTCTGAAGGATCTCGTTAAGAAAGAAATCAAAAGGGAAAGATATGATATTCAAACGATAAGTTTAGTTCATGGTACATACGATTGGATTAATCAAATCCGGTTGAAAATTAAAGATGAACTGCAGGCTAATGTAGATGTTATTGATGTCGATGGAATTGATAATGAAGATAAACCAAAACAATCGAATGAATTATCCCCACTGAAAAATATGACAGGGAAATATTTTGTTTCCTTGGATTCGAGTCGGGAATCAGAAGCAACGTTTGTTAATGATGCTTGTCAGCAAGTTGGAATCAGATTGAAGCCTGAAGAGATTGTTAGAGGTAATGGAGATGGAAATAAAATTAAATGACCAGTTTTAATTTTTTATTCTTTTTTTTTCAGATGTTGTCTATCCGGCTGCGCAATTGGTCTTGGCGCAATGTCTAAGGTCTTTTATCGATGATTTATTGCGTCGAGCAGCAGCATGTAGGCCAGATGTTGATTTTGGAAGGTGAATATAGCTACTTTATCCCAAATTAGATAAAAATTCCATATATAGGGTTATCCATTTTACGCTTGGGAAAGTAAAGTTAACGAAAGCACATAAAATATTCAGATGGAAACGAAATTTTTTATTCAATATAAAGATTGAACCTTGCCATTATACGTGAAACACAACATCATACAAATGTCCTCCACGGAACCTCTTACAGGCCTCAATCCTTTTGAGGTAATTTTCAATGACTTTTCGGCACATTTCCGGCAATATTTCGGCCATAACTTCACGAATATTGGTTTTCAATTGCTCAAGATTTCGAGGATCGTTCGCATAAACACGATCTTTCGCATAGCCCCATAAAAAGAAATCCAAAGGTGTTAACTCGGAGGATCTTGCGAGCCAATTGACATCACTCAATCTCGAAATTACGCGTCCTGGAAATTTCTCTTGCAAAAGTGCTCGATTGGCCTGTTGTGTGGCTTGTGGCTCCGTCCTGTTGGAACCACATGTTCTCCAGATCATAATCTTCAATTTCTCTCCAAAAATAACCGGTTAACATCCGTCCATAGCGGTCAGAATTGACTGGTTTGGCTCTTCCTTGATCGTTTTCAAAAAATACGGGCCAATAACACCACCAGACCATAATGCACACCAAACGGTCAATTTTCCCGGATGCAAAGGCCTTTCTGCGATCACATGAGGATTTTGAGAGCCCCATATGCGGCAATTCTGTTTATTTACGTAACCACTGAGCGAAAAATGAGCCTCATCACTAAAGAAAATTTTATTCGAAAAATCGTTATCAATGGCTTGTTGTTCAATCACCCAATTCGCATACATTCTGCGTTTTGTATGGTCTTGAGGCTTAAGTTCTTGAGTGATTTAGATTTTGTACGATGCAGATGCAAATCCAAATGCAAAATCCGCCACAAAAAGCCGTAAGACAAGCCCAAATGTTGAGCACGTCGAGGAATCGACAAATTCGGGTCTTCCTCCACACTTTGAGCAACGATAGCGATATTTTCAGCAGAACGAATGTTGCGATGATGCACAGGCCTTGCAATATCAATAACCGATCCAGTCTCTTCAAATTTTCTCACTATGTTCGAAATTGTTTGCTGTGTAGGTCGATTATGTCGACCGTAATCGGCTTGTAAAGCCCTAGGTGTTGATACAGCAGAATCACCATTTTTATAATAAAATTTAATAATTTTAACGCGTTCTTCGACTGTTAAACGATCCATATTTCTAAATGGCAAACCTTCGACTAAAAAAACACGCTTTGAATGACATTTAATTCTGAGAGATGTCAAATGGCAGGGTTATACTTTCCTACCACGAAATGAATAACCCTGTATATCTCATATATTTCGTTTTCATCCTCTTGCTGCCCCCATCCTATTAAACTGGCTCAATATTTTCGCCTGATAAATTAGAACCATAGACTACAAAGCACCAATAATATTTCATTATTACTTCTCCCGAATAATTCGATATTAAACATTTTCGACATTCTAAATTTACTATTTTCATTTACCCTTCCAGTCCACCCGTTGAAAGTGCGATCAAACCAGATGATATTAAGAATGCAATACTAAGCCGACCTCAATGGGATTTTCTAACGAATGATGGACTTGGAGTTGCACGACCAAAGGAACAAAAACAATGAATAAGTTTGGTGTTGTAATAAAAATAAATATGCATACGCTTTTATCTGTGTATAGTGCATTAAATTCACACAAAAATATTATGAATAGCCCCTGAAGCATTTATATAATTTTTTATATTTTAGTCTGTACATAAATATATAGTGTAATTTTTTTTAAATACTTGAATTAGAAAGAATAAATGTTTATTTATACATGTATACAAAAACTGGTCGTTGATTAGTTTGGATCATTTGTGTGTCGCTTTGAACCATTACCAGCCTACAGGAATCTCAAACTGTTGTATAAGCTTTTCGATAGAATTGAATAATGGTTGATAGTATGCGACGAAAGGCTCTATAGAAATTTCCCGTGTGCCAGTGAGGATGTATAGAACTTCAGACCAATGTTGTGAAGCGCCTAGCTTTAGTGCTTTCCTAAGTATAGATTATGAATAGTAAGTTTAAATTCTATTTATAACCTTTTCTTAACAAAATTATTACTTTAGAATTTTCCCAGCACGTTTCGAACCATAAATATCACAACGGTGTAACGGCAGGGGTAGTTGATATCCAGTGTTGAGTTGTCCAAAGAGAGTCATTTCACAAAGGCCTTTGAAAATTTGTATCTGTAGAATGCTTGCCAAAAAATATCTACAAATATTTAATTTCATGAAATCATTCTCCTTCATCAAAAAATTGCATTTATATAATACCTTACATATGGCGTATTATCAGCAACATGGAATTTCGCAGCAGCATCGAAGAGTTTAGATCTATCTTCCCATTTTGGTGGCATGATACCTTGTTCGCTTAAACTGAGTTTCCAAAAATGTTTATTTGCATTTCGAAAAGGAATACTACCATCGAACAGACCCCATCGATACACGTCAATGATGTACTCGAAAGGTATCTGAGGTATTTTAGACAAGGCTAGCTTGAGTAAGAGACTCAAATCGAAGGCGTTAATTAATTTGCGCTTGTCTTTTTGAGAATTCCTCATTAAAATTGCATCTTCATCATATAATTCATAGTTTCCCGGCATATTAACATCACTGAATTGTTCAACCAAATCATCAGGTAATTTTTGGCTTGGAATTTGCTCATCTTTTGCACCTGGGATTGTATAATCGACAAATGCTCCTTTTATAGGAATTTTAATGTGGTCCGACATTGAGTCTGGCTCATGAACTAATCTCATTTCCCTTGTATCGAAATCTCCGTCACTATCAGCGAATAAGTACTTGTCAGGAAGAAGTCCGATTCTATTTAAATGAGATGGAGTCATCATAGCAAGATAAATAGCATCTCCAATCGATTCACTTATTGCTGAATTGGGTGCGTCTTGAAAAAGCGCCGGTTGATGTTTGTTACAATGCATGTAATACTGGAGATGCCCCATTTCGTGGACAATTGTGTAGAAGCCGTCAAATGTACGTTCGGCACAAACGATCATTCTGAAAAATAGAAAGCATGCACTTAGTGGCGTATGCAGCAGATAACCTGAAATGTTTTCACAATTTCCTAATGGCACTAACCTGTAGTCGTCATCATTAAACATATTTGCGGCACTTCCATGACACTTGGTTGTATTGGAAGATTTATCAAATTGCGATAGGGTCCAAAATTTTTCTGACATTGGATTCAGACCCATCGATGAGTAAAAATCGTCAGCTCTTTTGGCCTATTGTTAAAAAATTATTTAGTTTTACCACTAACGAATTTATTTTTTGAAAATATTCACCATGTCTCTACTTGTCCAATTGGTTTTCATCAATCGATCGTCTAAGTCGAGCTTAGAAAGTGGTAGAAGTAGTTTTTCATAAGCCGACCAGTCTTGTGACCACATATTACCTAAAAGTAAATACTAGTTGATTAAGATTTGAAGTATATACCTACCTACCTAAACTTGGTCTTTTCTCCACCAATGCTTACCCATTATGTGAGCAGGCAAAGGTCCGTCTCTTTTGACGTCATCATCATTTTCATATTTGATCCAAAGTGCATTTCGAAAGATCGCATGAAGTAGTTGATAATATGGCTTCAGGTCATTCCAAAGCTGATCGACGGTCGCTCTTAAATCGGTCATTTCCAACTCATCACGCCATACTTCGCCAATGTCATTATAGCCTGACAACAGATATGTTTAATATTATTAGAACTTAAACCGGACAAATTGTAGTAAATGGTATCGGGGTCGCATATTGGGTTTACTGGTTCCCCAATGATGGGACATTAAATGCCGGGAGATGCCAATAACAGCAAAAACACCGACAGCTCTGCTACCAAACCCTACTTACACCTCCTTTGTGTTGACCGCCGGTAGCTTTTACTTTTTGTAAAAGGCTGACCTAAGAATGTGAAGGCAAGTCTGCCGCGCCTGATAACGGAAAAGTAATAACCGTGCCGTCGAAATGGAGGTTGGGCGACGAGCTAACTCCCCATCCCTGAAAAGCCCTATATTGTTTCGAAGCCTGCAACAGAACCTTGGATTGGATTGGACCTACGGCAACGACCTCGCAACCGAAAGAAGGACTGTGGCATTACATCCTAAAATGTTAGATCGCTGAACAACCCGGGCACTGCTAAGGACCTTTTACAACAGGGCAGTCAATATAAATTAAACATACTGGCAATTCAGGAAATGAACTGTGCTGGGATGGCAACACCGATCATGGCAGAAGAAGACTTGACACTTGTCATCGAGGAGTCGTAGAGTCAAGTCTAAGCTCACGGAGCTTATGTTGTAATAGCAAAGGATAATAAATTATTCTATATATATATTTAACTAGTCATGTATCATTATCTGCTGAAGAGACAGGACTACACCAGTGGCAATGAGATCCAAATTCACGTATGAATTAAAGGCAAATACCATAACCTAGAAAGATTCTTTTACATGCGCGTCTTGCTGAAAGGAATCGATATGGACGTGGATGCAGTTAAGGTGTTAATTACAGCAATGGCTGAGCAGCAAAGCAAGTCGGATGCTAAGCAAAACAAATTTGCCCAACAAATGGCAGAGCAGCAAAGCAAGGCGGATACTACAATCGTGTTGTTGATCTAATAATTGACTCAGCATCAGCCATCAGCAGCCCCAGTGATGACTCAGCATCAGCCATTGACAGCCCCAGTGGGAACGTCGTTGCATAACAATCTGGCGTATCGTATGGAGAAATTTTCGTACAGTGCCGAAGACGACTTACGTTTGAGTTGTGGTACACGCGATATTAGTCCATTTTCGTGATTGCTGCTGCTGAAATGACAAACTCAGCAAAAGTTGACCAACTTACAGAGAAATTATCAACATCAGATTACCAGAGTTTCGCAAACACTATTGTCCCACCGACGAAGGCAACGATCCCCTTCGATGGCGCTGTCAACGAGCTTAAGTGGGGTTTCGGTCGTCAGGAGTTGCAATTTTCGCTTAGTTACAAATGTCTAAAGACTGAGAAAGATGTAAATGAAAGTTTTTCAGAATTTGCTGCGGAGTCAACGTAACGTTCGAAAAATTCAATTTCGCAAAGTGCAGTCCTGACGACTTCAAGGTTCTTATGTTCGTGCAGAGATTGAATAAAACACAAGACTCATTGGCCTTGGAGAAATTATTGACAAAATCAGAGCAGCAGGAGTTGGCGGAAGAATGTGCCGGCGTAGAATCAAATGGTAATGTCAAGCTTAAGCTTCACGATTGTGTCAACCCTTCCTTCGTTGAGCTGCTGTATAAACTTCCTTGTTATCTCGTTGCACTGTCGATCCTCAGCCCTCAATCCTCGCCCACTAAAAGAGACCCGTCCTTTGTCTGCAGGTTTCTCGTCAGCTCCGTTTCAACCGGCAAGCCGTTAATTTTTCTTCGAGGCAATTCAACTTTCAATTGCGGTGCTGGCTTGTATCAGCGTACCACATTTGCTTCATCGGGTTTTGCCGTCATTGGTTGTCCGATAGGTTGTCATCCGCAAATGTCAATTCGTGCAATCAAAACAAACAATTCATTCGGTTTTTGTTTGCTTAAAATTTGGCCGCCTTGATGGAGGTGCTTGGGCAGAATAGGTTTCGGAGTGCCATTGTGAAGTGCAATAAGTACGTCGAATCAAGTGATTCCTTCAAAATTGTTTTGCACTTATAGGTAAGCTTATGAAATCCAACCAAATGTGCTGATAATTAATTTGGCATTCTGTCTAATAGATCTGTATCAGCTTTAGGTTTGGCATAAATTGTCCCATCCGGTGTAAACTCCTTCAATGCGTAAGCCATCGTTCGGAAGACTACAACAGCACCATCCTGATGTAATAAATTGACCATCGCTAGAATACCAGGTAAATATTTACATATATGCGTAATCGGGAACTTTATTAGTTTGCTCTTAAAATACATACATATATCGCGATACGAGTAGCAGGCGCGTAATGTGAATTCGCATGAGATTGAAAGCAATTTCATCACATAAGTGTCGAAAAGTTATTCCACCTTGCGGATGATGACAGAATGTAGAAAGAACAGATAATACGTGGTACATAATGAGTTGATTGTCAAATTTGATACGTTTGTTTTCATTGGTTATTTCATCTGGTGCATTTGTGCCTAGTTTCCTCTAAAGAATATGATTGAATCCAGCCAATTTCGAAGCGTAATGCAACTACCAATACAGAATTTACCTCAATGATGTTTGCGTAAACGGTTATGTGAGGATGTTCCGAAACTTCTGAACGTAATATATTTACAGGACTAGCTTTTGGTGGGGTAACGAGAACCATATTCACAAATAAGCAATCTATAGGACATGTGTCACTTGGGGATTAATTTTTAAGGATTGGAAATATTTTTGTTAATAGCTCTGGCGATGCGTTGTATATTTTTCGAAGATATTGGTGCCATTCATCCACCGGCGGAGCTTTACGTGCTACATTCAATTTCTCTTGGATTAAGTTTAGATTCTTATAAGCTTGTCTCTCAGATTTGGGTCATATACATAGCAAGTTTATGATAAAGGTAACGAATTCTCTTTAGTTGCATATAATAAAAGCGACAATTTAGTGATTTTTACCATTGTAACGCATAATGAACATTCGCCGATCATATGGGGACAGATGTTTTTGTGGCTTGTGCTGGGTTTGTATCACTTGCTATTAATTCTCGCCTCTCCTGAGTTCTTGGATGTACTTTCTCAGAATCCAACTTATCAGGTACAGATCCCATAAGCTCATTATAAGTAGTTTTAGATTTAAGATATTTTTTGTGCCTCCGTGATGTAGCCTTTATCCACTAAATCAAGTTGAGTGTTAACGACTTGTTACACATGAACATTCCTTTTCTTAGAGTGAGAGAATAATTTGTTCCGTATAAACATCCAATCCTTCTTGACGAGTGTCCACTACAGCGGGAGAAATAAAGACGGGGGACTCATTCAAATCCTGAAT
Organism: Odontomyia ornata; assembly: GCA_963969285.1. Classification (NCBI taxonomy): domain Eukaryota; kingdom Metazoa; phylum Arthropoda; class Insecta; order Diptera; family Stratiomyidae; genus Odontomyia; species Odontomyia ornata. Next base: position 457,338,164 of record OZ017738.1, on the reverse strand, counting down.
AATGAGTTTCATTGTAGGATTACATTCCGTTAGAGCTCCTCAGTTTTGCTTCGCCATAATTTTTATTTGAGATTGAATTCAAATCTAACCGTACCGGTTCTACTCTTGTCAGAATAACAGAACTGGTAATGAATAAAAAACCAATCGAGTTCAACCAATTTAGCCTTTTTATTTAATTAATTTCTCTCCGTAAGCAACACACGTCTACTCTGCTTCGCTGGCGTGCTCGACTGACTGCATTTCACGACTCGCATCCGTTGTTGTCAGTTGTCCAGTTTCCCCAGTGTTGACAGCTCCGCCATCCTGGAGTGACTCGTCCCGAGCCACATCTTCAACCAAGGCGGGATCGGAACTAACTTCTAATTCGTCATCCGTTGATTCATCGTCGCTGTTTGCTTCTAGTCCCAAGGAACACCAGGGTTTCAACCGCTTCACGTGATATACAGATTGGAACGATCGTTGATTCCGTTGGCAATCGTCTAAATCTCCAATGAGGTATCGGTCGCAATCTAATACCCTATTAATTACATTCGGTCCCTTGTAGCGTGGCTGTAATTTTCGAAATTCTCCGGTCGCAGAAGGCACGCTATCAACCACAACCAGATCGTTAACCGCAAACGGTTTTGGTTGCCCGTGTTGTTTGTCGAATGCTTTTCGATATTAATTCTATTCGCGATTTCGTCATAGCAAATCTCCGTGGATTTAGTTCCATCTAACTCGTGTAGCGCTAGCTCACATTCGGCGTGTGACTGGTAGTCGAGTTTGCTTGGGAATTTGAAACAAACTGAAGCATTTTAAGATTTCGGTCCCATTTGCTTTCGTAATCTGTTGAAGTTCGCAAATATAAAGAACAGATTGATGCGCTCTCTCGATTTGGCCATTTCCCCTGGGGATCCTAACTGCATTTAAAGCATTGCTGATATCGTTATCAGCACAATAATTTTCAAAATTTTTGGAAGTCGGTCTGATATGACTCGTCACGGAAGCCCAAAAAGGTAGTAAGATCATTTAGCGCATGAATTACTGGAGCGTACTCGCCGACTTTACAGCTTTTACCACAATATATTTCGAAAATGAGTTAGTTATTCTTAGCACGTATTGGTTTCCAGCGGTATTTTAAGGAAAGGGTCCCAGGTGGTCTACGTGTATCATTTCGAACGGAAAAGGGACCACTGGGCTAACAAACAGTTTCCCAACTGACTTCTCAGCAGCCCTTTTAAAATAACAACATTCGATACAGGCAGCGATATATCGCGTAACGTAATTTCGCATTCGCTTAAACCAATAATAGGGCCGCGTACCAGCGTACAGCTTTTGGCACGACCCATCGAAGCTCTCCCCGAACTTTCCGATATAATCGGTTGGTTTCCAGTACGTAATTCTCCCATAACTGCGCCAGCTGGTCAGAATACTGTTCGCCTCGAATTATCCGCGTGATATTTCGTAGTACCTCGTCCTGTCGTTGCATTGTAACCAGCCAGTCTTCGTCGGTAATGTTGACTGTTAAAATCCTCTCAACAACTTCAGTGGTGTTTTCGGTAGGTGCACGAGGTAAGGCATCCACATGCTGCATCCTGCGGCTGTCCAGGTGAATTAGTTTAAAATCATACTCAGACATCTTCAGCCACCATCGTGCTATCCTTGGAGGTAGGGGCTTCATTAGTCGCACCGTCGTAACTGCAGAGCAATCTGTTACAATCATGAAAGGTTTCCCTAACACATAGATTCAGAATCTTTCCAACGATTCTACGAAAGCGAGTACTTCCAGCTCATACGAATGGTAATTTTTCTCTGTCTCGCTACAACAACGGCTATAGTAGCAAACCGGTTTAATCTCACCCGAAGATTCTTCCTGGAACAACACCCCGGCCAGCTCTTTGGAACTCGCATCTGTATGGAGTTCATGGCATTTCGTCTGATCGTACAAACACAGAATAGGCTCGTTGGATAACATCTCCTTCAGACGGTTAAATGCGGCTTCTTAATCAGCATCACCATAGGAAAGTTGCATTTTTCTTCAGTAGGTGGGTGATTGTTCGTGCTATTTCGGCAAATTTTTCAACACACTTCCGAAACAATCTGGTTAGCCCTAAAAATGATATTTTCGGGTGTTGAGAAATCTTTTATCGCTGCTACTTTTATCTCCCCAGGTGCTATACTGCTGGCGTTCACCCGGTGGCCCACAAAGTTAATCTCACTTTACAAAAATCTGCATTTTGAGCGGCGGAGAGTAATTCCAACTGCTCGAATCACTTCGAGTATCTTCCGCAGCTTTTCCATGCCTTCGGCAAAATTTTTGCTTTTGATCATTAAGTCATCGAAAAATGGAATGAGTATCCCAGGGGGCAACATACGCTCAATTTTTTTTCATTACTTCCTGGAACACAGCTGGTCCGTTTACAACTCCGAACGGCATTCTTAGAAATTCAAAATGCCCATCGTGCGCAATAAACGCAGTACATTTTCGTGACTCTGGCTCGACTTCGATTTGGTAGTATACGGGCAGCTGGTCCCAAGTTGTGAACAACTCAGCATCTACAAGTTGTGCTAGCAGCTCATCCACTACAGGCATCAAGAAGGAACGTTTCACCGTTATGTTATTTAGTTCTCGGTAGTCCACACATAGTCTATCTTTTGAATCTGATTTTTTTTTATAAGTACCACCGGAGCAGCATACGACGATGCACTCGGCTGAATAATGTTTGTTTCCAATAATTCGTCAATAATTTGTGTCACCTCAGGTCTTTTCGCAAAAGCAATGCGATGAGGTCTGTGGTAAATGGGTTTGTCTGATATTAACCTGATTTTTAGCTGCCCCAGTTTACACTTTCCAATCTCCGATAGATTCTCGGCGAAACAATTCTTGACTTCGTATAATAGTTCATCTAACTTGCGATACCCTCGTTCAAGTTCTTTTTGTCTTCGATTTTACAAACTCCATCTCCAATGATTAGGTTTAGACGTTGGCTTTTTAGGAAGTCGGCTTCCACTAGAGCACCACAAGGAAACATTCCATCTTCCACGATACAGAATGTGTGAAGAAAATCCCTATTATCAAACTGCATCTCCGTTTTGATTTTGCCCGTAGAGCGATATTTTCCTCCACCGAAGCCAGAAAGTTCGATTTCAGTCGGTTCGACTGGCCCAATAGCATCAACAACGGATCGAGCCAACAATGAACGTGAGCTTCCTGAGTCTACTATTGCGAATATATTTTTCCCTTGACAGTTATTTTTTCGGCGGCAATAGCGGTCCAGAAACAATTGATAAATTTTACTCCTCCTGTATTTGAAATACGACATCTGACTGGTGTGGTGTAGATCCTCTCGATTATTGAGCTCTGTCGAGCCATTCGCTCGTTCTATGTCCCATACGAAGGTAATGATCGCAACGTGGACGTCGTTGTGGATGCGGACATCGCACTGCCAAATGACCTCGCTGACGGCAATTGAAACATGTCGGTCTGGTTTCGCGCATTTCGACTGGCCTAGTGTTCGACACTCCTACCGACTACTCACGTAGCGGCACAAATTCACTGCGTGAGGCACGAATCCGATGTGGATCTATAGCCGGCACAACATTCTTCTCGAAGCGGCTAATCGCAATGTGAAATTCTTGTAGTTCTGCGAATTCACTTCCCGTAAGAGAATTTTGCAGTGCTGGATGACTGAGGCCTCGTCGGACGTACTTTATGATTGCTGCGCCCGACACTTCTCCCCGCCGCCCAATCACTGTCATTTTATAAAAGTATTCGTCCAAACTTTCTCAATTTGTACGAACCGTTCTCATCATCTTTAAATACACATCTGCTTCGTCAATTCAAGTAGGAAAGTCGAACACTAGTTTGTTCGCAAACTCTGGGAAACTTTTAAATATTTGAATTTGTCCGTCGTTCCATATTTTTGCATATCCGCACAGTTTTAAGTGTGCTGCAAACAATACCAATTTATCGTCCCAAGCGTATACCTCCTTCAACTCGCATATGCGCTTAAGAAACTGTTCTGCCGTCCAGTCTCACTTGTTCGGGTCGAAACTTGGCAACATCTCCGCAATGTCTCGAGCGGAGAAAAAGATTCTCGTTTGTCGATATGTTGATTCTAGGAATACCTGCCCCCTTTCCAGCAAAGTGCGTTCACGCTGTTGAAAATTTAATCGCCATGGCATCTCATACATCACCTCCTCGGCTTCTCGGGGTGCGCCTGTCTCCTCCGTTAGGGTGATTTCGTCGTCATGACCACTCGCGTTGCCACTTAAATCTCGCACAATTTGAACTTCGATCATCTGTCTTGGAGTGCTGCTTGCTTCTGGGAAATCTGATTGCACTAACCTTTTGATCAATTCGGGTTTATCTCCCGACGTCACCAGCTCACGCTCGCAGCCCAAGTTTTGTATCTCTTTTTTCGTTTTAATTGCGTACATGACTGATCCCATTTCTGGACTGTCAGAAAGGCAGAATGGGTGATGAATAAACCCAATCGAGTTCAACCAATTTAGCTTTTTTATTTAATTAATTTCTCTCCGTAAGCAACACACGTCTACTAGGCTTCGCTGGCATGCTCGACTGATTGCATTTCACGACTCGCATTCGTTGTTGCCAGTTGTCTAGTTTCTCCAGTGTTGACACTCTTAAGCTATTTTCCTACTTTATCACTCAATTTTATTTAAGTATTTTTTTGTTTAATGTATTCATTTGATTTTTTAAAATTTTATTTATTTATTTTTTACTTTAACATTTTTACTTAAACATTTATAACCTTGGCTCGGGCGGCATCTTAACGATCGCATGGAAGAGTGCAAAGGGTTTCCGTGTCCTAGATATCGGAGTTCGGTCATGACGAACTTGCTTTTCTAGACATTGATGGTGAGTTCCGCCTTACTGATATGCAGGGCTACTTCTTGTAGCAGTAGAAGATGTTTGTCAAACGTTTGTGTGGTTAGTATAAGGTCATCCAGGTAAATGAACACTTAGTGTTTCAGGTGAGGTGGAATGACTTTATCCATAAGACGGGTCATCATTTGCGGGGCGTTACACAGGCCGAAAGGCATTGTGACGAACTGGTATAGTGGTTGTACAGGCACAGTGAAAGCGGTCTTATCCCTCGACCCTTCATCGAGTGGAATTTGCCAAAGAACATCTTTCAAAATACCACAATTACACGACTTTACGCTAGATTGGAGAAGAGCACCAGAGAGTTTGCACTTAAGTTTGGCTAAGCAATACCCTATAGGCTTCCCGCTATTTTCGACAAAAGTGAAGGTCGCAGAAGAATGCAAACATAAGCGAAAGAAACTTAAATTGGATAAGAAATTACAAAAATTATGGAGGGAACAAGCGACTTGTTGACATAGACCCCAGGTAAAAACTAATCATAATTTAGTAATTAACCACTCATCTCAGGGATTCTCGCAATGTCAGCTAAGACTTCTCAACATGGGATTAAAATAATCGACCAACACTAAAGCCAATGTAGGCGAAATAGTCATTGACATCGAAATGGGTATCAAAAGGCTATCAAATATGACAGCACGAACTGTAGAGGAAAACGAAGCAATTAGAGCAAGTACAACCAACGCAATCAAGAAAACCAGCAGAAGCCAAGGACGCTGGCAAGAAATTAAGACGATCAATGAACTAAAGAATAAGCCAGTGTATCAAACGAAAGCGGATAAAGAAAATGCAGTGGTTGTTTTGGACAAGGAGGAGTACGAGGATAGGATGCACGAGAAAATCAACATGGGTCCCCACTTCAAATTGTGAACAAATCCACTCTCTGATTATGAAAAAAGGGTGGATAAAGTATTTAAAAGAGTGTGAGCCATGGATCAAGGAAAACAAAAAATCATGAGTCTGACAAACCCATCGTTGCCAAAAATAAAAAGCCAGGGAAGGAAATGTGGAAAGTAGTCTTGGTGGAAAATGCTGCCACTCAGAAAACTACGATCTGGTTGGTCAAGGAACTTAATAATATGGAAAAGAAGTTTGCTACATGATCAATTAAGAATTCGGCCGAGTTCACATAAAAAGTAATATCTTGGGGTAGATGACAGGCATGTTTCATTCGATGTTAAAGCGCTGGTTCCTAGCATATTGGTCAAGGAAGCTCTCATCATTCTCGACAAATGGCTACTCATACAATAAACGGATGAAGATTGGTAGGCAAAAATAAGGATGTATTCGAAACTGGCAAGGGTTTGCATGAATGAGAGCTATTTTACTTCAGCCAGGAAGTTGTACAACTCTAAAACGAATAGAATGGGAAACGCTCTGAAAAAAACTAGGCATTGATCTGGTCTATTTAATTAGAGCGATAAGTCTGCAGAGCCTACTAGGCTCAACAAAGGCCTCCCTGCACAAGATGGAGAGAAGCGGAATTTACCGAACATCATATGGAGATTGCAACAGCAGCTATATTGGACAAGGAGATTTATAGGTGTCAGGTTTGCGGAACACAAACGCGAAGCAGCAAATAAAATGAAAAAGAAAGAAAACTAAAGTTTCAGATAAAATATAGTGGAGCATGTGGTACAAGAAAACCACGAAAGTTAGACACGGTGGAGTTACTAGAAATCGATAAATCAAGGGGTCAGGAACTTTGAAATTGTGACCCAGGTAATAGAAGCATGTGGCTATTTAAATTCATTAAGTAAATATCCTTTTAATGAATAGATCTCTTTCTTTTCGTGATTAAAATGTAGTTAGGTAATTAGCTTTGCAAGAAACTTTGGTGTGTATAAAGATAGATTTTAGGTTTATCGAAATTATTACTAAGAAGTTTCCAAGTAGAGAACGAAGCGATTGTATATGTTAAATACAAATTATATAGTGGAAGTGAAAGAGAAAACAATTTTTTAACATTTCTTTATTCTTTGATCAACATTTTGTCATGGTTGTTAACAACCGCCAAAGAACTCTTCCTGAAACTTGATAGCGAAGCAAAACTGGTATGGCTATAAATCAATGAGAATAAAACAAAGCGCATGACGCAGTCAAGAAAAAATACTTCAAATACACAAAATATCACACTTGGCGAATACAGTATCGAAAATTTGTGTATTTGGCCGCCAAGATAACGAGAACCGACAATGAAAGAGACGAAAGCCGTCGAAGAATACAGCTCGCAAATAAATAGATGGGGACCAATGACGAATTCGATACAACCATGAGCTGCATGAAATTTTTGACGAGCCGGAGGTGTCAACGATTGTAAGACTGCGAAATCTGCCATGGGCTGGTCACGTGAATCGTATGCATGAACAACGTATACCTATAAAGATAGTCGTTGGGAGAACTAAAGGGCGTAGAGCAGTGGGGAAACCGAGGAAATGCCAGTTTGACTCGATCGACAAAGACAGTTCATCGCTGCTCGGATTTCGAAATTGGAGGATGCAGTCAATAGACCGAGACAGTTCGAGGCGCTTATTGCAAGAAACGATGGCGCGAGAGGAACTGTAGTACTATAAAAAGAAGAAGAAAAATAGTACTGAAGAAGAAAGGACATTCCTTTCGAAATTCGCGTTTGTTAATAATAAAGTTGATATTCAACCGAAAAAAATTTTTTTTATACATTTAGTATCGTTTAAATAAGGTGAAAACAACCGAGATACAATAAAAATTATTGTTCCCCATAAAAGCCTTACCATTATGTTTAGCGCCTAAATTCATTAAATTAATAGCACTAGGATAAAATTTGAAAATTTCTGGTCCAACTGCAAGCCGCCATGACTCCCAAGCCCATCGAAATATCAGATCAGCTGGAAGCGCGCAGTCGGGTCGTTTTAAAGGCTCAAAATTTCCAGACATAATTTTTTCGAGTTCTGGTTCAATCCCAAGGCAAAGTAAATTACTATTTCGTATTTTCCGATCAGCCACTGACTCATTCTCGATATTCCCGCCTTCTACACCGCGAAATACATAATAGTCATGCGATGTTTTCCCATCGAAGAGATGTAGAGGATTGTGATCGTCTCGACTGTCAAAATAGAGTATTTTATGTGGTTAAGCAACAAGGATACTATAATAACAAAAGTAACATACCGATCTTTAACAATGGCTGACATGTTCAAACGGATTATCTGTCCTGAAGGCTTTTTGAAATAAGTGTAGTCCCAAATTCGGTTGTAATTAATGCAAATATCATATCCTATAGGAAGACATATTTCTGAATCGGTGTAGGTAAGTTCTATTTTGGATAAAAGCTTCGACAATTCACTGAAAATAGATAAGATAAGCTTGTTCCTATTATTTTGGAAGTGTGAGTTATTCAATACCTTCCTTCGTAGTTGGTATATTTTGGACCACGACATAAAATTTTTATCATACGTTTTTCTGTTGTTGACAGTATAGGCATCATCGCTTTGGCTTCATTGCATCTGCGGGCAATCCATTTTGAACGCAATTCACCCAGCATTGATGCTTCATCACTTATTTTGGCTGTAGGATTTGTACTGAGCTCCCACATATAATACGCAGAATAGCGATTCAGTTTGCTGAATTGAAGGTTCACTTGATCAAACCATTCATCCACTGATTCGTGCTGATTAGATTCTAGATCTGAAAAATAAAGTGTAAAATAGATGTAAAAGATAAGGATATATATAGAAATAACTTTAGAAAGAAAAATAAAAACCGACTTCAATGTACCCTAAAAAGCATTATATAAATTTTATGGAAGTGGTGACATTAGTTTTTCCCTGTTTTTTTTGTGATAGTGTACATATTGGAAGTTTTAGTGTTGAAACGGGGAAATTGATTTGGTACCGCTTCCATAAAATTTATTTCATTCCTTTTTTAGGGTTTTATTTTTTTTCTAAAAGTGTTTTTTTATTTCACCATATTTAGTGGTAATTTTTTTTTCATTTAAAATTTATTAAAATTCTTCCCTAGTTGGAAGGGAAGGAGAAGAAGGAACCGCTAAATAATCTCAAAATCTTGACACCCTCAGCTGAGTCTTTTTTATCTTTTAGAACAGCTCGAACATTATGTGCCATATGCTTCCATTTGTTAAACGATCCGAGCATCTCCCCAATTAAAATATCTGGGAAAAGTTCTTCTGTTTTCTTGTACAGGTCTCGGTGCAGCCTGTCCCATCTCTTACATGCGAAAAATGTGTAGCAGGCATCGTTTTTCTCTTCTCCGCAAAACCTATAGTTGGAGGACTGTAACTTATCAATCTTGTGCAAATAAGACTGAAAGCACGCATGCTCGCTCAAGTGGGTCAAGTAGAAGTCAGTATCACCATGCGTTTGATTGAGCCATGGTCTCAAATCAGGGATAAAGTACGCAGTCCATCTTTTCTTCGTGCTGTTCACCCTGGACTGTTGCCAATGATTGAGTGAGCGTTGTCTCTTCTGTCATTTGGTACGGTTATGTGCCTCCACCTTTTGAACCGCACTTATCACCACTGCAATCACATCAATGGTGGAGCATCCTGTTCTAAAGCCATACTGGCGAGTAGGTGGGTATCCAGCAGCACAAATTGTGTCAGTGAGTCTTCACTTGAATGGTTTCTCTAGAGCTTTCTCAGCAGTATCTAGCACGCACAACGGGTAATACTCAGACGCGATCCGGAATTTCCTTTCCTCTTGCTGATCCGTATGTATAGTCCATGTTGAGCAGAGGGTTAGGGCACACTCCGTTTGCGCAGAAACTCCAAAGTTCAAAACTCGGTGGAGGCAGCCCACCACGCTGTGATGGGTACTAATTGAAAAATTAGGTAATAATCACATGGTTGAGTGTACTGAATAGCAAGTTAGGTCAATGGTGACAGATGAGCTGCAACAGCTAAGCTGGGATGGTGTCTAGACTAGGAGTCTTCTTAGATTTCAATGAAAAGACTGCCTATTCCAATTCCAGCTGTGTGACGAGTGGGCACTTGATTGCTAGTTTTCCATGGACTGCTTCAGGATGAGCGGGATAGGTGGGAAAAAGTGCCCGCACTATCTCAGGGCTTTTGTAGGGCACCTAGCTTCTGCATAAGTAGCTTGTAGCCAAGGCCCCATGGATTCTTGTTCATATTGTCCACTAGGTCTAAATGGTGTTAATCATTTTGCGAAGGTATTTACTAGCCAAATTTTATGCTGCTAACCGGTTGGTTCCGTGCTCGTTGAGCTTCACGTCGGACCTAGTGATACTCACATTGCTATTCAGTGAACACCAATACACTGGAGGCTTGCCGTACTGGGGTGTCCGATGGGGCGTAGAAGCTTTCCAACCAGATGTAATGATGCTCATAGTTGAGTTGACTACAAATTGAGTTACCTGCCCTTCAGTCCACTGCGAATCTTCTAGCAATGGTGCATCTGCCGCTAGCACCTCTGCAAATCTCTCGGTGTCTACCTTCCAATGTTCCACCCAATCGTGGAAGGTCGAAAGCGAGGGCATTGGGAGACAGAATTATGGGTCTTAAGCAAAATGTACTGATGATCATTGGCTGAGTAATCCTCTAATACTCTCCAATTGTGTACTGTCCGTTCTAGGAACTCGGAGGCGAATGTCACTGTTACAATAACAGTAAACCTTGTGTATACTAATACGAACTGGGAGCTTGATATGATGTGTATCCTATATACACATCCAGGCTCCCGGGGAAAGCGTTCTCTCTGCATCAAACTTACCTGCTACTACATGCATCTGGACGATCAGTAAAGAGATGTGTTTGTTTCAAGGAAATCATTTTATAATCAAGTATTTTGTTTATTTGATATCCGCAGGCCAACTTTCTTTTTTCTTCAAAAGCCGTCGGGTCTTGCTTTGTTGCGTGAGCAGACACGTTTTGACTCCTCTGAGTCATTTTCAGTAAGTACCTGTAACTCAAAATACAAAATCATACATATGTATTTGAAAGTAGGCAAGATGTTGAAATAAGAAATTGTTGTATAATTAAAGTTTGTCCAAAATTAAGAATTATATTTATAAACTTTTTTCAGAACGTTCTAAACACACCAAGAAGCTGTGGTATATGGCCAAGGCATTGCTGTTTATGCACACGAGGTAAGCGTAGTAAGGGAGAGTGGAGGAAGGTGTTAGTCCGTGCGAACGGAACATGGAATCGAAGCGAAGATCTATTAGGGCAAGCAGCATCGAATGTACTTACTCCTATATGCTTGCATAAATTTTGCGGTAAATATTCATAAAAAAGCTTGAGTAACAGGCGTTTGCCAAGGAAAGATCATTCACTATAAGAAGAATAGGCAAACTTGAATTTGAAGGATAGAGACCGTGTGAATCCGCGTTGAACTGATTCAAGAGCATCGGTATGCTTCCTGTGATAAGAACTCCAAATTTGGGAGCCGTATTCTCAATACTTGGGACCAATAACAATGACAAGTACAGGAGTTGATATTTTGGAATGACGAAGCGGAGCAATGTGTAAATCAAACTACAATTTACAATCGAAAAGGAATATCAACAATCCTATAAGTTGAGAGAAGAGAAAAACTTTCTCAGGAGTATGTCATCAGATGGTCTTCGGAAACATTTAAGGAGAGATGATTTGATACACATCAGCCACTAAGACGCAGTAAATCGTTTTGAAGGATATCAACATCTAAGTGGGAGTCAACAACTCAAAAAATCTTAAAATCATTGGCATAAACGAGACAGGGGGAATATGATAATGAAAAGTAAGTATAGTATGGGGCCAAGTATTGAGCCTTGCGGAACTCCCGAGCTGGGGTGAGAAGAAGAGGACGGGAAAGAATAAAGTTACTACACATTGACGATTTAGGACATAGGAGAGAAGTCGAAAATAGAAACAAATAGGAATATTGAAACTTGAAGTTTCTCAAATAAGAGAGAGAGAGAGAGAGAGAGAGAGAGAGAGAGAGAGAGAGAGAGTAATCTACCGAATCATACAGAAATCCACGAAAATAACGTCAATCTGTTGTTGATGGCTGAGGGTAGCTGCAATATAACCGGTGAAAAAAAGAGAGTTTGTGAAGGCAGAACTGCCTCTGACAAAACAATGCTGCCAATCTGCTAAGGATGAAAGAACAAGCGGGTAGAGCACGTCAAGAACTATCTTTTCATGGATTTTACAAAACAAGGAAGGAGCGAAATAGGACGATAGACGACATTGTGGTTTCCAGATTTAATGCTAGAAAGAATGTGGGTGATTTTTCATTAGGAGGGAAAATCCCACAGGATAAACACAAATTAAAAATAATTGAAAGAGGAAAACAAAGAGAAGAAAATAAGGATTTTGTGAGAAAATTTGGAATACCATCGGGGACCCCATCGGTACTGTTGTCAAGATTATTCAAGAGCAGTTCAACCTGCCAGGTATTTGTACGAAAAGAAGTAAAGGAAAAAGAGATGATTAGTTAAAGGAAGGGGGTGGCTAAGCACTGTGGGAGAAGGAAGCAAAAAAAAAGAAGCAAATAGTTTACAGGATTCCTAAGAAGTATAGGATGTCACGCCATCTAGACTGAAATTATCCAGGAAATCATGAGAGCTCATTGAAGATTTCATATATGCTCAGGATGCACTAGTTTGATTGGATATTAGTGAGGTTTCAATGTGGTTAACGTTTGCATGAAGTACAGTGGTGGCATTTTCTTTGTTCGCGACAAGACGCTCTTTGAATTAGCCAGTTCACTTGGAAGAACACTAGAAAGGAATTTTCTGTGGGCAGCATCTTTTGCTTTCATTGTCATGGCAATGTCTGCACTGAACGAAGGAGCATCTTTAAGCCTCCTCGATTAAAACACAGGAGTAAATTGTGACACTAAGGATGAAAGAATTAGATAGAACTTATCAACATAATCTTCGATTTGGATGTTGCTGTAGAAGGAATACCAATTCACGGCATTAAGGCTAGTTTCCATGCTCGATAAATCAGCTTTTAAAAAATTCAAGTGGGAATGCGAGAAACTCCTTAAAAAAACGAGAAGACGTGATAGCAAGCTCAATGAAGGACGGTGGATGGAGGGGATCTGGATTGATAAAAGATGGGAGTGCCAGAGATGTAGCCAGAGAAGAAGGTAGCAAGTTGGAAAGAACAAGATCAAGTATTTTGTTATTGACATTAGAAATTGTGTTGAATTGGGTAAAAAAACAGAGGAAAATAAAAGAAGAAAGAGTGAACGACACACTACCGCCAGAAAATATGGAAAAATACATGTCATCCCGAACAATAGAGGGAAAAATGAAGTCACCGTAGAACAATATAGGGGTAGTTGTGAAGCGAGTGTTAATTTAACTCGAGAATTCTGCAAAGAAACTTTCATAAAAAAGTAGCAGAAATGTTACAAGGAATGTACACTGATGATACAAGGAGGGAAAGCGAGTCAATTAGAGAGACTAGCTGAATTATACATCCAACAGGTGAAGATGGAGTTAAATCACCGCAAGATTTGCTAGTCTGAGACATTAACATACCCAAAATCTTTGTTTCCTCGGTGTTTTCGTGCCTTTATAACTTCGTTATTCATTTTATAGTCCTCCAAAAAACGTAAATCTGTTTTTTTTTAAATAAACATAAATATATACATATATATATATATATATATATATATATATATATATATATATATATATATATATATATATATATATATATATATATATATATATATATATATATATATATATATATCGGCCGGAATAGTGCTCCCTTCTTCAGTGTTCTTTGATATGGATATGTTTTTAGATATCTAAGAACACTGAAGAAGGGGGCAGTATTACTCCCGAAATATATATCAAGGGTGGTCCAATCAAAACGCACGATATTTATTGTAAACAAAACAAAAAGTTTTCAGAGAATTATGTTAATATTTTTTTATTATAATATAAGGATTTATGTCAATTATGCGTGAAATGAAATATTGCCCAAATGCTCGCCGAGGCTATGGTGGCAAACTTCTATCCGATGGTCCATATTTTCAACGACGCTGAGACATAATTGAGCTTCAATGTTGTTAATATGCTGAATTTTCGCATCCTTTAGCTCTTGAATTGTTCTTGGCTTATTGACGTACACTTTTTCTTTTAAATATCCCCAGAGAAAGAAGTCCAACGGTGTCAAATCACATGATCGTGGCGGCCAATTATCATCGCCACAACGTGAGATAACACGGTCATTGAATTTCTCGCGCAAAAGAGTCATTGTTTCATTGGCTGTGTGGCAAGTGGCACCATCCTGTTGGAACCGCATATCGTCCAGGTCCATGACATCGATTTCTGGCCGCAACAAGTCCGTCGTAATGTTACTATAGCAAACAGCATTCACGATAACTGCTTGGCTGCCAGCTCATAAATCGCATCAAACAGTCACTTTTTGTGAATACATCGGCTTTTCAACAATCACTCGTGGATTCTCATTTGCGGAAATGCGGCGATTCTGCTTGTTAACGAATCCACTGAGGTGAAAGTGTGTCTCGTCGCTGCAGATGATTTTCTTTGTAAAGTCACCATTCCCTTCTTTCTGTTCAACCAACCATTCGGCGTATTGCCGACGCTTGAAATGGTCAGTAGGCTTCAGCTTTTGAGTCAATTGAACCTTGTAAGCGTGTAAGTTCAAATCTTTATTTGAAATTCGCATCATTGATGTTCGTGAGATGTTCAATTCTTGGGGACGACGGTGAGCCGTGGTTCAAGCCTCTTATGCCACACTATCGTGAACAACAGCAATGTTTTCGGCAGAACGAACTGAGCGAGCAGGCACAAGTGATTTTACATGTCCTGCAGACCCGGTTTGCTGAAATTTGCGCACAATTCTGCAGATTGTGGACACATTTGGTCGATTATACTGACAGGAAAAATCACGAAGTGCACAAAATGTATTTTGATTTGAACACTCATTTGTGTGATTTGTCAAACACTGAAACAAAAAATGTCAAATTAAGTTGAGCGAAAAACTTGACGTTAAGGTGTGACTCACAATTAGCAGCGTGCATTATGGTTGGACCACGCTTTATGTTTATTCAAACAAAACGAATTTGGGTTTTTTTTTGGAAAAGTATTGAATGTATAACGAAGTTACGCACCCTGTAGAACGCTTCCATTATCAGTGTTACCAGTAGTATGACGTCTCTATCTCTGCGGAAGCGTTACTCTTATTAATGTTATCTGTCAGCCATGCTTTTGTTAGACAGATGATATTATACGGAAAACGGATAAAAGAAAAGTAAAGTTCAGTAGCTTTAGTCCTCAGATCACGAACATTTTGGTAAAAGCAAGCCAGGTTCGATAATTTAAGGGATGAATGTTGAAATGAATTACAAGGCCTATGAGTTGTTTCTTCTGGTATGAAAGGCCAGACGATTGTGCCGCTTACGATTCGGAGCGAAATTTTTGACGAATACACTTGGGGGCAAAAATTTCTTATCCAGCAAGATACTTAAATTGACTAGAACTGTTATTTCGAAGGACGCAATCAACCTGTCTGTCTTCCCATGAGGTGTAAATTTAGTGCACTGGAGTGACTCAGGAATTAAGTTCAGCTTATATTTAATATAAAAGATGATGTCTTGAACTGAGGTGTTGTATTTTAACCTCGAAAGAAATATTTGTAACGTGGAGGATGTTGTACACAGTGCGGCGTCAGGTTTGATCGCAATATTCTTTGTCTTTATATCGACCCCTAGCTGGAATATGAACGTCCTGAAGAGCCTACGTTTTTCATAGTCGATTTGGCATCAGCATTAGTTTGAGTTACACATTTTGTAGCAGAGATCTCAGGTGAGCATAAACACATTGGGCTAGTTCCAATTCCAATTAAACATTGCGGTGTTATAAAAGCAGGCTACAGAATTTGACGTTTCTGCTGATAAGAATTCAATTGTAGATGTTTCAGTTGTTCTTATTACTGTAGTTGTTGTAAACATGAGGTTGCTTTTGGGAACGAAGCCTAAGCTACTGTTGAGGCTTCTTTAGAATAGCTCCCTTGCTGGCGATCCTTGTAGCTAAAGTAGAGCATAAAGCTGGTGATGGATTATTCACCGGGTCCTCCCTATCTTTGGGGGGGAAATAGTACATAATTTACTGCAAATTTCTTGTAGGATTTTGGATGAATGCTACGAAACAGAAAGGATCGGAAAGTAGGGTGAAATGTGCTTTTATGGAAAGCGTAATCTCAACAGTAAAATTATTATTCTCTTGTAATCCAAAGATTATTAATAAAGCCCGAAAAGTTTTAACAAGATCTGTGATGATTTTGTTGATTAATTGAATTAATCGTTTTGTGGGGATTAAGGACAGAATTTAATCTGTCAACTCATGTTACAGAAAATATATATTGTGGGCAATATTTTACGGAAAGAAACAGAAAGGAAAGGAAACTTTGAGAAGTATTGTACTACACGCTGTTGGTATCTATATCATTTCATAAAAGCAAAAATTATCTTGCATTAGGATAAGAACAACAAACTTCATCTATTTTTATTGCACGCTCAACTCATTCTCTGCTCAGCTCGAATTAGTATTGTTTGTTTAGGATATTTAAACAGCTGAACCCTTAATTTCGAAATGAGGATTTGTGTGTGCAGATGTTGAGTTTCGCGTCCTTATGATAGTTTTTCTTGTTGAAGAAGAAAATATGTTAAGACACATCTAATGCGTGCTATTTTAAAAGGAAATATATTCGGTTATAAACTTGAACAAGAGCAAGACGTGTTTTTCTGAACGTGGACGTTTTCGATATCCTACAGGTTATGGGCCCAGTTCACGCGTCGGTTGAATCGTACGTAGAGGATATTGATTTGTGAAAAAAAAGAAGTGCGAATGTGAAAAAATAAGTTTAAGCAAACTAATATCGCATTAAAAATTATTTTTAATCAAAAGTGAAAAGTTGCAAATAAAATGGAAGGTGCAAGTGTGAAAAGGAACATTAAACCCTTTGATGGGGAGAAATATAGTGTGTGGAAGTTCAGAGTGCGTGCTCTATTGACGGAATTAGACGTTATCAAAGTGATTGATGATGTGGCACCAACAGATAGAATGGAGGAATGGAAGAAAACTGAGCGCATAGCAAAGAGCATTGTAGTAGAATATTTAGCAGATACTTTTCTTGGTTTTGCGAAAGCCACAAATACGGCAAAAGATATTCTGAACAGCCTAGATGCTATTTATGAGAGAAAAAGTCTTGCCACCCAGTTGGCTTTGAGAAAGAGACTATTAGGATTGAAATTACAATCTGAGTGTACCCTGCTAAAACATTTCAATGTCTTCGACAATTTAATCAGCGAATTACTAGCAGCCTGTGCAAAGTTAGATGAGACAGATAAAGTCGCACATTTATTGCTGACACTTCCAAATTCATACGACGGTGTTGTAACAGCTATAGAGACGCTATCAAATGAAAATATAAGCTTGGCATTTGTTAAATCGAGATTACTAGACCAAGAAACTAAATTAAAAAATGAAAATCGTTTTACGAGCATGAAAATGCTAAATGTGGAGTGTAGAAGTGACAATAATATTGAAAGTTCAAGAGCAAAGGACAGTCGTGATGTGAAAAATGATAAATTTAAATCGACTTGAAACAATTTATTCAAATCTAATACAAGGTTTAAATTAAACTGCAATCAATGTGGAAGAAAAGGACATAAGAAGATTAACTGCTTCTATTATAAAAAGAACCTCGATTATAGAGGTACCGAAAGGAAAAGAACAGTGCAGACAATTGAGTTGGTAGATACATCAGTGCCAAGATCAAATGGGGAAACAACAGCTTTTGCTTTTATGGCTGGATATCATCATGAAGAAACAGATAAAGAGGAGGCAATCAACTTTATATTAGATTCTGGAGCATCGGACCACATAATACACAGGAAAGACCTGACAAAGAATTTTGAGAAGCTGGAAATACCTGCTAGAATTGCTGTTGCAAAGAATGGCACATTCGTTGAAGCGACAATGAAAGGCAAAATAGATGTTATCAGCAACCTAGGAATACGAGGAACTTTAGAAGATGTTCTCTTCTGTCCAGATGTGTCATATAATCTGCTGTCTGTGTCAAAAAATGCAAAGTTCAGGAATGACAATCGTTTTCAATGAGATAGGAGTACAAATATATAAAGGTGGTAAGATAATAATGATTGGTAAGTTCTTAAACAATCTTATTTCAGTAGACTTTAAAATTGTTTTTAAAATTGAAAATTCAATTCAAATATTTAATAGGGTGAAAAAAATTACGACATATGGCACCAAAGACTGGGTCATATTAGTAAAAATAAATTTCAGGAACTAAAGAACAAAAGAATGATTGCAGATTTGAAGGAAATCGAACAAATCAAACCAAATGATGGTTTATGTGAGCCTTGTATTAAGGGCAAACAATCGTGTCTTCCATTTAATAGAAGTAAAGACAAAAGTTATATAAAACGTCCATTGTTGAATATACATTCAGACGTTTGCGGTCCAATCACCCCTACTGCAATAAACGAATAAAAATTATTTTGTTCTATTTGTAGACGAATATACTCACTATTGTGTTACGTATTTATTAACACATAAATCAGATGTATTCTCTTTTTTCAAAGATTTTGTAAATAAAAGTGAGACACATTTCAACTCCAAAATAGTGAGACTGTATTGTGACAATGGGGGAGAATATTTGTCTAAGGAAATGAAGGAGTTTTTCGTTCAAAAGGGTATTAGTTATCACTTGACAGTTCCACGAACCCCACAGTTAAATGGTGTATCAGAGCGCATGGTAAGAACAATAACTGAAAAAGCCCGTGCAATGATAGTTGGTGCTAATTTAAGTAAAGTTTTCTGGGGCGATGCTGTTCCTACTGCTACATCTTTGATTAACATAACACCAACAAAAGCTCTGAAACAATGTAAAACACCATATGAATTGTGGAAAGGTAAAAAGCCACAAATTAAAAACTTGAAAATTTTTGGTTCTACAGTCTATGTTCATAACAAGACCAGTAAAACAAAGTTTGAAGAGAAATCTTGGAAAGGTATACTGGTAGGGTATGAACCAAACGGCTATAAAGTGTGGGATGTGGAAACTGAAAAATATGTGATTGTAAGAGATGTGATAGTAGATGAAGTTAATTTTAAAGCATCAAGACCTGTTTCAAAAATTGAGAGGGTTAATATGGATGGCTCTTCTGAGAAAACTGACCCATATTCAAAGTCAGTAACAAACTCAGAAAAATCTATTGATGATAATCGTAGAGATACTTCACATATGGAAAATACTCGAAACGAAATTGATAATGCTCCTACACAGAGTAAAGAAAACACATAAAGTGATAATATTCCATCCCAAGGCAAAGAAGATAGGAAAAGAAAAATCCCAGAACTTAGAAGAAGTGAAAGGATTAAACAAATTTATTCTGTGTCTTATAATCAAGAAAATATTATAGACAATGAAGATTATTTGATGTGTGCTCAGTCAGTTGTCTGTAATATTCCTACTTCGTATCAAGATGTTCAAAATAGTGACGAAAAAGATAAATGGGAGAAAGCTATTAAAGAAGAAATAAATTCTCTTTTGGAAAATGAAACCTGGACCTTAGTAACAAGACAGGAAGGTATAAACATTGTTGATTGTAAATGGGTATTTAATATTAAAAATGATGAATTTGGCAAACCCATTAGATACAAAGCCCGTCTTGTTGCAAAAGGATTTAGTCAAACATATTTAAAAGATTATAACGAAACATTTGCTCCTGTTGCACGAATTGGCAGCTTTAGGTTTTTAATAGCTTTTGCCAATCAATTTAATTTATTGGTTCATCATATGGATGTGAAAACTGCATTTTTAAATGGTAAATTAAAAGAAGATGTATACATGAAAGTCCCTGAAGGAATAGATGTTAAAGAAAAATACCAAGTCTGCAAATTAAATAAAGCTTTATATGGCTTAAAACAGGCTGCAAGGTGTTGTTTTGAAGAATTTGAGAAAACTCTAAGAGAAAAGTCTTTTCGAAACTCCCCTGTCGATCGCTGTATTTTTATATTAAACAGGGGAAACATGTTTGAAAATATTTATGTAGTTCTGTATGTTGACGACCTTGTAATTATATCTGGTAGAATACGAGGTGTGTTCAAAAAATATCGCGAATTTTGTTTTTTTTCAAAAATTATTTATTTATTCATGAATATCTATTTTGTCCCCTTCAAAGTAATCCCCATGAGATATTATACACTTGTGCCAACGGTTTTTCCAATCTTCGAAGCACTTCAAAAAATCATTTTTTTTAATCTTGTTCAGCTCCTCCTTCGATGCCGTCTTTATCTCGTCAAGCGTAGCGTAACGTCGTCCTTTCATGGGCCTCTTCAGTTTAGGAAACAAGAAAAAGTCACAGTGGGCCAGATCTGGGGAATACGGTGGCTGCGGCATCATTAGTGTGTTGTTTTTGGCCAAAAAGTCGCGCACAAGCAACGATGTGTGAGCAGGGGCGTTATCGTGGTGCAAAAGCCAATTTTTGTTCTCCCACAAATCCGGGCATTTCTGGCGGATTGCTTCGCGCAAATTGCGCGTAACTTGCAGGTAATATTCCTTATTGACCGTTCTTCCCTGTGGCAAGAACTCATGATGCACCACGCCCCTGCAATCGAAGAAAACTGTCAGCAAAACTTTCACATTCGACCGAACTTGGCGCGCTTTTTTCGGTTTTGGTTCATGCGGCAGCATCCATTGAGATGATTGAGCTTTGGTTTCCACGTCATAACCATAAGCCCACGATTCGTCACCAGGTGACTCTCTGGAGCAAACTTGGTTCGTCGCGGACAGAGGTTAACATCTCATTAGCAATGTTCATGCGTTGCTGTTTTTGGTCGCAATTGAGCAATTTTGGTACGAATTTCGAGGCGACCCGTCTCATGCCCAAATCGTTGATAAAAATCGAATGGCACGAGCCAATCGATATTTTTAGGTCCTCAGCAACTTCTCTAACGGTGATTCGACGATTGGCCAATACCATTTTCTCCACTTCATTAATTTTTTCGTCTGTTGTTGAAGTGCTCGGGCGTCCGGCACGGTCTTCGTCGTTCACATCTTCTCGGCCTTCTAAAAACATTTTGTACCACCGATAAACGTTGCTTCGGTCCAAAGTAGCTTCTCGGTATGCCACAGTCAACATTCGGAATGCATCCGCGCACTTAATTTCGTTTTTCACACAAAATTTGATACACGTTCTTTGATCCATTTTTTTGAATAAGTAAAAATCGAAGACGATTGAAAACACGTGCAAGTAAAGCAGCTATCACCAATCAAGTGAACATTCAAAATGGCCGAGCTTGTCGGCATAAGTGACAGACATAAGTACCAACATAACGCCACAAAAAAATCGAAATTCGAATATACGTAACCCGCGAAAATTCAAAATTCGCGATACTTTTTGAACACACCTCGTAGATACAATGAATAGCTTTAAGAATTATCTCACCAATAAATTTAGAATGGTTGACTTGAAAACTATTAAGCATTTTCTTGGAATTAAAGTAACAAGATATGAAAATGAAATAACGTTAGACCAAAGTGCATATATAAGGACAATTTTGAGTAAATATAATATGCATGATTGTAAGACTATTGATACGCCTTTGGAAAGTAAATTGAACTTTAGAGCCTTGAATTCAGATGAAAAGTGTAATGCACCATGCCGAAATTTAATTGGTTGTTTGATGTACTTAATGGTATGCACAAGACCGGATTTGAGTATTCTGGTTAACATTTTGAGTAGGTATATGAATAAAAACAATACAGTATTATGGACATCTCTGAAAAGAGTCCTAAGGTATTTAAAAGGTTCAATGGACATTAAATTAACCTATAAAACAAGTAATTATAGCAATGCTTTGATTGGTTTTGTGGATTCTGATTGGGGTGGAAATGATATCAACGATAGGAAAAGCACAACAGGATATTTATTTAAATTATATGAGACGAATACAATCTGCTGGAATACAAGACGGCAATTGTCAGTTGCAGCTTCGTCCACTGAAGCTGAATACACGGCTCTTTTGAGGCAGTAAAAGAAGCATTATGGTTAAGATCATTAGCAATAAGTATGAATATAAATATGTCTAAGCCCATAGTAATTTATGAAGATAATAATGGTTGTATAGCCATTGCTAATCATCCAACAAGCCATAAAAGATCAAAGCATATTGATATTAAGTATCATTTTTCAAGAGAGCAAATAGAGAAAAACGTAATAAAATTAAATTATATTCCAACAGATATACAACTAGCAGATGCGCTGACGAAACCATTACCTGCCGCAAGATTTCAGCAGCTCGGAAGTGGAATGAGTCTACAATAAAAAAAAGTCTGATTACGTTTTTCTGGGTTTTCCCTAATCCTACGCAGCGAATGCTGGACTTTATGTAACCTTCCAGAAAGTACAAATTAGATGTGTCTATTTTGTAAGAAGTTAAATAATGTATATGTTTGAATACTAATGTGTATCCGAGTACTAGACAATTTTCGATGGTTAATTTTTGAGAGGGCGTGTTGGTATCTATATCCTTTAATAAAAGCAAAAATTATCTTGCATTAGGATAAGAACAACAAACTTCATCTATTTTTATTGCACGCCCAACTCATTCTCTGCTCAGCTCGAATTAGTATTGTTTGTTTAGGATATTTAAACAGCTGAACCCTTAATTTCGAAATGAAGATTTGTGTGCACAGATGTTGAGTTTCGCGTCCTTATGATAGTTTTTCTTGTTGAAGAAGAAAATATGTTAAGACACATCTAATGCGTGCTATTTTAAAAGGAAATATATTCGGTTATAAACTTGAACAAGAGCAAGACGTGTTTTTCTGAACGTGGACGTTTTCGATATCCTACAGGTTATGGGCCCAGTTCACGCGTCGGTTGAATCGTACGTAGAGGATATTGATTTGTGAAAAAAAAGAAGTGCGAATGTGAAAAAATAAGTTTAAGCAAACTAATATCGCATTAAAAATTATTTTTAATCAAAAGTGAAAAGTTGCAAATAAAATGGAAGGTGCAAGTGTGAAAAGGAACATTAAACCCTTTGATGGGGAGAAATATAGTGTGTGGAAGTTCAGAGTGCGTGCTCTATTGACGGAATTAGACGTTATCAAAGTGATTGATGATGTGGCACCAACAGATAGAATGGAGGAATGGAAGAAAACTGAGCGCATAGCAAAGAGCATTGTAGTAGAATATTTAGCAGATACTTTTCTTGGTTTTGCGAAAGCCACAAATACGGCAAAAGATATTCTGAACAGCCTAGATGCTATTTATGAGAGAAAAAGTCTTGCCACCCAGTTGGCTTTGAGAAAGAGCAAGACGTGTTTTTCTGAACGTGAACGTTTTCGATATCCTACACACGCTTTAATTGCCGAATCTCGTTTTGAATTTCAAATAACTCATATTTCTATTTATCAGTGTCTCTATATTTTTTCAACAGTTTAATGTATATTACATAATAACTCGTCTATTATGTGATTGAGATTTTCTTATTAGATTGATATTATCCTTAAGGGCTCATGTAAATCAATTTTATTCTCTTTTAAAAGTAAATATTATTTTAAAAATAATTTATAATAAATAAATGCCAGTTGATTAAGGCAAATCAATGCAGTAGGTATTTCTTCCTTAATAACATCTGCAAACTCCATTCACACAGTTGCCACCATTGCCTCCTTTCCTCGTTATACAACTGACATTGCAGGAAAGTTGGGAAACTGATTTATTCGGGAACCTGCAGCTCAAACGTCGATGGCGAACCAATTCTACTGCTTGAAGTTGATCAACATTGTCTGGGGCACCAAAAGGATCAACCCCTTCCAAATTTTCGAAATGTTCAGGCCTTGCGAAAGCCATTGAGCATATTATAGCGAATATCACGAGAACTAATGTGAAGTTCATCTTGGTTTAGTTTTGTCTCGTTTTAACAGCAATTTTCAAGGCTAGACTAGATGTCTTCAGATGCAAAGATTAGACTAGCTTCATTATGAGCAATTTTGTGTCTTTATATACTCATAGTTTGTTTATTAGTAAATAAACCGATAAGAAATTTGATAAAAGAAAGATCGTTTGTAAACAAATGTGTGAAATTCCAGGCACCGGCAGTAATTTCACCCAGCGTGGGTTTTTCCAGATGGTAGTACATGAGCAATTGTGAGGTGATCTACGAAGTTGTATAAGATAATCATCAAATAAGACTAAATTGGTGATGGAATGAGGGATTTACCATTTTTATCGGATGACAAGAAAAGTCACAAAGAAATATAATAATAATCACTGCTTTCATTGTAAATAATAGAGGGTGTTGCAATAAGAGCGTAAAATTTAGATTCTACATTGAGAACGCAAGATTTGGCTTTGATGTAAAATATTGTTTTATGTTATGATTATATTTATTGAGGTATAATATGAGCATGCTTGAATTATACATCCATATACTCTTTCAGGAGATGACTGTTCAAGGTCATGGAGATTAAAATACAAACTCGTCTACTGTAGTTTACTAGAATATTGAAGCCAATAACGACTTTGTTAAATGCTCATAATTTGAACACTTATAATTAGTTAATTAAGTCACGACGGCACTTTAACCGCTTAACTATCGAAGTTAATTGTTAAATGTTCACCAAAAACACCTATAATTAAATTAAGTTACGGCGGTACTTGAGCCGTGTAACTATCGACGTTAATTATTAAATGTCCACCAAAAACACCTATGATCAAACTAAGTTTCGGCGGCACTTGCACCGTGTAACTATCGACGCAAAATATACTCTAATTATACAAACGGATATCAGCAGCACTTGAACTGCGATATCCTCCGCGAAATGAACACTTATTGATTCGATTGTCACAAAACAATGATTTTATTCTTCATAACATGAAATATTTATATTGTTACATGTACAAATAATTACATGTACAAATAATTCTGCGAGCTACTGTCGCAATTGTTTTCACAATCATTAAGAACGTCAACAAATGAATTTACTCGAACCCACGAGAACCCAACAAGCATGGTCAACATCTGCAAGTGACGTCACTCCATTCATTAATTTGCTCGAATCTACCAGGTACCTCTCGGTAGAACATTCGCCAATGTACGAGAAATGGGTGAATAGGTAGAGACCCTATATAAAGGCGAGCTGAATGAATGGGGGGATCATTCATTCGACCGCGATAAAAACTTGCGATAGTGTGTGGAAAGCGAATTGAGAAGCGAACAAGTAATAGTGAGGTGATTTTGAGAAGACAATTGCGATATAAATTTATGGACAAGTGTAAAGTAGAATTTTAATAGTGAAAATTAATAAGTGAAAGTGTTAAATCGATTATTGTGCATTATTGTAATTGAATAAACTCTTTTGATTTAATTTAAAAGACATTGCGTTTTCACTTTCCCGGAACATTAAATTATTGGCCGCGAACCAAAAACACGCGACAGTGGTGTCGAGAAGTGAGATTAAAATTTTGGAAGTGAAAACGTTTAAATAATTTTAAAGTGCACAATTGTGAAAATTAACGTGGAAAAATAGCCGAAACAATAAAAATGCCAGGAAATTTACATCTAAAAATTAATCAATTGAGCATATCGGAGCTCAAAGAGGAGTTGGAACAACGAAATCTGGCTACACAAGGTACAAAGGCCAGACTGATTGCACGCTTGCGTGATGCGATCGAGTTGGAAGGCGTGAATCTGGATTCGGGTGAGCTGTCAGCTGCAGAAAGAGGCGCAGAAGGTGGTGAAGCCGAAACACCAAACCCAAAGGAGCCAGAAAATGCGCAGTCATCCACTTTAGCTGCGAAGCTAAATGAACAATCAGCGAAGCTAGACCAACAAGCAATCGAAATAAAAGCAGACATCAAGGCAGACATCACACAGAAGCTGGAGAAACAGTCAACCGAAATAAAAGCGGAGCTCGGTAGTCTCAACAAACAAATTAAAGGCGTCGAGGAAAAGGTTGACCAGGTCGAGGAAAAGGTTTACCAGGTCGAGGAAAAGGTCAGCCAGGTCGAGGAGAGAATCAACAATGAGATGGAAAACATGAAAAAGGAATTGGAAGCAGCAAAGGCAGTAGTAACCACCTCACCAGACCGAATTATAACCGCAGCGCAAAGCTCATCTAGAAATGTGCAAGCACCAATATTCGATGGGCAAACGGTCTGGACTATTTACAAAACCCAGTTCGAAGCAGCCGCTTGCATAAATCACTGGAATGAGCAGGAACGAGCAACTGCATTGATTCTTGCTCTAAGAGGCCCAGCTGCCGAGCTGTTGCAGACGATCCCCGTTGAATTGCACTCAAACTCGAATGCTATAATGAATGCGCTCGACATGCGTTATGGAGATGATCATCTAAAGCAGATTTATCGGTCACAGCTAAGGCATCGGGTGCAGAAGTCTGGTGAAACCCTACAGCAGCTAGCCCAAGACATTGAGCGACTAGCACTACTTTTGGCTTACCCGGCCTACAACCCAGAACATCGAGATGATGCAGCGACAGAAGCATTCATCAGCGCACTAAAGGACCCGGAATTGCAACAAGCCTTGCGTTTAGCCCAAAAGCAAACGGTTAAGGACGCATTGGCTTACAGTCTGAACTTTGAGGCAGCGAAAAATGCGACTCGTACCACTGCCCGGGTCCGTGAGGTAGTGGCAGACGAGTGCAGGTGTGAGCGCGTGGAAATTGAGCGAGACCCGCATGTAAATGGTGCGCCTAGATGCTGGAATTGCGGAGAGAAGGGGCACTTGCAAAGAGACTGCAAGAAGCGAAGAAAACCGAGCTATTGTCCAGGGTGTGCAGCTAGGAGGAGATCCAGACCGAGTCAGGAGCCCAGAATGGAAGCCCTTCAAACAGAGGGGTCGGGAAACATGTAAGAGCCAACTTCGTGGGGCAGAGGTTGGCTAGGAGGATCGACGTCCCCAGCACCACCATCACCGTGTCAAGACTACATCGTGGAGAAGCGGACTTATGCCTTCCGGGTCAAATTGACGGAGAACACTGCACCATAACAATCGACACTGGTGCAACCCGATCGATTATCCGACCAGACCAAGTTAGACAGCAACAACTTCACAAGGGCAGAATTTTCTCACTACGGACAGCTACGGGAGAAACTGCACCTGTTCATGGAGAGGTCAACCTCCAGATACAGTTGGGAGACCTTGTGTTCCGACATAATTTTCTGGTCGCGAACATTATGGATGACTGCATTCTCGGAATGGATTTTCTGCGACCACATGGAATCACGTTGGATTTGGGCAAACGTGTATTGAAATGGCAGAATGTAGAAGTACTGATGGAGGATCCCAGCGTCCAAATTCCCAAGATGAATGTAGTGGTATGTACTGACACTGATGTACCGAATTCTTCCGAAAGCATTGTATGGGCCAAGCTTGATGGTGATTCTGGAGACCACCGATCTTATCTGATAGAGCCAACGAAGACGTCCGCATTACGCAGTTTGATTGTAGGACGATGCCTTGTAAGATCTTTAAGGAACGGATATGTGCCGGTTAGAGTCCTTAACACCGCAGACTAAACTACGAGCATCAAAGCGGGAGAAGTCATCGGCAGCTGCCAGCCTGTTTCCACCATCACCTCTTTGGAAGCTACTCACGACCATCATTTGGAAAAGGAGGCAAGACACAGACAAAGCCCGGGAATCCACGTCTGCAATATTGAAGCAGGTCAAATTGCCAGTACAGCTATTCAAACGAGCCTCTGATCTGGTCACCAAGTACAGTGACATCTTCTCAACAAGCCTGGATGAGCAAGGCCGAACGAGTTTAGTAACTCACGTCATAGATACACAGGGAGCCAAGCCGATTCGACAAGCACCGAGACGTCTCCCTATAGCCAAACAAGGAGAAGTGAGCGCGCTGATCTCGGACATGGAAAAACAAGGCGTTATTGAACCTTCTGTCAGTCCATGGGACGCGCCTGTAGTTCTAGTGAAGAAAAAGGATGGTAGCACTCGCTTTTGTGTCGACTATAGGCAGCTTAACGACGTCACTAAGAAAGATAGTTACCCGCTCCTACGCATCGATGACATCATGGACACTTTAGCCGACGCGAAATGGTTTTCTACACTCGATCTCAAGAGTGGCTACTGGCAGGTAGAAAGTGACAAGAAGGACCGAGAGAAGACCGCATTTTCAGTTGGGACCGGATCGTGGCAATTTGTGGTGATGCCGTTTGGGCTTTGCAATGCTCCAGCCACTTTCGAACGCTTGATGAAATACGTGCTACGTGGTCTAACCTGGAAAACCTGCTTGGTATACCTAGATGACATCATCGTCATCGGTAGAACGTTCGAAGAGCATGTGCGGAACTTAGAAGAGGTTTTCTCCCGATTACGACTGGCAAATTTGAAACTTAGTCCCGAGAAGTGTACTCTTTTCGCAGATGAAGTAAAATACCTGGGACACGTCGTATCAGCAGAAGGGGTCAAAACAGACCCTGAGAAAATTGAAGCCGTGAAAAGTTGGCCAACACCAAACAGCAAGCGCCAACTACGAAGTTTTCTGGGTCTGGCGACCTACTATCGAAGATTCGTCAAAGACTTTGCCAAAATAGCTAAGTGTCTCCATCAGCTAACCGAGAAAAATCGTCCGTATGTCTGGAATGAACAATGCCAGACAGCTTTTGAGACCCTGAAGGAAAAGCTATGTGAATCACCCGTGCTGGCGTATCCGAAACCCGGAAAAATGTTTGTAGTTGACACCGATGCAAGCAACGGCGGTATTGGAGCTGTACTCTCCCAGCAGATCAATGGCGAAGAAAGAGTCCTCTCTTATTACAGTCGAGTTCTTTCAAAAAGTGAGAGGAATTACTGTGTGACCAGGAAGGAGCTATTGGCTATACAAGAGGCCACCAAGCAGTTCCACAAGTATCTATATGGCCAGAAATTTGTTCTTCGAACGGACCATGCATCACTGAGATGGTTGCTCAACTTCAAAAATCCTGACGGACAAGTTGCGAGATGGATCGAAAGATTGCAGTCATACGACTACGAAATTGTTCATCGGAAGGGCGGAGTTCATGGAAATGCTGACGCCCTATCCCGCCGTCCATGTCCAGCTAACTGCAAGCATTGCCGACGGATTGAGGAAAAGGAACCGCTCGTTGATCTGCACTTGATAACGGCGGAATTCGATGAAGGTTGGTCATCGGAGGAGATTCGAACCGCCCAGTTAGCCGATGAAGACATCGGACCATTGCTCGTATGGAAGGAGACGACTGGACGCCCTGAGTGGAAAGACGTTTCAATGCATGGCGCAATCCTGAAAAGCTATTGGGCACAATGGAACTCCCTTCAGGTGGAGGGTGGCGTACTCAAGCGAAAATGGGAAACGGCGGATGGTAGCTCCTATAGGATGCAAACTATACTTCCCAAAAGCCGAATCCACGATGTGGTTAAGGAAATGCATGAAGGATCCTCGGGAGGCCACCTTGGTGTTAACAAGACCTTAGCGAAATTGCGGGAACGGTTCTACTGGCTCCACGCTCGAGAAGACGTAGAGGACTGGTGTCGCAGATGCACAATTTGCGCTTCCGTCAAAGGCCCAAAGCGACGACTGAGAGGACAAATGCAAACCTATAACGTGGGGGTACCGTTTGAAAGGATTGCTGTTGACATCGCAGGACCCTTTCCTGAATCCGATTGGGGAAATCGATATACGCTGGTTGTAGCCGATTATTTCAGCAAGTGGCCCGAGGTCTACCCCATTCCCAACCAGGAAGCAACTACCGTAGCTGAACAGCTAGTGTTAAATTGGGTCAGCAGGTACGGCGTACCTTGCGAATTACATTCAGATCAAGGCCGAAACTTTGAGTCACTAGTTTTTGGCGAAATGTATGAACTACTGGGAATACGGAAAACGAGGACAACACCGCTGCATCCCCAATCCGATGGAATGGTCGAACGGTTCAACGGCACGCTCAATAAACACCTTGCCAAGATGGTTGACGAGAACCAAAGGGACTGGGACCGACATATCCCACTATTTTTGATGGCGTACAGAGCTGCCGAACATGCATCGACGGGCCAAGCCCCAGCCAAAGTCATTTTTGGAAAGACTATTCGTTTGCCAGCCGATATAAAGTTCGGAACACCCCCTGAGAAACCCCAAACGGTCTCGGAGTACGCAAGTGATCTAAGACAACGGTTGAACCAGATACATCGGACAGTGCGAAAACACCTCGAATCGGCTACTGACCGCATGAATACCAGGTATGATTTAAAGGCTAATTCTACTGGCTTCCAGCAAGATGACTTGGTGTGGCTTTATAACCCGCAACGGCGAAAGGGTAGGTCTCCAAAGTTGCAACATAATTGGGAGGGACCATACCGAGTTACAAAGCGAATCAACGACGTCGTATACCGAATACAGGAACATCGTAAGCCGAGAGCTAAAATGAAAATCGTGCATCTGGACCGTCTTGCCCCATATTACACCCAGGGAGAATTGACTACAAATAGCGACACATCTTTTCGGGGCAAAAAGGACTGAGGTGGGGGCAGTGTTACATGTACAAATAATTACATGTACAAATAATTCTGCGAGCTGCTGTCGCAATTGTTTTCATAATCAACGTCAACAAATGAATTTACTCGAACCCACGAGAACCCAACAAGCATGATCAACATCTGCAAGTGACGTCACTCCATTCATTAATTTGCTCGAATCTACCAGGTACCTCTCGGTAGAACATTCGATAATGTACGAGAAATGGGTGAATAGGTAGAGACCCTATATAAAGGCGACCTGAATGAATGGGGGGGTTCATTCATTACAACCGCGATAGAAAACTGCGATACAGTGGAACGCGAAGTAAAGACGATTGATTGTTTGAGTGCGAAGTGATTTAGAAGACAATTGCGATAAGAAATTTATGGACAAGTGTTAGATTTTTTCATAGTGAAAATTAAAATTAGTGAAAGTGTTAAATTGTTAAATTGTTTATTGTGCATTTTTGTAATTAACTATATTCTTTTAACTTAAATTAAAAGACATTGCGTTTTCACTTTCCCGGAACATTAAAATTATTGGCCGCGAACCAAAAACACGCGACAATATGATGCGTAGAAAACACCAAGGCCAGACACAAATATTTATTTCTTAAGCATCCGGCGGGAATCCTTAAGCACCCGGCGGGAATCGAACCCGCAATCTTCTGCATCGCAGCCGGGCCTTCGCCCACTGCGCCACAGAGGCCATCATATATACACATACATATAAATCACGCCTCTTTCCCGTAGGGGTAGACTACTTCTTTCCACTTGTAGCTAGGTATCAAAAGTGAGAAAATCGTAAACATACTTATTTAAATTAATAAAGTTTTGTCAGTATATGTCTTAAGGGGGTCGTGAGAATTTTTCATCCTGTAAAGGGGTCGCGTATACAAAAAGATTGAAAAACACTGTTCTAGAGGACTGGCCTGAACTTGATCATCGTGTTTTGAAAGTTGTTATTCAAGGCATTAAAATAAATAAAAAGCAAAAGCCTGCTTACAAAGTTTTCAAATACTTAAATAAGGACCTCTGTAGATCAAATCTTAAGGGTTTATTAATTAACCAAAAACTTCAAACTTAGTGGAGCTCACAAGCATCATAATGGAAGCTAAGGACACCTCGACTACGGAGAAAAAAATAAGATGTCGTCAACATTCATGGATAACCAAAAAAGTTATTGAGGCAAGTAAGAACAAGCGGAAGGCTTATATGAACTACAAACGGAACATGAATGATCAATCGCTCAGGTTTATATACATCAAAGCCAATAAAACATCTAAACGTGTTGTGAAAAAAGCAAAACTTTTGTATTACTCCAAAAGACTAGATGCAGCGGCCGACAATGCGCATGAAATATGGGACATAATAAATGAAGTTAAAAGAAACTCACCGCGTTACTCTACGACCCGGGATTTCACCATAGAGAATTCATCTTCAGCAAATGCATTTGAAGCTGCAAGTAACCTCAATATCTTTTTTTCAACTATAGGTCAAAAAATTGCCAATGGAATCCAGCCAGCGCCAACAAAAAATTTTATATCTACAATTACGTCGCCCAAATCTTCCTTTCACATGCATCTAACTCACAAAGTTGAAGTAATAAAAATTATTGATGAATTGAAGCAAAATACAGCACCAGGTATAGACAATACCACCATGGATGAAATAAAACTTATAAAGGAAGAGAGCAGAATGTGTTGCAAATTGTCTAAACAAACATATTAGGAAGGGAACGTTTCCTGAGGAAGGAAAACTAGCAAAAATAGTCCCAATCTTCAAAGGAGGAGACCGTATGGATCCAAATAATTACCGCCCGATCGCGCTTTTAACAGGATTTAGTAAAATATTCGAAAAATTAATAAACATCCGTCTATCATCATTCATTAAGGAAAATACATTTTAAATTTACAACAGTTTGGTTTCCAGAAAAATAAAGGAACTTTTGATGCTCTTTTCTCAGTTACGCGTTTCATAAATACAGGACTTGACAAGGGTGACTATGTTGCTGCCATTTTTGTGGATCTGAAAAAGGCGTTTGATACGGTGGATCATGAGCATTGACTTCGTGAACTCGAATTATATGGCATTCACGGGAAACCAAATCAACTTTTTAGGAATTGCTTAAAAGGAAGATCGCAGAAAACAGTAGTCAATAATGTATTGAGCGACTTGGCACCTATGAAGTCAGGCGTTCCCCAAGGCTCCATACTTGGCCCTACCTTATTCTTGTTATACACTAACAATTTAAATACATGTGGACTAAAGGGACACTATGCACTATATGCTGATGACACAGTTCTACTTTATTCGGGATGCAAAAAAGATTACTTAGAGAATACCATTAATAAGGATCTAAGTACATATCATTCGTGGTTAAGTAATAATAAGCTAGCGCTAAATACTTCTAAGATCGAATACATTATTTTCAAACAGAAGAACAAGAAAGACATTAACATTGATATAAGAACTAATAGCGAAAAACTGGAGAGAGTAGCGGAATTCAAATATCTTGGACTCATCATCGACCAACGATTAACATGGCTGTCGCATATAAACAACTTAAGAAGACAATTAGCTCCTGTTATTGGATTACTGAGAAGATATGAAGGACTTCCAAGCAACATCAAGCAGATGGTGCTAAATGCATTCGTTCTGCCGAAACTACATTACGGAGTAGTAATCTGGAGCCAGTCATCAAAGCAACACCTTAGTATCATCTCCAGGTTGCTTACCAAGGCTTATAAAAATATGCTGAATCTACCAATATGTACACCAACCAGATTTGTGTACCAATCAGCGAAAGCACTAACATTTACTCAAATCGTTGAGGCAGAGAAAGCCAAGTTTATTTTTAAATGCTTGAATTCAAATTCGTTGTCACATATTCAATTTATGAAAGTTTCGCAGAAAAATCACTACAATGCTAGGAACGCACATCAATTCATAATACCTTTTGCAAGAACGGATCGTCTAAAGAATGATGCCTTGCGTATGTACAAAATCTCCCAGATTCAGTCAAGGATGCAAACTCACTTATAGTTCTAAACAAGTTGAGTAAGCAGGAGAGTGCTCCTACCAGAAGGTCTTTGTAAACATCCTAGGGTTAGAAGCAAGTTTTCTAATGGCGTGAATCGATAACCTGAATTATTCATCCAATACTTAGATATGAAATCGTTCAACTTTATACAAAAGATGCACAGTTTCTTTCATAAGCACAGTGCAGCCGCCATTTTAATCCCGCTTAAATGATTTTTCTGAATGCTCGGCCGACTGAACATGTTCAAGTTAAACACTATTCCTTAAATTTTCATAAAAATTGAAAGAAAATAAAAATACCTAAGTCAATTTTAAATATATATAGGGTTTTCCAATAAGAGGTGTTATTTTGAATAGATCTTCTGATTTAACACCTTGCGGCTTCTTCCTTTGGAGCCACGTGATAGAGAAGGCCTATGCCGATAGCCCAGCGTCAATTCAAGATCTCAAAGATGAAATTTGTGAGGCTATCGAGGACATAGGGTAGCCACTTTGCGATTTGGTAATGGAAAATTTCATGAAGAGGATATGGTCCTGTAAGCGTGTCGTAGTGGTTATTTGTCCAATGTTAGTTTTTGCTATTAACGGCATATCTTCTTCTTTATAATGAACTAAACATCCGATCATTTATTTTTAAAAAAAATGGCATTTTTCTTTTAATATCAAAATAACACCTCTTATTGGAAAACCCTATATGAACCATAAACACGTGTTATCGTTGTTGTAATTCCATATAATTGAAATGGCTATAACTCACTTGATTATGATTCGATCTCAATTAAATTTTGTGAACATATATATCTTAGGTCATTCTATATAATTGCAAAATTTCAAGAAGTTTAAAGTTACCGTTTTGATTTTATGGGCAAAAATGTAAAATCTACAAATCATACTATTATTAACAAAGTTGAGCAAATTTCGATTTCTAAGGTATTTGTTGCCCTTGTACTCATAAAGGTCCACATTCGTGATAATTTTCAGATTTTTCGGCTGAAAGGTGTCCAATCGCGAGGGGGGGGGACACAAATTTTGGGTACATTTTGCCTTCCCCTGGACGCCCTAATTCCAAAAATGATTTTTTTATTTCAGATTCTAAAAGTTCTAATCAAGACCTTTCATTTGATACCCCACTCGACTACCTTTGATTAAAAAAAAATTTTAAGGGCCAATTCGTTATTAGGGGGGACCCCCCTTAAACATTTTTTAAATTTTTGTCAAGGCCTTAACTTTTGAGAGATCATCACTTCTGACCTTTTCACAAAGTTTGAGCATTCTAGCTTCTATAGTTTCTGAGGAAATCAGCTGTGACGCACGGACAGACGGACAGACGGACAGACGGACAGACGGACGGACGGACAGACGGACGGACAGACGGACAGACAGGTCGCGAAACTAGTAGGTCTTTGTAAAAAAATTTTTTACAAAGACCTAAAAAAAGGCTTAAAATATATTTATTTAACAACGATTGAATCTCAGTGCAATAAATTTCTACATGGCATCTTAGGGCCTTATTTTACCCTATCGTCGAGATTGTATAGCAGAAAGATATTATTATGGAGAATCTCAGTCCAATGAATTTCAACATAGCATCTAAGGGCACTTTAAACCTTATCGTCGAGATGCTTGAAATGACAGCTAACTTTAGAACTCAGAGTTTTCTTCCCCACAGCGTATTACAAAGTTTTTTTTTATCTCTGAGAGCTGATCACGAAATGGATAAGATGAGATTAATAGGATAAATTCACATAATTTGTGTGCTCCCTTATATCGATGGTCTAATCATTGTCTGGGTGGCACACCTGAAGAAACGACGAAATGTGAAGTGCAGGTCGCACGAGCGTTGTGCGACGAAGAAAGTATGATGGAGAGAGTGGAAGGGAATGGAGGTATTAAAAAAAAAAAATTTATAATAATTCGCGCTTACTACAGGGTGCCAGAGTATTGAGTGCACGCAGGCGCCACATAGGCTAGAGCCGCAAGATGGATCGTTGTAGTCTTTGCGTATAGACGTCTTTTAAATCGCTCCTGTCAAAAGTTTTCAAAAATTAAATTAACTTTTTAAAAAACGTTAGTCTGAAGTTAATTTTTATCGGAAAAAATCTTATATTGTTGAAGTAATCGACACAGGAAATTTCTATCGAATATTTCTACTTCGATTGGTAAAGAAAAACAAATTACCAAAGAAAATTTCGCCGCTGGTATGGAGGAGCCCGACGGCTTCCCACCGTTGGGGCAACCTGGGGAAACGACGAATACGAAACTGGCGATAATCACCAAAAGAAAACATAACGAAGAAAACTCCGCAGATGGAGGGTGCAAGCTGCAAATAATAGCGGACAATCAAAAATGGCCAAATTGCAGAAAGAAAATGATGAACTAAGGCAAGAGATACAGTCTCTCAAGGATCTCTTCAAGAAAGGGATGACGCCTCAAAAGACGCAGCCACAAAATCAATGGCAACAGGTAACAAAGCCGAAGAAAAGTACAAAGCAAGAAATTCTAAAAGAAGCTCTTAGTGCTGGTGGCACCAAGGAGAGCCAAAACTATTTTGCAGCGCTGGAGGAAGATATGGAAATCGAAGAAAACATCGGAGGTAATTTTAATCAAGATAATGACGTTAATTTTATTCAATATTTAAAGAACAAAAATAAGGAGAAAAAACCAGCCCGCAGTTCTGCTGGTTCCTCTGAAAAAGCTTCCAACAAGACAGAAAAAGTTCCGCCAATCAACGTGCTCGAACAAACCGGGAAAGATATGGTTCGGCTATCGGCAGCCGAAAATAAACTGGCCAGTTTCGAAATCAAAAGAGTTAATGCCGAAAAATTAACTGTAAGAACGAAATCACTGGTTGATTTCAAGTCAGCCAAAGATGCGCTGATTTCTGGGGAGGTTCCACACTTCACCTATACCCCAAAAAGTGAAAAGAATCAGACCTTCTTGTTGAAGGGTTTGGATAGCGGAGAGGATACGGTCGATCTTCTTCAGGTGCTCAAGGAGGCTGCACCAGATATTGATTTTGTTTCAGTCAAAGCCTTTGCGACAAGAAGGTCGACCATAGAAAGGAAGAATTTACCACTTTACCTGATACAAATTGCAAGTAAGAGCAGTCCAAGTGCCCTTCAACAAATAAGGTACTTGAATTTCAGAGTGGTGAGGTGGGAACGCCTCCAGAAAAGAGAAGTCAACCAGTGTTACCGGTGTCAAAAATTTGGACATTCGGTTGCCAATTGTGCCATGCACTTTCGCTGCGTTAAATGCAAAGACGTTCATGCTCCCGGTGAGTGCAAATTGGCTCAGACGGAGCCTAAAGAAAAATTATACTGCGTTAACTGCGGTGTTTTTGGTCACCCAGCATCATATCGAGGATGCTCCCGATATCAAGATGCAAAAGTTAAATTTGCTCCAAAGCAAACACAAGTACACCGTAATATCATACCTTCAAACTTCGTCAAGCCGGGAGTATCATTTGCACTCGCCGCTAGAGGACCAGCAGAAAATGCTGGAAATAATTTAAGTGGCAATAATGAGCTGCTTCTCAAAATTTACCAGCAACTTAATTCTTTATCGGAGAGAATCGACAAACAAGATTCAAAAATTAACTTTGCTTTTCAGCGTTTAGGTCTTTCAAATGCCTCAAAATAACTTGTCATCCAGTCATATTCCCACGGATAGGCTTCGCCTCATATCGATCAACGTCAACTCTATCGTTGCTATACATCGATGTGATTATCTCCTTGAATTTATTGTTAAGCAAAAGCCTGACATCATAATTCTCACTGAAACCCACCTCAATTCATGGCATTCCATGGAATTCAAGGATTTTGCATTCGTAAGAAACGATAGGGTAATAGGTGATGGGGGAGGTGGCACCGGGATATTGGTTAGAAGACCCTATTGTTTCCAAAATATTGAAAAAGTCGAATTCAAAAACTTTGAATTTCTTGAAGTGTCCGTCATCAAAATTTCACTGCCAGGTGGGGATAACCTCTTCGTTATCTCTGCCTATGCAACTGGTCCAAATGTTCTCAAGTTCAAGGAGGTACTCAATTCCTTGTTTGAAATACTCGAATTGAACAGGCTGCATAATTATTATATTTTTGCCGATGACCTGAATGCCAAGCATACATCATGGCTGAACGTCACCAATAATCCAAGAGGTGTATTCCTGAAATCAAAGATAACAGAGAACCAAATTGAATACAGGTGCGACCTATATGGGTCGGAGCTCCCAACATACTCCAGGACAAGTTCATATTTGGGCCTCTGCAATACTGATGCAAGACTTGAATTCAGCTTTAATAGTCCTCAACGGAAACTGCAGGTGCTTCCTTACGATAGTGACCATAACGCAATCGTAGTGGAAATCAATCATCAAAGGGATGATTTCTTCCTCATTCTAGTTCAACATGAAAACCATCGGTTGAATTTCAAAAAAACAGACTGGGGAAAGTTTCAAAAGAAGTTTAATCGGGAGTACCAGAAGCAATGTCCCCCTTCTGATGATGGCAACTCTTGCTCAATGATTCCTAATGACAGAACTATAACTGACGATTAAAAAGATCTCTTTTTGTCGAAGTTAGAGAAGGTGACGTTGAAAACGATTGAGAAAGTTGTTCCCAAGGTTAAACATTGAAACAATATGGAAGGATATGAAACACCAACCATTGCAAGGTTGAAAAGATTGAAAAGCCTTCTTCTCACACGCGTCAACAATATTTATCGGCGATTTTTGGACAACAACCATCCCTCGTTGGCTTTGTTGAAATTACACCTGAAGAATGTCCGGAACTCAATCCGTTCATACTTCAGGAGTGAGGTCAGCAATCAATGGGCGGAAAAACTGAGGGGTATCAGCCCACAGGACCCAGACGGTGAAGACTTGTGTTTCATATTTCGCAGAATAAACAACAAAAAATCATTTGGTACTGACGGTATTCCAAATATAGTTCTCCGACATTTGCAAGAGGTTGCTATTAGGAATCATTGCATATTGTTCAACAACATGTTGAACAATTCATATTTCCCAAATGAGTGGAAAAAGGCTAAGGTATTTCCGATCTTGAAGAAAGGAAAAGAATCTTCATGCCCTAAAAGCTATCGCCCAATCGGCTTGCTGCCTAAAATCAGCAAGGTGTTTGAAGTGATACTCAACAGAGCATTAAACGCCCACATTGAGGAATATGAGTTGATGCCGAATTGCCAATTTGGTTTTCGTGCCAGGCATTCGACCATACATGCAGTAACGAAACTAACCTCAGACATTTTTTGAAAACTAAGCAACAAAGAATGTGTTGGAGCGTGTCTCATTGATATGGAGAAAGTTTCGATACGGTGTGGTTAGATGGACTAGTGTTTAAACTCCTTCAGGACAAGTTTCCCAGACACCTTGTCGCCATGATGTGTAATATGTTGTACGGGAAATCATTTGTTGTAACTGATGGAAATCTGACAACAATGCGCGAATTCAAGGTCTTGAATGGTCTACAGCAGGGAACAGTTACTGCGGCCCTGATTTTCTCAATATTCATTCGCAAGCTATTGAACAGCTTTGATTTTAATGTCTCGCCAACGCGATCATTGGTAGCGTTTGCTGATGATCTGATCATATATACGGCAGACAGAAAAGCTACAATAGTTCAGAGCAATCTTCAAAAAATGTTTAATGATGTGCAGCTCTACACCGACGATTGGCGAATGAAAATCAATGCGCAGAAGTGCGAAACAATTTTGTTTCGGACAAGGCAGCAGGGGGCCAGTCAAGACCTGAAACGTAATTGGAAGGATTTCCACATTATAGCTGGTGAGGGTAGTCTAGAACGGGTTCCACATAAATCCTGTGTTCGATACCTCGGTGTTCATCTCGATCAGTATCTGTACTATACTGAACATGTGAAAATCAGGCTCAGTAAAGCACTAAAAGTAGTCATGGCTCTTTGGCGACTCTTTCATTCCAGATACATTGATCAAAAAGTCAAAGTTATTTGTTACAAGACCCTGGTTAGACAAGTTCTGACATACGGATGCCAGATCTGGTACAACCAGAGTGCTAGTACAATGGAAAGATTAAGAGTTTTTGAAAGGAAATGTCTTCGTGCATGTACTGGTTTGTACAGAAAGCCTGAGACGGATTGGAAGCACTATACTTCGAATAGAAAAATTTATCAAACCGCTCAAGTGACAAGAGTCGATATCTTCATATTGAAACTTCTTCGGAATCATATCGCAAGATCTGTGACTGTGAGTGAAAACCCTTGGATTTCACAGCCGTTCCACCCTACAGACGGGTATATTGTGACTTGCCTCACTACTGGCTTCGTTCCTCCAGAAGCATTCGTGTATTTGGACATGAATCGATATGTTTTTGATTCTGACGGCGTCCCAATCATATATCACATATATCGACGGGCCACCGATAAGAAGATAAAATATCCTCCGAACTTGAGTTCACGAGACCAACAATTCCAATGGAGATACTCATTTGCTAGATTCGTTGAGGCTGGTCGAGCTGAAATGGAGCAATCTAGGTATTGGTGGCTGAATGACAATGTCTAAATTATTCGTGTTTATTTTCTGTTTTTGTGCTTTTTCTCGTTATTTAGTTTTTTATATTCATCTCATTACTGCTACATCTAGTGTTGTTGTTTATTTGTATTATAAATTAGGTATAAGTTGCAATATAAGGTAACGTTTTTTTTTTTTGATTGAACTTATTTAGAATTAGGGTGTAACGTATTAGGTATAGGATATAAGTTCATTGTTGTGTTAGTAAAATAAGTAATTTTTTAACAGTGCTGGTTGGTTTTTTCTCCTTTTTCCAATTGAATCAAAGTATATCTAATAATCTTAATTAATTTAAATTTGCTAGTGTATTTTTTCATTAAATGTGTTTAATTGATAACGTATAAATTTAGAGAGCCATTCGGGCCATTAAGTTTTTAGGGTTTTGTACTAAAATACAAAACCCTATTGCAATCACGACCTGTGTCCGTCTGTCCGTCTGTCCGTCCGTCCGTCCGTCCGTCCGTCCGTCTGTATGTCACAGCACTTTTTCTCCGAAACTATAGAGGCTACAGCCATGAAACTTTGTGGAAAGGTCAGAAGTGGTGACCTCTTGAAAGTTCAAGGGTGGAAACATTTTTCAAAGGGGTTTAAGGGGGGTCTCCCCATATAGGGAGGTGACCCCTCAAAAAAAAATTTTCACCATTGGTAGTCGAATAGGGTGTCATTGGAAAGGTCTTAATGAGATCTTTTCAAAACAAGTCTTAAAATTGCCTTATAAATACCGAGGGGGGCAGGGGAAGGGGACGTGTACGAACTTTTCGCGTACCCCCCCCTCGCGATTGGAAACCTTCCATCCGAAAATTCTGAAAAAAATCATGAATGTAGGCCTTTATGAGTACAACAACAACAAATACATGAGAAGTCGAAATTCGCTCAACTTTGTTAGTAATAGTATGATTTATCGATTTTATGTTTTCTTGAAAAAAATCTAAACGGTACCCTTAAATTCAATATAAGCAGATTACTTTCTATAAGATAAGTCTTTTCTGAAAGTTTCATAAAAATCCAATAGTATTTAACGAAGTTATAGCGATTTGAATTTTCCCGTATTACTATGGAACAATATGCCCTGTATTACTATGGAAACATATGGCTATGGAGCCATATGCGCTTTTTATCGATTTAGACACTACAGCTTTGCTAGGATTTGCATGAAAATTTCAGTAATCATAGGTATCATGAAAATGAGTACATACAATTGAAATAAGTCGAAGAGGCAGGAGAGAGCTCCTAGCAAAAGGGCTTTGTAACTATTCTAGGATTCGAAAAAATAGGCCATGAATCGATGATTACAATACAGAGAAGTGGGCCCTGAAAAAAATTTCATGAAAGGTAGCCGATATGAATATCAACTGAAAGTTCTCTATGAGAGCTTTTCAAAACAGTTCTTAAACTGACAGTTTTTGCTTCAGTGGGGCCAATGGGAGGGGGGTGTAAGAACATGCAAAATGTGTTTCTAAAAAATCTGGAAAAATTATCAAGGGAGATATCTATGGGTATAACTAAAACAAATACCTCAGAAGTCAAAATTCTTTCAACTTTGTTAATAATAGTATGATCCTCGAATTTCACATTTTCTCCAATAAAATCGTCTTTGACATGTTTCTTGATTTTATTCGATGCTGGTTACTGCATTTTGTAAGTTGAGTACAAAACCCTTCTGACATGAGCATAGGTCTGTCTACCCAACTTGTTTATAGTTTTATTGTTTAGAATCTGCTTTATGTTCTTTTAAAATTTATAACGATTGGTATTAAATAAAGCGCTTTGGACTTTGACTTTGACTTAGGCTAGAGCCGCCTCTGGTTATCACTGCAAGTGTACTATTGGAAGTACTTTTTTGCCTCAAAAATTCTAATTTGATCGGACTTAAATGCGGTCGTTATCTCACGGAACGTGATGA
Source organism: Odontomyia ornata (assembly GCA_963969285.1). NCBI lineage: Eukaryota > Metazoa > Arthropoda > Insecta > Diptera > Stratiomyidae > Odontomyia > Odontomyia ornata. The sequence continues at coordinate 457,296,238 of OZ017738.1, read as the reverse complement.
CGTCATTTAAAGTTTGATATATGTAAACAAACTTCTTTAGTTTCAGATGAAGTTTATTCTTTTATAGGTAAATGATTCTCAAACTCGGATATCAGCACAGCGACAAATAAGCTAAATTTATAAGCACACAAAATAACCACTAGCACTATCAGTTAAATTTCAGCGTTGCATCAACCAAATTCAAGCTCAAAGACTTTAATTAGTGTTTAATTATTGTCGAAAATGAGATTCGTTCAAGTTTTTGTTGGGCTCGCGCTTATCTTTTCAATTAGTTCCACTTGAGTGGAACAGCTAGAAAATATCGGGGGTATTGGAACGAATGATGAAAGAGCAACCTGCACTGCTAGAATCAGCTAGAAATTGTCGTTTACACCAACCGACGTGCATGGTTGAGGGAAATGTTGTTTACGAAGCTGAGTGCAACGCCTACTGTGTCTCAATACCCGGTCATAGAAGTGATTACTGTTCCAATGGAAATTCCTGATAGGGCAATCGTAACTAAATTTTGTTTTAAATGCTTGTTAAAATTAAATCTGAGATTAAAAATAAAACGTACATATTTTGACGAATTGTAACTAGACTTTCAATTTTGTCGCTAAGTAACTGGTGAGGCGGACTGGGTACTGCTTGATAGGAGAGAAGGCAATCACTTTTACCCATACTTCTTCTTCTTCGTAACACTACAGCCCTCTTGGGCCTTCACTTCCTTCAAAAAACGCCTCCAACTGTCTCGATTCATTGAACGCGTTCTCTAATTTCGAAATCCGAGCAGCGATGAACCGTCTTCATCGATCGAGTCAGACCAGCGTTTCCTCGGTCTCTCCACTGGTCTTCGGCTTTTAGCTCTCCAAAAGGAAACCTTTTTGGATATTCGTTGTTCGTTCATACGATTCACGTTGCTAGCCCACTGCAGCTTCCGCAGTCTTATAATCTTTGAGACCTACGGCTCTTCAAAAATGGCATAAAGCTCTTTCCTTTGTAGCACTATAGCCTCTTTTGGGTCTTCGCTTCCTGCAACTGTTTCGGTATATTACCGCGTCCTCCAATTTCAAAATCCGAGGAGCGATGAACTGTCATATAGCTCTAGGAACTCACCATTGGTCCCAATCTAGCTTTGCTCCGCCTCAGGACCCGTTTCATGAGGGCGTTCAATATGTTTACGGATGCTTGGGTTAGGGCCCTGTTTCACATCCATAGCATAGCTTGCAGCTTTGTTTTCCTGTATATGCAGCTGGTCTTCAAGATCGTCGAAACCGAATAAAATATTTTAGTTGCGAGCTGTATTTTTCGGCGTATTTCAACTCTTAAACTACCGGTTCTCGTTATGTTGACGCCTAGATACACAAATTTGCCCCCATTTCCGATGTTGCGTTTACCAAGTGTTGTATTCAGTCTATTTGAGGTGTTTGCCTCGACTGCGTGATACTGTGATTAAGGGCGATCATGCGACAATTGTGACATAGAGTTGAGTCGAAAGCAACTTCTTCGTTGTCCTTCAAAAGATATTGTAAGCAAACAAATGCAAAGGGTTATACAAGTTAACGACACGTTCCCACAAACACAGCAAACACGCGCCCAGGTAAAAATCCATCGGTAACAATCAATGGCAACAAACATAGACGCATCGTCAGCAGAACTATCGCATAAAAGAAACTATTGATTCTAGTATTAAGTTCAGTCTTGTTGTAAATTGAATCAATAGAGTAATTATATTTTTTTAAAGAACCCGGATAAATTTTTATTAATTGACATATTTAAAAGTTGATCTGTTCAATCTAACATTCGCTTCTAAATTTTTTCGTTTTATGACAAAATATGGAAATTCATTGTAAGAAAGATCGAAATTAGATAGATCTACCAAAATTGGACGATGTTGATCAAATTTCAAATTGAACGCGTTTATAAGTGTCAAGGCAAAAAGGTTTTTTTTTTATATAAATCATTTATGAAACATATTTATTTATTGATTTATTACAATAATTCATTTAAACTATTCCTTATCTTATATCCTTTTGGATGACGTATTTATTTAGATACATCTACAAATTCCATTTGAACAGTATCCTCCTTTTCGTCCTTTACGAGTGATGCAGCTCCCATTGCAGGCGATGTGTGAAACAGATTCATTTTCAAACAGGCAGCTTAACCGCTTGTGACGCACTAATTCAACAGCGCTGGGACGGTTGACATTTTCCAATGCACCGAAGTTTTCCAAATCCTCGATATTTTCAAAGCGTTCAGGCCAGGCGAACGCCATGGAGCAGATAACAGCGAAAACAGCAAAAACGAGAGTGGTCTTCATTTTGTTATAAGGAGTTTATTAGCGTTCGTACAGCAGTAAGATGTTAATTGATGACAAGCTTTGATTGATGTTGGAATTAGCTTCAGCTCTTCTTTATATACGATTGCATGGAGTGGACGTGTGGCCTCGGTGATAAGAATTTTCAAATTATTTTTCACGGGAAGCGCGTAACAATCTAATCCCCGAAAACATAAACAGTATATTATCGGGTTTATTTTAACAATTTTTTTAACGAGATGGTTCTTTCAGATTATAAATTTTTGTTTACACTCTTCATGAAAAAGCTTTTCGTAGACAGGAGTAGGTATGCTTTTGTCATACGAGTTTTGTACTCCATTTATAAACTGCAGACCCATACGTCATGCAACCAAATAACGAACTCAAAATAAGAGTCAGATGAAATATATATTAAAAGGCTTTTAGGAAAAAAAGTCCTTAAAAAATATTTGTAATCGAATTCATCTTCACAAAATTCTCCAACTGAAAGTAGAAATAAAAAGCAAATTTATTTTGACATACATTCCTGCTTATATAAGGTAGTCTCAAAAGCATTGAGCCTTTTTGGTCACTAGATGGTGTTCGTTGTCATATATGTAGCAGACCTGAAAGCGGCAAAGCGCCATCTCTCCGTGAGTTAGGTCAAAGGTGCCGAACAACTTTTTAATATGTTAGCTTAAATGATTGTGTATATAATTTCTTCTGGTTTTATACTCCGACCGATAAAGTTCGTTTCTGTGCGCTCAATAAATACTATTTTCGACTATACAAAATTTAGATGTTTCGTTAATATAGGAAACGACGCGAAGACAAGTTCCTATAATCGGTGACCCTTACGTTTTATTGTTATTAATAAACAATTGAGAAAAACAAAAAATAAAAACAATGGCGACCGGTGGCGAATCGTCAACGCGCGGAGAGAGAAATATTATTACGGAAACGCCGAAAACTTTGCTAAATCTCGCACGGGAATTGTGGCCCGGTAGTGAACCCCCTCGACTAGAAGCCGTGCGTGATGAAAAATTACCGCCATTTTGGGAGTCGCAAGTCGAACTTTGGTTTTCCCAGATTGAATCCACCTTCGGACATTACAAAGTATATTAAGATACGGCAAAATTTAACGCGGTAGTGACATCCCTGGATATTACCATCCTCAAGCAAGTTGCAGAGGTAGTAAAACATCCGCCGGTCAGACACAAATACGACGAGCTAAAAACGCAATTGATTGCTTGACTTGCGGCATCTCCTGAGCAGCAGCTAACGCAAGTGCTAACGGAGCTCAAATTGCGTGACCAAAAGCCATCACATCTATTTCATCAGATGCAAAACATGGCAGGCTTGCAACTGCCAGAAGATGCGCTACGTGCTTTATGGTTACGACGTCTACCAGTGCATGTACGCGCCATCATGTCCGTATCAACCGAAAGAGATATCGCAAAACTCCTCGAAATGGCAGACAAAATTGTCGAGGAGTTCAACGCTGCCGCAGCTGCAATAGCATCGACATCAAAAACTCCTGCTCCGAGGTCAGATCCAGTTCTCGTGGAAATCCTAAACCGACTTGACAGATTAGAAGAGAACGCAAGAAATCAATATCCACATTCGAAAAATCGGTCCCGTTCACGTGCTTGCTGGAATTCAAGGCCTCAAGCATGCACACCCCAAGGTACAGACGAGAAAAATTGTTTTTATCACCGGAAATTCGGGAAAAAGGCGAATAAATGCCTTCCACTATGCCAATTTTCCGAAGAGGAAAACTAAAACCGTCATCGTCATATGCGGTCAGCGATGACGTCCACTTAAACAAGAGCCGCCTATAAGTAACCGACAAGCAAACTGGGCTAAGATTCCTAGTGGATACAGGTATTGGTAATCCCTAGCCAGAGCAAAACGCGTCAGGAAGAACGGAAATTGTACGCTGCAAATGGAACGACAATCAACACGTTCAGAGAACAAATCCTTTAGCTCAACGTTGGACTACGGAGGATTTTTAAATGGCGTTTTTGCATTGCCGCAGTGGATCATCCTATACTCGGAGCTGATTTTCTACAACATTTTAATTTGCTCGTTGATGTCAAGCGGAAGTGGTTGGTGGATGGTAAGACGAATCTTGAAGCTGTCGCAACACTTTCAGATAAACCAGCCGAAGCAATCACCACTGTAAATTGACAGATGCCATTTCACAACATCCTCACCATATTTCTCAAGCTAACGAGTTCTGTGACAACGCCGCTAACCAAAAAGGCAATACTACAACACCACATATTGACGAAAGGGCCGCCAATCGCAGAACGAGTTCGCCGATCACCGTAGGACAAATATCAATCCGCAAAGGGTGAGTTTGAGTACATGGTGGAAAATGGAATATGACGTCCTTCAAGTGGCCCGTGGGCTAGTCTACTTCATTTAGTCCTGAAAAAGTCAGGAGAATGGAGGCTCTGTGGCGACTACAGAAAACTTAACGCAGTTACGATACCAGATCGATATCCAGTGGCAGGAATGGAAGATTTAAACCATAATCTACACGGGAAGACAATCTTTTCGACCATAGATTTAATCCGCGCCCATCATCAAGGGCCAATTGTGGATGCGGACATCGGAAAAACAGTGGTCATCACATCCTTTGGACTCTTTGAATTCTTGATTATGCCTTTTGGACTCCGGAATGCAGCCCAAACCTTTCAAAGGTATATCGACATTGTTCTCTCGGGATTAAGCTACAGTTTTGGATACCTGGATGACGTCCTTATCGCGTCCAGCTCAGAAGAGGAACATCGGATGCATTTACAGGAAGTGTTCACTCGATTAAAGGAACACGGCATCAAAATTAACGTCACCAAATGCAATTTTGGAAAAACCGAGGTACGTTATTTCGCATTTCTGGTAAGCAGCGAAGGAATCCAGAAAAAGTTGATGCAATACTGGAATGTGAAAAGCCAAATAGTATTCAAAGCCTACGGAGATATTTGGGAATGATGAATTTGTATCGGGAATTCCTACAAAATGCCGCAGAAGTACTTGCTCCGCTAAATGAATTCCTGCGCGATTCCCGAAAAACTGATAAATTGTAAATTGGACGTCAACAACAATTAATGCCTTTGAAAACAGTAAAAGGTTGTTAGCAGCAGCAGCTTGTATCAAACATCCAGTTAAAAATGCTCAGCTGGCTATGACAACAAACGCCTCAAATCTCGCGATGGGAGCAGTACTGGACCAGTTTGTCAATGGAATTTGGCTGCCACAAGGATTTTATTCCAAAAAATTTAGTGACGCTCAACAAAACTACAGCGTCCACGATAAAGAATTGTTGGCGATCTATTCGGTTATCAAATATTTTCGAGACAGAGTAAAAGGACACCAATTCGTGATACGAACCGACCACAAGCCACTGTGCTACGCTTTAACACAGAAGTCATCAAAAACATCACCACGCCAAACTCGACAACTAGAGTATATTTCCCAGTTCACGACGAACATACTCCCCGTTAAAGGTGAACCAAATATTGTGGCAAGCACTCTATCTCGACTTGATGCAGTTATCGCACATAAAGCACTCGGTATTGCAGACTTAGCAGCGGAACAACAACATGAAAGCGAATTACAAAGCCTGTTACACTGGGAAACATCATTGGATTTGCAGAGAGTACAGAAGAGTGGAGGGCATTTGTACTGTGACTTATCAACAGGTATCACACGACCCTATATACCACAAGCACTGCGACGTCACGCATTTGATTCTGTGCACCGCCTATCACACCCCAGTGGGAAGGTTTCCAGTCGTTTACCACGTGAAAAATTTGTCTGGCGAAAAATGTACAAGGATATTGGGAATTGGGCAAAATCATGCATTCAGTGCCAACGCTCAAAAACTAGCCGACACGTCACAACTTTCCTGTTAAAGTTTGCAGCGTCAGATCGCGGTAGCCAATTCGAATCAATACTTTTCCGTTCACTAACCGAAATAATTGGTTGTAAACACATCAGAGCGACTGCTTTCCACCCTTCATCAAATGGAATGGTGGAACACTGGCATCGATCTTTAAAGGCAGCACTCATGTGTCATGAAGACGAAAACTGGCTTCAAGCTCTACCTACAGTTCTTCTCGGCCTTCGATCTGTCTACAAAAAGGACATTGAATGTACTGCAGCTGAAATGGTATAGGGTACCACACTCCGGTTTTCAGGAGATTTTGTTGAAGATACGAAAAGTAAAAGCGAACAGACAGTATTTGTGTCTAAATTTCGAAAAGACGTGCGACGACTGCGGCCAACACCCGTCGAACACCATCGACATAGCAGCATATTTATTTTCAAGGACTTGGCAACATGTAGTCACGTCTTTGTACGAGTCGACGCGGCCAAAAAATCGTTGCAGCCGCCGTATGTTGGTCCATTTCACGTACTTGAGCGAACGTACGATAAAATCTTCAAATTCCTCATGGACGGCAGAACGCTACAAATATCAATCGACAGATTGAAACCAGCTTATATTGTAAACCCAGACATTGAAAAACCAACGCCATCACCGTTTTCCGATTATAACAGGCGAAGACCTCCAATTACAAAAACTTACGCGGGACCGAATCAAAACAAAAAACGGAGAGTCACATTCGATGTTGACACATCTAAGGGAGGAAGCATTGTAGCGGACCTGAAAGCGGCAAAGTGCCTGTAATATACATCGAAAATCTTTCAGTTCAAATTTTAAATTCTAAATCACAATTGCAACGAATTCACATTTTAAAGTCCAAATTAAATTCTTATCAAAATTCCAATTCGAATTCCAATTCAAATATTAAAATCCTATTCGAGTATGTAAATAACCTCTTGCTCAATTCCTATTTATTAAAAGATCTCATTACACGTACGACGTGCGCCAGAACAATATTGTAAACAAAAACAAAACATCTGTTCTCTAATTTCGTTTGGCCATGCCGATGCAATTGTCTTCACGCTCAAAGACAAGTTCATTGTTGGTATCTAAAGGGTGTTAGATTACGATTGCATTGAACTTGACTTTGACTATGCGGATGCATTGTCTTCGCACTCAAAGACAATGCATTGTTTATACGAGTAGAAGGGTCATTTTACAGAAAGATTTTCGCTTTATGCATTTGGATTCCCGTATGGAGAATCCAATGGATATTAATAGGTTTATTTTTTATGAATAAGATAGAATGCACCTAAGGAAATGTATAGATAGGTTTTTTTATGAATAAGTTGTAATGAACATTTTTTATGTATAGTTTAGAATGCTCATCACTGATTAGTGCATTTCCAATGTGTAGATTTTTTCTGAATAGATTTACGTAAGTGAAGTTTTTTTCTAATAGATTTTAAGGAATGTATGTATTGTACGGTTTTATGCGAAGCACGTTTTCCTTACCAATGCATTTTTAACCATAAGAGTTTTTTCATTATAGTTTTCTATTTAGACTATAGATTTTTAGCCTGTAAGAATTTTGTATAAATAGACTAAGGGAAAATATAGAAGACACAGTCGTTTGAAATACCTTAAACTGGCCACTCGCCTTGCGTTTTATTTTAAACCGGCATTGCTGCCTAATATTAATCTGGCTTTATAGCCTAATAGACTGGCATCCTGCCCTAAACACTTGGATTATTATTCAGGCTTGTAACGCCTATTATTCCGGCACTTGTTTGCCTAAACTACATGCGTACCTAGACGCTATATCAATCTCTAGGTAAGCCTTGACTTCCTTGTTGCCAAATCTATACCCCTAACACAACAGCCACCTCTCCGTGAATTAGGTCAAAGATGCCGAACAACTTTTTAATATGTTAGCTTAAATTATTGTGTATATAATTTCTACTGGTTTTATACTCCGACCGATAAAGTTCGTCTCTGTCTTTTACAATATCACTACGATCAAGGTGAGAGTGCATCGCAGGCGCGTGAGAAAAATTGGTGGTGTCTACGGTCAAGATACTTTATCAAAAGCTACAGCCAAGAGATGGTTCGCTCGTTTTCGTTCTGGAAATTTTTATGTCAAAGATGCACCTCGCTCAGGTCAACCAATCACTAAAAAAGTTGATGAAATCTTACAAAAAATTAAAGAAGATCGACTTATAAGCAGCCATGATATTGCTAATGAACTGATATCCATCACTAAACAGTTTTGAACCATTTGCGAAGGATGGCTACACAAAGAAGCTCGATGTTTGGGTGCCGCATGAATTAACACAAAAAAATTTGATTGACCAAATTTCCATGTGCGGAATGCTAATATAACGTAACGAAATCGAGTCATTTTTGAAGCGTTTCATTACGGGCGATAAAAAATGGGTAAGATACGAGAATGTCGTTCGAAAAAGATCATGGTCAAAAAAGGTGAACCATCACAAAAGACTTCAAAGCCAGGATTGATACCAAATAAGGTTATGCTGTGCGTATGGTGAGATTAGAAGGGAATTATTTATCATGAGGTGCTAGAACCTGGCCAAACACTCAATTTGGTTCTGTACTGTCAGCAATTAACCAGATTGCAACATACAATTTTTAAAAAAACTGGCCAGAACTAATAAATAGAAAGGACGTTGTTTTCCATCATGACAATGCCAGACCACACATATCTTTGATGACCCGGCAAAAATTGACAGAGCTTGGCTGGGAAATTTTGATACATCCACCTATAGTCCAGACCTTGCACTATCAGACTACCACTCGTTTTGGTCTCTGCAAAACTTCCTCAATGAAAAGAAATTTACTTCAAAAAGGGATTGTGAAAATCACTTGGCCAAGTTTTCCGACGATAAAACACAGAAGTTCTGCACAGATGGAATAATGGCTCAACCCAAAAAATGGCAAAAGGTCATAGATAATAATGGGCAGTATGTACTTAAACAAAATTCATTTTAAATAAAAGAAATAATCAATCAAAAAATGACAAAAAAGCTCAATACTTTTTAGACTTACCAATATTTATTTGGTCGTATGGGATTATCTTCTTAGGAGTATAAATAAAGTTAATCGCATTTTACTGAAGAAAATCGTTTCCATTGAGTTTGCATCAAAACATTTGCAGGGGCTCGTTGATTTTTTCAGTAAATTCAAAAATAATCAGATAGAGCCGTCTAATATTTCCGCGAAAAAAAAGCAAATGAGTTGATGATAGAACCCGAATTTTCTGAAAAATGTAAATGAAAGGTTAAAATAATCTATGACGAAAAGGCCAAGGATGAAGCGGCATTAATGTCTCATCATCAAAAATCTAAGGTTCTGCTTTACTGTGCACTAGACAATCTTATTCAGCAAATGGAATGGAGATTTCAAAGTTTGGCTATCGTAGCTTCTGATTTTTGGTTCCCAACAGGACCTTCGTTAAACGATATATCCACTTACAAACTTAATAAATCACATTAAAGTACAAAGCATATTTAAATGCCAATGAATTTTGTTTAGAGATTGAAAGCTTTAAACACCAAATAAAATCATTGCTGCCTGATTTAAAAAATGCAGAATACATTGCACTTCTCAACTGTCATGAAGAATATGGCTAAGTAACTACATATCCCAAGAAGGGGATTGCACTTCGCCTAGCATTGACGCTTCCAGTCACTTCTGTAAGCTGTGAAAGATTTTTCAGCAAATTAAAACTAATAAAAAATTATACTATCACAGATTGAACAGGAACATTTAAGCAATCTTGCCATATTATCAATTGAGTACGAAATTGCAAAAAGTATAGATGTAGATCAAATAATAGACCAATTAGCCTCGAAAAAAGCCAGAAAAGTCAATTTTTAATTTACTATAAATTAAAACATAATAAAAAATTTGTGGTTGTGCTATTTTTGATCTGTATTTCTTTATTTTATTTTCTTATAAAATATTAAATAAGCATTCCAAAGTTGTATTGTCGTTTCTCTTCTCCCATTAGAAAACAAGTATTGGAGGGCAGAACATTCAAGTCTGGCCAGGGGCGCTCATGACGCCAGCTGCTTCACTGGTAGTGACATGCCTCTATAGTTTTCGCAGGTTGTCTCCTTTTTTATAGGGGAATATAATTGATTGTCTCCACTCGTTGGGCATATGTTTTTATTGCCAAATGTGCTGGATGACTTTGTGAATAGCTTTATGATGAGCTCCACTGCAATCTCATCGATGCCTGGCGCTTTATTATTCTTTTGAGCTTTGATGGTGAAGCAAACCTCCTCCAGATTTGGTGGAGGTAATGGAAGCTCTTCAGAAATATCTATAGGCTCCGATATTATGGTGCTGTGCAGAGGATTAAGGAGGTTATTGAAACTTGATGCCCATCTTTCCTTGATTTTGGTGTCATCAGCGAGGATATTGCCAATATCATCTACATAGAGCGTGGTTTAGGGCTGATAACCTCGTTTCAGGCTTTTCACTACTTTGTATGCTTGGCTAATTTTTTTGCTTGCTAGATTACATCTATACTTCTCAATTGGTCGCCATAGTATTTTGTTTTCTTAGTTCTAATTATCTTATTCGCTACTTTCCAGAGATTTTAATAGTGTTCTCCTACCTAAGTATTCTATGTACGCCTGGTTCTTTTTGTCCAACTTATTCTGGAATTCATTATCGAACCAAACATTACTTTTTCGTCGGGCTTGATGTCCGACTGTCTATTCTGCCACGGTCTTAAAAACCACTTTCACTTCCATCCGGTGCTTATTGCTTGTTTTCAGTGATGTGACTGATAAGATGGAAGCCAGATGGTCACCGAGGATCTCCGTGAAATTTTTCTCCACAGACACTGTTTGGAGCCTTTTGATGTCAAATATTCGCAGGGGGCTGGTCTTTGATGAGCTCGGTTTTGACATAGGACATTGATAGGTTAATTTGAACCAGTAAGTATGTGAGTTACAATTTGCTCGCCGGTTTTGTACGGATGTCGAGTATGTTTGAGGCAAAACGTTCTTCGATCAGAGCATGGTCGATTTGGTTTTATTTGTTGCTATCTGGTGATACCCAGGTCATTTTATGTATGTGTTGATATGGAAAGCAAATCAAACGCATGACTAGATTTCTGCTATATGCACAGTCAATCAGGCTCTGGCTATTGTCATTCGTTCCAACGTGGAGGCTTTATCCTCCAGTCGTTCCCCGATAAGATAGCTCTTTGCCAACTTTAGCGTTGAAAGTACCCAGAATTTATGATATTCATTTCGGGGGTAATAGTGCCTAGAATGACAAAATTAAATGAAAAAAATTTCTTTTAAAAAACGCTATTTAGTTTATTGTATAACAATACTTCCCATATACATGTATTTCGAAAACAAGTTGTTTTTTTCATCAGTGGTAAGGGTATGAAAAACTCAATGAAGAACGGCTGCTATTTATACTCAAAAGGATAAAGAACAAAAGTATTACAACATTTTAAGCTAATGAAGATAAATGTTAATGAGTCTGCCAAGTAAAAGGATATTTTTAACACATGGTTTAATTTAAATTACTGCTAACATATTTGACTCATTCAATGATTTTAATTAAGTTGCTGTAGTCGTTGCCTGAGTCCGTGTTCACACGCTTATCAATCGGGGTTCTCGCTATCCATAAGCTTTCCGAAGCAAACAACCGTCTCCAATTACGCACTTCCTGAACGATCTCCAAATTTCGCCATTCAATAAAGTGTGACGCTTCCACAATATGTTTTGCTACCGTTGATTTGGCTATATCCGTCTTCCCATTTTTTGCAATATGCTTTGCCTCCCTCATATGTTCCTGGAACCGAACTTTGGCCAATCGTTTGGTTTGTCCAATATAAACCATGTCGCATTGGGGGCAGGTGATCCTGTAGATGCCACTTTTTTCCTCCTTAAGTTTTTTATCTTTTGAAGATCCAAGCCTTGATTCCAAGCTGTATTTCCTACTGGTAACTGCTGTAGGGTATCCAACCTTCTTTAATAGACGATCTAAACCCCGAGTAGCTGATGAGTGGGTGACAGAAATACATTTTTGTGGTTGATCTTTTGCCTGTGTTCAATGCGGGACTTCATGTAACTGTTTTTCTTAGCTGTTTCCAGGGTATAATTCTTTTATCGTTGCAAGCGGTCGTTTTTTAAAGGGACAGTTAACATGCGACGGATTATAATATTGTAAACTGCCATTTTTTGTCCGAAATGATGGTTTGAAGAGGCTGGTATAGTCCTTTGAGTATTTGTTCCTTTCCTGTATATGTCAAATTCTAGCTTTTGCAGGCATCTGATGATAAGAAGGTCTAGAAACGGTAGCTTTCGCTCAATCTCTTTTTCCATGGTAGAAGATATTCTCGAATGTATCTGATTGAGTACTTGTAGAAGATCTTCAGCTTCATTTTTCTTGACTATGGTGAAAATGTCGTCCACATACCTGAGCCAGGTTTTTGGCATCATTCCTTTTGCCTCTAATTCCGTCTACATCCACTCCATAAACAAATCACTCAGTAGTGGTGACAACGGGTTCCCCATCGCTGCTCCTGCAGTTCCTTTGAAATACTTGTCTCTGAACATGAAGTAATTTTCATTTATGCACAGGGAGGCCAGCTTACTTTAATACCTGACTTTTCTTTTCGATTCCACTGTGTGGTTCATATCCAGAAGCCAATCTTCAAACAGCGCCAAAGCTTGCTTTACTGGAAGACTCGAGAATAACGATTTCACGTCGTAAAAGACTAATATATCGTCTTCAGCTATTTTCGCGTATTTTAGCTTATCAACTAGCTCGTCTCTATTTTTTATCGTTCGAGTGCCTGCCTTATGGGGAAGTTTCGCACACTCGTCGAGGAGCCATTTGGCTATGTTCGTTGTTGGGGTGTTCGTCGCGGCTACAATTTCCCTCATTTTATTTCCCTCCTTATGTGTTTTTGGTAAACACTTCATCCTAGGTAAGCAAGGATTGAATACACATAATTTTTTGATGTCACTAACCACAGATTTTATGTCTTTGAGGGCTTTCTCTACCCTATTTACCATGTCCGACAGGGATCCGTTCTCAATTGGTGGTAGCAACCATTATTTAATTTCTCTAGTACAGAATCGTCGTACTACTTTTTGTCCATTATCACCACTGAGTTCCCTTTGTCGTCTTTTATATAGAAAACCGGTTTTTCTTTCAGTTTCTTCACTAGATTCCATTCTGGATTTATTGCCAAAGTCTTTCGTTGTTCTACCTTGATGATCTGCTCTGTTTTTCTTCTCATGTGCTGCTTGTCTTCAGTATCCATGAAGTGCACCCCAGCCTCTACATATGTCCATCACAATGTCTGTTGCCGGAAACTTGTTGCTGTTGAGTGCATATCCAAGACCCTTATTCAGGAGTTACATCTGATCTTTTGAGAAGCTTTCCGTAGATCTGTTGATGACGTAGTTTTCTATCAATTCTGCTTTTGGCTCCGTTGGTTTCTGTTTCGCACTAGTTTTACCCGTAATAAATCCAATTTCTTCTCCAGAATTTTCTCTTTCTGTCTTGGCTCGTGCCACTTTCTGAATAGTATCCATCAAATCAGCCGTTCAATGACTTTTTCATACCCTTACCACTGATGAAGAAAACAACTTGTTTTCGAAATACATGTATATGGGAAGTATTGTTATACAATAAACTAAACAGCGCTTTTCAAAAGGAAATTTTTTTAATTTTGAAATTTTTTTCATTTAATTTTGTTACCCAGAATTATTTTGGTGTTTTTTGTAGGTAATGATTCGACTAGTCTTTCCAGGTGATTGTAGAACGTTTCCTTTATTTCTTCTCCTTTTCTTCTGTGGGTGGGTGTATGTTTAACAGCCAATTTTATGAAGGATTTTCCTTTTACACGAACCGTTCACGATCGTGCAATGACTGCCTTAAAATCAATGACGTGCAATTTGAACCCCCTATCCACAATGAAGGCCACTCTGAATTCTCGTTTTTCAGCAGGCTTCCCACTTTTGAATATTGTGTGTGATCTTCTATCTTGAATATCTCTGCCTGTCCAGTTCATTTCCAGGATTGCCAGTATTTTTAATTTATATTGACTTGGCTGTAGAAAAGGTCCTTAACAGCGCCAGGATTGCTCAGTGAGCTGATAGTCCAGGACCCAGTGCCATATATTTTTGTCGTTTGCGAGGTAGTTGCAGTAGGATCAATCCTTTTCAAGGCTCTTTGCAGGTTTCGCGGTAATGTCGAGTTTTTCAGGAGCAGGAACGGGAGTTAGCCTGTCACGCCACCAACACTCCGGCAACATGGTTATTACATTCAATGCCGTTATCCTGGGCAGCAGACTCGCCTTCATTTCTTACGTCAGCCTTTCACAAAAAATAACAGTTACCGGCGATCACTACGAAGGAAGTGTAAGTAAAGTTTGGTAGCACAGCTATAAATGTATTTGCAGTTATTGGTATTTCTTGGAATTTACCAGTAAGCCCAATGTGTGACATCAAGACCGTTTCCTACCATTTGGGCGTATACAAATTAAATCCATTTTGTTGATACACTAAAACAGAGGATTTAAATCCAGTTACTTAGACTTTATTTCATCCTTTTTTGAACGTTTTCAAGTCGTGTTTCTTTTGTTTTCCAAACACTTTTTATAAGTTTTGTATTTGAAGGGTAGTTGAAATTTTTAATTGAATAGTAATTGTAATTGAATTGTTTTGCTGATAAAATTGGATATGTGTGCAAAGATATTGTTGTTGTGAGGGCTCTTTTGTTCAGGCAGTTTGTTATTTCCTTTGATAAAATTCCGTTCCTTAATATCTCAAAGACGCTTCTTTATAATTAAGAAGGAATTGAATCAATCTGATTTTATAGATGTTCGGCAAATTCAACTACAACTTGGTTGTTACAATACAAAACTGAAACCTTTACAAATTGTGATACAGATTAGCTTTTACAAATATGCTACTTAACGCGTTCAACACAATTATTCCACTGAAATGATCAACTCGCCGAGCATTTCACCTACGTTCAAACTGCCAACGTGATTTGCTGACCCGACAAACCATGCCAGAGAAGGAACGCTGAGTTTGCGTCTCTTCGCCGGCATGCCTGTCTTTGTCCATGAAACGTAACCCAATCTCTTCGATTATGGATCCACTTCACGGACAAATGCACTGGCTGAATGTGCTTGAGTCAGCAATTTGGCTGGGAAATGAAAATAGCAATTCGAATTTGGTGTGTGGCAAAATTTGGGATTCATGAATATTGAATTGAATTAAAATATTAGAATTGAATAAAATTATTGTATCTGGGTGAAATGCCAGCGAAAGGCAAACTCAATTATACTTAAAGGGAACAGTGAATGATTGGTCGATCGATCGGTGAATTGAGTTAAAATGATCGATCAATTGATAAATCGATCGAATTGATTACAAATGAGCTAATTACTATGGTGAATTAACTTAAATAGCTAAGGGTTGATGTTGCTGGCTCAGGCCGTGATGGGCGCTCAGGGGTGTGAGGAACTCACCATCCACCCCCCCGTTGAACGGTCCATTCAACCTCCTCCAAGGTGTGCGGTAGGCTGTATCGTCTAGGTAACGGCACGGGTGGTTTGACCTGCAGGTTGGATTGTTGTTTGCAGGAACGCCAGCGAAGGTAGGTCACCAGTGTAGAAGTTTTACTGCCACACACTAGGTGAGCGATGGTTTGGTTGACGAAAGCGGAGATCCATTCGTTTGATTGAGGGATGCTGGACCAGACAGATGAGGTGTGTAATTCCACCGAGGGGAATTTGGGCGCGGGTGTAATTCCCTTCAACAAGCCGACTTCGCATCGACTCATGTTGAATTTCCTGCTGTATAATGGATGAATCTGTTGGCAAATGTGAATGTTTGAGTCCATTTGGATGCAAGATGAGTACTTTGCCTCCGAGAGTGTGTAGTAAATGTCACGGTCTGGCGTGATTATCAAATACTGTGAAGATAGTTGTATGGCCACTAATTTGTTGGACCTTACCCTAGGTATTGCGAGAAGGCTATAGAGATCGTTGCTGCTACCAGTGGAATCTTTAGTTTAAAGACGACGAAATCGGTGGTCACTTTGGTACTGATTGACGTTATTTGAAAGAGTTGTAAGACATTCTCTTGGTGTATAAGTAGCCACTGGTTCTCGGGTAGATGCTCTCTGATCTTTGTCACCGTGTTGAGTATCCGTGACTAAGCTGGTGAGGGACGATTGCATTCTCTGCAAGTTGACGGTAATGAGTGTCATTTGTAAGGAGAGCACGGTGATCAAGTCGAGCATCGGGGCTTGACTTCCCTCGGGATGAGGAGCCTTGATGGAATTGGTCAATCTGGTTGACTCCTGCTCTATCGTTGTGAAATATTTTTGGGAAATTTGTTAGGTTTTTCCAAGGATGTTCAGCAATGAGTCGATGATGGAAGTTTGGTTGGTTACCAGTGAGTGCAGCTTGTCTTGTCTTCCTTGCATGGTTTTGATGGTCCGGGCTTTTTGATTTGCATAGTCATCATCAAGAACACCGAACAATGATCGTGTAAAGCCAACCAATACATTGATAGCACCTCTCTTGAAGCTGATTCTCAAGATTTGGTTGATGCTCGAGAATTCCCTTTCAAAGTGCCGGAAACGATCTTTAACATGTAGGCAGTTGGTCTGCACGGTTTCACCTTCACACAGTTGCTGTAAGAGGTTCGCTCTGTTTTGTAGAATAGCCAACTCCCGCCAATACGGTCTCAAATTGTAATAAATGAGCAAATTCCACTCGTTGGGAGATAAGTAGGCTCGACCTAATGGTTGAAAATACAGACCCATATGGGGTCTGGTTGTTGAGCCTTGTGTTGAAAAGGCGTGTGCTATGGCAGCTAGCAGGCACATCAAGAGGAGCGCCACAATTGACTTGCCAGTTCGCATCGATTGCCGCCTTGTCCTCGTGATGTCGTCGCCGCTGATCTGGGACCCTTCCTTAATCAAGTGGGGGGAACTTGTTTGAGATGGTTCTTCGTTAGACTGTGCGTCGTCGAGTACTGGTAACAGGGCCAGTTTGTGTTTTGGCCTTTTCAAGGTTCCGGAGGTGGTTTTGACATTCGTGACGGGAACGTTTCGACTACCTCCGGCAAGCCACCAAAACGAGGCACGCGAGGAGGGATGAAATGGAAATCAATTCCCCGGCTGAAGCACGCTGTTGTTACTTCTTGACGCGCTTCTTTGGAATATAATGAGGACGACAATTCTGAAATCTGGTTGTGAGCTCCCACGAAGTTGGTGGCGTTGTCGCAAAAAAGATTTCGGCAGTGTCCTCGTCATTCAATGAAACGTTTGAGAGCACAGAGGAGCGCCTCTGTGCTTAGATCGCAGACTAGCTCTGGATGGACGGCCTTTGTAGCAAAACAGCAAAATATGGCTAGGTACCCCTTTTGCGGTTGGGTACCTCTCCCTCTGTAATGCATCATCAAAGGCGCACAGAAATCCACGTCGGAGTTGAGGAAAGGACGGGCCGGCTGAATACGTACACTCGGCAGGTTTCAAATGACTTGTGAAAACAGCTTAGGCTTGACTCGGGTGCATCACATACACCGCTGAACGATCGATCTCGCAAGTTGTTTTCCTGGCCAGAATCGCTGTCTAGTGATAGTGCACCTAGATGGCATTGATTATGATGAATGTCCATCATCAGCAGTCTGGTGAACGGATGTTGAATGGAAGTACAATGGGATGTTTGGCGTTGAACGTGACTTTGACAGCCTTCAGCCTTCCACCGACACGGATTATGCCCTCTGTATCTAGGAATGGTGCCAGTCTAACCAACAGACTGTACTTGGAGACTTGCTTCCCGACCTGATGTCGAAAAGTTCGCAGTTAAAAGTTAGTGATTGTACAGACCTCACGATGTCCTCCAGGGCTGTGGATAGTTCATCACTCGTGGGCGCTTGATTTGTCAGTTGAGATTGCTTGACTGCCGGCTTGATACCACAGATAAACCGCATCATGTCAGCCACTATGCGCTGCAGCCTCTTGAAGGAGTTGCCGTGTTGAGTCCGCTGAATAAAGTGTGTTTCAGGGGCCTCTGCCGCAACCATAGCGGTCTTGGTCCATTTCATCGCCAGGTCACAAGGGCTCCCACTCCGATACTCGGAAGGCCATACTGACTAGGCCCTGGATAAAAATAGTGGTCCTTGCCACCACAAACTACATCCCACGTGACAGGATATCAGCTTGGTTGTCTTCCGAAGCTACGTTTCACCATCGGCCCGGCCTTGAGAGGGTTTGTATGACCGAGACCCTGTTTGCTACAAAAGTATGGTACGATGATGCAGTAGAATTTATCCACACCAAGAGGATCTCGGCATCGGCCCAGAATACCTGAAAAACCTCCTGCAGATTGAGCGCTGTTTCGCTGCAAACAACTGCAGGCACGGAACAGTAAGTGTCTTGATCGGGACCACTCTTGACTTGGCGCACAGCAACCTGACAACGACTTGACTGCTCCTCAGTGTTGACTGCATGTATATCGCTGCACCATATGCCTTCTCGGAGGCATCACAACAGGTGTGAAACTGTACTTGCATGGGTTTCTCGCTTGTGCTGATGTGACGAGAAAATCGGGTCTGCTACAATGACGGCAGATCACTGCGGAAATTGGACCACTGGGTATGGATCCCCGCAAGTAATGCTGCATCCTAGTCCAATCCCAATCGCCATAACTCCTGCAGGAATAGCTTGGCTACCACTATCACAGGAGCCAGAATGCCCAATAAATTGAACATTCTAGCTATGTCAGATGCCATCAGCCTCTTGGAAAACTTCGCCTTGATTGGATCCAGGTTGATTTGGATTTAGAACTCGTCATTTTTCGGACGCCAGATGACTCCTAACGTCTAAATATAATCCTCATGTAAACTACTGAAGTCCAGCTGCACCTTTTGGTCCTCAGGATATAATCTGCTTCAACAAGAAAGGATGGTTGGCACATCATTTACGCAAATGCATTCCTACGCTTGAGAGTATGAGACATGGCTCCGCCTGTTTGCGTAGTACCCCCTCTAAGCTGTCTGCTCCGGTCATGACGTCGTCGATAAAACAGTCCTTCTCCAACGCGTGGCTGCCCAGGGAACTCTTCTGCCGGCTCTCCTGTGCTAGATCCTGTAGACATTTTGTAGCTAGATATGGGGCACACGTTGTGCCGTAGGTTACTGTTTTCAACTGATAGTATTGCACTGGTTACGCTGAACTATTTCTCCAAATTACGCCATGGTACCGACGGTCTTCAGGATAGAGCATTATCCGCCGATGCATCTTTTCGATGTCGATGGTGAATACGAAACAAGACATTCTGAAACGCAGGAGAATCGAAAACAGGTCATCCTGGACAGTAGGCCCTGTATGAAGGACATCATTCAGCGACACGTTTATGGTTGTCTTATTGAACGCATCGAAAACCACCCGCAGCTCGGTTGCACTGCTGTCGGGCTTCCGGACCCAATAATGTGGAAGGAAGTATCGTAATTCCTCTCGCTACTGCGACGTCACCTCCTTCATATACTCAAGCCGAATATGCTCCTCCATGAAGTCCTCGTATGAAAATCTTAGATCAGGTTCCTCTCCAGTTGACGCTCCAAGGCAGTAAGCCTGCGAGTGGCCACCGCTTGGGAATCATTTAACGTCTCAGGATCGTTGATGAATGGGAGTTTAACCAAGAAACGGCCATCTGGACGTCTTGTCATTGTCTGATAGAAATGTTCTTCGCAAGCCCCTTCAGTTAACTTAAGCTTGTGCTGCAGATCCTGTACTTCCCCGATCTCCCAAAATCGCTTAATGAGTTGATTAAGCTGATTATCTTCTGCCAGGATGCCGCATGTCACGCAATACACTTGAGGTGTGATCACTCTTCTGGCTACAATCCACCCTAGGAGCGTGTTCTGGAGCACTGGGAGCTGTGGGTCGAACTTTATTTGTCCAATGGCAGGGACTTCGTAGAAATATTCGGCACTCGGCAACATGTCGATACGTTCCGTACGGTGGAAGTCTGGATCTGACAGCCTTATGTTTTTGGGAAGGTTCCATCCCTATATGTACAAGTTCTGAAGAGGTTGAGGTGATATAATTTTTTCCATGACGTAGGCTTCCAACTGCGCGGCGTATCCTGATAATCTGGATCTTAGAGCGAGGTCCACCTTATGGTATGTTTTCTCCGTACTACCGCTTACCCGGTCAATGAGGGAAAGGTGTGGTGTTGATGATAGACCCAATTTTTTGATGATTCTTTTGGTGACTAGGTTTATTTGTGAGCCCGGATCCAGCGCAGCTCGACAATCCGTCGTCCTCCCATTGTTGGTGACCAGTCTGATGACGGCTGTGCCCAGAAGTACCAGTCCTTGGGGGCGGAGTTCCATCAGAGTCGTTGAAGCGAGCGATGTTGGCTCTGCATTTGTTTGCAGTTTCGGGTCTTGTTTCAACGTTGTCGTGCTCGAGGATATCGTCTTGGTCTGTTTGGGCTTGTTGTCTCCAGGCAGGTGCAGTAGGGTATTGTGATTCTTGGACGCGGGTTGGAAAAAGATTGTTCGTATAATGCGTGAGTCGCTGGATCCAATTTTTGGATTAGCACATGTAGCAGTAACTGATCTCAGTCCCTTGTGGACACTTGCAGGTTCGCCAGGCCTCTGAGAGACATTTGTGTGGTGTCATGTAGAGCCGTTATTCCTGCCACTGATGGTCTTTCATTAGTATGAGATGGCTAACTCATCAATTTGTTGATGAGCGTCGCTACCAATAATCGCCGGTTGTCGTACCTTTGCTTCAAGGTTGTCCAAGTCGCCTCGTAGTTGTCATCCGACAATGTCAAATTTCGAATCGAAAGCTCCGCTTCTCCAGTAAGACCAGCCTTGAGGTATCATAGCTTCTGGCACTTGGACATCGATTGGCTATGCACCATTTGCAGGAACAAGTCGTGGAATTGTTGCCAATGTAAATACGTCGCATCGAAAGAGGTGAGCTTTATTTTGGCAGAGGCATGGCAAGAGGAGTCATAGGCAGAACCGCCGAGGCAGGTATATCGCTGAGTTCATCTATCTTCGATTCCAGACTACGACCCAATCTTGGGTAAGCTCTTCCAAATGAATGTGCTGTTGCACGTTAAACCATACGCTTCAGGATCGTCGTGGACCTCGATGATCTGCTGGTGATATTCATCCAGCTGTTGCCAACCTCGTTGGAGGGTCCTGAGTTTACCCTTGCTCCAGATCCGAGTGACCTCCTTTAAGTCCAAATGGTCGATGATCCTCCTCAATGAGCCTGCCATGACTTCGTAGCGACGCAGCATCCTGACCACATTGGCATCTCTTGGTGCTGAGGCTTCTGCGTTGCGGTCGTTGTTCTCGCTCCTGAGTTTCGGTCCTTTTTAGTGGCTGTGCCCCAGTTGGCGTGATATCGTGTGTTTTGGCATGCATTTGATCGCCGAAGTGCTGCTGGTAACGGAGGTAGTTGCCTTTGGTAGTCTCATAATATGTTGGGTAAAATCCTCGTGTGATGGAGCGACCTTCGGTAGGGATCGGATGTGACTATCGACTCGCTCAAAATTTTCTCACGCAGCCTGCAGTCGTTCCGCATAATACCCGGCTTCCTGCTTCCTTGAGGGCGAATCCTTCTTCTAATTTGAGATGACGCCTTTGACGATTCGAGCCAATCCTTTTAGGTCCTCGATCAAGCGATCCACATTCATCATCGCGTAGAAGGTCGGAAAATGGTCGGAAATTGAAAGCGCGGATACACCACAACCCTACACTAAACACCACACAGCACTTCGCGGAACAATTGATTAGAGATATTTAAATACCAAGGCTGATCTCGCCGGCGCCTCCAGATGTTGTTGTCAGGGCTCTTTTGTTCTGGCAGTTTGTTATTTCCTTTGATAACATTCCGTTCCTTAAAATCTCAAAGACGCTTCTATATAATTAGGAAAGAATTGAATCATCTGATTTTCTTAATGTTCGGCAAATTCAACTACACCTTGGTTGTTACAATATAAAACTGAAACCTTTACAAATTGTGATACAGATTAGCTTTTACAAATATGCTACTTAACGCGTTCAACACAATTATTCGACTGAAATGATCAATTCGCCGAGCATTTCACCCATGTTCAAACTGCCAACGTGATTTGCTGACCCGACAAACCACGTCAGAGAAAGAACGCTGAGTTTGCGTCTCTTCGCCGGCATGCCTGTCTTTGTCCATGAAATGTAACCCAATCTCTTCGATTATGGATCCACTTCACGGACAAATGCACTGGCTGAATGTGCTTGAGTCAGCAATTCGGCTGGGAAATGAAAATAGCAATTCGAATTTGGCGTGTGGCAAAATTTGGGATACATGAATATTGAATTGTACTAAAATATTTGAATTGAATATAATTATTGAATTTGGGTGAAATGCCAGTGAAAGGCAAACTCAATTGTTCTTAAAGGGAACAGTGAATGATTGGTCGATCGATCGGTGAATTGAGTTAAAATGATCGATCAATTGATAAATCAATCGAATTGATTACAAATGAGCTAATTACTACGGTGAATTAACTTAAATAACTAAGCGTTGATGTTGCCGGCTCAAGCCATAATGGGCGCTCAGGGGTGTCAGGAACTCAACAGATATCTTAACCACAAAATATTCTTTAAGTGCTTTGTGAATTTCCATAAAATTTAATTATATTGTAAAGTTACAGCAAATTAAATTGTTTTGTTTCAATTCGAATTTTGATCAAAATAAATAAGTTACTTTTAGCTAAAGCTAAATAATTTTTTAATATTGAGCTCAATGTAACTGTAGTAATATAGAACTGAAGTCTCCATAATTAGTTGCATTTAAAAAAAGTAGATATAGAGTTTTTAAACCATGTAGCCTCTTCGCGTTTCAGTGAAGGAAAACAAAAACATAAAAAACTTTCCAAACAAATCAAAGCCTTCAAATGATTATCAATTCTGGAAAATGTGCTTGACTTATGGATGGACAAAAATATGCCGATACGACCGAACTTACAAAATCCTTAAAACATAACAGGAAGTTAATTTACACGAAAATATCTACTTGCAGTAAAAACCCCAGAAATTTCATTATTTCCTGTTCATTTCATTGATGGCTAATTGAATTCCAAGTTATTATTTTGCAATAAGTTTAACAATTTTGACAACTGTACAAACACGAAACAAAGCAAAACAGTCCACAGGGGATACCCAAAATCCATTACACATTTCAATCTACTTTTACGAGTACTATTCCTTATCAATTATTTCTCAGAAATGCTTCAATCTTCGCTAGCACTACCAGTGAATATAAAAGCTTGAGTGTTACTCATTGCAATCATTCACTGAAAAGCTTTCGATTTGAAGAGTTGACCAAGTTCAAGTTAATTTAACACAAAATGAAATTCGTTATCGTCTTCGCGGTTTTCGCTGCTCTTTGCGTATCTTGTTATGCAAGAACGGAAACTGTGGATTTGGAAGGACTAGCTCAATTGGAAGCTATTGACCACGGGCTGGATTCCGCAGGAGTTGGAGAGTTGGTGCGACAAAAGCGACTGAGTTGCTGGTTCGAGAACAAAACCGTGACAACGGCTGCCTGCAATCTGAGCTGCATGTACAGATGGGGACGCCGAGGCGGCATGTGTGTTAATGGAACTTGCAGATGTGCTCCACGATAAAATGCAGTGATTACACCTTGAAAATATTTCATGTTTTGTTTAATGTTAATTAATTTATTTGTAACTTTGACTCCAAAAATTATATACGTATAAAGTAAAATAATCTTGCGAATAACAATAACAAGAGCTTTTATTAACATTGTTCTAATTATCGGAGTATCTATAAAACCGTAGTGTCTCAACAAATACGGCTCGATAGATTTTAATAAAACTTGCAGACAAAAAAAAACCCCCGGTTGGCAGCACCAGCCGGAAAGGTAAATTTCTTGTATGTAGCGTAAGATTTCGAAAAAGAATTTAGCTTGCCTACTACTAGACTTCTTACTGCAATTTTCGTTGCACCACATGGGTATTTATTGACATAAAAAAATCAGCCGACGTTCGTATTTAGATACTCTTCCTAATACTTCCAAGTTAAGTCATTTAAAACGTTTCCGTGAAAAATATTCATTATTTCAGCTTCTACTCAAATTGTGAATTGCGCTTACTTTGGGGCCGCCATTTTGAATGCATGCATTTGATTTTGGATTATTTTAAATCTTTGTGTGCTAGGACCTCACCAATCAATGTGCCAAATCTCGTTCAAATCGGAGTTATACTCCAGACAGGGCAAAAGTATTCAATTTTTAGTGAAAATGGCAACTAAAAATATTAGGTTTTATATTTTTGACTTTTTTATTTTTCATTCCATTTTTATAATTTTTTGCATAATATAAGAACTTAGTACAAAGATTCATAATCTCAAGTTTCTTCAAAATCCGTTGGAAAATGTGACCGCTAGAGGGCCACAAAAGCCTGAAAAAATCGCGTATTTGAACCGCCGCCATTTTGAAAATTGAACATTTTAGAAGCCTTTGACGTTTTGAGCTTTAACTGGCTGCCATTTTGTTTTTTGCGACCTGACCTCGAGTTTTTTAGGGTTTTGTAAAATAATTTTACAAAATTTTGTATACAGGTGTAAAGTGGTGCTTTCTTCAAAGTTCAACTACAACAAAATTTTATAAGGTGCTTAAGGGGGGTCTCCCCCTATAGGGGAGTAACCCCCCGAAAAAAGAATTTCATCAAAGGTAGCCGATATGGGTATCAAGTGAAAGGTTTTGATAAGAACTTTCCAAAACAGGTCTTAGTTAGGCAAAGTTTGCTTCGAGGGGCGTACAGGGAGGGGAAATACACGAAAAATGTCTGTTACCCCCCGCCCCTCGCGATTGGACACCTGTGATCCGAAAAATCTGAAAAAAATTATGGAGGTAGATGCTTATGAGTACAACAACTACAAATACCTTAGAAGTCAAAATTCGCTCAACTTTGTTAAGAATAGTATGATATTCGAATTTCACATTTTCCCAAATAAAATCATATAGGTACCCTTAAACTGAACGAAATTTGACGTTTAAGTAGTCCTACAAAAGGTCCTTGAGCTATGAAAGTTTGATAAAAATCGAATGATATACACGGAAGTTATATCCATTTGAAATTTCTCCAATTATAACAACAATAGCACAGGATTTTGGTATTTTACGGACTTTCCATTGAATCATCCACTGCAGTTTTGATTTGATCCTCTTGAAATTTTCAAATAAGGGCAATAACATTAATATTTTTAGGAGTTCATGATTTGAGTGATTTTTGTTGGTTTGTAACAAAATGGCGCCCGTTGAAAATAGAAAAACAATGGATTTTTTTTAAACGTGTACATCTCTTTGACATATTTCTTGACTTTATTCGTTGATGGTGACTGCATTTCTAAGAAGTTGAGTACGAAACCCTTCGGACATGAGCGTAGGTCTGTTTATACCCTACTTGTTTTGCATAATTCTTTAGATGTTTATAGTTTTTATTAAACTACCGAAATTTATTAACATCGGTTAAAGCTATGGTAACAACTACAACAACAAAAATTTGTACACTTTTCGACTTTTGGGCGGCCACCATTTGGTTTCAGACGAGCCAACTTTGGATTTTTTATTGTGAGATTCATCACATACATCAGTGAACCTTTGTGCCAAAGTTCATCCAAATGGGAGCTTTACCTTCAGCACAGTTCAGAACAGAAATTACGATTTTTCGTCTAAAATTGCCGCCATTTTGTTTTCGCCTGGCCGATATAGCAGATTCACGAGCTTAAATGAGATATTTACTCAATACAACTTTCCTGAAAATTTGGTGAAAAGTGGAGCAAAATTGCAGAGACCGACACAAATGGTAGTCTGATGGTGCAAGGTCTAAACTATACGGTGGATGCATCAAAACTACCCAGCCAAGCTCTGTCAATTTTTGCCGGGTCACAAAGATGTGTGTGGTCTGGCATTGACATGATGGAAGACAACGCCCTTTCTATTGATTAATTCTGGCCGGTTTTTTGGATTGCTTGTTGCAATCTGGTTAATTGCTGACAGTACAGAGCCGAATTAGGTGTTTGACCAGGTTCTAGCACCTCATGATAAACAATTCCCTTCAAATCCCACCATACACCCAGCATAACCTTATTTGGTGTCAATCCTGGCTTTGAAGTCGTTTGTGATGATTTATCTTATTTGGA
The DNA here is from genome assembly GCA_963969285.1 of Odontomyia ornata. Lineage (NCBI taxonomy): Eukaryota > Metazoa > Arthropoda > Insecta > Diptera > Stratiomyidae > Odontomyia > Odontomyia ornata. Next base: position 457,269,807 of record OZ017738.1, on the reverse strand, counting down.
CCATGATCTTTTTCGACCGATGTTCTTTCATCTTACCTATTTTTCTTCGTCCGTAATGATTAGTTTCAAAAATGGCTCGATTTCGTTGCGTTTTGGGAGCATTTCGCAAATAGAAATTCGGTCGATCAAATTTTTTTGTGCGAATTCATGCCGCACCCAAACATCGAACTTCTTTGTGTATCCAACCTTACGCAAATGGTTCAAAACTGTTTGGTGATGGATATTCAGTTCTTTAGCAATGTCTGCTTATGCGTGGCGGTTCTTCAATTTTTTGTAAGATTTCATCGACTTTTTTAAGTATTGGTCGACCTGAGCGAGGTGCATCTTTGACATCAAAATTTCCAGAACGAAAACGAGCGGACCATCTCTTGGCTGTGGCTTTTGATAAAGTATCTTGACCGTAGACACCACCATGTTTTTCACGAGCCTGCGATGCACTCGCACCTTGATCGTAGTGATATTGTAAAACATAACGAATGATTTCAGAAATTTAACTCATTTTTAAATGAATAAAACTTTTGACACGAATGACGAAATACAAAACTGTCCATATGAAAATTGTAGACTGTAATGTCACAATTAAAAACGCATGCCCGTTTGAATCAATCTGATTAGTATTGCCCGATATATGCGAACACCATCTTGTGACAAAAAAGGCTCAATACTTTTTAGACTATCCAATATACAATATATATATATATATATATATATATATATATATATATATATATATATATATATATATATTGTATAATGGATATATATTTAGATATATATAAATATATATATATATATATATATATATATATATATATATATATATATATATATATATATATATATATATATATATATAAATTGTGTTATGGTTCGCAGCCAATAATTTTAATGTTCCGGGAAAGTGAAAACGCACTGTCTTTTAAATTAAGTTAAAAGGGTTATTTACTAATAAATGCACAATCATCAATTTCACTATTTTACAATTTTCCTTTTCACTAGTCCATCAGTTTGTATAACAACTGTATCGCGAAAATCACTCTACTATCAATCAGTCAATATCCACTTTTTTATTTGGCACTCCACACTATCGCAGTTTGACTTTCGTGGTTTTTACTATCGCGGTTGTAATGAATCCCGCCATTCATTCAGCTCGCCTTTATATAGGGTCTCTAGTCATTCAATCCATTTCTCGTACATTAGCGAACTGCCTGGAATATTCGAGCAGCTTAATGAATGTTGATCATACTTGGCGGCTTTCGAGTACATTCGTCTGTTGATGTTCTTAATGGGCTTTTTCACACGGTCAAACAGATTTCGCGCTTACGCCCTTATGTTTACACGTTGCATAGTTCACCCATGCTATTTTTGTATACGATACACGTCTTGCGAGTGTATGTGTCAAGCGATTGAGAATTGATGTTTTAGCCTTGAATTGTGCAAAAAGTAATGAAAACTGGAATGAAAAATTTATTTTATGATTGTTAAAGTTTGTCCATTCAAACTTCTATTGGATTTATTCAAATCCTCCGGGTTTTTCCGCTTTCTGAAAAATACTCCCAATGTAAATATCTATTTTAGTCACATATTTTTCTTGATGTGTTGTAAACTTTCTTATTATAATGTGATTCTGTGAAGATTATGCGTACTGTTAATATTGTATGGATTTACAATAGGCAATTTAACTTTATTGAAATCGTGATATTCGTTGTGTTGTTTCCTGAAATTTAACGTGGCCTCCACTTTTATAAATTTATTAAATAACGCGTACCTTCTCGCGTCCACGCATCCATTTTTGCACACAAATTAAAGAAAGGCAATCGTTTCATAACGACTACCTTCTTCACCGAATGTTCAATTCGGAATGGTTACCGGCGTTTGCATAAAATTTCCCCCACCAAATGATCAACAAAATGCGTTTGTGTAAGTGCGTTACGCTCGTTCACCCTAAAAAAAAATTGGCGTGTTTTTACCATCAGGTTCCCTCAATTCCTCTCACTCTTCTTGCCCATATAACCTGTTTAACGGTCACTTTTCGCGCTGCGTCTGAAAAAGCCCAATGGTTGTGAAAACAATTGCGACAGTAGCTCGCAGAATTATTTGTACATGTAACATTATATATATATATATATATATATATATATATATATATATATATATATATATATATATCTATATATATATATATATATATATACTTATATATATATATATATATATATATATATATATATATATATATATTTATATATATATATATATATATATATATATATATATATATATATATTTATATGTATATATATATATATATATATATATATATATATATATATATATATATATATAAATATGTACACATAACTCCGTCATAGACGGTCCCAAGCCCGTTTGAAAAAGGAGGAGGGAACTCTTGTTTCCCCAACCCATAGCTTCCACGGTCTCTCATCCAAAACCCCTCAATTAAATGGTAGTAAATGCTCTCGGAGATCACATTGGGTTTACTGGTTCCCCAATATTGTTACATTAAATGCCAAGAAATGCTTATAACTGCAGATACATCTACAGCTCTGCTACTAAATCCAACTTACACCTCCTTTGTGAGGACGAAAGAGGGTAAAGGCGAATCTTTCGCGGCTGGTAACGGAATAACCATGTCGCCGGAATGAAGGTTGGGTGACAAGCTAACTCCCCGTCCCTGGAAAACCTCTAAATGTTTCGAAACTTGCAGATGGGCCTCGGAATGGATTGGACTGACGGCAACGACCTCGCAAACGAAAAAAGGACTATGGCATTGGATCCTGGAATGTCTGATCACTCAATTACCCTGGCACTGTTAAGGACCTTTTACAAGAGGCCAGTCAATATCAATTATAAATACTGGCAGTCCAGGAAACGAATTGAACTGGAAACGACATTCAAGACATGAGACCGCACACAATATTCAAAAGTGGGAAGCCTACTGCAAAAAGAGAATTCAGAGTGGCCTTCATTGTGGATGGGGAGTTCAAACCGCACGTTATTGATTTCAAAGCTGTCAATGAACGGTTGAGTGCGATCCGCATAAAAGCGAAATCCTTCATAATTTGGCTGATAAGTGTTCAGGCCCCGACCAAAGAAAAGGACGAAGAAACAAAGGAAACGTTTTACAATCATCTGGAAAGACTGGTCGACTCATTGCTTACAATCAACCCAAAACTAATTCTGGGTGATTTCAACGCTAAGGTTGGCAATGAGCTATCTCATTGGGGAACGACTGGAGGATATAGCCCCCGCGATGAAACAAATGACAAAGGCCAGCGCCTGATTGACTTTGCATGTAGCAAAAATCTAATCATACGTTCGACTTGCTTCCCACATCGACGCACTCATAAAATGACCCGGGTATCACCGGATAGCAACATTGTTGTGAGCGAACACATACAACATGCTCAGATATATTTCCGCTTCATAACTGCAGTAGTAGCGAGCAAACAACACCTATGTGCCCACATTTCGCCAATGGAAATTAGCCAAAGAAACACATACGCAAGTAAATAAGCGAGCAGTAAAGTAAACGGGTAAGTTCAACCCGCAATGATATTCACATCGTGACGAACGGGGTGCTTCGAGGAGAGGTAAGTGGAAAGGAAAACCGAAAGTTCCGGCATAAACATTCTTTCGCTAAATTTCCCCAGTTTCGCTATTTCGCCTCGAGAGATGGTGGGAAAACCGAAAGTTCTGGCTAAAACACTCGTTCGCTCAATGTCTCCAGTTTCGCTATTTCACCTCAAGAGATCGTGGGAAAGCCGAAAGCTTAAGCTGAAAGCACTCTTTCGAGGTCGAAAGCTTAAGCGAAACACACTCTTTCGCTCAATTTCCCCAGTTTCGCATATTCACCAGCCGACCAAGCGAGACGAAGCGGGGAGGAAAAACGTTCGAGGAACGAGAGCGCACGTATTCGGCTGCTCAGCACCTTTAAAGAGAATTTAGGTTGAAAGCTCATAAAAGAACAGTATTTATAGTTCTTGAGCAAAGCATATCAGTGAGTCGGTATTCAAGTCCAAAAGGAAGCGTGCTGCTTCCTAGTAGTTTAATCGTACATGCAATAACGCGATTCAAGTTCGAAATCGAAGTGCTATCCAGTATTCGACAAAATGGTGAGGGATGAGGCGTTGGCTTGTGCCGCGGTCCTCAATCGGCCTTTTGGCGTTTCACGCCGTATGGCCACCCCGATCCATTAGCTCATCCAATCGTTACCCTCTTCAGGATAGCTGATAGTTAGAGTTTTAAATAATTAAATAATTGAAAATCTATTTTATAAATTCGATTGTAATGTAAATGATTTAAAAAGAATGAACAATAAAATTAAAGTTATTCATTAAAAATTAACTCTCGTCTTTTATTGTTCTGGTTTAAATGGACAGAGTAGCCGGTAAGTAGTGTTACAGCGAGTTCTCTTCCCGGGAGCCTTGATGATGTATATAGGATTCACATCAAATGAGCTCCAAGTTCATATCAGTATACATAGGGTATACTGGTCATGTAACAACACACAAAACCAGATCCATCATGTTCTGATCCAACAACGTTGGGCCTCGAGCATACTTGACGTCCGTTCATACCGAGGAGCCAATTGTAATTCAGATCATTACTTGATCAAAAACCTATCGATGTCGTATGTCAAAGGCATATTCGGCGAAGACCAGCCCGCTACAAAAGTTTAACATCAAAAGGCTCTAAATGGCGTCTGTGGCGAAAAATTTCACGGAGACAACCAGCTAGCTACCATCTTATCAGAACCACCGTTAAAGACGAGCAACGAGCTCTGGACGGAAGAGAAAGTGGCTATTAGGACCTTGTTAGAATAGACGATCGGACATCAAGCCCGGCGCAACAGGAATCATTGGTTCAATGATAAGTGCCAGAATGCGTTAGATAAAAAGAATCAGGCGCACAAAGAATACGTAAGTGGGAAAACAGGACGAAGAGAGAACACTTTGAAAATCTTAGAAGGTGTAGCGAATAAGATGATTAGCATTAAGGAAAGAAAGTACTTTGACAACCGGTTGAGAAGTATAGATATAAGCCTAGCGAGCAACAACACAAGACAAGTATACAAAGTAGTGATAAGCCTGAAACATGGTTATCAGCCCAAACCACGCTCCTGCGTGATGACATTGGCAATATCATCGCTGATGAAACCAAGATTAAGGAAAGATGGATATCATATTTCAAGAACCTCCTTAATCCTCCGCACAGCTCCTGAACATCGGTGCCTATATATGTCTAAGGAGAGCTTCTATTGGCCCCACTAACCCTGGATGAACTTTGTTCCATCATCAAAGCCCAAAAGAATAATAAAGCACCAGGGATCAATGAGATCCTAGTGGAGCTCATCAAAAATGGTGGCAGCAGTGTTCACAAAGCTATTCACAAAGACATCCAGTAGATTTGGCAACAAGAACATATACCAAAAGAGTGGAGGTAACCAATAATATTCCCTAGCCTCAAAAAAGGTGACAAGCTAACACATCATTCAATAAGTCCCGAGACTGACTCAGAGATGGTGCTAATAGTACTCATAGAGTGCAAACCTTTACATGAAACGTGTAAAAATTTCACGTCGATCGGATCACAGACAGCAGAGTTATCGCGTTTAGAGTAAAGTCACTTTGTAATTTGTTTGAAAAATGGAAAAAAGCGAGTTTCGGGTATTGATAAAACATTGTTTTTTAATGGGTAAAAACACCATTGAAGCCCAGCAATGGCTTGAAAATCATTACACGAACTCTTCTGCGTCGAAACCAATGATTTTTTGTTGGTATGCTGAGTTTAAACGTGGTCGTACGGACACAAACGATGCGGAACGTTCGGGCAGGCCATTGGAAGCCGTTAGACCGTAAAATGTGAGTGAAGTGTTAAAAATTGTAATGAAAAATTACAAAGTCAAGGTCTGCAAGATTGCAGAAATGACACAGATATCATCGGAAGCATATTTACAATCCTTCATGAAAAATTGAGCATGAAAAAGGTTTTTCCCAAGTGGGTGCCGCGATTGCTTTCGGTGGAACAAAAACAGCAACGAGTCGAGGTTTGATTTGCTTCCCCGTCCCCCGTTTTCGCCAGATTTAGCCCCCAGCGACTACTGGCTCTTTGTTGATCTCAAAAAAATGCTCCAGGGAAAAAAATTTGGCTCGAATGAGGAGGTCATTGCCAAAACTGAAGCCTATTTTGAAGCAAAGGATAAATCCTTCTATAAACATGGTATCGAAATCTTGGAAAGGCATTAGAAAGCTTGTATCACCCTAAAAGCAGATTATATTGATGAATAAAAATGATTTTTGAAAAAAAATGTTGTTATTGTTGTTAGTCTTGGGACTTATTGAACGATGTGTTACAGTGCGAAGATTATAGAGGCATATCGCTACTTTGTACGGCGTACAAAATATTTTCAAAAATCTTAGAAAATAAAATCGGATCATATGCCAACAGTATTATCGGGGAGTATCAAGGTGGTTTAAGAGCAGGTAGATCAATAATAGACAAATTGTTCACAGTCAAGCAGGTACTTGAGAAACGCTGGGAGTTCAACATAGACGTACACCGTCGTTGACTTTAAGCAAGCATACGACAGTATTGATCGTAACGCACTGTACCAAATAATGCTTGGTTTTGGCATCCCAGCCAAATTAGTCCGTTTTACCAAAAATGACAATGACGTGGACAACTTCCCAAGTCCGCATCAATAACCAACTCACCGATGCCTTTGACACAAATATCGGACTAAAGCAGGGAGATGGGCTGGCCCTATTGCTATTCAATTTGGCTCTGGAGTTCGTCATAAGGAAGCTACCTGTCGATACGCGAGGTACAATAATTTACATGTCGAGCCAAATACAAAGAATATATCGAGCTAAAATAGAAACGACAGGAGCTTTGTTCTGATAAATTAGAGCTATTTATTCAAATCAGTCTTCTCCGGCCTCGAAACACTGTTTTTCGCGATCCAAAAGCTTTTGGAAAGAGTGTTTCAGGTCATTGACAGAAACGGCTTTCAGGATGTCGGTACAAGCCTTTTGGGTGCCCTCTACGGAAGCAAAGCGTTTTCCTTTCATGGCCAAATGCAATTTTCCGAATGGGTAGAAGTCACAGGGAGCCATATCAGGCGAATACGGTGAGTGATTGATGGTTGAAATGCGATTTCTAGTCGAAAAATCAGTCACAAGGGTGGATTTTTATCACAAAAGTCTCGTTTATTTTGAAACAAAACGTATACAGACATTTCGTAAGCCAAAATGATCGTTTAAAATGCAATAAATCGATGTTTAGGAGATATTTAACTCCGATTCCAGAAACTTCAACGATGATTACAGCTCATTTTTGACAAATTCACGCACAATTTCGATGGAGTTTTCGGTGATCACTGATTTCGGTTGGCCCGTATGTTCATCGTCATTTATGTCCTCATGATCATCTCTGAAACGTGTAAATCACTCACAAACTCTGGCACGAGATAGACAATCATCAATTCAAATGATTCGGTTTTGTACTGATGATACAAACATACTGTCACTTTAGGCGCAATAACTTCGCTTCCACTGAACCGAATGTCACCAAACTTTCACTAGAAGTCAGGGAGGGATGTAACTTTCTAACGTACTATCTCATTTATAGATGGCGCCACCAAAAAAATTTCTATGATAAAAGTCTCGTTTATTTTGGAGCGTACCTTGTAGTAGCCTATGCGGACGACATCAATATTTTGTCACGGTCATTAAAAACTGCCAAAGAACTCTTCCTGAAACTCGACAGCGAGGCAAAATTAGTAGGGCTACAAATCAATGAGAATAAAACAAAGCTCATTCCGCAATCGAGGAAAAATACCTCAAATGCCCAAAATATCACACTTGACGAATACAGTATCGAAAATATGGGCGAATTTGTGTACTTAGGCGTCAAATTAATGAGAACCGGTAATGAAAGAGACGAAAGACGCCGAAGAATACAGTTCACAAATAAAATATTTTATTCCGTTTTGAAGATCTTGAAGACCATCTGCATACACAGGAAAACAAAGCTCCAAGTATACAATTCTGCGATAAGACCTGTGTTATGCTATGGGTGTGAAACATGGACCCTAACCCAAGCATCCGCAAATATATTGAACGCCTTTGCGCGGCGGGTCCTGAGGTGAATAATCGGAGCGAAGCTAGACGGGGACCAATGGCGAATTCGATACATCCATGAGCTGTATGAAATTTTCGACGAACCGGAGGTCTCAAGGATTATAAGACTGCGGAAGCTGCAATGGGCTGGCCACATGAAGTAGAGTAGAGAATGTTTTAGATGAACCCCCGTGATTTATTTTCTGACCAAAGTATAGCTCCGGGTCGTACTAAAACTTCAAAATCGAACAAGTTGAAACCAAATAGTGGTGACTCAAAGGTGGGAAAAGGTTGAAAAAACAGAAAACACTTCAGGGTTAGGTCAGAATATCAAAATGGTGGCTAGGCAAAGTTCGAAATTCGAACATTTCCCAAAGCAACAATTCATATTGGATTTTTATGAAACCTAAAAGCAAGGTAGACGTTGATGAGATCATGTTTTAATTGTATCAGAATTAAACTCGATTCCTATTAACGCTACAGATTTTAGCCGTAGTGATTTTTGCATTACAACTAAAAAATATATTCGAATATACATGATACAATGTATTCAAGAAATTAAGTTTTGAAAGGCTTGAAATGATAAAAATTCGCCACTGAAAAGAGTGAAATAAAAAACTTTTAGAAAAAAAAGTAACCGACTTCGAAATGTCCTTAAAACGATGAAATAAATTTTATGGAAGCGGTGCCAAATCAATTTCCCCATAAATACTTCCAACATCTGCACACAAGAATCGGGAAAAAAATGATTGGGCACGGCTTCCATAAAATTTATTTCATCCTTTTTAGGGCATTTCGAAGTCGGTTTCCTTTTTTTCCTAAAAGTTTTTTATTACTTTCAATAAGTCTCTATTGATTAATTCTTAATAAAAATAAATTGACAAATTTACATACGTCTCCAATCAACTAATCATATCCTACCTAAGTCCTCTAGCCCATTGCACTCACTCATATGCACAACACAAGTTATCCACCAAAAACACACCGAACCGTTTAGCATCCAAGGATATTTCATTCCAATGTTTGTTACTCGTACAGGTTACAACCGTTATGTAAAATAATAGCGAAACGCGCGTAATGATACACTGAAAAAAATCATTCCGAACAAAATCATTTTATATAAAATAGGAAATTTTCTAAGGACATGCGCAACGCTGTCAATGAGATTATCAATGATTTACGAAGATTTACATTATCTTTTGTTATTCATTCTTGTGTAGTATTCGTTTGAAAATTTACATAATACAAGTCATGTCCATATTTGATTGCAATGATTATCCCTAGTACTTGGTATTGTTGGCTATATGAGGCGTGACGCGTATTTATCAATTTCGTGGGCAATTAGTCCTTAATACAATTTATTGGCGCCAATAAAGCGGAAAGATAAGTATTAATATCTCCGTAGTGCAATTATAGTGTTTTTTTTAATCACTTGTTCAGACTTGTAGTAGCTTGCCGATATTTACGGTAAGGTATCTCTTGAACTGCATATGTTGTGAATACGATATGCTGTTTTTCGCTAATATATAAATATAAATAAATCTATATATTGTATATAGATATTTATATGTATATATATATATTTATATATATATATATATATATATATATATATATATATATATATATATATATATATATATCTATATATATATGTATATATATATGATATGTATATATATATATATATATATATATATATATATATATAAATATATAAATTTAATTTAAATATATATACATATATATAAATATAAATACATATATATATATATATATATATATATATATATATACATATATATATATATATATATATATATATATACATATATATATATATATATATATATATATATATATATATATATATATATATATATATATATATATATTGTCACGTGTTATGGTTCGCGGCCAGTAATTTTAATGTTCTGGGAAAGTGAAAACACACTGTCTTTCAAATTAAATGAAAAGAGTTTATTCATTTAAATAAATGCACAATCATTAATTTAACACTTTCGTTAATTTTCACTTTGTCTATAAATTTCTCTAACAACTGTCTTCACTTAACAATCAACGAAAATCACTTCACTTTTTAATTCGATCAATATCGCTTTTCAATTCTCACTCCACACTATCGCAGCTTTTACTATCGCGGTTGAATGTATCCCCCCATTCATTCAGCTCGCCTATATATAGGGTCTCGAGTCATTCGATCCATTTCTCATACATTGGTGAACTAGCTGGAATATTCGAGCAGCTTAATGAATGGGCAGTGACTCACTTTCAGATGTTGATCATGCTTGGCGGGTTTTCGAGTACATTCGATTGTTGATGTTCTTAATGGTTGTGAAAACAATTGTGACAGTAACTCGCAAAATTATTTGGACATGTAACACTGCCCCCACTTCAGTGCTCTCCGCCCCGAAAAGATGTGTCGCCAGTTGTAGTCAATTCTCCCTGGATGTAATATGGGGCAAGACGGTCCACGTGCACGGTTTTCATTTTGGCTCTTGGCTTACGGTGTTCTTGTATGCTGTATATGACGCCGTTGATTCGCTTTTTAATTCGATATGGTTCCTCCCAATTATGCTGCAACTTTGGAGACCTACCCTTTCGCCGTTGCGGGTTATATAGCCGTACGAAGTCATCTTGCTGGAAGCCAGTAGAATTTGCCTTGAGATCATACCTGGTCTTCATGCGGTCAGTAGCCGATTCGAGGTGTTTTCGCACTATTCGATGTATCTGGTTCAACGTTTGCCTTAGCTCACTTGCGTACTCCGAGATCGTTTTGGGTTTCTCAGAGGGTGTTCCGAACTTTATATCAGCTGGCAGACGAATATTCTTTCCAAAAATGACTTTGGCTGGGGCTCGGCCCGTCGATGCATGTTCGGCAGCTCTGTACGCCAAAGGGGTGGGATATGTCGGTCCCAGTCCCTATGGTTCTCGTCAACCATCTTGGCCAGATGTTTATTGAGCGTGCCGTTGAAACGTTCGATCATTCCATCGGATTGGGGATGCAGCGGTGTTGTCCTCGTTTTCCGTATTCCCAGCAGCTCGCACATTTCGCTAAAAACTAGTGACTCGAAGTTTCGGCCTTGGTCTGAATGTAGTTCACAAAGTACGCCGTACCTACTGACCCAATTTAATACTAGCTGTTTGGCTACACTAGTTGCTTCCTGGCTGGGAATGGGGTAGACCTTGGGCCACTTGCTGAAATAATCGGCCACAACCAGCGTGTATCGATTTCCCCAATCGGATTAAGGAAAGGATCCTGCGATGGCAACAGCAATCCTTTCGAATGGCATGCCTACGTCATAAGCTTGCATTTGTCCTCTCAGTCGTCGCTTTGGACCTTTGACGGAAGCGCAAATCGTGCATCGACGGCACCAGTCCTCTACGCCTTCCCGAGCGTGGAGCCAGTAAAACCTTTCCCGCAATTTCGCTAAGGTCTTGTTAACACCACGGCTGCCTCCCGAGGATCCTTCATGCATCTCCTTAATCACATCGTGGATTCGGCTTTTGGGAAGTATAGTTTGCATCCTGCAGGAGCTGCCATCCGCCGTTTCCCATTTCTACTTGAGTACGCTATCGTCTACCTGCAGGGAGCTCCATTGTGCCCGATAACTTTTCAGGGTGACGCCGTGCATCGAAACGTCTTCCCACTCAGGTCGCCCAGTTGTCTCCTTCTATGTGAGCAATGGTCCGATGTCTTCATCGGCTAACTGGGCATTTTGAATCTCCTCCGATGACCAATCTTCATCGAATTCGGCCGTTATCAATCGAAGATCAGCGGGCGGTTCCTTTTCCTAAATCCGTCGGCAATGCTTGCAGTTAGCTGGACATGGACGACGAGATAGGGCGTCAGCATTTCCATGAACTCCGCCCTTCCGATGAACAATTTCGTAGTCGTATGACTGCAATCTTTCGATCCATCTCGCAACTTGTCCCTCGGGGTTTTCGAACTTGAGCAGCCATCTCAGCGATGCATGATCCGTTCGAAGAACAAATTTCTGGTCATATAAGTACTTTCGAGCTGCTTGGTGGCCTCTTTTATAGCCAATAGTTCCTTCCTGGTTACGCGGTAGTTCCTCTCACTTTTTGAAAGAACTCGACTGTAATACGAGAGGACTCTTTCTTCGCCATTGATCTGCTGGGAGATTGCAACTCCAATCTAGCCGTGTCCCGCATCAGTGTCAACCACAAACATTTTTCCGGGTTTCGGATATGCCAGGATGGGTGATTCAAACAGCTTCTCCTTCAAGGTCTCAAAGGCTACCTGGCATTGTTCATTCCAGACACCCGGACGATTTTTCTCGGTAAGCTGATGGAGACACTTAGCTATTTTGGCAAAGTATTTGATGAATCTTCGATAGTAGGTCGCCAGCGCTAGAAAACTTCGTAGTTGGCGCTTGTTGTTTGGTGTTGCCCAGCTTTCCACGGCTTCAATTTTCTCAGGGTCTGTTTTGACCCCTTCTGTTGACATGACGTGTCCCAGGTATTTTATTTCAGCTGCGAAAAGGGTACACTTGTCGGGACTAAGTTTAAAATTCGCCAGTCGCAATCGGGAGAAAACCTCTTCTAAGTTCCGCACATGCTCTTCGAACGTTCTCCCGCTAACAATGATGTCATCGAGATACACCAAGTAGGTTTTCCAGGTTCGGCCACGTAGCACGTATTCCACCAGGCGTTCGAAAGTGGCTAGAGCATTGCAAAGCCCAAATGGCATCACCACACGTTGCCACAATCTGGTCCCAACTGAAAATGTGGTCTTTTCTCGGTCCTTCTTGTCGATTTCTACCTGCCAGTAGCCACTCTTGAGATCGAGTGTAGAAAACCATTTTGCGTCGGTCAAAGTGTCCATGATGTCATCGATGCGTGGGAGCGGGTAACTATCTTTCTTAGTGACGTCGTTAAGCTACCTATAGTCGACACAAAAACTAGTGCCACCATCCTTTTCAGGTCTTTGTAAAAATTTTTTTTACAAAGACCTACTAGTTTCGCGACCTGTCTGTCCGTCCGTCTGTCCGTGCGACACAGCTGATTTCCTCAGAAACTATAGAAGTCAGAATGCTCAAACTTTGTGAAAAGGTCAAAAGTGATGGTCTCTCAAAAGTTGAGGTCTAAACAAAAATTTAAAAATTTTTTAAGGGGGGTCCCCCCTAATAACGAATTGGCCCTTAAAATTTTTTTTTATCAAAGGTAGTCGAGTCAAATGAAAGGTCTTAATTAGAACTTTCAGAATCTGAAATAAAAAAATCATTTTATGAATTAGGGGGTCCAGGGGAAGGCAAAACGTACCCAAAATTTGTGTCCCCCCCCCTCGCGATTGGACACCTTTGAGCCGAAAAATCTGAAAATTATCACGGACGTGGGCCTTTATGAGTACAGGGGCAACAAATACCTTAGGAATCAAAATTCGCTCAACTTTGTTAATACTAGTATGATTTGTAGATTTTACATTTTTGCCCATAAAATCCAAACGGTACATTTAAACTTCTTGAAATTTTGCAATCATATAGACTAACATAAGATATGTTCACAAAATTTAATTGAGATCGAATCATAATCAAGTGAGTTATAGCCATTTAAATTATATGGAATTACAACAACAATAACACGTGTTTATTGTTGATGTGGGGTTTTCCAATAAGAGGTGTTATTTTGATATTAAAAGAAAAATGCAATTTTTTAATATAAATGATCGGATATTTATTTCAATATAAAGAAAAAGATATGCCGCTAATAGCAAAAATTAACATCAGGCAAATAACTACTACGACAGGCTTACAGGACCAAATCCTTTTCATGAAATTTTCCATAACCATATCGCAAAGTGGCTGCCCTATATCCTCGATAACCCCCCGAATTTCATCTTTGAGGTCTTAAATCGACGCTGGGCTGTTAGCGTAGGCTTTCTTTCTCACGTGGCCCCAAAGGAAGAAGCCGTAAGGTGCTAAATCACAAGATCTATTCAAAATAACACCTCTTATTGGAAAACCCTATATATATATATATATATATATATATTTAAAATTGACTTAGAGACTTTTATTTTCTTTCAATTTTCATGAAAATTTAGGAATGGTGTTTAACTTAAACATTTTCAATCGGCCGAGCATTCAGAAAAATCATTTAAGCTAGATCAAAATGGCGGCTGCACTGTGCTTATGAAAGAAACTGTGTATCTTTTGCATAAATTTGAACGATTTCATATCCAAGTATTGGACGAATAATTCAAATTATCGATTCACGCCATTTGGAAACTTGTTTTTAACCCTACGATGTTTACAAAGACCTTCTGGTAGGAGCACTCTCCTGCTTACTCAACTTGTTTTTTACTAGAACTATAGGCGTGGCCCATGGACTGACAGAAGGTTCGATAACGCCTTGTTTTTCCATGCCCGAGATCAGTGCGCTCACTTCTCCTTGTTTGGCTATAGGAAGACGTCTCGGTGCTTGTCGAATTGGCTTGGCTCCCTGTGTATCTATGACGTGAGTAACCATACTTCTTCGGCCTTGGTTATCCGGGCTTGTTGAGAAGATGTCACTGTACTTGGTGACCAAATCAGAGGCTCGCTTGAATAGCTGCACTGGCAATTTGAGCTGCGTTAATATTGCAGACGTGGATTCTCGGGCTTTGTCTGCGTCTTGCCTCCTCTTTCAATGATAGTCGTGAGTGGCTTCCAAAGAGGTGATGGTGGAAACAGGCTGACAGCTGCCGATGACTTCTCCCGCTTTGATGTTCGTGGTTGAGTCTGCGGTGTTAAGGACTCAAACCGGCACATATCCGTTCCTTATAGATTTTACAATGCTTCGTCCTATAATCAAACTGCGCAATGTGGACGTTTTCGTTGGCTCAATCAGATAAGATCGGTGGTCTCTAGAATCACCATCAAGCTGGCCCATACAATGCGTTCGGAAGAATTCGGTACATCAGTGGCGGTACATACTACTACATTCATCTTGAGAATTTGGACGCTGGGATCCTCCATCAGTACTTCGACATTCTGCCATTTCAATACCCGTTTGCCCAAACCCAACGTGATTCCATGTGGTCGCAGAAAATCCATTCCGAGAATGCAGTCATCCATAATGTTTGCGACCAGAAAATTATGTCGGAACACAAGGTCTCCCAACTGTATCTGGAAGTTGACCTCTCCATGAACAGGTGCAGTAGCTGTCCGTAGTGAGAAAGTTCTGCCCTTGTGAAGTTGTTGCTGTTTCACTAGGTCTGGTTGGATAATCGATCGGGTTGCACCAGTGTTGATTGTTATGGTGCAATGTTCTCCATCAACTTGACCCGGAAGGCATAAGTCTGCTTCTCCACAATGTAGTCTTGACACGGTGATGGTGGTGCTGGGGACGTCGATCCTGCTAGCCAACCTCTGCCCCACGAAGTTAGCTCTTACATGTTTCCCGACCCCTCAGTTTGAAGGGCTTCCATTCTGACTCGGTCTGGATTTTTCTTAGCTGCACACCCCGGACAATAGCTCGGTTTTCTTTACTTCTTGCAGTCTCTTTGCAGGTGCCCCTTCTCTCCGCAATTCCAGCATCTAGGCGCACCATTTAAATGCGGGTCTCACTCAATTCCCATGCGCTCACACCTGCATTCGTCTGCCACTACCTCGCGAACCCGTGTAGTGGTACGGCTCACATTTTTCGCTGCCTCAAAGTTCAGACTATAAGCCAATGCGTCCTTAACCGTTTGCTTTTGAGCTAAGTGCACGGCTGGTTGCGATTCCTGGTGTTTTAATGCACTAATGAATGCTTCTGTTGCCAAAAGTCGGTAAGCCAAAAGTCCTAGTCACTCAATGTCTTGTGCTAGCTGCTGTAAGATTTCGCTAGACTTCTGCATCCGATGCCTTAGCTGTGAGCGATAAATCTGCTTTAGATGATCGTATCTATAACGCATGTCGAGCGCATACATTATAGCAGCCGGGCTTGAGTGCAACTCAACGGAAATCGTCTGCAAAAGCTCGGCAGCTGGGCCTCTTAGGGCAAGGATCAATGCAGTTGCTCGTTCCTGCTCATTTAAGTGATTTATCCGAGCGGCGGCTTCAAATTAGGGTTTTGTAAATACTCCAGACCGTTTGCCCGTCGAATATTGGTGCTTGCACGTTTCTGGATATGCTTTGCGCTGCGGTTATAAGCGGAGCTGGTGAGGTGGTTACTACTGCCTTTGCTGCTTCCAAGTCCTTTTCACTTTTTCATCTAGCTTCACCGTTAGACTAGATGACTGTTCATTTAGCTTCGCTGATTTTCCATCAGCATCAGCATTAACATTTGCATCAGCGCATCTTCTGGTTCCTTTGATTTTGGCGTTTCTGCGTCTCCCTTAAGCTCCGCCATGGTAAATTTATTTATTTTTATTATTTCGGCTTTTATTAATTTTTTCCCACCAGTTTTCACGTTAATTTTCACTATTGTGCACTTTAAAATGGTTTAAACGTTTACACTTCCAAAATTTTCTCTCTCACTTCTTGACACCACTGTCGCGTGTTATGGTTCGCGGCCAATAATTTTAATGTTCTGGGAAAGTGAAAACCAATGTCTTTTAAAATTAAATTAAAAGAGTTTATTTACTAAAAATGCACAATCACTCATATAACTATTTCACAAATTGTCTATTAATTTTAATTTTCACTGTTTATCACTTCAATATCACTTTTTACTTTGCAATCCACACTATCGCAGTTTTTACTATCGCGGTTGAATGAATTACCCCATTCATTCAGCTCGCCTTTATATAGGGTCTCTTGTCATTGAATCCATTTCTGGTACATTGGTGAATTGCCTGGAATATTCGCTCTGAAGTGAAGCGTATTCCGGTGAGGGCGTTTTGCATCAAGCGAAATAAATGAAAGTCAGACGGAGCAAGGTCCGGACTATGTGGCGGGTGGGCCAAAACTTGCCATCCACTATTTTCCAAATAGTTTTTCACGGGCCTTGCAACATGCAGCCGAGCGTTGTCATGATGAAAAATTATAGCCTCGTGTCTGGTTGCATATTCCGGTTGTTTTTCGATGATGGCGCGCTTCAAACATATTGATTTTGTTCGGTACAAGTCACCTGTAATTGTTTGGCCCAATTTCAACACCTCATAACATAACGGCCCCTTCTGATCCCACCAACTACACAACATAACCTTGGCGCCATGGATATTTGGCTTCGCGGTTGATTTGGCTGGTTGGCTGGGCTTCACGTATGACTTTTTGCGCTTGGGATTGTCATAATGGACCCATTTTTCATTCCCATTCATAATCCGATGCAAAAATGATTTCTTTTTATGGCGCTCAAGCAGCATTTCAGACATACAGAAGCGCCGTTCAACGTCTTTCGGCTTCGACTCATAGGGGACCCAATTACCTTGTTTCTGAATGTATCCGGTGTCTTTTAAACATTTTGAAATGGCTTGTTGAGTCACTCCCAACAATTTGTTAAGTTCGTCTTGCGTTTGACACGAATCCTCTTCGAGTAGCGTCTCCAATTTTTCGTCTTCAAACTTTTTTGGCTGTCCTGGGCGTTCTTTGTCTTTGATATCAAAATCGGCACTTTTGAAGCTTTGAAACCATTCAAAACACTGTGTTTTCACTAAAACATCGTCGCCATAAACTTCTACAAGCAAACGATTACTTTCCGCAGCAGTTTTCTTTGCAAAAAATGACGCAACAGAACCTCCCGCAAATGCTTTTTTTTCTCCAATTTTCGAAGTTATTCATCGTGAAAAATAATAATGATGCACGCAAGGTAAAATTGTTTTGTTGACTGATTTTGAAAGCTGTCAAACGTACCTTCAAAATGACATATATAAAAAGTTCGACATTTGTTAGTACGGACATCTAGCGTAAATACCGGTTATTAAGTGGTGCACCTAATATATATATATATATATATATATATATATATATATATATATATATATATATATGTATATATATATATAAATATATATAGATATTTATATAATATATATATATATATATATATATATATATATATATATATATATATATATATATATATATATATATACACTGCCCGACAGGAGGATGGCCACACTGAAAAATTTTACATAACTTTTCATGTATTTCTGTATTTTGATGAATTCTTTTTTTACATTATTTTTTGTTGATGCATATTGCCTGGCAGCGAAAAATTTAAAGATAAACATACGACACCGGTAATTTCAACTGTTGAATCTTTCCACCTCTTTGCAAGGGCAACACCAGGATGGACACACCAGTTTGCTTTTAACTTTCAAACAATAAAGAGATTCAAATTTATTTAAATTCAATTTGTTATTAATTGGTATTGTTAATTTCTCGGTAAAAATAATTTTTTCCTGTGCGTTTAAAAAAATGGGTGCAGGTTCAACATTGACAAAGGAAGAAGTAGGTAAAATTATTGCATTTAAGCAAGAAAATTATTCCAATCGGCAAATAGCGATTAAAATCGGTAGAGGTAAAAACGTAATCGGTATCCAGAAAACTATGGGAAAAAACAAAAAGGGTGCACAGCAAGAGCAACTACCGGACGAGAGTTTAGGTTAATTTTAAGCGTCGAATTCTGCTGCCATCGCTGGCAAAATGAAGGGTAAAGTTGGAACTTCTGCAAGTATTCGGACAGTACAAAGAGTGATTAATGCGTGTCTGCATCTTCTACGGAGGAAACTAATGCAAAAGGCACATTTACTTCAGCATCATAAAGATGCTAGGTCAGAGTACTGCCGGCCACATTTAAGTTAGAAGGAAGAATGGCATCAGGTGATATTTTTTGAAAAAAAAAATGTAATTTGGATGGGCCTAATGGCTTTCAGTTTTACTTCCGTGATCTGAGAAAATCTTAGCAGTTTCTGTCCCATCGTCATACCGCTGTTGGTGCCTTCATGGTATGGGCTACAATTTTGTTTCATGGAGTCATCGATTTGGTTATTTTAGAAGGTCAGCAGACCTCAGCGGATTACACTGATCTTTTAGAAATCCAGAGAATTCATTTTCAAGAAATGTTTAGTGGCCAATGATGGATTCTTCAACAAGATAACGCGCCCATCCATACAGCATAACGAGTTAAACAATGGTTTGCACCCAACAATGTGGTATTTCTGGACTGGCCAGCTTTATCTCCCAACTTGAACATATTCGAGACTTTGTGGGGATGATTATCACGAACAACTTATACAGAACGAAGGCAATTTCAAGACAGAGAAGCGCTGATCGCAGCAATTGAACAGGCTATTCATCAAGTCCCATTAAATTACGTACAAAAACTGTATGATGCAAAAACTGTATGATTTGCTCCCAAATAGAGTTTTTGAAGTTGTGCTCGAAAATGGAGGATCTACACATTGTTTATAATAAAATCAAATCTAAAAATATTAAAATTATTCGTTTTATTAAGTATTTTTACAGATGTGTCCATTCTTGTGTCGGCCTTGCAAAAAAGTTGAAAAATGAAACATTTGTCGCTTGATTAACGTGAGTATCTACCAACCATTAGACAGCGATTGGTTTAAGCACCAATCATTCGCTTCCAAGTTCGGTAGCAGTTTACATTGATGGAACTCTCAACTTTCATACTGGTAGATCCGAGACCTAGCTATATCTGACGCTTTAAGGTCAACGCCAACCTTTGTTTACACCATAAGCCATCACGATACTCCTCGAAGTTGAAACAGCTGAAATTACTGTTGTCGTATGTTTATCTTCCACAAAATAGAATGTAAATAATCAGCTGTGGCGCTAAAAATTTGCCTTTTAAAAATAAGACTTCTTTCCATAGATGGATCAATTTTCATTTCGGAATTTCCACGGCTTCTTCATCATTTCCAACAGTCAAAACAGGCCACACAATTTCAATGTGTATGGTCTCAGTTTTTGCAATGATTCTTTTGTATTAACAATGCATTTTGCTGTGTCAAAATTTGTCCAAACAAAAATTTAAAATGAGACTTCTCCACTTTTCAAATAAGATATAGGGCATCATAGCTTTCTTTTTTGATGAGAGCACCATTCAGTCGGTTGATGTTGTAGTGGAGCACAAGTGGTCTTGTTCAACAGGCGGGAGTACAAAGTTTTGTCTCGACATCGTTCAGTTGCCATCATGCTTTAAAACAGTGAAGAGTGTGCTTTTACCATTGAGATTTACTTTTCGAGCGGAAGTTCTATGATCACAACTTAGCGCGCCTTTTGGAAACCGAGCAGCGATGTACTGTCTTCATCGACCGAGTTAGACCATCGTTTCCTCGGTTTCTCCACTGGTCTCCAGGCTTCAGTTCTATCATTTATTTGTGTTCCAGTGCTCGTCCACACGATTCTTACAATCGTTGAGATCTCCTGCTCGTCAAAAATTTCATACAGCCCATGGTTGTATTGCCATTGGTCCCCGTCTAGCTTCGCTCCGATTATTTGCCTCAGGACGCGTCGCTCAAAGGCGTTAAATATATTTGCGGAGGCGTGAGTAAGGGTCCATATTTCACACCCATAGCATAACGCAGGTCTTATCACAGATTTGTATACTTGGAGCTTTGTTTTCCTGTGTATGCAGCTGGTCTTCAAGATCGTAAATAATAAATAAAATATTTTATTTGCGAGCTGTATTCTTCGGCGTATTTCATCTCTTTTATTGCCCGTTTTCGGAATTTTGGCACCTAAATGCACAACTTCACTAACATTTTTGATACTTTATTCACCAAGTGTGATATTTTGTGTATTCGAGGTATTTTCATCGACTGCATCATGAGCTTTGTTTTATTTTCGTTGATTTGTAGCCCTACTAGCTTTGCCTCGCTGTCGAGTTTCAGGAAGAGTTTTTTCGCGGTTGTTAATGACCGTGACAAAATGTTGATGTCATCCTCATAGGCTACTACTTGGCTCAACTTGAATAGTAATATACCTCCCGTATCGACAGGTAGCTTCCTTATGACGTACTCCAGAGCCAAATTGAATAGCAATGGGGCCAGCCCATCTCCCTGCTTTAGTCGGATATTTGTGTCAAAGGCATCGGTGAGTTGGTTAATGATCCGGACTTAGGAGGTCATCGACGTCATTGTCATTTTTGGTAAGACGGACTAATTTAGCTGGGATGGCAAAGCAAAGCTTTATTTGGTACAGTACGTTACGATCTATACTGTGGTATGCTTGCTTAAAGTCAACGAAAATTTGGTGTATGTCTATGTTGAACTCCCAGTATTTCGCAAGTACCTGCTTGACTGTGAACAATTGGTCCGTTATTGATCTACCTGCTCTAAAACCACCTTGATGCTCCCCAACAAAACTGTTGGTATATTATCCGATTTTATTTTCTAAGGTTTTTGAAAATATTTTATACGCCGTACAAAGTAGTGATATGCCTCTATAATTTTCGCACTGTTACTTGTCATCTTTTTTGTGGCTAGGGAATATAATTGATTGTTGTTAGTGGCATATGTTCTTGTTGCCAAATGTGCTGGATGACTTTGTGAATAGCTTAATGAGCACTACTGCCACCATATTTGATGAGCTCCGATGGAATCTCATCAATGCCCGGAACTTTGTTATTCTTTTTGGCCTTGATGATGGAACAAACTTCATCCAGAGTTAGTGGGGCCAATGGAAGCTCTCAGCAGACATCTATAGGCTCCAATGTTCTGGAGCTGTACAGAGGATTAAGGAGGTTCTTGAAATATGAGGCCCATCTTTCCTTGCTCTTGGTTTCATCAGCGATGAGATTGCCGATGTTATTACGACAGAGCGTGGTTTTGGGCTGATAACCACGTTTCAGGCTTTTCACTACTCTGTATGCTTGTCTTGTGTTATTGCTCGCTAGACTTACATCTATACTTCTCAATTGGTCGTCATATAGGGTTTTTCAATAGGAGGTGTTATTTTGAATACATCTTGTGATTTAACACATTGTGACTTCTTCCTTTGAGACAAGGTGAAAGAAAAGGTCTACGCCAACAGCCCAGCGTCAATTCAAGACTTCAAAGATGGAATTCGTGATGCTATGGAGGACATAGGGCGGGCACTTTGCGATTTGGATGTGGAAAATTTCATGAAAAGGATATGGTCCTGTAAGCGTGTCCTAGTGGTCATTTGCCTGATGTTTTTTTTACTATTGACGACATGCCTTTTGCTTCATAATGAAATAAACGTTGCATCATTTGTATTAAAAAATCGCATTTTTCTTTTAATATCAAAATAACACCTCTTATTGGGAAACCCTATAGTATTTTCTTTTCTTAATCCTCATTTTCTTATCCGCTACTTATCTGAGATTTTCATAGTGTTCTTTCTTCGTCCTGGTGTTCCTACCTACGTTTTCTTTGTATGCCTGATTCTTTTCATCTAGCCCATTCTGGCACTCATCATTGAGCCAATCATTCCTCTTGCGCCGGGCTTGATGCCCGATCGTCTGTTCTGCCACGGTCCTGATAGCTGCCTTCACTTGCATCCAGAGCTCGTTGCTCGTCTTTAACGATGCTTCTGATAAGATGCAAGCCAGCTGGTTGTCAAGGGTCTCCGTCACATTTTTGGCCACAGATGCCGTTTGGAGCCTTTCGTTGTCAAATTTTTGTAGCGGGCTGGTCTTCGCCGAATATGCCTTTGACATACGACATCGAAAGGTTAATTTGATCAAGTAATGATCTGAGTTACAATTGGCCCGTCAGTATGTACGGAAGTCAAATATTCTCGAGGCCCAACGTTGTTGGATCAGAACATGATTGATCTTGTTTTGTGTATTGCCATCCGGTGATACCCAGGTCATTTTATGAATGCGTCGATGTGGGAAGCAAGTCGAACGTATGTTTAGATTTCTGCTGCATGCAAAGTCAATCGTTGTCATTTTTTCTATCGTGGAGGCTATATCCTCCAGTTGATCCCCGATGAGATAGCTCATTGCCAACCTCAGCGTTGAAATCACGCAGAATTATTTTTATATCTTTTGTGGACAATGAGTCGACCAGTCTTTCCAGGTTATTGTGTAACGTTTCCTTCGTTTCTTCGTCCTTTTCTTCGGACGGGGCGTGATCATTTATCAGCCAGTTTTGTAAAATTTCGCTCTGATACGGATTGCACACAACCGTTCATTGACTGCCTTCGAAACAATAACATGTGATTTGATCTCCCTATCCACAATGAAGCCCACTCTGAATTCTCGTTTTCCAGTAGGCCACTTTTGAATATTGTGTGCGATCTCATGTCTTGATTGTCGTTTCCAGTCCAATTCGTTTCCTGGACTGCCAGTATTTATAATTGATATTGACTGGCCTGTTTTAAAAGGCCCTTAACAGCGCCAAGATAATTCAGTGATCTGACATTCCAGGATCCAATGCCATAGTCCTATTTTCGTTTGCGAGGTCGTTGCCGTGCGTCCAATCCATTCCGAGGTTTATCAGCAGGTTTTGAAACATTTAAAAGTTTTCCAGATACGGAGAGTTGGCCCCTTCCGGCGGCATGTTTATTACGTCGATTCCGTTATCAAGCGCGGAAGATTCGCCTTCACCCTCTAACACCCTCACAAAGGAGGTTTAAGTAGAATTCATTAGCAGTGCTGTAGATATATTTACAGTTATAAGCATTCCTCGGCATTTAATGTTACATTATTGGGGAACAAGTAAACCCAATGTGCACCCCGAGAGCATTTACTACCATTTAACTGGTGGGTTTGGGATGAGAAATCAAGCAAGCTGTGGGTTGAGGAAATAGGGCGTTCCCTCCTCCTTTGTCAAACGGGCTTGGGGCCATCTATGGCGGTTCTTTTATATTAACAATGCATTTTGCTATGTCAAAATTTTTCGGTCTGCCATGTGGATAATCAGATCATAAGCAAACGCTACCAATGATCGCGTTGACGAGGCGTTAAAATCACCAAAACAACTCGCAACAAAATCCTACAATATGACGTACTGTGCTGCTAAAAATTGTATAGACAAACTTAGTAACATGCCATTAGTAACGTGCTGCGGCTTCTGTGGCCTGCCGTTTCACGCTAAATGTGACAAATTTTCTGGCCCCACAGCAGACAGCATTATGAAAATAGAAATAGGTGTCTGCTGGTATTGCAAAGCATGTCGAAAATACACAATATCAGCGTACGTAACGAGGCTTAGCATAGCCAAGGAAACAATTGATCGTCTTTCCAATTCATTCCTTAAACTTAATCATCAATTGGAAACACCGAACCATGAAATCATCCAGCTTGTGGGAATTGCCGATATTGAGCAGCCTGGAAAATCTCCAAAGTCAGCTGGTGACCAGAAACCTGAAATTTTGAATGAAAATATCGAAAAAGAAGAGCTCACTACAATACGCCAATAGCTCCCTGTAACCAACCAAGCAAGAATTCACCTTTATTGGCATCTGCGAGGTCAAAAATCATCACAAGAAGCCAAGCTCAAATAACTTCTCGTTAAATTGAGCAGTCTTCAACACCTGGCATTAATTCTCCCTCTTGCGAACAAACATCTTAGCAGTTGCAGCCAATCACGTATGCTTCACTTGCTACAACTTCTATGAATGAACCTGATGTAGCTATTGATGAAGAAGAGGCTATTTGTGCTGTCACTCCTCCACTGCAGTTATTTGTTTCGAGGCTAGCATATAAAACTACTGTCGAAATGTTAACTAAACACGTGAAGCGTAAGCTTGGATCATATTTTCCCATATTAGACTGTGTTAAGTTAACAA
Source organism: Odontomyia ornata (assembly GCA_963969285.1). NCBI lineage: Eukaryota > Metazoa > Arthropoda > Insecta > Diptera > Stratiomyidae > Odontomyia > Odontomyia ornata. The sequence goes on along the minus strand of OZ017738.1, from coordinate 457,244,990 downwards.
AAGAAAATTTTTCTCATCGTCAAATCGCTTCGTTCAAAATTAGTGTTCCAGCAGAATGTAGCGCTTTGTTGAATCAAAATTTGTGGCCGGATGGAGCTTTAGTCATGCGTTACAATCCTCCTATAAGGCAACATTTTTTGAGAACTTCACGTCGAAAAATCAACGCATAACAGACACTAAAACTTTAAATAATATTAACTTATATTATCAAAATGTAAGAGGCTTGTGGACCAAATTACATAGCCTTAGGGTTTCATACATTCTTGCAAATGATAATATTATTTGCTTAACCGAGATTTGGATGAGAAGTGATATACATAGCTCTGAATTTTTCCCAAATCACATTTTCTATCGGAGGGACCGTGATTTTAATCTGACAAAGAAATCTGATGGTGGTGGAATACTGATTGCTGTTGCTAAAAATCTTTCCAGTGACCTTTGCGACAATTTTCATCCCCCAGACAACCGAACACGTACTTGTCAAAATCAATACTCTTTCCGCTTCTTTGTTCATATTCTGCATCTATCTTGCCTGTAACCCTTCTTTTGACTTTTATAATTCACTATTTGACTCAATATCATCGTATTGTCTTTCGCTTCACCCCACTTCACGTATTATTATTTGTGGTGACTTCAATGTTCCTTCCGTATGATGGGATTTAACATCATCTATTGATATCTTGTCTTTTAACGACAGTCTGTATTACTATCAAATTTTCTTTCCCAATCTTCCCTTAACCAATTGAATTATGTTCTAAATAAAAGCAATCGGATGCTAGATCTTGTAATAACGAACATTGATAATGGGCATATTCACGTAGCTGCTGCACCTCACTCCTATGTATCTCCTGACCCCCATCATCCCCCTCTGTTGTTAGACATCAGCATGAGCTTTCAAAAAACACTTAAATGCAACCAGCCGCTCAAGTTCAACTTCTGGAAAGCAAATTACAGCTCATTGTCGGTATCTTTGAATACACTTGATTGGTTCTCGTTTTTTGACTGCCTTGATTGCAAAGAAGCTCTTACTAAATTTTATTCCCACCTCGACTCGCTTATACGTCAATTTACACCTCTATGCATGTCCAAAAAGAGCTCTGATCCACCTTGGCTCAACCGTGACATCTTAGAAGCTCTGAAGATTAAGAACAAACTTCACCAAAAGTTTGGATTGACCGGTGATTTTGACTCTTATAATGAATACTCTGGATCCCGTGCCCCCGCGAAATTATTAATTAAAAGCTCAAGGAAAAATTACTTTACGCACATAGAGCAGTCACTTCATTCCAACCAGTCAAAACCATTCTGGTTGTATATGAATCATCTAAAGTCCTCCCCGCACTTTCCTAGCACTATGTATTGGAATGATATACAAAGTTCAACACTGGAATCCATTTCCAACTTGTTCGCGGACTTCTCCTCCGCTATAAATTCCTCTTCAGCATCTGATTCCTCTTATGATTTATCTCTTCATTTTTCTCTGGCTGATAATGCTCCTGCAGTTAGCCCTGCAGATGTCGAGTCCATAATTAATACTCTTGACACAAGCATTGGTTCTGGACCTGACGGAATTCCAAATGTGTTCGTCAAATCTTTGCCCTCTTCATTAGGTGTTCCTCTGAGTTTTATTTATAACGCCAGTATGTCCTCCGGAGTTTTTCCTCGCTTCTGGAAGACAGCCAACATCTTCTCAATTCATAAATCTGGTCCTCTTTCGTGTGTCTCCAACTACTGTCCTATCTCACTTCTATCTTGTTACCCGAAGATCCTAGAAAGTTTCGTTCATAATTACATTTATAAATTTATATACTCCTCGATATCTCCTGCTCAACATGACTTTCTTCCAGGTCGGTCGACGACTACAAATCTACTTGAGTTTACTCACATAGTTGGTGAAGCCCTTGATAAGCACTTTCAGGTTGACGTTGTTTATACTGATTTTATCAAGGCGTTTGATAAAGTGAATCATAACGTACTGTGTAAAAAACTAACACAACATAGTATTTCTGGTTGTTTGCTTTCTTGGCTTATCTCATACGTAATGTTACGGATACAACAGAAGGGCACCAGTATTATCGCATCCCGAACACTATCGTAGCATTCACGTGACTTGGTATATTCAGAAAGCTAAGCCGCACTCGACTAGGTTTTGTTTACCACTCCAAATTTAATTCACAATAGTAGTTTAAATACGATTATTTGTAGTCTTAAGCAAACATAATTGTCATCGAGCAAAGGGCAGAATCAACGCATGGTTGAAAATGGAATGTTATCGTTTAGTGCTGTGAGGTAATTCCAAGGTTGATTAGCGGCTGTTAAATGGCATTAAAAAGGTGCGAAAATGAATGCCCAAGTGGAAAGCATGGTTCCGAATGTAAACAAGTATGCAATTGCCAGAATGATGGTACATGTGATTCTGTAAGTTGAAAGTGTTACTGCCAACAGGGCTGGATAGGCTCAGTATGTGCCAATCGCTGTCCTGCTAATACGTATGGTCTGGGCTGCAATCAAACTTGTGACTGCTCAAATGGAAACTGTGATCATATAACTGGTGAATGTGAATGTTTCCCTGGTTTCACTGGAGAAACGGGTTCGATTCCTTGCCCGCCAAATACATTTGGCCAAAACTGTTCCCAAAAGTGTAAATGTAAAAATAATTCGAAATGCAATCCTTCTACTGGCGAATGTTTATGCTCAGCGGGCTGGGAAGGACGACTATGCGAAAAGAGAAAATGTGATATCACCAAATACGCATTGAATTGTAGCAAAATATGTGATTGTGACATGCATAACACCGAACTTTGCGATCCTTGGACTGGTTTGTGTCATTGTAAACCTGGTTGGAGTGACGAGCAGTGCAATCGACCGTGCACTTTCCCTGAAATATGGAAAGAATTGTGATCTAGCTTGCGAATGTAAGACTAATGCGAAATGCTCACCAATTATCGGTGAATGTGATTGCGCTGCGGGGCTCCGCAGTAAATACTGCACGGAGTCATGTCCGGAAGGAACGTATGGAGTCGAATGCAATCAAAAGTGTGATTGTAAGAATGGAGCTAAATGTTCGCCGGAAACTGGTCAATGTTTCTGTACTCCTGATTGGAAGAATGTAAAATGCGATCGACCGCGCGATGAACAACATCATGGAAAAGATTGTAAAGGAAAATGTCAATGTCTCCATGGAGCGTGTCACCCGGAAAATGGTTCATGTTCGTGCAAAGCCGGATGGATGGGTGAAAAATGTGATCAAGTTTGCCCAGATGGATTCTTTGGAAATCATTGTATGGAAGCATGTGCTTGTCCATCTCAAAATTTCGTATGTCATGCTGCCCTGGGATGCATATGACAAGAAAAACTGGAGATAACTGTGACATTCCATTAATTCTAGAGCGTGTTGCTGTTATTGACAAAACAATGAATCAAGCTGGTCTGGCATTTGGTATTGTAACGGCTTTGGTACTGATTGGAATATTTGCTGCCGTGCCTTTCTACTAGTGGCGTAGAGTATCGAATTTAAAAACCGAAATAGCTCATGTTGCTTATATGGCTAATCCGCAATCATATCCAGAACGGGATAATTTCGATAATCCTGTCTACGGGATGCAACCATCAGCGGACAACACACGACTGCTAAATAACTTACATCCAAAGATGAACAATCTAAATGGACAACCATCACTTTCAAACTATGATGATGATCCAAACGCTAACAATTGTACTGATACGTATTCAATAAACTTTAACACAGCAACTAGTATGAAGAATTATAATGCAGATTCAACTAATCCAAACGTGTATCACAGTATAGACGAAATGACCAAAGAAGAGCACGTATACGACGAAATAAAGCAAAAGGAAGGTTTAAGAGAACCAGGCGAGTACAACCACCTAAACTATTCGGGACCAGGCACATTGCTGAAGCCACAGTATCACCGAATGAATGACATGCAATTAAATATTAAGGCCGAAGTTCAAGATAAAACATTATTCAAACCGACGAATACAGATCCTAAAGTTGATGATTCAAGAAATGATTCAAATGAAGGCTGAATATTTTATCCAAATCTCCAAAGTAAACAAATACCACTGACAGGCCAAACTGCCAGTGAATTAAGTTCAGCTGATTCAGCTGCACTTGGAGTGCTCACCACCAAAGGGGAGTGGACATCAAGTGGCGGCAGAAAGAATTACCACGCTGAAGAGGTGGACGATGTGTAACTTGCGACAGAAGTGCGGCTAAATAGTCGTAGTCTGATGCATCCCTAAAAGCGCGCGAAGAATGACGCGCCTCCTCTTTTTCCTTTCTTATCGTGTGCGGCAAACCAGAAGTTGAGAAGTAGCAACAAGTGCGGAGGAAATTTGAAGTGCGGAGGAAATTCGAAGTGCGAAGCGACGAGAAGCAGCAGTTGCGGAAGGAAGCAATATCAAAGTCGAAGCGACAAGCAAAGCTCAGACGAGGGAGAAATAATAATAAAGTGCCCAAACAGATGCAACCATCGAAGGAGCCTCTTGTAAGTACTCAGTAGAAGTAAGTTCTTTTTAGTTTTACCGTGAATCAGATATTTAATTATATAGAATTTGCGAATCGTATTACATGTTTTCGAAATTTTACGCAGTCGTATTTCATTGAAAAAAAAATTTACGCTTTTAGAGGAAATTTACGCTTTTAGAGCGAGAAAGGTAAAGACTTTTTTTCAGATTGCAGATTGTAACGGGTGCGGCTTGAGTGGCAAGTTGAAGTAAAAGTGCAATATAACAGAGTGAACTTAGTGATATCTAGAATCAAAGTGTTCGGGGTTGGTGTAGTGGTCCCGGCGAGGGTTAGTGATAGGAAGGAGTATAGGGGTACGGTTGTACACGTGTAGGGTTTGAGTGATAGTCCGTGTGTGCTCGATAGTTAGGGTTCGGCCGAATCGCGACGGTGATTATTCCGGCAAGCCGCATTCACGCTTGGCGGCTTATTGGAGCCTTGAGGGACAAGCGAGTGGCGCCCAACGCCCGTCTCCGGACGAGCTAAACCCATGAGCCCCATAAGCCCCGCCGGAGCACCCCAATTTCCCTGAGGGCCATAGTGGCTCTCGTGGAATAAAATGTGGGTGTAACAGTAAACAATCGTTCATGTAGAGTGAGTCTCTGTGGAGTGTTATCTCACTCCCTTTATCCACAGACTGGAGGATCCATCCTGGGGCCGCTTTCATTCCTAATACAAATTAACGACTTGCCCTCTTTAATAGATGCTCCATGTCTTCTCTATGCTGATGATATTAAAGTTTTTAAAGTGATTAGATGTATTGATGATTGTATTTCCTTCCAAAATGACCTGAGCGTCCTATGCAATTGAAGTGAATCAAATTTTCTTTCCCTTAATGTGCAAAAATGTCATAAAATGACTTCCTCATTAAAACCGAACCCAATCTCATTTCCATATAGCCTTCACAATGAGCCACTATCTGTAGTGACCAAGTTTAAAGACTTAGGGGTGATCTTAGACCCGTGACTCAAGTTCGAAGAGCACATCCTCGACATCACGTCACATGCCTCTCGGGTTTCCGGCTTTTTTCTTCGTCACTTTTGCACCACATCATAAGTACTTAGACCCACTGCTGGAATCTGTACAACGGAAGTTCACCCGAATATTATTCCTTAAGTTTAAAGTCCCGTACCAATCTTATTAAGAAAGACTTTCTTTCCTGTACCTCCCATCGTGTTCATCTCATAGACACTTTCTTGATGAATGTCTCCATCATCAGATGCATACAAATGTAAGAGAGTTACTGACAATGCGGACATCTAATTATCCTTCGATAAATGATGGATCTTCCCAAATTCCTTTTGCAAGAATGCAAAAATTTTACAATTCATCACTGCTGCGTCTACCAAGAAACCACAATGCTATGGAGTTTGGCGCGTACCCTCCATCTTTAGTAATTTATAAGCATAGACTTAAGAATGTAATTTAAATACCTAGCCTAGTATATATTTCATTTCTATTGTTTGAACTAATCTTGTAATTGAACTTTGGTCGGTAAGTTGGTCTAAATAAATAAATAAATAAAAAGCCGTTCAATAGCTTCCGAATGAAGATTGAAAAGAGCAGAGGCGCAGTAACTGTTCCCTGCTGTAGACCATTCAAGACCTTGAATTCGCGCATTGTTGTCAGATTTCCATCAGTTACAACAAATGATTTTCCGTATAACATATTGCACATCATGGCCACAAGGTGTCTGGGGAACTTGTCCTGAAGGAGTTTAAAACTAGTCCATCTAACCGCACCGTATCGAAGGCTTTCTCCATGTCAATGAGACACGCTCCAACACATTCTTTGTTGTTCAGTTTCCAACAGATGTCTGAGGTTACTTTCGTTATTGCATGTGTGGTCGAATGCCTGGCACGAAAACCAAATTGGCAATTCGGCATCAACTCATATTCCTTAATGAGGGCGTTTAATGCTCTGTTGAGTATCACCTCAAACACCTTGCTGATGTTAGGCAGCAAGCTGATTGGGCGATAGCTTTTGGGGCATGAAAATTCTTTTCTTTTCTTCAAGACCGGAAGTGCCTTAGCCTTTTTTCACTCATTTGGGAAATATGAATTGCACAACATGTTGTTGAACAGTATGCCATAATTCCTAATAGCAACCTCAGCAAATGTCGGAAAACTTCATTTGGAATACCATCAGTACCACATGATTTCTTGTTGTTTATCCTGCGAAATATGAAACACAAGTCTTCATAGCTGACAAAATAATCAATGAGATTCAAGCTAGGTTTGAGGTCAGATGTTAATGTTTCATTGAAATGAAGAATTGATTGGCCGTTCAGGCTTGATTTGAAGTCGGAGACTTTTGCTTCAACGACCTCTGAAAATATTTCATTCCCTCTCTCTGGGTTTGGTAGATGAACCAATTCAACATGTGTTCCAATCAGGGCAAGTTTCTGCAATCCATCACATATAATCCCGTTTCCATTTCTATCCGAAGTCGTACTATCAATTTCGATACCAGCCCTATCGAGAAATTTATCTCATAACTAGTGACCCAAAGATTCGATTCACTCGGGACTTTGTACGGACGAGCGTATGAAATAATAACGTTAATTTAATGACACAATGAAGTTTATTTAGATGATTACGGATCGAAAAAAACTTGGAGTGTAAGCCAAGTTTTTTTCGATCCGTACGCGTCGACGTATCGTAGTCCAATCCTCTAGAACTTTTCTTTGTACGTCGCAGTGAGAGAGAATTTACTTGTACATTGCAGTTGCGAATTCGCGGCGCTACACCACTCCCTCCCAAGTGACATTACTTATGGGTGGGATGTCACGATCAGCCGACTATATTTACATGTAGGAGTGCCATCTCACAAAAACTTAACTGAGTTAGATTCAGGTGGCCTCTTGTCGTTTGCCGCTGCGAATGGAGCTACTATTCCGGTTTTAGCCAAAAGCGAATGTAGCTTCCTGCTAGGTGGATATGTTTTCAAACCTGCTGGTAGAGTATTTATCGGCAGTATGACTCTTGGGTTTGCTGTTCTTGGAGTTGGCGTTTGTGATTCTGTTGTGGTATCATGATATCAGCTGCTGTTGACAATGGTGATGTTGTGGGCAACATGTTATCCACTGTTGTCCTTTGTGGCGCTTCTCTGCTTGAAACCTTCTCTTTGTAGTGTGACGTGTGTTCACGTACGTCCTCGATAAAGGCGGGTTTGAGCCGTTCGGTGCTAATGTTGGCAATGCGCCCATTGATGTCGATTGCGTAGAGGACATCACTAATTCTTTTTAAAACTTTGTGCGGTCCTGAATACGGCTGAGTCAAACGTCTATTTACTGCGTCGATTCTCATGAAGACGTGTGAGCAAGTTTTAAGACCTTTGTTTATAAATAGCGTTTGAGTATTGCGTTCCCCGATAGCTTAAGGACGCATATGCATCATGGTCTCTCGCAGCTTGCATAGGAATTCGTGTGGCTCGACGGTTGTCTGCTGTGGTGCGATTAACTCTTTTGAAAAATTGAGTGTAGTTCCGTATAGCATATCGGCACATGATACTTCGAGGTCTTCTTTGACCGTTCCACGTAATCCCAGCAATACCGTGGGCAGTATTTGCGGTCAGGCTGGATTCTGCTCGTGAAACATGATTTCTGCTTTGAGCGTGTGGTGCCATCGCTCGATGAGTCCGTTAGAAGCGGGGTTATAGGGTGATGTCCTGGTACGATTGCATCCCATAAACCAGGTAAGTGCCTTGAACAGCGAGGACTCAAATTGAGTGCCTTGACCCGTTGTTATTGTTTGCGGCACACCAAAACGAGCAACCCAGTTGTTCTAAAATGCTTGCGCGACTGTCTCGGTGGTTTGGTTGGCCCGCGGTATTGCCTTGGGCCGCCTTGAGAATCGGTCGGTTGCTGTAAAGGAGTATTTTGATCCACAGACTGGATCAATGGAAATTCCTTCAACGGATTTTTTTTATGGCGGCCAACTTTCGATCGCTGACATGGTATACAGCTACGTGCCCATATTCGAATGTCCCTTTTCATCTCTGTCCAGACGAATTTTTTCGCAATGGTTCGGCACGTTGCTCGACCACTTGAATGTGATGGATGATGGAACTTTTCTACGCAATCCTGCTTGCTCGAACGGTCGAACGTTTGCTAGGGTTGTGTCGACTATTACTTGAAGATTATCACCCATGCTGACACGTTGTAAGATGAGTGACGTGGTATTGCTTTGTAGTAATTCCTGTAGCTCCTTATCCGTCTGTTGTTCACGTGCCAATTCTTTCAAGTCGACTGCAGTTGGTACGGTAATCTCCTCGATTCACGATAATGCGTCCGCGACATTGTTAGCAGTTCCGGCTATGTATCTTATGTCTGTGGAGAACTGCGATATAAAGTTTAAATGTCGGAGTTGCCGTGGCGAAGCCTTGCCTAACAGTTGCGCGAACGCGTGGCTAAGCGGTTTGTGGTCTGAGAGGATGTGAAATAGTGCGCTTTCTACGTAGTGGTGAAAATTGTGGATGCTGCTGTATATGGCCAGCAGTTCGCGATCATAAACGCTATATTTTGTTTCCGCTTTGGATAATTTCTTTTGGAAGAGAGCCAGTGGTAGTCATTAGTTTGCTTGCAGTTGCTCTACATCTGACGCGTCTGTGGCCAATCTGAGTGGTTTATTTGCCTGAAAGTGAACAAATAACACAGCGTGGGCCAAGCTCTCTTTACAATTCGGGAATGCTTCTTCAGCTTCTGCTGTCCACGTGATGGGTGTCTTATCGTTTTTTTTTTATGATGAGAAGAAATTATTTAACGGCGCTTGTAAGCTCGCAGCATTTCGGATGAAGCGTCGCTAATTGATGCATCCCAGGAAACGACGGAGTTCTGCGATTGTCTTGGGTTTTTTGTAGTCTCGGATTAGTTGAACGCGAGAAGGTGGTGGCGAAATGCCTTGCGGATTGATCAAATGGCCTAGGTACTTGATCTCTGCTACACCCCACGAGCATTTTGGAACATTAATTCTCAGACCGTTTTCGGCAAGGCATTCAAAGACTAAGCAAAGGTGTCTTTTGTGTTGTTCTTCTAATTTGGAAGCGACCAGAATGTCGTTGACGTAACAAATACAGAAGTCCAGGCCTTGAAGTACTTAGTCCATGAATCTCTGGAAAGATTGCTCTGCGTTCTGTAGGCCGAACGTCATTGCGGTGAATTTGAATAGGCCGAACGGTGTCGTTACCGCTGTTTTTGGGATGTCCTCTTCATTGACTGGGATGTGATAAAATGCCTTAAGAAGATCGATTTTCGAAAAAATACATTTACCGCCTAGATCGGCGGTTACGACTTGAATGTGGTGCATTAGGTAACTATCTGGCACGGTGGCGGCGTTTAGTCGCCGGCAGTCCCCATACGTTCTCCATGTACCGTCTTTCTTTTTTACGAGGTGCAGTGGGCTCGCCCACGGGCTGCTTGATGGGCGACACAATCCTCTGTCTTGTAGGAACAGAATTTTCGCTTTGGTGACCTTTAATTTCTCCAGGTTCAGCCTTCGAGGGCGTTCCGATATTGGCGGTCCCTTAGCTATGATGCGGTGATGCACCGAGTGAGTAGTCACTTTGGTTCTAATGGCCGGATTTGTTATACTCGGAAAATCTTTGAGTATATCGTCGTATTGCGAGTTTCTCCTGATGCTCGATATAGACCCGTCTTGCATTGCACTGATAAGACCCACCACTGCACTTTTTATAACAGGATCGCGTAGTCGTTTGTTTCTTATGTACACTAGTAGTCCGTAGTGGTTTAGGAAGTCGGACCCCAATATAGGGCGTGCTACTTGTGCTATATGAAACTGCCATGGGTACTGCCGCTGAAAGCCGAGTGACGCATTTAGCGTTGTCTTTCCAAACGTATCTATCGGTGTGCCATTTGCGGCGTAAAATCTGTAAACACCGCGTTTGCGTTTTTTGTGCATTGCGTTAACTGGGAGGAGCGAGACATCTGCGCCCGTGTCGATTAGAAATTTAATTTTTGATTTCGGGTTCCATATTTCTAGGCGACTCTGAGGAGAATCATAAGCCGTCACCTGGTGAGCTAATGATTCGAGTAGTTTTCCAGTAGTGGTACGCGAAAACTGCAGGGTAGACGACAGTGCACCGAATTTCATATGATGGTAACACCATGTCGTGTCCGGCTTTCTTGTAACTGGTGTGGTGTTCACCTGTCGTGTTGGGTGGCGGCACTGATTACATTGCGGATATACGTTCTTATCTCATCGCTGAATTTTATTAGCTTCAGCTCGGCCTTCCATCCTTTGTGGGGTAATGCATTCATCGTGGAAGTTTGCGGCGGTTTGCATTATAATGATTAATCACTTGCGCTACATTGCCATCTGTGCAGCGACTAGCAATTTTGTCTGCCGCCGCCGCAAGTTTGCTTAACTTTGTTACCTCTGTTGCTGCGAGAATCGCTCGTGTTTGCGTGGGAAGGCGTTGAAGCCATAACGATTTCAAGATGGTGTCGGACATGTTGTTTCCTGCCACTGATTGCAATTGCACTAGCAATTGTGATGGACGCTGTTCCTCTAATTCCAAGCCGTTCGTCAATTGTCTTATGCGCTTGCGGTCACTAATTGCGAATGATGACAATAGCCTTGCCTTGAAGGTCTCGCATTTGCCGGTGGCAGGCGATGATTCTATTACGTCCGCAACTTGCGTAATGATTGACAATTCCATTTCGGAGACAACTTTGTCGAAACGAGCTGCGTCGTTTGTAATTCTGGATGCTCGGAACGTCGCTTCCACGCGCGTGAACCACAATTCCGGTTTGGTCTGCCAAAATGGTGGCAACTTACACGTAATTGCTTGAATCCCTGTTGCGTCTTGCATGACGTTTATGTTGCTGTTCGCTGGGTTGTTTGAACCATTGACTACGTCATGGAATTCTTCGTTTTTCATACTCCCTTGTTATTAACGGGGTCACCAGTGTACGAACGAGCGTATGAAATAATACTCAACGTTAATTTAATGACACAATGAAGTTTATTTAAACGATAATTTTACACTTCAAGTGTTGCTCGATCCGTACGCGGCGACGTATCGTAGTCGAATCATCTAGAACTTTTCTTTGTACGTCGCAGTGAAGGAGAATTTTCATTTGTACATTGCGCTACAAATGCAGGGAGATAGTCACGTTGATGTATAGTAACAATGGAGTTGACGTTGATCGAGATGAGACGAAGCTAATCCATGGAAATATGATTGGATGACAAAATATTTTGAAGCACGTTGGCCTAAACGTTGAACAACGAAATTGATTTTTTGATCTTGCTTATTTACTCTTTCTGAAAAAGATTCAAGCTGCTAGTAAAGTATGAGGATCAGCTCATTATTGCCACTTAGATTATTTATTTTATTAACATTGTTGTCTGCTGGTCCTCTAGCAGCAAGTGCAAATTATACTTCGGGTTTAACAAAGTTGGAAGGTAATGCACTCCGATCTATCTGGGGTTGTTTTAGGGCAAATTTAGCTTTTGCATCCGAGGGTAAGATCGATATGATGCTGGATGACCAAATATACCGCAGTTAACACAGTATAATTTTTTGTTTGGCTTTAACGCAGTGACAGTGCGTGACACAATTGGAATGACCGGTTTTTTGGCACCTGTAACGCTGGTTTACCTACTTCCTGTAACATTTCAAGAAGGTCAACTGTATTCTCCCCATACTCCAAGCCCTTCAACAGGAAGGTCTGTTTTTTTTCGTATTTGGCGTGTATATGAAGTGGGGAGCTTTTACATTTTTGAGAGCATTTTTCGCCAGCTTGAAGTCAGTCAGTGTTTATGTTTTAATTGTGAGTTTATCAGCGCTTATTCTCTTAACTTCGAAACTGTCGATCTTATGTTCGGTTGCCAATAGCCGAACCATATAGAATCCGCGCTACCCAAAGTCTTTAACCGTAGGAACTTTCTTACTTAGCTTATTATTTTTATGGGAGAACTAGTAGACACATCGGTTGGCATCTACTCCTTATTTTTTGATTTTAAGTATTCTATAAAATTATCACTAGAATCCTTGTACTTCTGTTTTATTGACACTCCATCTCGATGTCCATAATATGATTTATCGCAGAATGTACCGTATAGTGATTTGCGCTATTGTTTTCTCCTCCCGCGCTTAGTATGACCATGGATTGTTGACTTCATCGTATCTAGTAGTGTTGCTTTATTGGTTTGTTGAGCCTTTTGTGTGACTCTTTTTTATTTCGTTCATCTTGCTCGTTATCGCTTTTCCGGATGTATTTTGTGACTTCAGCACTTTTGTTTTGTTGACGTTTGTTAATTGCCGGAGCATTTCCTCCACATTTGTTATTCGGAGTTTCATCTCTTCATTTTTCGTAGTAACTCCTGCGTTTTCTTTTGTTAGTTTTTGCAATTCTTCGCTTGGAAAACGCTCCGCGCCTGGCCTCGGGTCCTCCAGCGGTGGGAAGGTCCATGCCTCCGGTGAAAAAAACGTTTTTTCGTTTTTGAACTTTATGAGACTTCCTCGCATGTAAAATTCAGTTACTCGATAAATTCTTCGAATAATACGATGACTTAATAAATTTTTTAAAATATGAACAAGCAAAATTGTCGCATCTGGGGCTCGGAAAACCCAAGAGTTATTATTGAAAAGTCTCTCTATCCTCAACGTGTGACTGTTTGGTGCAGTTTATGGACCGGCGGAGTCATTGGACCTTACTTTTTCGAAAATGAGGCTGGAGCCACAGCTACGATGAACGGATTGCGCTATCGAGATATGATTAATGATTTTTTATGGCCGGAATCGGATGGTATGGAACTGGACAACGTTTACTTTCAACAAGACGGCGCTACGTGCCACACAAGCAACGAAACCATTGATCTTTTACGGGGAAAATTTCCGGACCGTGTTATCTCTTGAAGAGGAGATCACAATTGGCCACCGAGATCTTGTGATTTAACACCTTGCGACTTTTTCCTTTGCGGCCACGTGAAAGAGAAAGTCTACGCCAATAGCCCAGCGTCAATTCAAGACCTCAAAGATGGAATTCGTGAGGCTATCGAGGACAAAGGGCAGCCACTTTCCGATTTGGTCATGGAAAATTTCATGAAAAGGATATGGTCCTGTAAGCGTGGTCGTGGTGGTCAAGGCACATCTACCGAAATAGCGGGCTGTTCAAAATAACATCTCTTATTGGAAACCCCTTTATGTGTAGCTAACATGTATCGAATTTGAAATATTAGTCTAACAAAGAAAAGTGTTGAAAAAACTGTCATTTGTTTCAATTTTATCAGTATTTGAATTACTTTTGCAAGTAGTACTTGTTTCCATGCAGATTTTCTGAAAAAAATTAACTCAATTTTTGGAACTGTAAATTTCTCTAATGTGATTTTCTTCGAACTAAAGAGAATTTAAATTTGGCCAAAGTAGCCATTACATAATCAAAATGAATAACAAATCAACACCTACATAAATCTCATTCACATCGCTAGAAAGTTCCATTCAATATTTCTCCATCAAACACTTCAAAATGTTTCTATTTTCACAAGTTCCATCGCTGTCGTCAGGATTCCCTAAGATAATCTACCATCTCCCGTTTACACTCGACACGTCTGACAATTTATTCAAATTAAGCTCCAATTCATCTCTTTTGTCGCGCCCTCCTAACCGACCCCAATCAACCTTACACTTTCACGTCAAAACAACATCTTGGCTCGGCTACCTCTTCACATAGTCCTACTCAGTCAAAGGACTTACCCTCATTCTGTGTGGCACTGCTAGTTGTATGCCCCGAGAATATTCATGTAGCGATTTATTCACTGATAGGAAACGACAAGTGGAAAAATCGGTGAAAGCATTTTTAACAATTTCACCCACTCATAGTCAACTGGCGAAGGATATGTATGCCATTCTCCTTGTTCGTGCTTTATTGGCGGGGGAGCGTGAGGCTGTAAACGAAACAATTAAATTGTAAGAATCAAAAGAAATCGCACCTCAGGTGAGACTATTTAGAGATAATCTCCAATTAGGATAAACCAAGAGCTTTGTGGGCGGAAAATGAAAAAAAAAATAATTGTCAGGATAAAAACGTGTGAAGTGGAAAAGTAAAGATGCGGAACGATTTGAAATTAACGGAAGTATAGGGTTTTCTATTAGGGGCATATCAATTTAGTATCTTTATATGAACGCATCCTTAAACATTTTTTAAATAAACTGTCAATGTTAAAACGTTAGCTTAAGTTAAAGTTTTTATCACCGTAAAGACCACGAGCCGGTAGCTTTAGGAAATTATTAAAAACTAGTACCGAAATTTTGAGTCGGTAGCCGCAACTTTAAGAGTGTTTACTCCAATTTTGGGCCGCAATAATTGTCCCACCCTACAGGCTGTGCGTGTTATACTGGATAAGTTCGAGTTCAGTTTTTTACTATTGAATGTTCTGGTGCCAAATCATGTCATACCGCTCGAAGCGAAAGAAATATTGCAGCCGTAAGTGCACCGATTCAAAATTAGACAAAGCAGTCGATTCCTCGTCGTTCTCAAGAATTGGGCATCGCTTAGATGAAAAGATCTTGGCCTACATGGTTAAAAGATCAAACTGACTTACGAACTAAAGTCACTTGATCACTAGAAAACTGAATTTTGTCCAATTGGGCTCTGGCAAAGCTTGATGGTAAGATCCACCGAGATTGGCCTTGTCTGGGGACGCGTGAATGTGCTGGCAGGCTAGCGTTGCAGTGTTGTGGGGCGGGTTCATTTCCCCAGCACAAGGACCCACTACAAAAGAATTTCATATTCACGAGTTCTTGGGTCTCAGAAAATGTTGACCGGAGTCGAAAAATGGGGGTAACTACTTGAGGGTCAAAGTTGCTTGTTCAGAGAACAAGTTGAAACGGGTAAAAACAAATGGATTTGCGGAGACTTCGTCGTTACTCGACGATTCTTATGACCCACAAATAAGAGTGGAGCATCCGGATGGAGGTGGTGCCCCCTCGCACCCGCTCAACCGGATCAAGATCCAAATGTTGACGTGGCCATATATTTCCCTTTTGAGTGGAGAACTCATACAAACATGCTTTGCATGAGCTTTCCATCAAACGAGAAATATAGACGTGACCGATTTATGTTATAGAATTATGTGATCGGATCACATAACCCTGTACCATAGAAGGGCATGCGAGCGGAAGGCCGCTCAATCTGGCAAGAGCCCCTGAAAACAACAAAATAGGTGGAGGGCGCCCGATGGCTAGCCCATTTTTCGTGAACCGCCTACCATCGTAGCGGGTCCTATACCCGGTCAAAGAGGCAGAATGGAAAGGCCGAATGGTATATTATTAACAGTTCATTTTGTATTGAGTTTATGCATGAATACAATTATTACAATGGTACAATATTACTCTCATTAGGAAAATGTCAACCAAACTAGCTTCTCTAGAAAATGCAAGAAATTAATCAAACAATGTTGCTATTAGTTTCGTTCTGTGTTTATAAACTTCCTGTCTAGGATACATCCATTGCAATGTTCTCATCAATTCTACTGAAAACAATTTGTCTGCTCAAAACACTACCTGGAAAATTCCTAAACTTCACACGAGTACGCGTGTCAGCAATTCCATCAGCGACATATGATCAATTCTGCACGAGCTCCAACCATCAATAACCTTTCATACTGGGAAATTCCTAAACATCGCACAAGCACGCGTGTCAGCAATTCCATTAGCGACAAATGATCAATTCTGCACGAGCTCCAACCATCAATTACCTTTCCTGTTGGATTAATGAACTTCGCACGAGTACGCATGTCAGCAGATTCACTAGCGACAAATCCATCAATTCGCACGAGCTGCAACCATCAACAAATTTTTCTATTGAAGTCAACAATCGAGACAATTAATTTCAAGTCAGCAAAATACTTAGACCTAATTAAAAATGTAAGGAAATAAAATGTGCATAAATATGTAAATACTAGCATAATTAATTCACTCTAGTAAGAGACATCATTGAAGTGCGTGTTTCATTGAATTTTTACTTCCAGAACATTGGTCCATCGAGCCGGATTTCTCAAGCTTGCAGAAGGTTTCAAAACCAATCGCACGTTCAATTTGAAGATAAGGATTCAAACCAATCGCATGTTCAATTTGAAGAGTTGAAACTAATCGTAGGACCAAATTGACAAACAACACCAAATTCTCAACGTTGCAGAAGGATTCAAGCCGATCGCAGGTTAAATTTGAGGAAAGGTCTAAAAGCCAAAAGCAAGTTCAATTTGGAAAGAAGGATTCAAGCCGATCACAGGTTGAATTTGAGGAATAAAAGCCAAACGCAGGTTCAGCTTAGAAAACAGTACCGCAATCACAGGTTTATTTGGCAAACACCACCGCAATATCAACGCTGTAGAAGGATTCCAGCCGATCGCAGGTTCAATTTGAAGAGTCAAAGCCAATCGCAAGTTCAACTTGGCAAACAACACCGGATTCTCAACGTTGCAGAAGGACTCAAGCCACAGGTTGAATTTCGGGAAGAACCACTGCAGGAGAGTGGGTGCAAAAAAGGATGGGGCCAGTAGATACTAATTGGCATACTTCGCGACAAAATGAGTGCGTCCTGAAGATCAGGGAAGGCATATAAAGAACTACATGCTAAAACCCATGCGCATTTGCAGGTGGAAAACGAAAAAGGCTTACTGCAAAAGTATATCGAGGATTATGTCTTGGAATACAAGACGATCTTTAAAGAAAGTATCTACAAACATCGTGCTGGTGCTTCAGGGCAGCCACAATCAGCTGTGAACACAAGTGACAACCTACAGTTGGAGTGGATTAAAATTCAAACATTTGATGGGAACTAGACGGGAGTTCGATAGCTTTTCGTGACCTATTTAAATGCATGATTCACGAGAACGCAGCTTTATCAAATGTGCAGAAAATGCAGTATCTCCGCAGCAATCTTAAGGGTGAAGCAGAAAAACTTGTGAGCCATTAACACAAAGTAAGCGAAAATTATGATGCAGCATGGTCAATATTGTGTGAAAGATATGACAATATGAAGATCATAGTGCATTCTACGTCTAGCAGTCGTTGCGTGTAGACGTGTTTTTTAATCGCTCCTGTCATTAATTTTAAAAATTAATTTTTCTCAAAAGTCAGCTTCAAAAAATTGAAATAATTTTTTACGAGCCAATCAAAAGCAAGTTTTGATTTTATTGGGGAAGAATTTATCGTCGAAGGCATCGACCAACCCTATCAATAAATCAAGAAAAGGCAACTGACCAAAGACTTAACTCGGGACTGCTGTATTGAGGAGCTCGACGGCTTCCCTCCGTTGGGGGGCCCCAGGGAGAGTGACAATATGAAATTGGCGGCAAGTGTCAACAAGCGAAGACACACGAGCACCCAGGATACCGCAGATGGCGGCCGTAAGACACAAGTGCTCGAGGATAGGCAAAAGGTGAGTCGACTTCGAACTGAAATCGAAGAGTTAAAATCAAGAATCAAAACGTGCGAAGATATGTTCGAGACAGCAAAAAAAGTGCAAGATAGTGAACCGGTACGAAAAACCGATAAGCAAGCAAAACAGAAGAAAGCTGCTAATCCAGTCATCACAGAAGAAGTATTAAGTCCTGGGGGCACCAACGAAAGCCAGAATTATTTTGCAGCGCTTGACGGACTGCAACAGGATACGGAAGTAGATAAAAATAACGGAGGTAATAAAGATAATGATAATTTTATAATTTATTTAAAAATAAAAATAAGGAAAATAAAAATAAGGAAATCAGCCCGTAGTTCTGCTGTTCCTCCTCGAAAAGTAAAGAATACAGAGAAAGTTCCGCCAATTAATGTCTTCGGTCAAAGCGGAAAGGACATGGTTCGGCTGTTGGCAGCCGAAAACAAATTAACAAATTTTGAAATTAAAAGAATCAATTCCGAGAAGTTATCTATTAGAACGAAATCACTGGTTGATTTCAAATCAGCGAAAAATGCTTTAAATTCGGGGAGGTTTCGCACTTCACTTATACCCCCAAAAGCGAGAAGAACCAGACGTTCTTGCTGAAGGACTTGGATTGCGGAAAAGATACCGTCGATCTTCTTCAGATTCTCAAGGAAGCAGCACCACAAATCGAATTTATCTCAGTTAAAACATTCGCGACAAGAAGGTCAACTGTAGAAAAAAAAATGTACCACTTTATTTAGTACAAATATCAAATAAGATCAGTCCAAGCGCTCTTCAGCAAATCAGATATTTAAATTTCCGAGTGGTAAGGTGGGAACGCCTCCAGAAACGAGAAATCAACCAGTGCTATCGCTTTTAATGATTTAGGCATTCGGCTGCGAACTGCGCCATGCATTACCGGTGCGTTAAATGCAAGGACGTGCATGCTCCCGGTGAGTGCAAATTGGCTCAGACGGAGCCAAAAGAGAAATTATATTGTGTGAACTGCGGTGCTTTTGGTCACCCGGCATCATATCGAGGATGCTGTCGATATCAGGATGTGAGATTAAAATCTGTCCCAAAGCAAACACAACTACACCGCAGTGTCTTAGCTCCGAGCTTCGTCAAGCCCGGAGTATCATTTGCACTCGCCGCTAGAGGACCAGCAGAAAATGCGGAAATAGTGTGAATAATGTAAGTGGCAATAATGAGCTGCTTCTCAAAATTTACCAGCAATTAAATTCTCTATCGGAAAGAATCGATAAGCAAGATACGAAAATTAATCTTGTTTTTCATCGTCTAGGGGTTTCAAATGCCTCAAAATAATTTGTCATCCAGTCACATTCCCATGGATAGGATTCGTCTCATCTCGATCAACGTCAACTCCATTGTTACTATACATCGGCGTGATTATCTCCTTGAATTCAATGTTAAGCAAAAGCCTGACATCATGCTTCTCACCGAAACCCACCTCAGTTCATGGCACTCTATGAGATTCAAGGATTTTGAATTCGTAAGAAACGATAGGGTAACAGGTGATGGGGAAGGTGGCACCGGGATATTGGTACAAAGGCCATTTTATGTCCAAAATATTGAAAAAGTCGAATTCAAAAGCTTTGAATCTCTTGAAGTGTCCGTTATCAAAATCTCACTGCCAGGTGGAGATAACCTCTTCGTTATCTCTGCCTATGCAACTGGCGGAACTGTTCTCAAGCTCAAGGAGGAACTCAATTCCTTGTTTGAAATACTCGAATTGAACAGGCTGCATAATTATTATTGTCTTGCTGGTGACCTGAACGCCAAGCATACATCATGGCTGAACGCCACCAATAATCCAAGAGGTATATTCCTGAAATCATGGATAACAGAGAACCAAATTGAATACAGGTGCAATCTATATGGGTCGGAGCTCCCAACATACCCTAGGACAAAGTCATATTTGGAACTTTGCATTGCTGACGCAAGACTTGAATTCAACTTTAATAGTCCCCAACGGAAACTGCAGGTGTTTCCTTACGATAGCGACCATAACGCAATCGTAATGGAAATCAATCATCACAGGGATGAACTCTTCCTCATTCCAGTTCAACATGAAAATCATCGGTTGAATTTCAAAAAAACAGACTGGGGAAAGTTTCAAAAGAAGTTGAATCGGGAGTATCAGAAGCAATGTCCCCCTTCTGATGATGGCAACTCTTGCTGAATGGTTCCTAATGACAAAAATCTAACTAACGGTGAAATAGATGTCTATTTGTCGAAGTTAGAGAAGCTAACGTTGGAAACGATTGAGAAAGTAGTTCCCAAGATTAAACATCGAAACAATATGGAAGGATATGAAACATCAACCATTGCAAGGTTGAAAAGATTGAAAACAATACAATATTTATCGAGGATTTTTGGACTACAACCATCCCTCCTTGGCTTTGTTGAAATTACGCCTGAAGAATGTCCGGAACTTAATCCGGTCATATTTCAGGAGTGAGGTCAGCAATCAATGGGCCGAAAAATTGAGGGGTATTAGCTTACAGGACCCAGACGGCGTTTTTGCGAAAGTGAATAGCTTATTCCGCAAGAAGTTTCGAGAGAAGGTATCGAATCTTGAAGTCGCTTGTGATGAGATAAATCTTCTCGATAGGGCTGGTATCGAAATTGATAGTACGACTCCGAATAGAAATGGAAACAGGATTATTTGTGAAGGATTGGATAAACTTGCCCTGATTGGAACACATTTTGAATTGGTTCATCTACCAAACCCTGAGAGAGGGAATGAAATATTTTCAGAGGTCGTTGAAGCAAAAGTTTCCAACTTCAAATCAAGCCTGAACGGCCAATCAATTCTTCATTTCAATGAAACATTAACATCTGACCTCATACCGAGCTTGAATCTTATTGATTATTTTGTCAGCTATGAAGACTTGTGCTTCATATTTCGCAGAATAAGCAACAAGAAATCATGTGGTACTGTTGGTATTCCAAATGTAGTTCTCCGACATTTGCCGGAGGTTGCTATTAGGAACTATTGCACATTGTTCAACAACATGTTGAGAAATTCATATTTCCCAAATGAGTGGAAAAAGGCCAAGGTATTTCCGATCTTGAAGAAAGGAAAAGAATCTTCATGCCCCAAAAGCTATCGCCCAACCAGTTTGCTGCCTAACATCAACAAGGTGTTTGAAGTGATACTCAACAGAGCATTAAACGCCCACATTGAGAAATATGAGTTGATGCCGAATTGCCAATTTGGTTTTCGTGCCAGGCATTCGACCACACATGCAATAACGAAAGTAGCCTCAGACATCTGTTGGAAACTAAATGATAGACAATGCGTTGGAGCATGTCTCATTGATATGGAGAAAGCCTTTGATACGGTATGGTTAGATGGACTAATTTTTAAAATCGTTCAGGACAAGTTCCCCAGACACCTTGTCGCAATGAGGTGCAATATATTATACGGGAAATCGTTTGTTTTAACTGATACCAATCTGACAACAATGCGCAAATTCAACGTCTTGAATGGTCTACAGCAGGGAACAGTTACTGCACGTCTGCTCTTCTCAATCTTTATTCGCAAGCTATTGAACGGCTTTGGTTTTAACGCCTTGTCAACGCGATCATTGGTAGCGTTTGCTAATGATCTGATCATTTAAATGGCAGAACAAAAAGATACAATAGTTTAGAGAAATCTCCAAAAAATGTTCAATGATGTACAGCTGTACACTGACAATTGGCGAATGAAAATCAATGCGCAGAAGTGTGAAACAATCTTGTTTCGGACAACGCTGCAGGGGGTCAGTCAAGACCTGAAACGTAATTGGAAAGATTTCCACATCATGGCTGGCGGGGGTAGTTCAGAACGAGTTCCACATAAATCCTGTATTCGATACCTCGGTGTTTATCGTGATCAGTATCTGTACTATACTGAACATGTGAAAATCATGCTCAGTAAGGAACTAAAAGTAGTCATGGCCCTACGAAAACTCTTTCATTCCAAATACATTGATCAAAAGATCAAAATTATCTGTTACAAGACCCTGGTTAGACCAGTTTTGACATATGGACGTCAGATCTGGTACAACCAGAGTGCTAGTACTATGGGAAAATTAAGAGTTTTCGAAAGGAAATGTACTCGTGCATGTACTGGTTTGAACAGAAAGCCTGAGACGGATTGGAAACATTATATATCGAATAGAAGAATTTATCAAACTGCTGAACTGACGAGGGTCGATATCTTCATATTGAAACTTCTTCGGAATCATATCGCAAGATCTGTAACTGTGAGTGAAAACTCCTGGATTTCACAGCCGTTCCACCCTACAGACGGGTATATAGCGACTTGCCACGCTACTGGCTTCGTTCCTCCAGAATCCTTCGTGTATTTGGACATGAATCGATATGTTTTTGATTTTGTTAGGTATATATTATGTTTATTATATACGGTTAGAGATAAGGTTAAACGCTTAGGTTAGGAATATTGTTATAGAATTTCTTAGTATAAGAAAGAGTTTTTTCGATTGAATTTTATTAGAATTAAGTTAAAACATATTAGGTGTAGGATCATAGTTCAGTGTTGTTTTAAGATTATAAATAATTTTAGGTTAGTGTTTGTTCTCCTTTTTCCAATTGATTTTCAAAATATGTAATAATCGTAATTAATTGAATTTGCTATAGTTTTTTTTGATGAAATGAGTTAATGATAATGTATAAATTTAGAGAGCCATTTGGGCTATTAAGTTTTTGTTGCTTTATATTCTTTGAGAATTTATACCGATTAGTATTGAACAAAGCGCTTTGGACTTTGACATATTTAGTCAATATTGCAGCTGATTCACTTTTATATTGTTTATGATATATTCTTTTCTTACTTCATTCATTGAAATGTTATGGAATAAAATATTATATCGAGAATACCAGCAAAAATATATTATGAACAATATAAATGTGAAGCAGCTGAAATATTGACTAAATATGTATGTATACAATTCAATTATTCAAAAAGTAATAATTACTTTGTACTTTATAATGAACCCAGTAGTCCCTTAAAAAAGTCTTATGTGGACAAAATTCTACTTATACTATAAAACATAATGGCTAGAACTGTGCTTCATGGGATAATGCACTAAAACTTAACGTACGTTAATTTCAATTCATTACTGCGAGTGTGACGATGTGTAGTTCAGATTCAAATGAATATAAAAAGTGGACCCATTCTTATTGGTTTTATTCACTGTTCGCTTACGATAGCGAAAACAATACATCTAAGCAATTTACTTGCCCGTAAATTCATATGAATTGAAATTTCACATATATCATGTATTTTCATGAAAATCTCACATACATACATCATGTATCACATGTCTTACCCGCCCGCGAGTAGAAATTGCAACCTGAGCGCGTTAATTTTTCGAATGGGAATGTTTTGTCTGGCTGAATTCTGCAAATAAATGTGCCGAGTTCAGAAGTGTTACGTAGCGTTATTCGTTTGCTTTGCAACAAAGGCAGTGCATTTAGAAGTGGTAAGTGACTTGACGACTAACGCTTTCATCAGCGCGCTGAAACGCTTTGTGGGCAGACGTGGAAATTGCCAACATTTGTATTGCGACAACGCAACGAACTTTGTAGGAGCTCGAAACCAACTGGAAGAACTTCGACCAGCGATATATTCAAAAGAAGCGGAAGAACAAATCTGCACACTTAGTGGAACCGAATTCCATTTCATCCCACCAAGAGCTCCACATTCCGGTGGACTGTGGGAGACAGCCGTCAAGTCTGCTAAAAACTTGCTTCCTTGCAGCCTAAACAACAATTCGGTGACATATGAGGAGTTGGAGACGGTTATAGTGCAAGTAGAAGCGATACTCAATTCACGACCTATCACGCTAATGTCTTCGGATCCAAACGACCTGACCGCGCTGACCCCAGGACATTTTTTAATAGGCAAACCGTTAACCAGCACTGCCGAATCTACTGAAAACCCTCAGCGAGTAGATCTACATCAACACTGGAAGCGCACTCTTCACCTCAAGAATCAATTCTGGCAGCGATGGTTCAAAGAATATTTAACCGAGCTGCAGTACCGAACAAAATGGAAGCAACAATGCCAGAACGCCCAGCCAGGCATGATGGTTATAATAAAGGACAGCAATCTTCCGGCCATGCAATGCCCTCTTGGTCGCATACTGGAGACTATAAAGGGAAATGATGGTTTAGTGCGAGTCGCAATTGTAAAAACGGCTACAGGTGTTCTAAAACAGGCAATCCACAATCTCGCTCCACTACCAGTAAAGGTCGACGCAGAAGCGAAGGATGAAACCAACGAAGAAAACTTCACCAGTACAACATCCTCACACTCTATGACGCAAACGAGTGCAGACAAAACAAACAGGCCACCGCCAACCGAAGGTCCACCTGCTTCCAAAAAACCGCGCCGAAGTCAGCTCCCAATCAGCCTATTATTATTCACTTGCCTTGTCTTGCCGGTGCTAGGAAACAATCAGGCAACAATAAAACCGTTCAAATCATCACCTGGTTTGTATTTTGAACGAATGGGTTTCACCCACTTGTCATCCGACGAGTGGGATTTAGTTATTTACTACAACATGACAATCTACTGGAAGGAGCTGGCCACTATAAATAAAGGAATTGAAAACCTAGATCATCTCTGTAGTAGAATAGTAAATAAGCATTCCTGTGCACCAACGCTAGCTCAATTTACAAACATGGTTACGGAATTAACAGAGAACAACGAATTACTGCGTCAACAAGGCCATGGTCGAGGGAAACGATCCCCTTTCAATTTATTCGGTAACATCGCTCATTCGCTATTCGGCATTTTAGATGATGAGTATGCGGAAAAAATGTCAGAGACAATAAAAAACCTTCAACAAAATGACAGATACTTGCTTGAACTACTGAAGAATTAAACATCCATAATCGATTGCACCACAAATATCATGACAGAGTCGCATAAAGCAGTTGAAAGACGGGTGAATGAACTAGAAGAATATCTCAACCAGACGCTCAACACCATTAAAGGAATTAACCACGAGTTCCATCAAGAAAAAATAATTGAATACTTCAACACTCTAGCAATTCGGGTAATACTGATGATATCACATTATCAAAGGGCACAATCGACACTTCTAGAAGTGATAACAAGGGCTCATCACGGCAAAGTCAATCCGCAATTAATAACTCCTAGACAGCTACAAGACCAGCTAATTATGATTAAAGAGCACCTCTCACCCACATTGTGAGTACCTGGAGATCATGGACACTTAGCAAAATTATATGGAATGATGTCTATAGAAAGCAGAATGTTAAGCGAGCAAATGATTTTCCGAATAAAGCTTCCACTTCTATCATAGAAAATATTCGAAACCTTACGAATCGTTCCAGTACCTATATTAGTTAATGAGACATTTTTCACCGTTATTCCATCAACACAAATTCTGCTCGTAAATCTACATCGAGATCAATTTTACTCAATGTCCGAACTGAAAATCTCAAAATGTCTCCTTGTTGACTACTCCGGGTTCATCTGCAAACTACGTCATCGGATGCATGGATGGGGACCTAATATCAACCACTGCGAAATGGCAATCTTAACTGATGCGGGCAACATTTCCAGCTGTGAAGTCATCAAAACTAAGGAAACAGTAAGGTGGTCCCAGCTCTTCAATCCAAATCACTGGATTTACGTAACAAACCAACCGGTGAGCATCAACATCGTTTGTGGAACGGCAATCTCAACTTGCGCCAACAAGCAAGTCAACTCATGTGCATCATTTCACCATTGGATACTTGGGCTTATCCATTTCGATGGTCTGCCCTTAAATTCATATTAATTGAAATTTCACATATATCATGTATTTTCATGAAAATCTCACATACATACATCATGTATCACATGTCTTACTCGCCCGAGTTACGGTGTCATCTTCGACATAATCATCTTATGTCCAACCATGAATATGATCAACCATGGATACAACGCAGGTGCAATCATCTCACGTGTACTCAACGTTCCCACGAGCCAGTGAACCCGACGACCTAAATTCCATTTATCTAGAATTTCGTCTGGAAATTTATGTGCATCTAGCACTTTGCTAAAACATGTTAAATTCAGTTTTGAAATAATTTAAGTTGAGTTGTAATTGAACTTTTGAAGCATTAAGATTAAAATTTATATTCTTCCAAATTTAAGACTTTGTTTTTTTCTTGTCTAAAGACTTTATAACTTTAACTGGCGCAGTCGCAAAAGTAAAGGCGGAGGAAAAATAGTTCGTCGAAATCAGAATTTTAAATCGATTATATCGGGAGAATACCGGTTTTCGCGAGTGTATATTGCCCACGGTTTATAGTTTGAATTAGTGCAAGTGACGAAAGGATATCGTTGCGAAGCAGGCCCGACGGAAGAAGACCGTCATCAAAGCTACGAATTTACAGGAAATTGGTGTTAGTTTAGTGCAATTCACCCAAACTTCGAGTGAAATAAGTGAAAAATTGTATCGGGCAATAAGTCTCCAAAATCTAAGCAATTGTAATAGGATAAAGAATAATTTAACCCAATCGTGTAATAGTATAAACAATATAACAATAAATAATAACCAATCGAGTAATAATTTAAATAATTTAACAACAGATAAGACTATCGTAGGAAATAATTTAAGTGCTTCCGATATGGCAAATCCCACAAATACGGTCACTTCCGTAGACTTATTTAATTCCTTAAGGATACCAGATGCAATAAAGGATTTACCAAAGTACGATGGTAATCCTCGATTACTCTTCGATTTCATCGACAACGTTGATGAAATCCTTAGTTTCCTTGAGGTATCTAAGGGTACATCTTATTGGCAGCTTATGTTGCGAGGTATCAGGAATAAAGTTGTGGGTGAAGCAAATGAAATACTGAATATGTATGGCACTGAGCTGAAGTGGGAAAGTATTAAAGAAAACTTAATTTTGCACTACTTGGACAAAAGAAATGAAACTTCCCTGATTAAGGACCTTCATCGGTTAAAGCAAAATTCAGATTCTTTTCAAAAGTTTTATAGCGAAGTGGTGGAATTACTCGCGAGTTTAATTAATCACGTCAATATTCACGAAAAAGATCCAAATGTTATAAATGCAAAAAGGGCTCTATTTTCGGAAATGTGCCTCAATACATTCTTAAGCGGCTTAAAAGAACCCTTTGGATCAACCATTCGGGCAATGAAACCCGAACCTTTAGCTACTGCTTACGCATATTGCATTAAAGAGCAAAATCTTTTCTACTCAAAATCCGAAAACTCCAAACAAATTCTAAATCCGGAGCCACTGAACACAAATTTTCTTAATCCATTCCCTAAATTTTCGAATATGCTAACAATTCAACCTAAATTTAATACACCGCAACTAAGCCCACCGAATTTTTCATTTCAATCATTTACACAGCCGTATCGACCAAACCAATACAACTTTGCACAGCAACGACCAATGTCCACAAACCCTTATCAACAACCTGTGCATGGTTTCAGGTCACAATTTAATAATCAACCATTTAATCAAATTACGCAAAGGCCAGGGTTTAATCAGAACTTCCAAAATTTCAATCCAAGACCGCTAATGTTTTCAAAGCCAAGTCTTCCGAAACCAGAGCCCATAGATATATCATCTAGCACAGTTAAGCGGATTCAACCGCAATCGAATCAACCAAGAGATAATTTCTTTAGACAAACAGGACCACCAAGATTCGTATCCAAGGAACTGTTCAATATCGGTGAACAGTCCAATACACATAATATTTTAGGAACAGATCAAATGGTTCCATCTGATTCTAAATCTCAGTATATTTTAAGAAATCAAACCGATATGGGACCAGATTTTCAATTAGAATACCCGGTTCAATCTCCTCAGTACTACGAAGATCAAAATCAATCTTATTTTCCAAATTCTCTTGACACCTCATATTACAACGGAAATATACAAGAAGTTGAAGTGGATGATCAAAATTTTGGGTACCCTGCCTCCAACAACCCATCGGGTACTTAGATATTAATACTCACGGGAACATACTTCCTTACGTACATATTTCATCCCCTTTTGGAAGACCATTGAAATTTCTAATTGATACAGGTGCATCTTCGTCTTTCATAAATCCTGAATATGTAAGTCCCCTTAACATAAAAAAAATCAATCCTGTCATAATTAACACTGTTCTCGCAAAACATAAGGTAGATCAGGAAGTAACACTACCATTTTTTAATGAATTCAACCAAGCTGGGTCGGTAAAGTTTTTGGTATTTAGATTTCATGCATATTTTGATGGCCTTCTAGGAATAGATGCACTTAGTGCATTGAATGCTAAAGTCGACGTTGGAAACAAAAGACTCATTACGCAGAACGCCATATTACCCTTAATTTTCAAACCAAATTTGATGTCACCTAAATATACCATTCCATCTCAATCAAAATTAGTAGTAAAATTACCCGTTGATATTGAACATGGCGACATATACATTAAACCATTCAAACCACACCCAAATTTATTAATATCTGAAGGAATTTATTCCGCCAATGATTGGCACGCATTTGTTGAGGTGTTAAATCTTTCCCAAACTGATCAAATATTACTCCTTGAGCAACCTCTGATGGTTGAAAGGCTTTCCAGAAACTACGAAGAAATAAACAACTTCAATATAAGCTAAGAAGAGGAAAGTTCACTTCTTGCCCCTTCTGACGACCTCATCGACTTACTACGAGTAGCTCACTTAAACCAAGAAGAACGTAAAGCACTCTGCAAAGTCTGTCGAGAGTACGATGATATATTTCTTAGAGAAGGACAAAACCTCACATTCACAAATCAAGTCAAACATCGTATTAGAACTGATGATGAACTCCCTGTTCATACAAAATCCTACAGATATCCTTTTATCCACAAAGAAGAAGCAAAAATGGCGGCTAGTCATAGACTACCGCAAACTTAATGAGAAAACAATCAGCGACAGGTATCCGTTACCCAATATAAACGATATTCTTGATAAATTGGGAAAGTCTATGTATTTTTCCACCTTAGATTTGGCAAGCGGCTTCCACCAAATCGAAATGGACCCAAGGGATATTTCCAAAACAGCCTTCACTGTTGAAGGAGGGCACTATGAATATGTACGGATGCTCTTCGGGCTGAAAAACGCCCCTCAACATTTCAACGAGTTATGGACAACGTCTTAAAAGAACTTCAAGGCACCATTTGTCTCGTCTACTTGGATGATATAATTATATTTTCTACTTCCCTACAAGAACATATTGAGAATCTTAAAAAGGTCTTTGCAAAATTACGTGAAGCAAACCTAAAGGTACAACTCGACAAATCCGAGTTCCTTAAGAAAGAAATAGCTTTTCTAGGTCACTTGATCACAACAGAAGAAATCAAACAAAACCCTGAAAAAATAAAAGCGATCCTAAATTTTCCTTTGCCTAAGACCCCTAAAGAAATTAAGTCGTTCCTTGGATTGTTCGGTTATTACCGGAAATTCATTAAGGATTTCGCTAAACTTACAAAGCGTCTTACACACTGTTTGAAAAAAGGACAAAATATCGAATTCACTCCCCAATATATAAAATCATTCAACGATTGCAGGAATCTGCTGATGAATGATCCTCTTCTCCAACATCCGGACTTTAACAAACCTTTTGTATTAACAACGGATGCCAGCAATTTTGCCCTCGGTGCCATTTTATCACAGGGCCCTGTTGGTAGTGACAAACCAATCTGTTATGCCAGCAGGACGCTTACGGATTCAGAAGTAAACTATTCTACTATAGAAAAGGAGCTCTTGGCAATATACTGGGCCACTAAATATTTCAGGCCTTATTTATTCGGTCGTAAATTTAAAGTAGTAACCGATCATAAACCCCTCATCTGGCTAATTAATCTTAAAGACCCGAATTCTCGACTCGTACGTTGGAGACTAAAGTTAGAAGAATTTGACTACGAGATAGTGTACAAACAAGGCATACAAAATTCCAATGCAGATGCTCTAAGCCGAATTTCAAAATTAAATGAACACTCCCCTTCAGAAAAGGTTAATCCGGAACTTAACGTTAACGAAGCCGAAGAAGTAAGAGATGCATCAATAGAGAGTACTCGGGACACCACGGTACATTCTGCAGATGAAAATCTTAATGATGGAATACCAATTTCAGAAAATCCGCTGAATGAGTTTTCCCTGCAACTCGTATTGGAAAAAGCAGAGAGACGGCCACACACAAACGGTGAAGCCCCATTCAGAAACAAACAACGCCGTACTATCCAAATGCTAGACTTTTCAGAACAAAACATTGTCGAACTTTTTAAGAGATTCGTTCCCTCCAATCGTCTTACTGTCATTTACACTACAGATGAAATTTTTAAAACGGTCCAAGAAGCAGACTCGAAACACTTTTCAGGATCCAATAATCTCAAGTTAATTAGATGCACATCAATCGTCAAGGATATCTCAGAAAACGATGAACAAGATGCCCTTATAAACGATGATCACCAGAAAAACAACCATCGCGGCATCAACGAGACCCTACTTCACCTCAAAAGAAAATACTATTTCCCTCACATGAAAACCAAAATTACACAATAATTGCGAGCAATGCCAAATCCTAAAATACGACAGACGCCCACCAAAACCAAAATTTCAATGTCCTGAATCACCCACAAAGCCTCTTGAAGTCATACATACACAATAGACAAACAATACATTTTTACGATCATTGACAAGTTCTCCAAATTTGCTGCTGCGTATATATTACCAGCAAAAAACAGTTTATCCATCATAAAATCTTTGAAACATTTCATTAGTCTCCATGGGATACCAGAAAACATTGTTACAGTCGTAACAGATCAGGGAACTGAATTCACCTCCACAA